>CM040421.1:124854122-125476432 GCA_022702705.1 Papilionanthe hookeriana x Papilionanthe teres | reverse complement strand
ATCACATCATCACATATCTATGTAAGAAGAAAGACAAAGGACTACTCAAAATTCGTAGAGAATACAGAATAAAACATGGATTTTATATATAAAAGAAAAGTCGTATAAACCACAAAAGCAAATACAACTTATCTCTTTCTCTTCCCCGAGCAAATCCCTTGAAGTTCCTTTGAATCCTTTTCTCTCTTCTTTGGAACACTCAATTCTCTCTTTAGAATGGAAAGGAAGCAATCTCTTACTTTACTCATTCTCCTTCACTCCTTAGATAAGAATCCCTCTCAAATCTTCACTTCTACACTCTTCTCTTTTAAACCCTAACTCTCTTCCACTCACACACACTTCCCTCCCTCACCAAAACCTTCTAAAGTCTACACTTTTTTTATCCAAAAACAGTTACATATATGTTAGAAACAAATTCCCAAGAGTTTCCTTAAGCATCCCATCAAAAAGTTGCCAAAACTCTTCAAATTTGAATTGCACCTACATTGGGCGCCGACAGCGCTCTGTCGTCAATTAATTCTGGGGCTCTCGGGAAAATGGCGACGGCGGCGCCAGAAGCTGTTTTCTCCCCTTTTGCTAATTTTTGCTCTGAACTCATTCCTTTTTGCTTCTTTTGCTCCAATCACCTAATATCATCATACCTACAACAAATCATGAAAAATACCTTTCTTTAAAGTGCAATATCACCAAAAATGGGTAAAATTATATAGCAAAAATACTATATATTTTTGGTGCATCATCTATCATGTGAGCCGTTCATGGTTTGAAAGCAAAATCTCACTCGATTCTTGATAGATTTGAGTGATTTTTGTTTCTAGAGCTTCATCTGATAAAGATGAAGACATCCATGTGGCGATGATGAGGTTGTGAAATGGTTTGTTTTCACAAAGTGTTAAACCCGAGCTCGGTTTGAGTCCAAAGATCCATACCTTGGCCTGAGTTGATGGTATTTCAATTCGATTGGTTCCACAGCTTCGTCTTGACGTCAAAAAGCTTAGCCCCAACTTAATTTGAAGTTAAATCGAGTCTAGGTGTGAATTTGATCTCAAGGTGTCTCGGCTTTAGAGGAGGATGTTGAAAAGTGGGTTAGAGCTTATAGGGAAGGCCAATTTTGATTGAGCTTGTCTTCGTAGGGCTCTAGGAAGCTTCTAGAGGGGTCAATTTGAAATTTTAAAGAACTTCATTTCAAACTCGAAAGTTGTTCTGGTTTTGAGTAGGTAAATTAAGGCAAACCAGTGGACTTCATGGATTAATTCTATCGGGGATTAATTGCTTAGGTCCTAGGGTGAAACTTTGGTGTTCAAAGTTAGAGGAATTAGGCAGTGTATAGGTGTCTTTATCTTTTTGGTTTCATCCTCTAGCCTTCTAGGATTTGGTTTATTTATAGCCATGAAGGATCATGGCTGAGCTTGGGCTTGGCTATGGGAGGTGATAATTGTATCATGATGACTTGGGGATAAGATTTTGGCTGAAGGATAAGTGCGATTTGCTTCCCCAAGAGTAACCCATGTTGGGTTCAATTATGGTGAGAGCTTGGTTGGAATTTTAGCTTCTCTCCATTGGCTTATCCATGAGGTGGGGGGAATTTTAAGATTGAGCTGACTAATTCAGTTCATTTGATCTTCCAAGTCATGCTTTGAATTTAGGATAGAATGACACTTAAGCCTTCGCTTTCCATACTTCCATAACATATCATGATGAGGTCTCCATTTGATGACATAAATTTTGCTCATGTTTATTGGATGGGAGATGAGGTGCATGGTGACTCCAAAGTGAGCTAGTTAATCTCCTTCCACATAAGCTAACATGTCATCCATGGTTTTATAAAAGAATGAAAAAATAATTGCCCTTTCTCATTATTTACAAAATTTGGTAATAATGAGCATTCCATGATGTAGGGATGACTTAAGTCAAGCTTCTTTTCCATTGGATGGCTTGTAAGGTGAGTGATGACTGAACTAAGTCATCCCTTAAGCCTTTCATGAAGGAATGACACCTCCTTCAATCTTCATGACGGTGTCATGATGTTGTTTTTAACCATAGTTAAAGTGATGTGTCATGGGTTATTTAATGTGTTAACCATGTGTGATGAGCCTCATGGGTCATGAGTGACCCATTGATGACCTCACATGATGTCATTTATGATGTCATGGTAGAGTTTAAAATTTGGGAGCCATTTATTATGTCATATATGGTGTCATATTTAATTTGAATTATAGGGCTATTTTCTTATAATTTCACTTTAAATTAATTATGTAATTATTTAAAAGTGTAGAAAATTATAATATTAACCTATAAATTAATCAAAATAATTTTGAAAGTTAATTATTTGATTAGTTTTATTAATTTGGTTCAAAATTGAATATTTGACCAAATTTGACTAAGGTTCACCATAGTTGACAAAGGTTGGCCATAGTTGACCATGGTTGACCAGTCCAAGTCAAGGGTTGACCCAGGTGATTTACTTAACCATATCATGGTTAATTTAATCAAGGGGTCATTAATTTTGGTAATATGACCTAAGTTTGACTAGAGTTGATAAAATGACCACGTTTGATCATTTTAATATCTCAAATGAGTTGTATTTGACCAATTTGGGGTTTAGATTGACTTGGTGGTCAATGGGGTTGGAATTAGGTTAATGTGGTGGTCATTGGGTCATGGATTGATAATTTTGACTTAATTTAACCATTTAGGTTAAAGTTGACCAGTTTTGTCAATGTGGTGGTCATTTGACCTAATTTAACTATTTGGATAAAAGATTGACTATTTTGGTCAATAACGTAGCCATTGGGTCAATGGGTTGACCATTTTGACCTAAGTTGACCATTTGGGACAAAGGTTGACTAGTTTGGTCAATGGGTCATGGATTGACCATTTTGACATAATTTGACCATTTGGGTCAAAGGTTGACCAGTTTGGTCAATGTTTGATTAGATCAGGGTTTGTCATTGCTGATTTGATCATTTAAGAATGTCATTAATATTTGGATAAAAATGTGTCATTAGGGTTTTACCCTAGACATTAAGGTTTAATGACCATCAGTGAGATTTAGGGAGTCAATATTGGTAGACTTTCTATCTCAAGATGATTTAGAAATGATCGCCAATAAAGTGAGATCAACAAATACCTCCAGAAATCTCCCTTAATCAAAATTACGATTTCCCGAGCCCTCTAATACCATTCCAATGCCAACCCGTGCCACCATTTGGTCTAGCTTATAATTCGGGTCAATGTTAGTTCAAATTGAAGTAAGGAGGAAGTTTATGACTTCAAGGTGAAGCTTTTTCAAGCCCAATCAAGGCCACACCAATTGAGACAAGGTATGGATCAAAATTCCTAAAAATAGCCTCATGTTGGGTCTTTTGTGAAAGAAATGAATACATCACGCTCATTAAACCTTATAGATATTTTTGTCTAGCTAAGATGAAGCTATATGAAAAAACCCCAATTGATTTGGTTGAGAATCAAGAGAAGTTATGGGGTTTGATCATGGACGGTTCTCAGTTCTCCGTCCTGTGTGGACGATGAACCAATGTCTTCCATTTCCATGTATTAGAAATGGACGGCACAGATTAAATCAAATTGTCAGATCGCAGAGAGAGGAGCATTGGATCTTTCTTCAACTCAGCACCCACATGGAAAGTTTTGTTGAATATGTAGAAGATGCGTGGAGCTTCAGAGCGAATGAGGATGATGCGGCCGCCGTGTGGATAAGTAGGAAAATCCAAATTTCTTATTTTAAATAAATCTAGAAAATGCCTAATAACTTTATAAATACATAACTTTGTGTAGAAAAATCACAAAAATAATATAAAAATATATCTGAAGTCAGTGAAAGAGGGGAAAATGGAAAAAAAAAGAAGATAATTAAATTATATTTAATTTTTAATTAATTAAATATGCTCTAAAGTAATTTATAAAAATGAAATTTAAACCCAAAAATTATGAAATTTTCATGGATTGTTCCTCCAACCCTTGGGAACATTTCTTGATTTTTCCAAGGTTAGGGGACTTCCATAACCTTGAAATAACCAATGTTCCACCAAATTTTATAATTATATATATATATATATATATATATATATATATATATATATATAATCAGAAAAGTCGAAATTTAAGATGGAAATTAATAAGAAAATGAAGGCAAAGAAAATAATCTAAAAAATGATTATTTCCACCTTTTAAAAAATACAAAATAAATATTGGAAACCTCGAATAAAATGTAAAATTAAAAATTTTACACTTTAGTCCAAATGACCCACAAAACATAATTTAATTTACTAAAAAACTCTTGGGCCCCTACTTTTGAGGGATTAACTGCATGGTTACCTCTCTAACCATAAGATTACTCCCAATGACTCAAGGTTAGACCAATTTGAGCCTAAATTTGGCCTAAGCTTAACTTTGCCTAAACTTAAGCCTAGTAGGCTCACAATCAGACCTAACCCTAAACCCTAGGTCTAACCCACATTAGACCTAGACCTAAACCCTATGTCCAACCCAAACTGGACCTACTCCTAAACCCTAATTCTAACCCACATTATACATAGACCTGAACCCTTGGTCCAACCCAAACTGGACCTAACTCTAAACCTTAGGTCTAACCACATTAGACCTAGACCTAAACCCTAGGTCCAACCCAAACTAGACCTAACAATAAACCCTAGGTCTAATCCACAATAGACCTAGACCTAAACCCTATGTTCAACCGAAACTGGACCTAAACCTAAATCCTAGGTCTAACTCACATTAGAACTAGATTTAAACGCTAGGTCTAACCCCAACTAGACCTACCCTAAACCCTAAGTCTAACCCATATTAGAACTAGACCTAAACCCTTGGTCCAACCTAAACTAGATTCAACCTTGGGAGTTCAAGTTGGATCAGTCTAATTCAACCTGATTTGCTTGAAAGTTAGCCCAACATGGTTTAATTTGGCTTACCTTAAGTCAATCAAAACCAAGGAAAACTAGTTTAACCCTAATCAAACTAAGTCAAACCCGAACAATCCTATTTAACTTTGGTCGATTTAAACAAGTTTGAAGAAAATTCAGGGGACAACCAAACTAACTCAAGTTAACTCGGATTATCTAGAGATTTATCTTTTAAACCAATTCAACCTAACTTGAACAAATCTATAGTCAACCTAGACATAGGTGCTTGGAGGTTAAGGAGAGTTTGAATTCTCACACAAGAACAAAAGCATACTTAGCCTGAGTTGAGGAAATTTTTTACTACAGTACCAAACCAACATAAATAAAATGATATAAAATTCACCCTAAAAGACATTAAAACTTAAACTTGAACTACAAAATGCAACCAAGTTTGAGAAGACATTTTAGAGGAGGCAACTCATGATTACTAACAAAATAACATGCAGTCGCTTGTGACTAATCAAACTGCAAACCTTAATGATTCCGGAATGACGGAACCATGAGAACTTGACTGGGTCATTAAAAAAAAGATGAAAAAATATAAAAAAATAATTAATTGGGAAAGAAGTCTTAAGCAACCTAAAATTTCAACCTTTATAACAACAACAACAAAGCCTTAATCCCAATATGAATCCTTTTTTCTCCATTGCATCTTATTTAGTGTCATATTTTCATTTAATTCTAATAACTTAAGATCAATAAGCCGAAGTCTTCCTAGGTTAAACTCTATCTTTCTTAACATAAGTTGAATCTAAAACATCTACTCTCCTAATCGGATCAGCAGATGGTCGACATTTAATGTGACCAAACCATCTAAGGCGACTCTCTCTAATTTTGTCCGTCACTAGAGCTACACCAACCCTATCGCGGATATATTTATTTCGCATTTTGTCTCAAAGTGTAAAGCCACTTATCCACCTAATCATTCTCATCTCAACAAAAATTAAATTAGTATTATGCTTCTCACCTAAATTTTTCAACCTCTAAACTCTGAAAAAGATATTCAAACTTAAATGAAACCCTAATGAACAAAGATCATTGAACGCAACTTAGCCTTCTTTGTATGGATCTACAAAAATCTATTGAACGACGCAATTCGTGGTTGTTGACAAGAATCCCCCGGTCATAGTAGGTTTGACCACCTCTCAAACTAAGTAGATTAAGGTACCCACGACCCCGGGATGACGGAGTCATGGACATCTTGACTGAATTTTCTAAAAATAAAAAAAAAATAAAAAACAAACTAAATTAACGTAAAAATAATTTTCTGCTAATTTTATTTTGCGGGGCTCCTGAAGACAAAAGGCAAACATCACCCTAGAGTTACTTGCATGTTATTAGAGTGTGCCAATCTGCTTTGCAGGGACAGACATTTAAAACCTAGAACAAGAGGATGAACCTCAACTAAGCCATCAACAACAAAACAAACTTTAAAATAGTTCAGAATCTTTAGGAATATGCTACTCTTAGGATAAAACTTTGTTATGTCTTTCCTTAATAATGACATTTGAACTTTTTGAGAACAAATTATAACCTTAATCGGGAGTTTTCTTAAGTAGCCTAGACTACTTAAGATGTAATTAACTATATGAACTTCTCCTTATAGAAAGAAGTGAATCCTGGAGCAGCTAAATCAACCTCATTTCTCTTGTAATTAGCTTTCTTGAGGTCTCCTTCGTAGTTATGTCTTTAAAGCATGCCGAGTTGATCTCAGTTTGGGCTTATGTTTTGGGATTATCATTGTGAAAATTCACTTCATGAAGGTTTTTTTATTTGTTCATATTATTGTCTACTCTGATCTTCCGATTTCTCACCTCTTAGTTTACCCACATAGTCTAAGATGAACAAATATTCAAAGAAGAGGGCGACATAATGGAAAACAAACTGACAACTCCACAACGACAACGATGATGACAACAAACGATAAAATGAAGACAGGCGAGAGCGGAACGAGCAACCACACTCATATTGCTTTTTTAATAGTATGATAAATTTAAATTATTAATGTTAATATTATATTTAACATGAGTAGTTTATTTGCCTAAGAATTTATCTATTTATAAAATTAGATCAATGACTAATTCACATCTTAGTTTAATATCAAGAATAGAAAACACTAGCGTCAACACTAATTTAAGCATAATAATAATTACTTAAGTATAATTATTAGATATGTTAAATTATCTCAATTTAAAATTGATTTTTTTTTCCTTTGGAACCATTTGTAATTTTTGCCATTGCATTTATTGTTTGTTTTTATGTTGAAGAACATGTTTGTTTGGTGTACTATTAACTATTTTCATGTTTTTAAAAGTAAATTAACCTATTTTTAAAAACACTAAAAATAATATTTAAATATTTTGAGTGTTTTAAAAAATAATCACATTAAAAATATATTTTATTTCAAAGTGGAATATAAAGAAAAAAAAAAAAAATTTAAATTGGTCCCAAACAACTCCAGTTTATTTTTTAATCTATTATCATCTATTTAGAACAAATTATAAATAAGAAATACCTTTTAAAAAAATTTATATATTCAGTAAGTTCGGTTTCCCAACTCCCGCCTCGTCTCATGGACCTGGTTCCTGCCACATGGATGCAATGCTGTGGGAGAAGAATGGCTATTTTTAGGGGAAAGATCGGACGGATTCTGCGAGCTTCGCTGGAATTCAAAGCTAGCATTGTTTTCGGTGTTTGTGCTAGCAATTTTGTGACAAGTTTCCTTTCTCTGAGACCGTCCATCTGTCGAAACCCCTTCTCTCCACCAACTCCTTTCCTCCTGGACCTTGGACCTTAGCCCTAGAGGCAGGAGGGAGCATCTCTTTCTATCTATTGGGTGTAATTGCAGGTGAGATCCTCGCCCCTTCTGTCATCAAACATTTCTTTCGATCTGTTGGTATTTTCTAATTGTTCTGGTGTTTTAATTTACAGTTTATGCTGAATTGCGCTAAACCGGCGTTCGGATTCTCCATTTTGAAACTTTAATTTCTTTTGGTACGAATTATTTCGCTTCAATTTCGTGCATTGATTTTTTTGATGTTTTTTATAGAGTTGAACGGATGAAGTCGGGTGCATGGTAGACGTGTAGTATCATTAAAGTTTGTTATTAGATTGAATTCTGCTTTAGAACTTTTTCTTTTCCTAATATGTTTCATTTGTTTTGATGAATGACATCGCAACAAAGTTTCTGTATCTCCACAAAACTTGATGCGAGTTTCAGATGTCAATCCACCCCACCCAAGTTTTTCATTACAAAATTCATAATTATTTTTGAGACCATGTGTTGAATCCGAATATGACATGCACAAGAAATAGAGTAGTAGGAAACCGAGAGAGAGAGAGAAAGAGAGAAGACAATAGAAGGGGACGTTGCGGCTGCCCCCAACAAGACAAAGTTGGGGGTGTTCCAAGGGCTCATAGACCCACTCTATATAGTAAAAATGCATGTTGCAATAGAGTGGGAGAGCCAAGATGGCCTCAGTTAGGGGTTTCAATTCAGGACACCGGGTCAGGTTTTGGTCTGCCCTGAAAATGATCAGACTCGAATAAGGTCAACCTGAACCTGACCCGAATAATAAACGAGTAAAAAACTAAGACCCGAACCCGAGCTTGACCCATTAATCCAAACCTGACCCAAAATTTTGTACTTATTTTGGTCATGTTTGGGTTTTCGAGTTCAACCCGAACCTGAACCGAATAATAATCAGATAGAATTCTTTGATACCAACCCAACTCGAAAAATATTCGGCTTAGTCCTAACTCGGATTTTTAGAGTTCGAGTCGTGTTGATGTGTTAGATCTATTTTTGACACACATAGCCTCAGTCCTTCTATTTATAGGGGCCTAATTGTACAATTATAGAAAAGGGGGAACGGTTGTGGTAACTGTCCTAAATGCAATTAATGTGCTAATTCAATATCAAATTTGTGTAACAAATTGAGTGTAGTATAATGATTACAATCGGTAGACACATTGAGTTCGGTAGACGGACTGCAGTCAGCCGACGAGCTGAAGGTCTGCAGATGCTGAAGGTCTGTAGATGGACTGAAGGTCAACCGATGGACTACGGCCGACAGATGGACTACAGTCTGGAGAAGGAATATGATTGCCCGACAGACTACGGTTAGTAGAAGGAATACAGTCGGT
The DNA here is from genome assembly GCA_022702705.1 of Papilionanthe hookeriana x Papilionanthe teres. Taxonomy (NCBI): domain Eukaryota; kingdom Viridiplantae; phylum Streptophyta; class Magnoliopsida; order Asparagales; family Orchidaceae; genus Papilionanthe; species Papilionanthe hookeriana x Papilionanthe teres. The sequence continues at coordinate 125,467,346 of CM040421.1, read as the reverse complement.
CGATGGACTGCAGTTGGCCGATGGAATGCTATCATCGATGGAATGCAGCCGACAGATGGACTGCGGTCGGCCGACGAACCAGGAGTTAATAAGGTGGTCGGCTAGTCTCTGGCAGGTACTTTTTGGTCATACATAAATATCCCGCATGTCTCTGACTTCTTAGAAATGAAGCTGCGATAAGAATGAGAGACTTTAAATATGTCAAAAATGCAATTATAATAATGCCCAATTTATACTTCCTTGATTTCGAAGTTGCTTAGCGTCTTGGTTTCTTTGGCCCTGAATTGGTCTCCTAAGGCCTTTTGGGCTTTGATCTGTCACTTAGTCAACACTTGTAAAAAAATATTAGTGATTTATTCAAAAATAGTTGAAGCTCTGGATCAATTTTTACCTTTGCTTATTTTGTATCTTACCCTTACTGCACAATTTGATTACGACAGCTGGTTGTCTTGGGGTGGCTAATGATTCAAGTCTTCGGGAAGATTATTGGTCGTTTTTGATGTATTGTAGTTTACCGACCTCTTGACTCAAGTTTTGCAAAACGCAGGACTTGTTTGAACGGTCGGTTCATCGCCTTGGACGACCACACCTTTCGCCAGGTCCTGGGCAGATCTTGTCGCTGCCTTCGAGGTGTGACTGATGAGACTCGCTACCGAGGTGATTTGCATTGTATTTTTCATGGATCTTGTCGCTACTGAGTAGGGAACCACCTCCAGAGCTTTTACCTATTATGAGTTTAGAGACATGACTTTTTATACTTGGCATTGAGAGTCGGTCAATTGCTTGCCCTAGTGGGGAGTCTATTATTTGTTCCGCTGGATTCTAATTCTCCGAGTGTTGCATGTGTACTCTTTGAGTGCCCTCAATCTCAGTCGGACCTAGGAAACAAAATTAGAAGAGTTGACATATATGCATTTTAGAGAAAGATGTGATAAAATAGAATATCTTTGTTGGATATTTTGGTTGCCTAGGATTTTGGTCCTCTGGCTTTTTCAATCGCCTGAATTTTTGGTTGCTAGAATTTTTTCGGTTGGTTGAATTTTCGATCGTCAGAATTTTCGGCCGCCTAGACTTTTTAGTCGGTTGGAACTGAAAGTCAGCCGACCAGTTTTTGTCGCCTGTTTGCAATTTTTCATCTAGTGAAATTGTCGTTCGATTCTCAGAACTGTTGAATGCCAGTATTTTTGAGTAGCCTGAATTTGTCAGTTTTCTGGTGAAGAGTTTTTTCTGGTGTTAGGAGGGCTTGTATATATATATATATATACAATTTTTTTTCAATATATCTACACATATATCTGAATCGATAAGAATTTAGTGTTATGTATGTAAACCTTCTTTTTTTATTCATGAATATATAAAATTTGAGTGGTATGTATGTAAATCTTCCCCTTTTGGCCGGCAGGTGCGACGGAGGCCACTGATTGATTCTTCTTCAGCGACTAGCTTGACTTGCGTCAGTGGTATTGCATGTCGTTAAGGGTTGGCCGACGGGATTTGATGATCGACAGACTGACTTCAGTAATCTGCTTGATTGGCATTTGGTCGGTCGACTGGCAACTTGGTTGGCCGACGCTTGGCATGGATATAGGTGGCCGACCGGCAGGATCGGGATATAGTCAACTGGCGCAATTTTGGGCGACTGATCATGCAGGATCAAGATCTGGCGGTAGACGACATCGTAATTTATTGACCAACAGGATTTTCAGCGACCGATGATGTGCTTTTTAGTGGATGAGGAATTATGGTCAGAGGTCTTCACTACTTGGCGGCGATTGATGGGAGGACTTCGGTCAGCCGTCGCCTCGTCCGTCGTTCGACAAAATTTGGTGATTGACCGTTAGAGGGCTTCGGCGACGACCGACTGGACCTGGAGTCTGACAGAATTTGGTCTTTTGAAGATCGACTGAATCTCGACAACGGGCTCAAATTTGGTGACTCTGGCATTGCCTGGATTTTTCGTCCAACGGGGAGGACTTCAGACGATCAACTGGACCATCGTCCGACTAAAATAGAAGATCGACGGGATTTTGGTCGGTCAGGTGTAAGACTTGCGAACAACTAGATTTTTCGGTGATCAACAGAATCAGGACGATCAACTCGACCAGGCGTCGACAAGATTTTCAAAAAAAAAAAAAAGCATGTGATCTCTAGCCTTTGTCAGTTGATTTTCCATTCGTGTGACTTTGCTGATCGGTCGATGAGTCGGCCAATGAAATTGATTTACATTATTTTACAGAAAGTCTTGATTTACGGCGGTTGAACTTGCACGTTACAGGGAATATTGGCTGCTGGGGATTTCTGTCTTTCGTCTCTGAATGTGCTTTTCTCCTTCGAGCCAAATCCTCTCAAAAGATGACAGAAATCAGATATTCGTGCTTCTGAATTCACTGCTCCGCCGTTTCCCTTGTGCGCTCTCTAGTAGGAGTGTTTTTTTGAAGACGTCGCTCATCTTCTTGTTGAAGGCATGTCCACGCTCACCGCACCCTATGTTGTATCCGAATATGACATGTCCAAGGCGTAGAGTGGTAGGAAACTAAGAGAAAGAGAAAGAGAGAGGAAAAGAGAAAGTGATACCACATATGCCCCCAGTGGGGCAAAGTTGGGGTTATTTCACAGGGTCTCGTACCCATTTTATATATTAATAACGATGTTACAAGAGAGGGGGAGAGCCAAGATGACCTCAGTCTCCTTTTACATAGAAGGTTCTATTTGTAGGGGTCTAGTTGTACAATTATAGAAAGGAGGGAACAGTTATGGTAACCGCCTTAAATGCAATTAATGTGCTAATTTAATATCAGATTTGTATTACAAATTGAGTGTAGTACAACGGCTATCAATTGGTAGACACGTTGAGTTTGACAGTTGGACTGCAGTCGGCCGGCGAATTGAAGGTTGGCAGATGGACTGAACGTCAGCAGATGGACTGCGGCCGGTAGACGAACTGCACTCGGCAGAAGGAATGCGGTCGCTCGACGAATTGCAGTCGACAGAAGGACTGTGGTCGACTGACGGATTGTGGTCGGCCGACATATTGCGATCTCTTGATGCACTGCGGTCAGCCAACGGACTGCGGTCGACCGATGGATTGTGGTTGGCCGATCGACCGGGGGATCGGTCAAATGAGGTGATCGAATGGTCTCTGCTACCATCAGATCTCGTCTAAATCTATGCGGGCACTTTTTAGTCATACACAATGTAAACTTCTTTTTCAAGAAACTTGCTCTCTTTTTGATTTATGCTCTAAATAATCAGGAAGCTCACTTTAGAAATATATAAATAGAGATTGTTTCTATAAATTCAAGGAGGATTATGGAGAGAATTAAGAAACTTGCTTGTGAGTACACATTTTTTGTTGCAACTTCTTCCATTGATGCCACCAATGGCACCTTCAACTTTCAGTCACTCATGGTTATCGTTTCCAATAGTTGTAATATTAAAGTTCACTATCTATCTGTCTTCATCCACCTCTGAACTACACCAATGCCTATCATCTCTCTCTCACTGATTGATGCAAACAAGTCTTATCTTACCTCATAATTCACCCGCTCTAGTGACAGTGAATGGCAAACCATTGTAACTTCAACCAACCTTAGAAATTTGTTTCAACCGGGTAGACCCTATAATTTTCCTTTTTCAATATTATCTATTTAAAACATCTTATGTCTTTCTGGAGTTACTCGTTTATGTGTGTGCTTAATTTCCGTGTAACTCTAAAATGATAACCTCAACCTATACCGTTGTGAACATTTTAGCACACAATTATTTGGTGCCAAATGTGTGAACTAAATTCACCTTCATGGACTCTACAACTGCCCGCCCAATGATCAGCTGGCATAAGCTTTCTATTCTTACTCTCATTTCATTAGGAATCAATTCTTCATTGGAGATGCTAGGTCTCTATTTTGCTCTTGCTTTCTAGGCATAACAATGGTGGATGTCCTTTTTGCTTCTCCTTGGAAAAATGAATTCATAGGATGGAGGAATATGATGATGTGATCTTTTAGCTATTGCATTAGATAACCAACCAATGGCATTGAAACACGATTTTCTTAAGGAGTGTCTTCTTCACAATGAATCGCATACTGGGTTTGTCAAATTGAGGACACTCGTATAATGCCTGCTAATGTCCACGATGAAATTTAATCCCTTCCAATTATTGAAGACCTATATGAGGCCACTCATTCTTGTCGCTAATTGGTTTTCATGACAAATTTTGGCTTGGTTCTTTTCAGTCTCCACCCTTTTGATACCCTTCATAAGGAACTCCAACAACTAGTCCGTAAAGAGTTCTCCAAGGGGTGTCAGACTCTAGCCAACCTCGCTTAAATCATTATGGAGTCCTCTCCTCTCCCCAGTGCTATTTCAGGATGCCCCATTTTGAAGATATTCAAATTCCTAGCTTTAGACTATTATGATGAGTTATCTGACTTGTACGAGTATGTGGATCATTATAGAATTATTATTGATCATTCTAAAGGGTTAGGTCTATAGTTCCATTCCTGATTCTACACTTTCCATATGGGACCGCCTTTAATTTTACCAAACTTGCTAGGTTGTTCGCTAGAAGTTCATTGTCGACCAAATACTCATCAATGATTCTTATCTCATCAAGATTTTTCCGGAATGATGGAGAATCCATTAAGAAATATTGCCATTGATTCTTCTCAAAAGCCTGTTAAATCTTAGGGGTGAATCTAGATTTGTTCTTAGGGGTCTTTCTCGGTGGCTATTTTCTTGGTCCATTCTATTTGACACTAATTTGTGGCATAATATGCTACAAAACATACCTTTATTTTTCACTATGGCTCTCATAATATGATCGATAAGGCAATTTATGCTCACCAAAAATGGCTAGAGCAACTCTAAGACAAATGCAAGAAACCGTAAAAAGAAAATGATAAGCCCCCTGGCTAAGAAAACATAAGCATCAAATAGACCCAAAACACCTATTTCATTTAAAAAGGGTGGTCGATAATATCATGATGGTTAGACCTTTGAATGAAGAGCATATTATATTTCAGTGCTTGAACCAATTCTTTGAGACAATCATGGTCAATCTTGCTTCTTCATTTTCTATAAAAATGCAACTTAAATTATTAAGATTACTATATCTTAAAATTTCATGGTCATAATCAATATACAATTTTATTTGTACTTAACATGATAAAAAAATATGAAGATTACTAAATATTAAAACTTCATATCATTAATATATTTCTCGTATGATTAAGCATAAAATTTTGTGTCTCTAATATACTAGATATAAGGTTAAGCATGTTGATCATGAAACTTTGCAAAGGTGTAGCTTCATGGCCATATGATAGTTGCTGCTTAGTTATAATTATTTTACAAATTTTAATATTATTTAAATATAAGAATATTATTTTATACTATTTTAAAAACCATTTGATCTTGTGGCTAAGAAATCTTTTTGTAACAATAGGAGAACTCCCAAAAAAAATTTACTCCTATTATATACCCTCAACTCATAATTTTATCTTTTTATTGACATTTTTAGTAAATATTTTTTTGTAGGCATATAAGACACCAACTACATCTTTGTCTTTTTCATTGTTGGGGTTTTTAAAATGGTATTCAAGATTTTAGAAATTGAGACTCACATGCAAATGCCAATAGAGTTGCATGTCCCATCTTTTATTTATATATATATATTTTTATATTATGCTTTTTATTGTTGCTAAAAAAATGCAATTATTATTTCCTTGTCCATACCTTTTGCCTTATACTGGTAACCCATCAGAGGCTTTTCTTGTGTATATACTAAATGTAGAACATTTAACAAAAGGCCGCCTGTTTTTACCATTAAAATAAGGTTATTTTAAGATAATTTATTGCCCTTGTTTTGTTTATATTAAGGACTAGAACAAAATTTCACATGTTAATGTTTCATATGTTTTTTCTGTGTTTGCTTTGATTTTATATTTCTTAGAATAAGAACCTAAAAACAAATCCTTTACATGTTAACAATCTCTTTAATTTGTTATTTTCAAATTTTTTTTTAAAGTTGAAATGGCAATAACAAATCATATTGTTGCCAGTTTAATATATGATTTTACATGCTAACAATCTCTTTAATTTGTTATTTTTATTATTATTTTTTTTTAAATTTGAAAATGAAATAACAAATCATATCGATGCCAGTTTGATACATGATTTTTAATTTGTGCATCTTCTCATTAAATTGAATAATTGTAGTCTTGAATAAATAAAATTAGGCTTGATCACTCTTAAAGCATCTCCTTAGTTTTTGAACCTTGAATTTATACGAGTTTTTCAAAAAATCCAAATACTAGGCGTCACATGAAGACCAATATAATTGTGACTTATCCATCAATAATTGTGCTGCAATAATAAATCACTCAACAACAACAGCAATAAAGTCTTAATCCCACTAAGTGGGGTCGACTACATGAATCCTTTTTCTCCATTGCGTCCTATTTAGTGTCAAATTTTCATTTGCTTCTAATAAATTAAGATCATTTTTTATGCAATAAGTCCAAGTATTCCTAGGTCTACCTCTGTCTTTCTTAACATAAATTGAATCTAAAACATCTACTCTCCTAATCCGATCATCAGGTGGTCGACGTTTAATGTGACCAAACCATCTAAGGCGACTCTCTAATTTTGTCCGTCACTGGTGCAACACCAACCCTATTACAAATATATTCATTTGGCATTTTGTCTCTAAGTGTAAAGCCGCTCATCCACCTAATCATTCTCATCTCGACAACACTTAATTTAGCATTATGCTTCTCTTTTACAGGCCAACAGTTAGCACCATAGAGCATTGCAGGTCTCACCATCATCTTATAAAATTTTCCTTTCAGCCTGAGCAGTACTTTTCTATCACACAATAGGCCGGACGCATTCCTCCACTTCAACCAACCAACCTGAATTCTACTATTAACATCCACATCAATGTCACCATCGCTTTGAACAATGGACCCGGGATATCTAAATCGTTCACACCTTTTAATAATTTGATCACCCAAAATTACACTTTTGTCACTAGAGCTGCAATGATAAATCACTAAACTATTTAAAAATATATATATACAAGTTCAAACCACTACCAGATAGTGTAATCATGTAGTGAGTCACCAACATGTTAGAACATTTTGGAGATATTATCACTGATCACTTGAATGACACTGCCATCCAATCTTTTTTGGTTTCCAATCTATTAACCAAAAAAACTGAATTTCTTTTATCAAGAAATGTCTGATTATCTACTATAGAAGAGCAACTATATTTGAGGTAATCTTAAATAGGAAGTTGTAACAATTCTTCTATGAGTTGTGCTTCTTTTCTCAAGCATGGAACTTATGCCTTACCATAGATGATTTTTTCCCATAATGGATTCTCAATATGTTTTTTTAGTATATAAAAGTTACTATACTTAATAGTATTAAAGGAAATGTCAACATTGTAAAACACTTGAATTACTCTTTAACCTTTTGTTGATTCACCACTTCAAAGGAATTCACAAGGACTCTCTCAGCCACTGTAATTTATGCTGCTGCTTCCCCTCTCACTTTTACCGCGCTCAAGCCAAAGACTCGCCTCCTCTTCCACTTTCCCGTTCTTCTTCTTTCTTTAACGGGGATGTGAAAAAAAGTAATAAAAATGAAAAAAATAGTGAGGAAAATATATCCTCAATATTAATGCCAAATTCATCATAAATCCCGTGTATAAGGTTTACATAGAGTTAATTAAATTTTAAAAAAAGTACCATTTGCATTGTTCCAATGCAGTGGAGAAATTTGTTTAAACTCAGGGGCATTAACTTACATTCCACACAATTCTTATATATTTACATGTTTAACACCCAAGCTTTTATATTTACATATATACTACTCAAATCTTTGTTAGATATGAAAAATACCACTATTACTAACTTTTTAAAGGTGAAATACACCTTTTCATGCATAGTTTTTAACATCACAGTGTTACAAATGTAAATATCAAACTTTAGGTTTTAGATATGCAAATGCATAAGAATTTTGTGGTATGTATGCAAATTTCCCAGCCCTAAAAGTAAGTGACCATTCAAGTTGTTCCAATACGCTGGAAAAATCCTGTATTTCTCTCAAGCAGGTACGTGAAGGCCTATGCATATCTTTTAGGTGGGTACGTTAGACGACACCTTGTCGAGATTTTGCACAATACCGACCATGCATTGCCATATAGGCGGATAGGAAGACATATTGCTCTCAATGCAGTCCCCTAAAAGGTGGTGACGATGAGAGGCTGTTAAAATTTGGACTGAATGGGCTCAGAGAAGACAATTCTTCAGAGTAATTTGGAAATTAAAAGAAATATTACAATATTAAAAGGGTATTGAAAAATTAAAACTTCATGCTAATAGTGTTGAATGAGATTTGAAACTGAGCAAAGAACTGAATAATTGAGGTTCTCAACAGCTCTTCAACAAGCACGAGTGGAACATAGAGGACTTAAGGCCTACATTCAAATAAAAACAAACCACAAAATACAAGACTATGTAGCCGACCTAATGAGCTTTATTATAACCTCTCATTAACTTTATGAATAATTAGGACCGTAGGCTATAACTGCATGTGACAGTGATTAAATGAGAGCCTCTATTTGAAAGCAAACAAATATTACTACGGGAGTCTATGTGAGCACTCAAATAAGGATTAAATGTAAGCAAGTTGTAGTAATTTAAATGCACACGATCAAAACTGGATTTGTAATACATACGAACTAGTGGATAGAAGGCATTTTCGTGGAGGGCACAAAATTAAAATCTCCATACGTCTTAATGCCTCAAATATACATGATAGCATTGGATAATTTCAGAACTTGTATGAATTATGATATTTTTTTAACTTAGATCTATCACAATAAAATTCATGTAAGAGACCTGAAGAGCATGCATCCACCCTCAAAGCACGTGTGCTTCAAAGCACGTGTGCTTGGCCAATTTTAAATATCATTAAATGTATATGCATATCATAAGACAATATTTTCAAAGTATAAAAAATCATGCTGCTCGATCATGTTAGTGCATCAAAATTTGTGCATGTGCATTGACATGTGTGCACACTAAGAAATTTTAAATCCACATTGCCCTGACCACTATGCTTGCTATTTAAATTCTCAGTCTAAGAATATTACACAAGTTAAATATATACTGAAGTTAATTTATAATTTGCCTGGAAAAATGTGCAAGATTTTCTAAAGGCAGCCCAAATAAATAAATTTAAAATACCCGTAAGTGTTTCGGCGATTACCCTGAGTTCGTAAACTTATGTGTTTGAAAATATTGTACGAGTAGTCTTAAAATTTACTTCAAAATTATCTCATCATAAAGAGCATAGATAGTGTCAAAATTGAAAGCACACATGTTCTGACCAATATGCTAAATGCTAGATCATTTGGTCTGAAAATGCTGCGTGTAAACTATAATATAATTTTCCTAAAAAAACATACAAATCATCCTAATTTTGTAAAAATATCTCTTTTCAAAACATTAATTCAAAATTATATGATTACGCTCTCGAACTGGCCTCTTCTCTTATAGGGAATGGTCATAAGTTCATGCTTTGCTAGTTCGATTATTCTCTTGTTGAGTAATGACATAGCTAAAATTGATCTAGCTCTATGAATGCTTTGGCATAGATAAAATTGATCTAAAATTGCTTTGTAATCCAATAATCAAACTAGCGTTGCAACAAGGAATACTCAACGAGTTCAAAATTAGTTCATCTAAGTTTATTATACACTAAGATGTCTAAATATTTATATAATCACAAGGACCATGTTTGATTGTCAGATACCAAGGTGCCTTTAGAACTTTATAAATAAGCCTTATTTTTTAGAATTTCAAATTAGAAAATTCTAAGACTTGGAGCTTTGCTTGCCGACACACACCATCCATCATCAACCACCACTAATGCCACCCGTCGACACTACCAATGCCTGCCATCCATTGTTTTATTGTCGACTACCACATGATTTTGCCATCGATCATTGTCAATGTTGAGTAACATTGATGTCTACTATCCATTGTCGTCAACTAATGAGCAACAATGAGGTCCATCTATTATCAATTGATGCCAAACCTATTTGCTTTCTTTGTAATCCCATTTTCTTTGTTGATAGACAAGGTTGAAATGCTGTAACTTTTTGTCTTATATAGTGAAATTAGTTTAGCTAAGCTAGGCCATGTGATTTTTCTTTTTTAAGAATTTTTACTTCCAAAATCTTGTATAACTTTTGTGCTGCATCCTACTTATCTTTGTGTACTGAATGTAATGTTAAGAAGATAATTTTGCTCTATGCCGCTATGATTTTACTGAAGCACAATACTGGTAACATAACTTGGATATTAGAGGGCTAATAAGATATATGCATGCTTTTACAAGGTCGAGTAAGAACAATCAATAATCAAGTTAACTGTCTTTTTTGGCCTTGCGTACATCTCCTTTACTTGTATTGTTTTGGTATTTTATTTTATTTGTTTGTATCTTCTTTTATTATGCAAAATTTAAATTAATTTTATGAAAATTATTAATGTAAAATGGCTTTATAAATTTATGTAAAAGGCATGATTCTATAGATTTAAATGCAAATAAAATAAATTCTGTCAATGCAACATTTGTTGATAAAACTAAGAAAAAAAAAAAAAACTTGAATAGACTATAATAATTATCTCTGCTAATTTCAATGCTACCCTCTTTGAAATTATTTTGAAAGAATTTTATTAGTTTCACCATATCTTTGATGACTAATGTTCTTTTGCGTCATTTTGAAGTGAAAAGACTTCTCCTGGCCCTTTTCACTTTCTCTCGCTTTTACTTTTTTTTTAATGTATATAAGAAGCTAACTTCATGCTTTTTACTATATATAAGAAGCTAACTTCATGCATGGAGCAAAAAGAAGAGTTCTTTATAGCATGTAACAATTTAAATAAGTTATAATTTTTTATTCTCTTCAATTTTCTTAAGAATAATTTTATATAGGATTTCTAATGATTTAATCATGATCTGAACTAACCTAGTGTTAGCCCAAATCATTTGGTCTTTATCTTGAGCAGAGTCAATTATGGTTGTTAAGATTGGTATTGTTTTCTTAGCAATCTTCAGACTTTTTTCCTTCTTGTTTTTTGGTTACAACTTTCAAACTTTGAGTCTAATTTAGAATAATAAATTGATAAATTATTACATATTTTTTATTGTACAGTAAATAAAAAATACATTGAATTTATTTAAATTGTTTTTAATATTAATTGGTTGAAGATTTTATTTATATTTAATTTTTTTTATCTATTTAGATTATAACATTTGAAAATATATTCACAATTGAAATATGTTTGTTTAAGATTAATCTAAAACTTTTAAATTAGAAGAGAAAAATCTGTTTAAATTAATTATCTATATTGAGTAAAGAAAAACACAATATGTAATATTAAATATGTTAAATAACTATGAGAACTTCGTTCTGAATTTGAGCTCTCGCCTTATATCAAACTTTAGCTTTATTAATCTCTTTAATATTTGAAATTAACTATGAAAATTTCGATAAAATTAAAATAATCAAGAAATAGGATTTTTTTTTTTCAAATTAATTACTCGTATGAAAAAATATTCAAATGCAATATTAAAAGTGTAGTTGATACATAAATTAAATTATATAATAATTGGTATGATACATGTAATATATGAATTAAATTAATTGATTCTTACAGCACTGGTCTTCACATTGAGTAGAACTGAGAAAATGTTTGGTGACATGTTTCTTATTTTGCTACCCTTTACTCTTTTCTTTTTACACTGAGTTGCATTCTAATGATGCCTTCAGTGAGTCAAAAAATGCATTTCCCTTTTATATTCTTCTATCAATGAGTCGTTGCAGAATCTCTTGACCTTGCTTGATGGATTTTTAGTTCTGATTGATTTCAGCCATCGGAAAGTTATATTGTTTTTTTTCACTTTTTTTTTTTTGTCTTATTGATCCAGACGTACATGCACTATATAGAGCTGTTGTGAAATTGAAGTTCAAGATGCCACGGTGGCTTTGTTGTTCATGTAAGGTGGATGAGTCTGATGGCCTTCATTTGAATGAATTCTTGAGGAGTCCAGAGCCCTATATGGATTGTAGGACTGGTTTGTTTTTTGTTCTATCATGATCTTTCTTTTAAATTGGTTATAGCTGTAATTCATGCTACATGCATCCAATAACACTTTTAAATGAATTAACTTTAAGCTTGTAAGTTTGTACATTTTTCTCCAAAGAAATTACGGCATGCCAATTTTTTTGCTTTTTCTTTTTTGGTCTTTAAATTTTCATCCTTGATTTTCTTTAAATTTTCGTCTTTGATTTTCTTAATTATTGCAACAGATTGAAACACTTTTATGCTTTCTGTTTGAAAAATAGGTGGTGACATGGACAGAATTCTTATATACATGCCAATCTTGAAACTTCTTTAGTTTAACTTTTTGAAACCTCAATCCAACTTTTCCTATCATTAAGGATTATCTGTACTCTTTGCATTAAGTATAACTTTGTCAATTATTTTACTTTTAGGTTTTAACGACTATGATTCTCTGGTATGTGTCTAATTCTTGTGATTTATTTTACTTGGGCATGAAGATGCAATTATTAGTGCTTTTATCTGAATTATTTATAATTGAGTTAAAATCTTGTAGAAATGAGCTAAATATAGGTTGCAAAAATGTGGGAAGGGTTCATGGTCTAAAAACTCTTGTTGATGCTAGAACTATTAGTATGACTTGTAATGGGATCTGTAGGTTTTGTATGAAGGTTGCTTGGTGCTCAATTCTGAGATTACAATTTAATCTGACGTGGAGAGAAAATTCTTAGATGGTTGATGTATTTATTTAGGAATATTGGTTTCTCTTTCAGTACCCTTTGATTATTTGTTTCAATTATTCTAAAACTGTTATGTTTTTGGAATGCTTTTTCCATGAACAAACAAACTGTCCAAACTAGGTCTGAATGAGCCAGGCTTGGTTCATTGATGACTTAACCTGAATTCAAACTGATTTTATTAAAAGTGAAACACATAAGTTTACGTTCTCTTTCTGCCCTTGCTTTCATCTGCTTATGTAGCTCTTTATGGTTTGACATCATCATCTTGTTGCTTAAAGACATGTTTGAACCCTTTCATCAATATTTACTTTTTGCTCAACTATCACTGCTTATGTCGTCTTCCAACATAAACTTTTCTCTTACATTAGCAATGGTGGATGTTAGATCTGATTGGGCCAACGAGAACAAAGAGCAGTAATCAGATTAGTTGGAATTAAGAAGGCTTCCAAATCTGATGGCGCGGTGAAGAAAATGTTAGAATCTTTCTTTGGCATTTAGTAGTAGTGCGAGCAGTGATGGGTCAGTTGTGGTGAGACAATGCTATGAGTGATGTCAATAGAAATAATGCTTCAGAAAAAACTTGCTATATTCATTAATCACTTGGGCTTATATAGAGCCTTACAACATTTTACAAATAAGTCCCTAGAATTCTTTTATATTTCCTATTTACAATTAGGACTCTAAACTAGATACAAATATCAACACTCCCTTTATGATGAGCCAAAGATATCCACTAAGCCCTTCTTTTCACATAACTTAGACAAATCTAATGAGATAAGTCCTTTCGTGAGACAATCAGCCACGTGCTTTCTAGTGGCTACATAATGTACCTCTAGTAGTCCGTTTTTCAGCTTTTCCTTGATGAAGAGCACATCAATCTTCACATTTTTGGTTCTATCGTGTTGCACCGGATTGTTGGCAATGCTGACTACTGACTTTTTGTCGCACCACAACTTCATTTGAGCTCCTTGGTCCACCTTGAGCTCTACTAATAAGGTTCTCAACCACATCATCCAGACAAGTTCTAAGGCCATGGTCCTATATGCCACTGCTATTGAACTCGCTACTACCGACTATTTCTTACTCCTCCAAGAGACCAAGTTGCCAATAAATGCAATATCCAGATGTAGACCTCCTGTCATCAGGACAACTCGTCCAATTGGAGTCACAATAGCCCTCAATTCCTACATGTTTATTCTTCCTAAAAATCAACCCCTTCCCTGATGTACTTTTCAAGTACCTCAGAATCTGATACACAACCTCCATGTGACGCTTCCTTGGATCATGCATTTAGTGACTCACCATTCTTACTGCAAATGATATTTTGGGACGAGTGTGACTTAGATAGATGAGACGACCTACCTACCTCGGGTTCCTCTCTCGATTAGATGGCTCTCCTGCCCATGCACTCAACTTTCCCTTCTGATCAATTGGTGATACTGCAAGCTTGCATCCTAACTTGCTTGTCTTTGTGTGCAAGTTTAGCACATACTTCCTCTAAGATAGGACCATCCCCTCTGCTTCACGAGCAACCTCAATCTCAAGGAAGTATCTAAGCTATCCCAGGTCCTTCATCTAAAACTCTTTGCCCAATCTTGCCTTTAGCAACACAATCTCTCCCTCGTCATGACAAGTATAGTGGTATGGCCATCATTTCATCTAACGAACACTGTGTGGTCAGCATTGTTCTACTGCTAATCCATACTTACCATTGCTCTCGTTAACTTATCAAACCATGATCGAGGAGACTATTTCAAACCGCATATTGACTTCCTTAGCCTACATTCCTTGCCCATGTACCGAAGCCTGGGGGAATCTCTATGTACACCTCATCTAGTAAATTCCCATGAAAAAACACATTCTTCACATCCAGTTGGTGTAACCTCCATGCATTACTCACTTCCAGAGAGATGACAGTCCTGACTGTGCTCATCTTCGCCACTAGTGCAAATGTCTCTTCATAGTCAATGTCATATGTCTGATTATACCATTTAGCCACCAACCGTGCTTTGTAGCGATCAATTTTTTCTTCTGAGGTTTGCTTCACTATGAAGACCCATTTGCACCTGACTGCCTCTTTAATTGTTGGTAGCAACATGAGCTCCCACATCTTATTCTTCTCGAGGGCAACTTGTTCCTCCAACATGGCAGCCTTCCACTTGGATCCTTATTAGCTACTTGCCAACACTTGGGTATAGAGATAGTGTCTAAAGATACAATGAACGCTCTGTATATAGGTGATGTGTTAGAGTATGGGACAAACTGAGCAACATCATGTGAGAAACAAAAAGAATTAGGAGAATGACCAGTATTGCTGCATATTAATATATTTTAAATTGAATTTGATAATTGATTTTATAAAACTAAATACACTAATATATTATAACACTTTTATATATCAAATTAATTGAAAACATGTAGAGTTTTATAAAAAAATGGACAATTTTTGGAGGATGTGAATAATAGAGGATAATTTAGTTCTTATTTACCTTTTATCTGTTTCAGGTATTACGCTTTTTCCACCTCATTAAAATTTTATTCTCAAATTTTTGAGTAGTCATTGGAGCAAATAGGAAAAATTTATGTTCATTTTTTGTTTATTCTCTCAAGTAGCGATATTGTCTGTCATGACCCAGAATCTAGAGCCGAGTAGGTAATGCCTCCATACTCTAAGATAATGTATGATGACCGTCATCTCTTTTTCTTGGACAGTGTAACGACGCTCTGTTTCATTAAGTTTTCGACTTTCGTAGGCAACCAGATATCCGTCTTGCATGAGTACTCCCCCAATGGCGAAGTCAGAAGCATCAGTGTGCACTTCATACGCCCTGGTATGATCAGGAAGGCTGAGTACGGGCTCTTCACTTATAACCTTCTTGAGATCTTCAAATGCTTCATTACATTTGCTATCCCATTCCCAGGACTTGTTCTTTTTGAGCAGATCAGTTAGAGGAGCATCTTTTGAGGAATAGCCTTTTAGGAATCGCCGGTAGTAATTTACAAGCCTCAGGAAGGATCTCAGCTCGGGTACCTTGGTGGGATGTTCCCAATCTTGTATGACCTTGATCTTGCTTTCCTCCATCATGATCTTTCCGTCTTTCATCTTATGCCACAAGAATGTTACTTCTGGCTTGGCAAAAGAGCATTTTTCTCTCTTATATATAGCTTGTTCCTTCTTAGTACGGTGAATACTTCTCAAAGATGTCTCAAATGATCTTGGAGTGTGTGGCTATACACCACTATGCCTTCTAAGTAGACAACAACAAATTGATCCAAATATGGTTGGAATAGCTTGTTCATCAACGTACAGAAAGTAGCGGGAGCATTAGTCAGTCCAAAAGGCATGACCAGAAATTCTAACGACCCATACCTGGTCACACAAGCTGTTTTTGGCTCGTCCCTGTCGGCCGCTTTAAGGATTGGCTTTGGAGGCTTTGGAAAGCGTTCTTTTGGAAATTTAATTTATTTTATAATATACGCATTGATTTTCGAAAATAAAATTTTAAATTTCAAAATATGAGAATTTGGAAAGGACGGATCCCATTCGTTAAGTGGTTTGAATGAACGAGCGCAGCATCGCAAGTAACGCATCTATCCCGAAGAATAGACACCCTACTCGACAATATCGCTCGATCAAATAAACCACAAAATTCATGACATCCGTTCGGTTCGCGAACCTTTTATGTGGACCGACAAATTCCCTATTTAATACAAAAGGATCGAATAGGGTTTATATTATCTGGGGTCTTTAAAACTCCCTATAGAGGCAAGCCCCTATAGTTAATTACCCCTCAAATGACCGAAGTCACCTGAGAGAACTCTCGATTTGAATCTCGGGTTTCTATCTTCACGAAGTCAAAGGGTAGGGTTTTTTCAACGAAATTTGGTAGTAGGAAATCCAATAGGTGAAAGGCGCAAAGAGGAACATTTATTTCTGGAGTCAAAGGAAAGAAGGGTAGGGGATGTCACAGATCTCGAGGAGGACCTCGAGGACATCCCAGACTATCCTATGGTTGGGCTTTACATTTTGGAAAGGAGTTTATTTTAATTTCAATCCTGCAAGTTAATTATAGGGATTACGTTTGCATAATGCCTGGCTATGCAAACTACCTAAAGGACAGGAGGATTTACGTCGTATCGGGCGACGACCTCGGAAACCTAAGCGGATTAGGGCTTATATTGCACAGAAGGGCTGTGCAAAGGCCTAAAAGAAACAGGTGAGGGTTTATGTCGCACGGGGCGGACTACCTCGAAACCTAAGGCTTGTTGTTTAAACTAAGGAAGGGGTTTTGCTGAAGAAGACACAGGTTTTGCTGAAGAAGATGGCCGTGCTGTCCACCGTGCTCCAAGCTCCACGTCGTAGCAAGATCGCGATTTAGGTTTAAGTTTTGAATTAAAGTTGACATGCAAATTATTTTTATTTCGTTTTTATTGCAAGTGAGTGTGTGCAACTGTGACAGGAGTAATAAAAGTAAACAGTAACACGAGCATGCTGAACAGGAGTATACTAAGCTATGCAGGAGATGCTAAACAGGTATAAACTGAAAGCAAGCAGCATAGACTAACAGGAGTAACATGCTGTAAAAGATGAAACGTGCTAAACAGGTAAGAAGTACAGAAAATGTAAAACATGCCAAGCAGGTATATGTACTGAAAGGAAAACAGCCTAGACTAGCAGGAGTAAATGCTAAAAGGTAAAGCAAGTGCAAGAGTAAAAAGTAGAGACTATGTCGTAGGAGTACCGTATGTCCCGCTTATCCTCGATGCGCTGCTGCTTGCTTATTATTATTTTATATGTTTTCTTTTTTTTTTTATTTCCTGCAGAAGATTTATTAGCACAGAAAAAGAAGCAGGAGTAGGAGTAGAAGTAGTAGGTAAAAACAACCTAGCTAAACAGGGGTACTACGGTGTGTAGAAAGAAGACAAAGTACGTAAACCTGATAGTAAAAGCGAAAGAAAGACGGCAGGAAAACGTCGAGAAAACGAAGAAAAATCGTAAAAGAAAACTAGGAAATCGAGAAAGCAAGAAAAAGAACGTCCGTAGAAAACTCCGAGAAAAGTAACGAACGAAAACAAAGCAAAACCGTAGGAAAACACGGAAAACACTAGAAGAAACCTACAAGTGACCCGTAAGCACGGTGGTGTTTCGGACTCAGAGCTGTGCTAATGTCCGGACTTGAGTGCTGACTACTGGACCGACTTTCTGCAGAAGGCAGTTCTAATCCGACTCGAATAGCCAACCGTGGACCTTTGTAAATTTTCACACATTTCATTTTTGGGTTTTCATGCAAGCAAAAGCTGTAGGTAGGTAGGTACGTGTAGCAGTGGAGGTAATTTCGTATTTTTCAAACATATGTATTTTTGTTTTAAAACATTTCGGTCCACAGGTTGACTACCTAATAGGACCAGGACTACGAACTTTAGACTGTCGGCAGTAGAAACCCCAAGGACGGTCGAACGGTTCCGTGATTCCCGCTCTACTCTCTACGTAGTCTCGAGACAGGCGGCCCCATTCTATGGCTCTCGTAATTTTTCTCGTTTTGCAACCGCATCACTGTCCCCACCGCACTTACAGCCTTGCTTGATGGCCCATATATAACCCGAGGAGGTTATATATGCACACCTACATGTCCCCTGTATGTGTGTGGATTAAGCCAAGAAACAAAGTGAAAACTAGGGACGAGGGGTCAAGGAAAAGGAGAGAAAAGACAAGTAAATCACCCCGGACTCCCGACCGACCTTACATGTCCTATAAAAAGGACTAAAGGCGCCTCGACACTCTCGGAGAATGTGAAGCCTAGACCCCTAAGAACACACTCCCTGTTTTCCCAAATTACGGTAAAATCATGAATAAAAATAAAATGAAAATAAAACAGAATAAAAGAAAAGAATTGCTGCCCGGGTGCTGGACCTGGGTCACTAAACTAGGAGGGCTATCACAAAACTCCAAGGCTTAGCCCCTTTCACTTCTCTCTTTTTCTTCCTTTTTCCTTCTTTTCAATTTTCATAAAATTCAAGGCCTTAAACAAGTGTGAAACAAGGCCTACCGATTCCGATATCAATTTATCACATGATTGCCACAATTCCAACTTTGCATAACTTCATCAATTTCAACATTTAACTCCCAAACATTAAAGCAAATAAGAGATGCTCTTAAATTCTTCCAAACCAACTTCATAAGCAAGTGTAGTAGGAAATAAGAAAGAGGAAACATCACCACATCCACCATGTCATTCACCCAAGCTTTTGGCCAAGACAGGAGCAAGGAGAGGCCCGCGGCCAAAGTCACAACAAAAGAAGCCACAAGGGGTCGAGCCCTTACCAAATCCCAAATTTCCATAAAGAAACTCACGACCGAGCCTGACAAAAGACAACAAGGTAAGACTTCCCGCAATTCAGCACATCACAAGTGAAGCTCACGGCCAAAGCTCCCTAACAAGCCGCTCACACACTTCCAGCTCAACACAAAGCCAAAACCCGAGCCCTCAAGGAGCTCCAAATAAGGGTGCAGCCGAGCCACCTATACTATTTCAAATTCATCACAAATAAATAGGAAGAAATCCACTAAGTAACTAAGCAATTCAACCCCAGCCATAGCTTAACAAAGCATACAAATCGAGCCCCATATAGACCTTAACCCGAGCCCCAAACCAAGGCCGCACTGGGGAGGTTCCATGAACAAGCAGGAACCAAAACGAACCCCACTACAAACTACAGGAGCAACTGTCGAGCAACGAACAAGACAAAGTCACAAAAGGGCCCCAAGTTAAGCGCTTAAAGGGACGAGAATCAAGCAAAACGAAACGAGTAGAAAAGGGAGCAGCTCCCCCCTTAAATCCCAAATCCAAGTGTCACGACAGAGGACAGCTGCTGGAGCAGCGAAAACACAAAGAGACAAGCCCCCTTTTTAAGTGCAATAGGGCTAGCTGCTAGGCAGCATAAAAAATGAAAATAAAACCAGCCCTTAATTCGAATGCCAAAACAACTCCAAAACCCAGAAAACAAAAGCCAACAGAAATAGCCACCTCAAGCCTCCTTTAGAATGAAACAAACTTGCTTAAGAGTATAATGAGCCAAGATAGAGTTTAAAATTCAGCTAAACATGAAGCCTAGGTAAGCACTTCCATACCTCCAGCATATCCAAGCATAAGCCTTAATGTATTTCAAATGAAAATGAGCATAGAGTTCTTTTTAAATCAACTTAAATCTTTCCCTGACATGCTCTTTGGTAAAGAAGAAGTAAGAAGAGCAAGAAGCAAGCTCCACATGCATATATAAAACTAAACAAACCATTCCATGCTCCACATCAAGCTAGAGTGAGTAAAGAAGAGAGAGGAGCAATAGCATGCCACTTTGAATGTATAACCACGCCCAACTCAAGCATAAGCAATATGTAAATAGCCTCACATGTGAAAATCTGAGCCAAAGAAACTCATACCTCGGTGTGTATCCTAGCAAAGCACCCCAAAATCTGACAACAGAGACCAAAGGGCGCAAACCAAGCCAAAAACCGATCAGCCGACTTCCAGAAATCTCAAGGAACAAGGCCAACAGCACCTCTGCCTTACTCGAACACAAGCTCAGGGAAAACCGTGAGCAACGGAGGAAGAGAAAGAAGAGGAGGAGAGGTAAGGCAATGGTAACACACAACACCAGCCGAAAAAAAAAAATAAGAGCCAACCTTAAACCCTAATCCAAAAGAGGCTTTTATAGCCGGCCTCAAGAAGAAGAGCAAGAAGAAGCCGTCCCACTTACCTGGGCGTCTCGGCAGGAGAAAGAGGAGAGGGAGAGAGTGGCGACAAAGTCGCTGAAAAGGGCGACAATGGAGGCAGGGAAGGCCGAAAGGGGCTCGCCGTGAGCGAGGTCGCCGGGGAAGTGGCGAGAAGGTACAGGGACCAAGGTCGGAGCTCGCGCGGGAGCCAGAGAAGCGGGATCGGGACCGGGAGAAAAGAAAAAGGCGAGTCCGGCTGAGAGAGTAGGGTTAAGGTTTAAAAATGGGATTTAAAAAGGATTTTTTTTTAAAAAATAAAATAAAACTTATTTTAATAAAATAACGACCAAATTTCTCGTCGCGAACCCGCGCTCAAAACATAGCAAGTTATACGTCTTTTCCTAGCAAATTCGACGTCCCGGACGCAATGGCGCAGTCCGTTTCGCGATCCGAGGTCGTTCGGAGAACCTCGTCACCGGTCGAGTCGAAAGTGCGTCAAATTCGATTTCGTCGAAATTCTGACCTTGATGGCGCTCGTTCCGCATTCGACTTCGATCTCGATCCGTCGCGGAGAATTTGAAGACGTCGAGGCTGGGGCTCGAGGAATTTGTGCTCGGTGGTGCAGAAAGTGTGCACAAGGCTACCCTAAGGTCCAGTGGTCCTATAGGAACTCAATTTGGAGTCCTAACGCTAATTCCAACCTACCAGCTGTGAGCAAGAGGTCAGGAATTCCGTCCGGGATTCCAAAAGAGTGTCGAAGTGGTTTCAAGCATTCTAAGACGAGGTGGGTCCAGTGCTAGGAATCTAAGATCGTCGGGGAAGCTCCTAAAGCTAGAACCCTAAATCCTAGGAGGAAAACTAAACCTCGACAAAAGTGAGGTCAACGGTCCCCTTTTGCTATCCTCACTTGATAGTAGCCTGACCGGAGATCCAATTTAGAAAAGTATCTTGCGTTGCCCAATTGATCGAAGAGATCGGCGATGAGAGGAATTGGATATTTATTCTTCACGGTAATCTTATTCAAAGCCCGATAGTCTATTCACATGCGTAGAGAACCATCTTTTTTCCTCTGAAATAAGACTGGGGCGCCAAATGGGCTTTAGAAGGTCGAATAAATCCTGCCTCCAACAATTCTTTTAGTTACTTGCGTAGCTCTGCCAATTCCGGAGGTGCCATTCGGTAAGCTCCCATTGCCGGTGGTTTAGTCCCTGGTTCTAGTTCGATTTGATGATCAATCTCCCTTCTTGGTGGTAGTTCTTTTGGTAACTCTAATGGTGAAACATCTTTAAACTCCTCAAGTACTGCCACCACTTCTCTTGGCATGTCTTCTTGGGGCTTCAAGTCTTCATCGGAGTCTTGAAGAATGGCCAAATAGCTTTCTTCCTCTCGTCGGATGCCCTTCTTAAATTGAATGGCTGAGAGCATCATCGGACCTTGCTTCCAAGTTCTTGTTGTTGGTACTAGACAGGCTTGATTACCGTCCATGATGCACATGCTATTGGCGAATGGTATGGGGAATGCTCTTACTTGGTCTAGGAATTCTAGACCAAGGATTACTTTGAAGTCATCCATTGGAATGATGGAGAAGTTTAGCTTACCTGACCAATCTCCAACGCATGTCTTCACTCTTTTGGCCATTCCAAGGATTGGCCTAGCCGCCGACTTGACCGCTTTGATGGAGCCCCCTCCACCAACTAATTGTAGACCCATCCTCTCGGCTTCTTCGATAGAGATGAAGTTGTGAGAAGCTCCCGTATCTATCATTGCATTAGTGGGTGTCCCAAATAGTCACCTCTATGAAGAGAAGTCCTTTTGTAGAGGTTTTTGGAGAGGAGCGTACCGCATTAAGTAGTTGCATTGTTCCCACCTGTGCATCCATATCACTTCCCTCTCCTTCTTGATGGCTTGCAAGGAGGGAATTTAGAGCCTTCTTTTGAGGGCAATCCCTTGCCCAATGGGGTCCACTGCAAAGGAAGCAATTGTTGTGTGTTTTGGCTCTGTTGTTGAACTTCCGTTTATCTCTTGGCCTATAGGAAGCTGATTCGTGACGGGCTTCTTCCTTTTGTTGACCTCTATCTCCCCCACTTTTGACATAGTTCGTCTTCTTTTCCTTGGGCTTCGTAGACTCCTTTGTATAGTCGACTAAACTTTCCGCTACGTCGATAGCAGTCGCAAGATCTTGCACTCAGCGCCTTCTAAGTTCAGTCTTTGCCCATTGTTGGAGTCCATCCATGAAGTTGAAAAGAGCATCTTTGTCCGACATGTCAAGAATTTCAAGAACCAGACTTGTAATTTCCTTAACAGAATCTCGAATCGACCCCATTTGCTTGAGCCTTCGCATTCGGGCTCTAGCTTCATCCCCCGCATTCTCAGGGTAAAATTACCTTTTTAACTCCCTTTTGAAGTCATCAAAAGTAGCTATAATGCACATACCTTTCTCTATATCTCCTCGTCTTCTTCTCCACCAAAGCATCGCGATGTCGGTGAGATAGATGGTGGAAAATTGTATTCTCGCCTCCTCATTAGTGATCCCCATTGCTCTGAAATATTGTTCAAGTCCCCATAAGAAGTTATCCACCTCCTTCACGTCACGAGCTCCTCCAAAACTCTTTGGTTTTGGAACTTCAATTCTCTTAGCCTCGAAGGTAGGATGATTGGTGGTTGTTTCTAATGCCCTCTTGCATAGCGAAACATCTCCACGTAATTCCTCCAAGCTGGCACGCATGTCATACATTTCGTCCTCATGAGCTTTTCGTACTTCTTGGAGCTCCCCCATCAAGTCTTCCCGTATCTTCGCCATTTGGTCCTTTAGGGATACCTCTAGTTGGAGCATCATACCTCTGATCGTTGAATGGATGGTGGCGTCCTCTTCCTCGAGTCCATCCACCTTTTGGCCAAGATCCTCTATTTGGGCCTCCATGCCATTCATCACTTCCTCCATCTAGGCAAGGCGCGACTTAAAGCCATGTATGATCTCCTTGGACCTCCCATGTGGTTTGGATGCAGCTGGGTCTCTTTACTCCTAACGACCTCTCCCTTGTTGTGACGATTCCACGTTAGTGGCTTCCGACTCGACTGCGTGCTCCTTAACGCTTCTTGCCATACCTTCAAACCAAAGCTCTGATACCAACTGTCATGGAATAACTTTTCTATAGTCACCCGTGCGGCTTTAGCACTCTCCCTTGGCGCTAAATCAGCCTAACCCACTCGCAACGCTTGGACTTGAAGGCACACAAAGCTTCTAGAAAGAAGAGTAGGGCGAAAGACTAGAGAAGAAAACACTTCACTAGATAGAGTAGATTACAACCTTAGAATACTTGAAACTTGGATAGAACAAAATGAGTGGAGGGACTCTTATTTATAGTCCCCTCCAACCCCCATAAGAACCTTCTAGATTACATTATAATATTCTAGCTACTAGAATGATGTGGAACCTTCTAGAGTTGCATGGCTTCCACATGTCCTCTTCTAGAGTCATCCATCTTGCATGTCTTTCATATGTCATCTTCTAGAGTCTTCCATCTTATGATGGCATTGCCAATGGTAGAGAGTGACATTAGGCTCGGCTTAATAAATGGCTTGCGAGCTGAGTTTGATAAGTTAACAAGCCAAGCTCAACCTAACCTCCACAGGACTAGTTAGCTTGTGTACTGGCCCGTTTAAAAAAAAGTATTAATATAAAATTCACTCAATGTATATTAAAATTCAAGATTTAATCCATAAATTATTAAAAAATATTTAAAAATTTATATTTTCTATTTTTATATCTAGTTATTTTTATTATTTATTTTCTAATTAATCTTTTTATGAATTATTTTATTATAATAGTAGTTTGGATTAATATTTTTCTCTTTAATAATAAACAAGTCGGCTCATGTGTTAGCTCTAACTCGTCGTGTTAAGGTCGTGCTTGAGCTTGCACTCTATTAATTAATTAAACTCAAGTTCAAGCTGAGGGTGATTTGAGCTCAGCTCGAGTTGTTTATACTCCTATTTGGAATAGTTTAGCTCATTACTAATTCTTCTTACTCTATCAACCAATATTAAGAATTCACTTGTACCAAAAGGCGCCGAAGTTAATTGTAGCTGATCGCTATGAGAGGGAATTGATCTGTCTATTATTACATGACTATCCTAGACTTTTACAAATAACTTAAAGAACTTATATTTTAATGATAGTATGGTGAATGGTCGGATGTGGAATGAACCAATCCTACCCTTAAAAAATCATCTTATTAAATTAGTGAGAGTTATTAAGACAATTTATCCCTATGGTATGTCAGTCACCATCTCTCTGCTGTCTTCTAACATAGGAGTGGCTAGTACAACTCCCCTATTCTCAGAACAAATCATGTCATCCAAAGGGTTTTCAATCTTTAGTAAACAATCCTCTACACCTATTGGATCACAAGCTCCCCTAAATGCTAGTGGCTTGAATATTTGATATATCCTCGATATTGATCTATCTTAGTGCTAAATTCGGATCTTAACCCACCACTTGGAAAATGCTTTTCAATTGATGTCTTTATCTACTACATGGGAGATCAATTTAAAAACATCAAGCAACTTACTGAAGCTGGGTTCCTTATTTGCTCTATTTTGAGTCTCACTTCAATTAGAATTGTCTTGTGCTTTCATCTCGAACCTGATAGATAAAGTTATCGTTTATTCTTTTTAGCATTTTCTCAAGCATATTTATCTATAATTTCATAATTTATTTACTCAATGAAATTTATCATATAATAATTATGTTATGCATGAATTACTTCCTAATCTGTATAGATCAACTACACGAATTGAATCGATCTAAAACTCTGTAATAGTCAAATTCAATTTTAATCTCATTCTTACTTCGTTTAAATCCAAACACATTTTTATTATTGACTGCAATTCAAATTTTGTCATATATCACTTTTTGTCTCCTCTAGTTAACCCGCCTCTTAAGGTCAAACTGAAGTATATGATGATGACTTAGTCAGATTTAATTTCCATCAACACTAACCCTGATGCTTACTTGTCAAGATCAAGTGAGTAGATAATAAGTTTAACTAAATCGCTAGAGGCACACTTACATTTAAATACTTCAATTGATCATTGATGTCAATTATATATAAGAAAGCAATAATAGAGAATCTTCAAATTGTGTAAAAAGCTTTTGAAAATGATTTAATTATAAGATCATACATATCTCAAAAGCCTTCTACAATCACCCAAAGTTAACACATCATCTTGTTAATGATTGACTTGTATCTTAACCCTCCTGAAAATGCAATATAATAATACTCAATAAGCAACATGCTTAGTAAGATAAATATTACTGAACTAAGATTCAATAGATACAAAAAACATAACCTGCATGATGGTCAATGGTTAATATTAATACCAATAATAATTATTAATACACATGCTTAAATATTTTAAAATTCGTATACATGATGTATAGTCTGATAAAGTTTTAAAAATAAAAAAAATGCAACTATTAATTCCTTCATGAGTTATACTAAGCAAGTTCATTTGTGCAATTACTTTACCTTTATTTTCAATCTTGTTGAAAACTTTATTTATATTAAAACTGTCATGTTATGTTTGTATAGACTTTGACTTATTTTATTAGACTTTTCCCAGCCCATTGGTTATAATCAACGTTGAAGAAGGTTGGTCATCTGAATGCCCTCTAATACCAATTGGTTTGTTTCAACCTTAATATTAATAATCTGAAATTCATTGAATTCTCTATCAAGGCTCATCTCATCAAAACTTTTACCTTGCCCGTGTCATTAAAATATTTGTCTATTTATCACAACATACATGACATTTCTTCAATTATCTTTACTTGTTATAATAATTTTCATATGCGTTTATTATTTGATCAGATTTTTCTTGTAAATAATCATTTTATTAATATGCATAAGAAATACAATATGACAACTAAAAGTCAATAATTTGCATTTAATATTGTTTTTCTATGTAATACTATAAATTAAAAATGTGTAGGTGTTCATTTACATTATTAAATAAGATTAACATAAGTAATTATGCTCAATATAAAAGAAATTTTAAATGTATGCACATTAATTGCTAGGAGGCAGTAATAACCAGTGGTTGTATGAATAATTTGTTTCTTAATTGAACAATTGAGTATCTCACCTTAGTTATTCAGTTAGTTTCACGACGAGACCCTTCCCTAGGGTCAACTTAAGCTCGTCTCCATGTATAATTATCTAGAAATACCAACTCCATTTAGTTATATTAAACTTTATATTAAATTTTAATTTAGTACAAACAAACTTTTGATTGATTCTTTTTGCTTGAAACAACCTCCCTTTATACAAATTTGTCTCTTATATTCTTATTTCCCTCTTCCTTTCTTCTTCTCTTCCCTTCTTCTTCTCTTCCCTTATTTCTTTTCTTATCTTTTACTCCCTGGTTGTTACTTCAGATGTCATGCTCTATGTATTGTAGCCCGAAAGACTAAACCCTCTAAAATTTGGAAGGAGATTATAGAATAGAGAAAATACGAGAGTAAATGTGAGAAATGAAGGCTGCTAATATTTTTATTTTAATATGTGAATATATGTATATATGTGTATTGATAATAGAAGTTACATTCAATAATTCAGATTTTCGCGATGCAAAATATATTGTATAATTTAAAATTAAGTTTTTATTTACCTTAGTCATTTTTTATTATTATAATATTTGCGATTTTGGATATTACAATAATTTTTATATACAATCTGACGTATCAAATTAATAAATAAAGGACAATTTATAAAAATAATGTGATTAATTTTGGAGGATGCGTAAATTGGGTTAGAATTTAAAATTAAGTTTTAATTTTTTGTTTTAGCTATTTTGGGTATTACAAATTCATCCTTGAGAGGTCAAGGAATTGAAATTATTTAAGGCTCTCGGTTGGAGAGGATATTTGGGAAATGCGAAAGAGAAATCGGCTGTTTACTTAGATAAGAGAATCTGAGGGAAACATCAGAAGAAGAGAGATATGTGATGGGAATAAGGACTTCTTCTTGGGGTTACCAATTTGAAGAGAGAATGAAAGGGAATTAAGGAAAATAGTATAATTCAGTTTATAATAATGAATGATATTCTTTAAACACAATTTTAGAAATACTATTTGTAAATTAAATTTAAAAACTGACCTTATCACCTAGTTCAAATTAAATCCAATTCCATGTTTAATGTAAAATGTAAATTTAAACAAACTACCGTATGAATAATTTTATAACAATTAACCTAAAATATAGATACAAATTTGTATTCATAGCCTGGCTTGATATAGGTTTAATTTAGAATTTGGTGTAGTCATGAATCTGCATTTGGGTTCATATACTGCTTCACACTCTCAACAAAATTTTAGTAATTATCTAGAAATACCAACTCCATTTAATTATATTAAACTTTATAGTAAATTTTAATTTAGTACAAACAAACTTTTGATTGATGTTTTTTGGTTGAAACAACCTCCCTTTATACAAATTTCTCTCTTATATTCTTATTTCCCTCTTCCTTTCTTCTTCTCTTCCCTTATTTCTTTTCTTATCTTTTACTCCCTGGTTGTTACTTAAGATGTGATGCTCTATGTTTTGTAGCCCAAAAGACTAAACCCTCTAAAATTTGGAAGGAGATTATAGCATAGAGAAAATACGAGAGTAAATGTGAGAAATGAAGGCTGCTAATATTTTTATTTTAATATGTGTATATATGTATATATGTGTATTGATAATAGAAGTTACATTCAATAATTCAGATTTTCGGGATGCAAAATATATTGTATAATTTAAAATTAAGTGTTTATTTACCTTCTTAGTCATTTTTGAGTATTATAATATTTGAGATTTTGGATATTACAATAATTTTTATATACAATCTCACGTATCAAATTAACAAATAAAGGATAATTTATAAAAATAATGTGATTAATTTTGGAGAATGCGTAAATTGGGTTAGAATTTAAAATTAAGTTTTAATTTTTCATTTTAGCTATTTTGGGTATTACAAATTCATCCTTGAGAGGTCAAGGAATTGAAATAATTTAAGGCTCTCGGTTGGAGAGGATATTTGGGAAATTTGAAAGAGGAATCGGCTGTTTACTGAGATAAGAGAATCTGAGGGAAACATCAGAAGAAGAGAGATATGTGATGGGAATAAGGAGTTCTCCGTGGGGTTACCAATTTGAAGAGAGAATGAAAGGGAATTAAGGAAAATAGTATAATTCAGTTTATAATAATGAAAGATATTCTTTAAACACAATTTTAGAAATATTATTAGTAAATTCCATTTAAAAACTGACCTTATCACCTAGTTCAAATTAAATCCAATTCCATGTTTAATGTAAAATGTAAATTTAAACAAACTACCGTATGAATAATTTTATAACAATTAACCTAAAATATAGATACAAATTTATATTCGTAGCCTGGCTTGATATAGGTTTAATTTAAAATTTGATTTAGTCATGAATCTGCATTTGGGTTCATATACTGCTTCATACTCTCAACAAAATTTTAGTTGTAGCAAAAGGGGCTTAAATCTTATTTATTTATATTCAGAGTCGATTTCCTATTTTGAGTCATAAGGTGTTTGATTTAAAAATAAATTGATTAGCAATCATCTCTGAGATACCCATAGATTTTTTTCTGAGTAGGCGGGTTGTTGAGTGAAGTCCAATGCATACATATGATAGATTGCTCTACTCTCATGAAATGACTTCTAAGCCCCACAACCCCCCACCTCCTCACCCAGATCTCCCTCCCTTTCTCTTCCTTCCACAAACCCTCCTCACTCCTGCTTTCTCTCTTTCCTTCTTTCAATATTATATAAAACCATGATTGTTGATTTTCATTTTCATCACTGAAAGAAAGAAGGCATTTAAATTTATTTGGTTCCAAATATTGTGACTATACTTTATATTTTTGTATAGTTTGGATACTCATAATTTGAATGGAATTTTATGAACATACCAAACATTGTTTGTGGCCTATAGGTTTGATCTAAACAAACCTCATGTTTATAAAATTATCCATCCCATTACTTAAAATGGTTTGTTAGGATCAATTGTGTTGACTTTTATTTTTGAAAAACTTATGTTCAAAAGCTGTATGACGCTAAAAGCTATCCTTTTCATTTTAGTCGTGTTCATTATTTCCTTATTTAAAATTTGTACACTTCTAATGACATGTAATTCTACTATTTAGAAATTATTCTTTGTTTACAACAAATGTTCACAAGTTGTATGACGATAAAAGATATCCTTTTCATTTTAGTCGTGTTCATTATTTCCTTATTTAAAATTTGGACACTTCTAATGACATTTAATTCTACTATTTAGAAACTATTCTTTGCTTACAACAACAACAACAACAACAACAACAACAAGTCTTTATCCCACTATGTGATGTCGGCTACATGAATCCTTTTTCTCCATTGTGTTCTATTGAGTGTTATATTTTTTTCTTAATTCTAATAGATTGATATTATTTTTTAATACAATTTCCTTGGTCATTTTAAGTCTACCTCTGCCTTTCTTAACATAAGTCGAGTCTAAAATATGTACTCTCCTAACAAGTTCATAAGATGGCATTTAATGTGACCAAATCATCTAAAAGAATCTCTCTAATCTTGCCAACCACTGGAGCATCACCAACCCTATCACTGATATATTCATTTCACATTTCGTCCCGAAGTGCCAAGCCCTAAGCATGCTCATCTCATCAACACTTAACTTTGTTTTATGCTTCTCTTTTAGAGGCCAACATTCCGCTCCATAGAGCATTGCAGGTCTCACTACCATCTTATAAACTTTTCCTTCCAGTTTGAGCAGTACTTTCTTATTATACAATCGGCTCGATGCATTCCTGCACTTCAACCAACCAACTTGAATTCTACTAATAACATCCCCATCTATATCACGTCACTTTGAACTATAGACCCAAGATATCTAAAATGAGCACGCCTTTTAATGATTTGATTACCCATGGTTACAACTCTGCCAGCAGGCCAACTACTACTAAAATACATTCCAAGTATTCAGTTTTAGATCTACTCAAACAAAGGCCTTTAGACTCCAATGAAGACTTCCATAATTCAAGTTTTTCTTGAACTCTTCCCCTAGTCTTATCCACAAGAATGATATCAAGCATAACCAAAGTACAGCCTCTTGTAAATGTCTAGTAAGAGCATCCATAACTATAGCAAAAAGATATGGGCTTAAAGCCGACCCTGATGTAATAAACTGAAATGGGAAAATACTTGGTCAATCCTTCTATTCGAACACAAGTAATAGCTCTAGCATAATATCTTTAATGACTTGAATATAAATCATATCAACAACTTCCTTCTCTAGAACTCTCCAAAAAACTTCTCTTGAAAACTTATCATAAGCATTATCCAAATCAACTAAAATCATATGTAGATCTTCCTTATTCTTTCTATACTTCTCCATCAAACCTCTCTGCAAATGCATAACATCTATAGTAGACCTGTCCGACATAAATTCAAATTGATTATGAGAAATCATTTTATCACGTATTAACCTATATTCAATTACCCACTCCCATAATTTTGAAGTATGACATATCAACTTAATTTTCTATAATTTGCACACTTGTGCATCCCTTTTATTCATAAAAATGTGGATCAAAATACTCTTTCTCCAAATCTTTTTAGTTTTTAAAATAATATTAAAGAGTTTAGTAAGGGTTTGTTTGGGACTGTTGTAGCTTATCAGCTTATCACCTGTAGCTTAGCTGCCCCAGGAAGATGCTGCAGGAATGTTGGCTGTCTGTTTGTTTCTCATAGTTTGAAAACAGTTGCGTGACAGCTGTTTCTGGATAAATGACCATTCTGCCCATACGCAGTAATGTTTTTTGCAACAGAACTGTCATAACAATATACTTGATACTTGAGAAGCAAAAAACTACTTCAGAACATTCAGAACAGTAAAAAAAAAGATACAAGCCTCACATAACAGTGAATACCAAGTGCACTAAAAAAAGAAAAAAAAGTATGAAAACTACATTTAAAAAATGATCATATGAATTTTAAAATCCATTCGACGTATGTCTTGAGCTACGTCGCCCTCCGGGATGCCATCCAACCCCGATCACTATCGACAGCGGAATCTGCTGGACTGTCTGCCCACCAGAAGAAGTCACACTTCTTCGAAACATTTGCCTACCGCGGAGACCTATAGAACTGTCTCGCGTAGCTATGTACCCGGCGTGACGTCAGTAGGAAAGGCTGTAGTCCTCGCATGGCAGAGCACTCGTCGAGAGATCCCAGAAATCATGTTGTGCATCTTTCCTGAATGATTAAAAAGACAATCCATTAGTCAACTGAAGTTGAAATTGCTAAAACAAGTAATTAGTTTTAGTTTTTTGCAGGTGTGAAGTCTTAGAGAACTCGACATAGCAATCAACGAATCAGTCACTACAAAAAAGATAGTATACCTTGTAAAAAAAATGAGTTCTTGGTTGTCTTTAACAACGTAAAACCAACCTCTCGTGCATCACATGTGCATATCACAAAAAAAGCCATCCTCAAGAATCTCATAAATTGATGCACTGAAAAGAAGAGAGGAACCTGGTTGCATTCATTAGGATTTCATATGCAACGCTTATCAACGACTAACAAACAATCTAGAAGAATCCATAAATGTTAAACGTCTCATGATTGATCTCTCAAACCCCAAAAAAAAAAAATAAGTGAAATGCAAATGGAAAAAAAATTACACTTACAAAGTGTAAAAAGTTCAAACCATAAATATAAAATGTAAAGTACAAATTAATTTAAATAAAAAAAATATAGTACTAAATGTTTAATATATGGTACTGAATAAATTACAAATGCTCCTATTGGCCTCGTACTAATGCATCCGATATTTGTTCCCTTAACTCCGCCATTTTGCTTGCTCTTTCGCCCTCTCTAGTACAGATAGTGGAAGAATCATTCTCAACTCATGACAGGGAATGCCCAAGGTGGTAATCAAATATCAGAGATACTGCAAGTCTTTGCACCACCATTCCTCGGAAACATCAATGATTTGTTTCACTGGATCTCACCCCAAACCTGTTGATTCTTGTTTCAATTCCTTTCAAAGTTTCCAATCCTTCTTAAATTGGCCCCACTTGTTCATTAGTTGCATCTTGTCGTACTCTTTGTCTATATTTTTTTAGAAATGTATGATAATATTATGCCAACTTTCTTTGTTGAAGAAGGTCGTGGGTCTATTTCCAAGATCTATTTTCTTCAGGCAAATGTCACATAATATTTTTTTGATTTCTCAATCTCATAATGCAAGTGTAACAACCTCTTTATACTTGGCCATCGCTTTGCTATGATAATTAGAAGAAAGATAAGTAAATGCAAAATAAACAATATATGCACAAACCAATAATCACCCAACTGAACCCACATCCACCAGCCTAACACTAAACAATATGATTAAGAATACATCCACCAATAACCCCAAGCGACAGACAACAATAACCCCAAGATATACCCACCAATAACCCCAAGCCACGACCACCATAACCTCAAGCTACAACAAGCATAACCTCAAGATACACCCACCAATAACCCCAAGTCACAACCACCAATAACCCAAGCCACAACCACCAATAACCGCAAGCCACAACCACCAATAACCCCAAGCCGCAGCCACCATAGCCCCAAGCTACGCACACCATAACCCTAAGATACACCCACCAATAACCCCAAGCTACAACCAGCATAACCCTAAGATACACCTACCAATAATCCCAAGTCACAGCCACTATAACTCCAAGCCACAACCAGCATAACCCCATGATACACCCACCAACCCCAAGCCACAACCACTAATAACCCCAAGCCACAGCTACCAATAACCCCAAGCCACAGCCACCAATAACCCTAAGTCATATCCACCATAACCCTAAGCCACATGAAGTTGCGAGTACTGTAAGAAGCCACTAGCAAAGGACAAACATATGCACCAACTCATAGCTACCATCTCACCAGCAAGACAGAAACTTATGCCCCAACCCACAACCATCATCACATCAATAAAGCACAATCATATGCTCCAAACCACAGGCACCATCTCATAAGCAAACCATAAGCATATGTCTCGACCCACAACCACCATCACATCAACAAAGCACAACCAAAAATGCCCCAACCCAGAGCCACCATCTCATCATCAGCAAACCACGAACATGTGCCCCAATAGTGTAAAAAGAAAATTAGCATTCACATATATACCACCGAATTCGTATGTATTTACATCTAAACATTACTTTTAACATGTATACCAACCAAAACCTTTCATCTCATAGAAAAAAAACACCATAAAAATGACTCAATGGAGGAAGATATGGAGTCATACTTTAAATTGATGCACAAGAGTGTGCAAATTATAGAGGAATTAAATTGATGTGTCATACTTTAAAATTATGGGAGAGGGTAATTGAACATAGGTTAAGACGTATTACGAAGATTTCTCATAATCAATTTGGATTTATGTCGGGCAGGTCTACCATGGAAGCTATACATTTATTGAGAGGTTTGATGGAGAAGTACAAAGATAATAAAGAGGATCTACATTTGATTTTTGTTGATTTAGAAAAAGCTTACGATAAGGTTCCTAGAGATGTTCTTTGGAGAGTCCTTGAGAAGAAAGGCGTTGATATGACTTATATTCAAGTCATTAAAGATATGTATGCTAGAGTCGTTACATGTGTTCGAACCGAAGGAGGATTGATCAAGTATTTTACTATTTCGTTGGTTTACATCAAGGATCGGCTTTAAGCCCATATCTTTTTGCTTTATTTATGGATGGTCTTACTGGCCATTTACAAGAGGATGTACCTTGGTGTATGCTTTTTGCTGATGATATCCTCCTTGTGGATAAGACAAGAGAAAAAGTCCAGGAAAAACATGAATTATGGAGGTCTACATTGGAGTCTAAAGGTCTTCGTTTGAGTAGAACTAAAACTGAATACATGGAATGTAATTTTAGTAATAGTAGGTCTAGTGACAGAAGTGTAACTTTGGGCGATCAAATTATTAAAAGGTGTGAACGATTTAGATATCTCGGGTCCATTGTTCAAAGCGATGGTGATATAGATGGGGATGTTAATAGTAGAATTCAGGTTGGTTGGTTGAAGTGGAGGAATGAGTCCGGCCTTTTGTGTGATAGAAAAGTACCGCTTTGATTGAAAGGAAAATTTTATAAGATGGTGGTGAGACCTTCAATGCTCTATGGTGCTGAATGCTGGCCTTTAAAAGAGAAACATAGTGTTAAGTTAAGTGTTGCCGAGATGAGAATGATTAGGTGGATGAGTGGTTTTACACTTAGAGACAAAATGCGAAATGAATATATCCGTAATAGGGTTGAAGTTGCACCAGTGACGGATAAAATTAGAGAGAGTCGCCTTAGATGGTTTGGTCACATTAAACGTCGACCACCTAATGATCCGATTAGGAGAGTAGATGTTTTAAATTCATCTTATGTTAAGAAAGGCGAGAGTGCGACCTAGGAAAACTTGGGCTTATTGCATAAAAAATGATCTTAATTTATTAGAATTAAACGAAAATTTGACACTATATAGGACGCAATGGAGAAAAAGGATTCATGTAGCCGACCCCACTTAGTGGGATTAAGGCTTTGTTGTTGTTGTTGTTGTTGTTGTTGTTGTTGGAGGAAGATATGGAGTCGTCTATAGCTTGCGGTTATTGGTGGATGTGACTTGGGGTTATTGGTATACCAACCAAAACCTTCCACCAAAATCATAGTTTGAACCCTAAAGACTACACGAAAAACTACTAAAAAATGGAGTCGTATGTATGTAAACTTCCATAAAAATGAGAGCAAGCTATGAAATACTCAAACACCATTCAAATATACAAAAACGACATCAAACTATACAAGAATTGAGTGGTATGTTTGTAAACTTCCATAGAATGCACAGTTTAGGTGGAAGATATGTAACTCCAACAGAACTGAGTGGTATGTATTGATGCTTACCATAAGAGAACAGAGACGGGAGGAACCAGGAGATCGATCGCAAATGCCAAGAAGGAGACGAGGAAGCAAGAAGAGAAGAGGAAACGAGAGATCGTAGATGAACAAACTCGAACACGTGCTAGGGCATAGGGGCGTTCTCGAAAAAGGAGGTCAACGCCTTATTCTGGTAAGTAGGAACCGCGGGCTGGGTGGAACTCGCTGCATGCGTTTTAGGAAAAATGCGGTTCGCCGTGGCAAAAATGTGGCCACAAACACCTCAAATTTGTTGTAGAAAGCCGCACAACGGCAAAAACATCGCCCCAGATGGGGCTTAAGACAAGAAACTCTCAAATATCCTAAAAATTTCCACACTTCATTGGGATATTATCAGGTCCTACTAATTTTCTACTATTGATTTTTTTTTAAAGCATCCTCAACTTCTTTTTCACTAACGCGAGAGTAAGAATAATACATTTTATTACCATTAATGTTATTAAGATCATTATGATCGATCGTATTTTTGAAAGCTTATTGAATAGTTTATTAAAATAGCTCACCCGCCTATGTTGAATATCTTCTTCTAAGAAGTACATTTTTATTTTCATCTTTAATACACTTTACTGGAATTAAATATTTACTTTTCTATTCTCTTTGTTTGGCTACTTTATACGTATAATTTTCATCCACTTTAATATCTAATATATTTTAATGATTTCTAAAAGTAAGATTTTTTGCATCACAAATTGTTCTCTTAGACTTCCTACGAGCCACATTATATTTTCTTCAGTTTTTAAGCTTTTACATTTAAACCAATTTTTATAACACAACTTATATTTTATTTTTTCTTGCACATTATTACTCAAGCACTAATTACTTTATTTATAAAAACTATTTTTTGATTCTTCAAGTACGTCTTTTGTCACTTGTTTAATAATGTTTACTGCATTATCTCACAGAATTCACTTTTTCATGAACATCTAAAGTCTTGAAATCATGAAGTTTACTCATAAAAATAAATTTATTTATCATTTAGATTCCCCATCTAATTCTAAGATGATATTTTTTTATATGCTTTATCTTCAAATTCTTCGTCTTAAAATCCAGAACTATTAATTGATGTTTAATACTTAAATTTTCACTTATAATGACTTTACAATTTTTACACTCTCGACGATCTCTTTCTCTTAAGAAAATAATCAATTTGTGTTTCATTAAATTCATTGTTATAAGTAATCATATTTTCATCTCTTCTCTTAAATAAAGTATTAGCAATCACAACATCATATGTTAAAGCAAAATTAAAATTATTCTACCTTCTTCATTAATCATTTTTAAAACTGCAGCCACCATGAATAGTTCTTAAATATTCCACAACTCTACCAATATATCCATTTAAATTCCCTCTAATGCAAATCTTTTATTTAGTGGTATCATTTGTCTTAATTATTTTCGGTCATTCCATAATTTTTCCTTTGAATCTATATCTAAACTTTCTCGAGGAGCATAAACATTTATAACATTAAAACTCTTAGTATCAACCACAATTTTTAGGGCTATAAGTCTATCTCAAATTCTATTATTTTTTGCACTATTATCTTTCAAACTCTTATCTAGAATTACACCTACATCATTTCTAATGTGACTCATACCTAAATATCAAAATTTTAAACCTAAGCTATCAATCTTCTTAGCATTTTCTCGAATCTGTTTAGTTTATTGAATATATAAGATATTTATCTTCTTATGAACCATAATATCAACTAATTCCATAAATTTATCTATAGGAGTATCTATATTCCAATATCCTATCCTAATATTAGTTTTATGAACTAACTTCTTACTCACATCCGTTTGTAAAGTGGATCCCTTGCTTATTTGACACTACACCTGAGCGTCGGTGTAGCGGCTCTTGCACACTTTTCATTGTATTCAGGCCATACAGTGCGTCGCTTTGAAGGGACATCCAAACATTTACACAAGGATTTAAATGATTCATGTTATGATTTTTTGATAAAATTTATGTTTGCTATCGACTACTTAACGCAACCCTACACTTTTAACATCCGGGGCATGGGACTCAACAATGACGATGTTAAATTATTCTATGTTTAAATTATTTTAAATCATCAAGAATCAATCTTATATCATTTAGTTCATTTGTTACTGAATTTGCTTGACATCCATCTCCGTGCAAAAATCTTAGTTTATTATTTCACAGGGATGTAGAGGGTCAACTAACATTTTTTTTTTAATTTCTTCATGCAATTATTTTTCTGTGTTGTTGTTCAAGATGAGCCTCCCGATATTGGTATTTTAGAAGGCGGGGGTATATTAGCAGAAATCCACTAAATGAATCTTTTTGGACTAATATCTTCTTTATTTCAGCATAAGGAGTTGGTGGAGAGCTTTCGCTCCGACTAGAAGACTTAATTTTAAAGCACAGTCTAACCACTAATTTCTGATTTACTTGACATTAAGGCTCAAGTTCCAAAAAAAAAGGAGGATTTTTAAGAGGTTGCATGGGGAAGTGGGAAGAAGCCTTCACTCGATGTTTGCTTCCTTAATGACGGTCACACAATCATAATAATAATAATAATTATTATTATTACTACTATTATTTCTGTTATTAATAAATATTATTGCTACCATTACCATTACTATTATTATTATTATTATTATTATTATTATTATTATTGATATTATTATTATTATTATTATTATTATTATTATTATTATTATTATTATTGTTATTGCCTAATTTTTTAAATTTCTTTTTAATTTTTTTGTCACTCTTCTAGTGACCTATCTGCATCAACAACACCTTCTTTATAGAACTCTGATTCATATTTTCTTTTATAAAAATCTTTCGTAATCGATAAAATAAATTCATTTTGCATCATTACTTAATTGTTTTCTATAATCAGAACACTTTCTTTTGTTGTTTAACTTATTTAGGCCTGCAAAAAGGTTCAAAGTTTTCTGTTGTAGCTAAAAACGAACCACAGAAAGCACCGCCCCCTATTGATGTGCCCGCATTATCTTTTAATGAACTGAAGGAGAAGACCGACAATTTTGGGTCAAAAGCTTTTGTTGGGGAGGGTTCTTATGGAAGGGTATATTTTGCTTTTTTAAACGGTAAACGAGTGGCAATAAAAAAGCTTGATGTTTCTCAAGAGCCCGAGTCCAATACAGAGTTCTTAACTCAGGTATGGCATTCCTGATAATCTATTCTTATGTTTATGCCACTTGGAAGCCCTTTTTTTCTTTTTTATTAAAACTTTTTATCAATTTAATTTTCTTAAATACTTGGAATTTTGAGCATTAACTGTACAAAACCAGGTTGCTAAGGTTTCAAAATTGAAGCACGAGAATTTTGTGGAATTGCTGGGTTACTGTGTGGAGGGGAATCTTCGTTTATTATGCTATGAGTTTGCAACCATGGGTTCATTGCATGATGTTCTGCATGGTATATATGATGCTTTTGTTTGTATTACCAAAGATTTTTATTTATTACATTAAAATAGATGTCTTTATCTTAGTAAATTTGCTTCTCTTTTGGAAAATTAGGCAGAAAAGGAGTGCAAGGTGCAAGACCTGGTCTTGTCCTTGATTGGATGCAGCGTGTGAGGATTGCCATTGACACAGCAAAGGGGCTAGAGTTTCTTCATGAGAAGGTTCAGCCTTCAATAATACATAGGGATATCCGGTCAAGCAACATTCTGCTATTTGAGAACTTCAAAGCAAAAATTGCAGATTTCAATCTTTCAAATCAAGCCCCTGATATGGCTGCTCGTCTTCATTCTACCCGTGTGCTAGGAACCTTTGGTTATCACGCTCCAGAGTAATTACTTTTGAAACTCTATGCAAACGCTATTTTCATAGATACACACACAAGCACACACGCATATATCTATATATATATATCTATATTGCGTGAAGTTGGTTTGTTCTTCCGTTTAGTTTCAAGTGATGCAAAGTCACATGATTCCTTTTTATAAGATTGAACCTTATATATTTATTGAGATTTACCAAACTTATTTACTGTTAGGAAAACTTAAACTTATTCTTTGGTTTCTCTCGAAAGTAATACTTCTAAATTTGTCCTTGATGTTGCTAAGTAAGTGCACAAAGCACCAACATCCTATCTATGAAGCATGAGGATTGTACAAAACATCAGGATATGACAGGGTCGAGCACTGGATACCACCCAATCCATATACATGTACATATCTAACACCAAAACTTCAAATTTTTAACAATGCAAGAAAAAGGTATATATATATATATATATATATATATATATATATATATATATATATATATATATATATATATATATATGTAAATATAATTCCAATGGCGGCATCCGATAGCTCTGCTAGGGTTTCGCCCGATGGCGAAACCTAGCTTTGATCGCCGACTTCTCCAACGTTCTCGTTGGCTTCGTCGACGTCGACTGTCTAGTGGCGCGCCTTCGTCGCTTCCAGTGGAGGAGCTCGCTGTTTCATCGTCGAACTCGTCTGCCGGCTCGTCGAGTCGAACTCTCCTGCCGGCTTCGTCTCAACTACTGCTCGCGGGCCAGCTGGTCGATCGCTACGGTCGTCCTGTGCTGCGTCTGCTCGCGTTTCAAGTCGAGCCGCTTTACTGGCTCGTCCTACAGGTTCGACAACTCGGCAGTCCTCCTGTTTTTGTCGTCGATTCTCTGCACGACGACTTCCTGTGCGAGAAGAAGGGCTCGACTTCGTCCCTGTCGCTCTCTGGAAGCTCGGCTCCTGGTACGACGACTTCCAGTCGCACTGTGGGAGCTCAATTATGTGCTAGAAGATAGGCTCCAGCAGTGGAACCTGCTTCTGTGCGCGTGCTTGCAGCACAATTCGCTGACTGTAGGGGCCGCTCGGCGACTTCTTTCTGATGGCAACTAAGGCTTCCTATGCTGGAGCTGTGGGCAGCAATTCCCACAATGATCATCTCTTTTTTCCACAAGAATTTCATGACACTGCGGCTGGAAAAATACAGGGCGATTTTATCAGACCGATAGGTACTAAAGATGGGAAACCTGCTGTTATCTTCACTACACTGGAAATGAAGGTTCTCTCTGATAATATTAAATTTTCTTTAGTTGGGAAATTCCAATTTGGTCACCTCAAGATGAATTTAGTTAGAAGTTTTTTTTGAGAATTGCGAAACTTATTGGAGGATGGAAATTGGGAGTGTTAGATGGCAGACACTTACTCATTCGAATACAAAAGGAAGAAGACTATGCTAGAATCTTTGCTCAACAATCCGTTTTGGTTGCTGGCACCCAAATGAAGCTTATCAAATGGACTCCTGATTTTGACCCATCTAAGGAACCTCCTATCGTTCTTATGTGGTTCAAACTTCCGGGGCTTCCCTTTCATTTGTACAATCCACGTGCTTTATACAACATTAGCCAAGTTGATAAGGTCTCTCCAGGTGGTGCCAGGGTTCAAGTGGAGAGGGATTTCACTCTCCCTGATGTGGATCGATTTTGGATCACTGATGGTGCGAATGGGTTTTGGCAGGAGGCTGTGGTGGAGAACAGGCCTCTCTTTTGCCAGCATTGCAAAATGTTCGGGCGCATTAGAGACACCTGCTATAGACTGCATCATCCCTCGAGGAAAAGGGCTTCTGGGCCTTCTGCTGCTGTTGGAAATTCAGAACATAGAGTTGACGCTACCCTGGCTCAGGAGAATAAGGTAGCATCTGATGTTGATAAAAGTTTAAACTTAGTTGACATAGCTGTCGGGGAGAATTCTCAGCCGGTTATACAAATTGCCACTCCGGAGACTACAGTAGTTACTGAACAAGCTGGAAGTGCGGCACTTCTTCCTGTGCCGCAAGCCGTCCAGGGGGCTACTTTAGCCGTCCGCTCTAACAGATACATCCAAACTTTCAGCAGAAAAAGAAGAAATCCCCTACCAATTGCCGAACCCACCGGTAAGAATCAACAGGACTCTACGGAAGAGGAAGAAGTAGAAGAAAAAGAAGTGGAAGAAGAAGATGATGGAGAAGACTGGCAGGTTTATCATTCTCGAGGGAAGAAAAAGCCTGGGGTTACACTCCTATTTGATGATACCTTGGTGACTCAGGGCAATGGAGTAGCATTAAAGAGATTACTCTATGTATCACTAAGAAACAAAGCGAGAGTATCACATTCTCGCCCTTGACTTTGTTTTGTAATTTTTGAATATTTTGGATCTTTTTTGTTAGCATTGTATCGTAGGGGAAGGGCTTCATGGGCCCTCTCCTCAAGCCAAATATATATATATATATATATATATATATATATATATATATATATATATCTATGCATATGCATATTATAAATATTGATTTGGAGATTTTATATTGATCATCCTACAATACTGTCCATTGAAAAAAAATCATCACTTTAGTTAATAATTGAAATTTAAATAATAACATCAAGAATAAAAAAATGGGAAATTTTAAAATGGCAGCAAGCTTTTGTATAATCATTAGACAATTTTGCCTTCAGGAGTCACATGTCCCATTTGAATCAAACGAAACAGAGAGAGCGTGAAGATTGAGAGACAATAAAGAAGGGGAAGCCTTGTATGTACCCTAACTGATCATTAGAGTAGAAAGAAAGAGGAAGAATAAGCGGAAGGAAAGGAAGGAGGAGAGGGGTTGCGTGCTTCTCATACATGGGATTCGACGCCTGTGCGAATGAAGAAACCGCGCGGCATCGAGGAGGAAGAAAGGAGGAACTCTAGCATGCGTTCTCTCCGCAAAGGAAGAGAGGAAGAAGCAAAAAAAGAAGAGTAAGAAGAGAAGATGGCTGTCGAATCCTAGCCAAGGGAAGATCGCTATATTGTACTAGGAGAAATTATTGCATACGGACAATGTACGAAGCGCTGCGTACGTTGTCCGCTCCAATAACCAGCGAATAACCTCTGCGGTTGTGTATTTCGGGATTATTGGGAGGTTATTTGCAGGTTATTGCATCATTACTTCAAAAAATCTCTCAATAAACCCCTAATAACGCGCCCCAATAACCTCCGCGGTTTCACTTTTATATTTTTTATCTTTTATTCAAGGTTTTGTGAAGCTATTGGGGCATTAACTCAAATAACGCTGAAATAACTTCCTAATAACTTCCGTGGTACCATTTTGATGTTATTCATATGGTTCCTATGGGTTATTGGGAGGTTATTTGCAGACAACGTATGCAGAGCTACGTACTTTGTCCGTATGCAATAATATCCCCTGTACTAGAGTCCTGCCGAGCTCGAAGGAATAAAGGAGAGGCATCTCATGCGTGCATGTGAAAGGAGAGGCGGCTCGAGGTGCGGTTGAAAGATTTATTAATGTGAGTTAGGGTTTAAGAATTTATATCATAATAGGAAGGTTTTGTGAGAAGAGTATCGATCAGAGTAAATTTTGGTAAGGTAAGAGTTTTGGTGCTTTATTTATATAAGATATTTTATTTAATTCGATAGATGTTATTAAGTAGGACTTAATGAATAAATCAGGAATTGAAGACTGATAAATCCTTAGGATTTTAGGAAGAAAACAAAAAATTTTGAAGTTAAAAAATTGTTAGCGCTTTAATCATAAATTCTTACATATTCAAGTTCCTTTTGATCATTAAATTTTAATTTAGGAAAGTTATGAATTTTAATTAGGTGTGTTGATTGAATGATTTGGAGAGATTGTATGGATACTGTGTTAGCGAGGATTCAATATAGAGGGATTTTGAAAGGTGCAACTAGTGTTAATTAAAGAATAAAGAAGGGGAATTCAATTGAAAGAGAAACACATTCAAGGGTCCAAATGAGTAATGGATTTTTTATTTGTAATTAAATTAATGATTTGTTTAAAAGGACTTGCATTATTGTCTTAAAAACATCAGCTTCTCCTATTATATGCAT
The DNA here is from genome assembly GCA_022702705.1 of Papilionanthe hookeriana x Papilionanthe teres. NCBI lineage: Eukaryota > Viridiplantae > Streptophyta > Magnoliopsida > Asparagales > Orchidaceae > Papilionanthe > Papilionanthe hookeriana x Papilionanthe teres. Next base: position 125,423,836 of record CM040421.1, on the reverse strand, counting down.
ATTGAAATTTAAATGGTTTTTGAAATAAAAATAACTGAAATCAAAAAGTGTAAATTGTTATTCAATGACTTTAAATGAATATAATAAAATTGAAATGAAATATGAAGGATTAAGTCAACCAAGATTTACCCTCTGATGGTACTAGATGAGGACGCTATTGTATCCTTGTACAAAAAATAAAATAAAAATGGTAAAGGTTTACTGTTGGGTGCAAAATTTTTTAGTTTGCTTTCGAGTATAATAGTGATCTAATACGACTTCTTATAAATGTTAAAAATGTAAACATAATTTAAAATATGAAGGGTTACTTTAAAATAAAAGGTTACAGTGTTTTTCATTAATGAATTACATTTTTTTGGGACATTCATGGATAGCATTTGTACATTAATTTAATGGACAATATGATTGTAATTGTTCATTAAGTAGTTGTAAACTTACTATTGAAGATAGTTATTTCTTTTAAGCAAAACTGTAAATTGATATGTCTCACGGAAGAGAGTTAGTTTATAGTAGAAGGACTACTGATAATAGGTAGTAGGTTGTTTGTTATGATTCTAATTTTTTATATTGTTTATATCCGAGAGATGTTACTATTGTTGGTTGGATTTGTGACATTGTTTTACATTCAAACTATGTTGGTTCTTTGATTGACTTTGATTATTGTTTAGTGTACTTTATGCTTTCTTTAGTGACTCTTTTTATTATTAGAAGTTATGATGGTTAATTATATATAAGAAAAAAGAAAGGTAAATAGAAGTATTAGGTCGGGTCATAATAAAAGTTGTATCAAAGAATTAAAGTTTGAATCTTGATAAAAAATAGCGGTTTGATTGATTAAAGTAATTGAGAGAATATAAATGCATGCCTAATTGTATTCTTTGATATATTATTTCATAAATATGGATAATAAAGGGCAAGTTAGACAAAGTAACACTTTGACTGATATACCTCTGAATATCTCAGTGAACTCAAATGTTTTTATTGAGATGATGACCATAATGACTCAGATGATTGGGAAATCGGTCTCAGGTGAGTTCTAGTAGAGGAGGCCAAATGGACAAATTAGAGGGCTCATTTCATGAATAAAGTTTATTTGATTTTACTGTTCTATATCGTGCTATTGTTTTCTTTGTTCCCCTCCCTCTCCTTCTCGTGCTCTAATTCTTGGACGTGTCTCTTGAATAATTTTGGATTCAACAAATAACAATATTGAGAATTTGAGATAAGATTTATTGACACATAAATTTTAAATTCAAAAATTTATATCCTGACGAGGATACTGAACATCCTCCACAACTTTATCCATGCTTTAAATTTTAGCCCATGTTTGATTCTATTACTAATATACAACCTTCTGATGTCTTGCTTAACTTCTAAGCTTGAACTTTCTTATTAATTTTGTCTGCCTAAATTATCATTTTTTATTAAGAATAAGCTAGCAAATCTTCTTTTGCGTTGCAAATGACAACAACTTTCTCCCACCTTTGCATGTGACAACTCCCTTCTTCCTACCTTCCCCCTCGATGTTTTTCATTCTCTCAAATCTTTGGAAGGTCTTTTTTATCTTCATTTTATATGGGAGTTTAAAGAAAAGATTAATAATTATTGTGGTTAATTTTGTACTTCTTACTATTTTAGGAATTTGCATCACCCTTTTTTATTATCATCCTCAACCATTTAACTAAATACATGTCATTATATTTGAATCTAAGATTACGGGCATAATAAATTATGCGCATCCTTGAAGTATAGAATGTAATTTTTAGATGATTAAAACTCATATTGAAGTCACTGTATGTCATATTGATACGCAGATATGCCATGACCGGACAGCTGACACAGAAAAGCGATGTGTATAGCTTTGGTGTTGTTCTTTTGGAGCTTCTGACTGGAAGAAAGCCTGTTGATCATACAATGCCTAGAGGACAGCAGAGCCTCGTTACTTGGGTGAGTTAACAAATATCTGTGGACTCTAGTCTAGTAGTTAGATCAATATATAAGTTGAAACCTCTCCATTAAGAACAATGTTCTCAACCTCAACTGCTTATATGATTTCTTTTTTCTGCTATCAAGGCTACTCCACGATTGAGTGAGGATAAGGTAAACCAATGTGTCGATCCAAGATTAGCAGGTCAATATCCAACCAAAGGAGTTGCAAAGGTCGCCTCTTCCTTCCTGCTTTTGTATTATCAGAACTTGTTTATAAACCTTTATTCCTTGTGCATCCTCTCTCTCTTTGTGCATAAATTACATGGCTTAAGCTTGCTCTACTATCCATTATGAAAGCAAAATTTGATCATATTTTTTTTAATTGGCACTACAGCTTGCAGCAGTGGCTGCTCTTTGTGTGCAGTATGAAGCTGAGTTCAGGCCAAACATGAGCATTGTTGTAAAGGCACTCTCACCCCTCCTTGTAAATAAGCAGCCTCCTCCACAGCCAGCTCCCGTAACATCACTTCTGGATATGTGAACACATTCATTTTCACACTTGAGCTATATGGATATACATGGTTTGCTTCTACATGTTCTGCTTTTATCTAAACAACTTCATTAATTCTAGCCCTCATTTCAATTTAATAGTTTGCATTTATAAAAATCAGTTGAGCCTTTGCTTGGTCCTGCAGGTTTTTTATTATTCTTTGCTTCTTTGAAACCGGAGATTCCATGTCTCGCTGCACCGCAGCCCTTTAACTTTGTATGTTTCTCCAGTATTGTTGCCGCTTACCGATTCTCATTTTTTACAGACTCGTATGATTCATCGAAGAAATTATGGTCCGAAACAATTTAATTTTTTATTTGATCACTTTTGTGGAGATTATTATTTTTTTGTTATTTGCTGGTGAAGCTAATTATGAATACGACTTTTCTGTAAGGCTGCCGCTTAATACCGGATTGAATATATAATGAAATCATTGATTTTTTGTTTTTGTTTTTGGATTATTTTTAAAAATTCTATCTACTATAGTTTGAACTGTGTGGGAAGATCATAATGAAAGTCCATATGTGTTCATTTTCTTCTAGTCTCTCGATTATGAAAAATGTGCCTACAGTTCAGCTTGCCCACTTCTTTTTTTTTTTTTTTTTTTTTTTTTTGGAGTTCCTGAATTTTATTTCTGATTTTATTTTGCAGAACAAAGCATAACATTATCATATAACGTGCTAAATCATTTTGGGAGAACCTGATGGTGTTGTTATTAGGGAGAAGTGTGGTCGGTACTATAATATATTACCTTTTGGCTAACGAAAAGATGGAAGAGAAGGAGGTAAAATATCAGGTCTTAGGGTATCTGGTGCCTTAAGATGGAAAAAATATTATTTGGGGATGAAATCCTTAAATGTGGTTAGGGGTACCTGGAGGGTACTTAGGGGATATTTGGAGGGTACTCGGTGATATTGCAAGGGTACTTAGGAGTACTCTAATTTGTAGAGATTACACACGTAATATTCTCTTGAAGATGACTCGAAGAGTTGGATAAGATAGCTGAAATGCGCTGTTCATTGATGAGCGGGACAAATTATATTTTTGAAATATTTTAATTTTAAATGAACTTTGTATTTGAATAAATTTTACGTCAAGTTTTATGATCCTTGATTGACTATAAATAGTTGTTTTAATTCTTGATAAAAACAAGGTGTTTCTTGTGTTCATATATTGAATTTAGTTTAGATTGTTCTAGTGAAGTTGATAAAATAATTAATTAGCTGCTTTATATTGAAAATTAATCTAGAATAAATAGATTAGATACTAAGGTGGGCGAAAAATATATGTATAAATTAGCCAAATAAAGAGAAGAAAAGTAAGGATTTACCTCAAGTGTATTAAAGTTGAAAAAAAAAGTGTTTCAAAATAGGTGAGTGAGTTATTTTGCTAAACATATTAATGAAGTTTTGGAAAATAAGATTGACCTTAGTGATCTTAATAGCATTAATAATAATAAAATATTTAATTTTTGTCATCGCATTGGTAAAAAAGAAGTTGAGGATGCTTTAAAGAAAACTAATGGCGGAAAGTTTGTAGGACATGATGATATCCCAAGTGTGGAAATATTTAGGAGATTTAGGAGTTTCTTAGCTTACTAAACTCTTTAATATTATTTTAAAAGCTAAAAAATGTACGAGGAGTGGAGAAAGAGTATTTTGGACCCCATTTTAAAGAATAAAGGGTATGCACAAGAGTGTTAATTATAGAGGAATTAAGTTGATGTGTCATACTTTTAAATTATGGGAGAGTGTAATTTAACATAAGTTAAGACATTTAGAAAGATTTCTTTTAATCAACTTGGATCTATGCCGAACAATTCTACTATGGACATTATACATTTATTCAGAGGTTTGATGGAGAAGTTCAGAGATAATAAGGAGGATCTTCATATGATTTTTATTGATTTACAAAAAACATACGATAAGGTTCCAAGAGATATTCTTCGAAGAATTCTTGAGAAGAAAGGTGTTGATATGACTTATACTCAAGTCATTAAAGAGATGTATGCAAGAGTTGTTAATTGTGTTCGAACAGAAGGAGAATTAAGCCAATATTGTTTCTATTTCTATTGGTTTACATCAAGAGTCGACTTTAAGCCTATATCATTTTGCTTTAGTTATGGATGGTCTTACTGGATACTTACAGGAGGATGTGCCTTGGTGTATGTTTTTTGCTAATATATTCTTCTCATGGATAAGACGAGAAAAAAAGCTCAGGAGAAACTTGATTTATGAAGTCTACCGTGGATTCTAAAGGCCTTCGTTTAAGTAGAACTAAAACTAGATACATGGAATGTAATTTTAGTAGTAGTAGCTCTTGTGACAGAAATGTAACTATGCGTGATTAAATTATTAAATTTTGTGCATGCTTTAGATATCTTGAGTCTATTGTTCAAAGTGATGGTGATATTGATGGGCATGTTATTAGTAGAATTCAAGTTTGTTGGCTGAAGTGGAGGAATGCTTCGGGCCTATTGTGTGATAGAAGATTTCTGCTTAAACTGAAATGAAAATTTCATAAGATGGTAGTGAGACCTACAATGCTAATTGGTCCGTGAATGTTCTTCAGTTGGATTTCTATGGCATGTTGCTCTTGCAGTTGAGGTTCACAATTCAGACTTAAATTCCTCCATCTCAGAATGTAATCACTAAGGTTTTATCTGGCATTTGCTTCTCAACAGCAAAGTCTCTAATGATGATATGGTGTTGCGCTCCAATAAACCTCTTGATGAACAAGTCTTCTAACATGGCGAAATTTTTAACTGAGCCATTCGGTAAATTTGCTTACCAATCAAATGATGCTCTGGATAAACTATTAATGAACTATCAGAATCATAAGACATCACCCCCTCTGGCATTACAACAATAAGCACGAAAGTGTGCCAAATATTGTCTTGTAATCTCCATTCCATCAAAGATTTTGAAGTTGAATGGTACAAATCCTTTAGGATATTGCACTATATCAAATTCTTCGGGATAGGATCGTCCTTTTAACACCAACTATCACCCTTAGCCTAAGCTAAAACGTCTTTCATTTATTCTTCTATCATTGACTTCAAGTCTTTATCGAATGGTGTAGGTGTTTCTGATTATTTCTTAAATGATTCCTCTTCAACGACTCTTGCTTTAGGATTACTAAGAACATGAACAACCTCATGTTCCTCTATCTCTATATGAACGAGTATCAGAGTAGGAATTCTCTTTTAGGTAGGAGACGTTGAAGTTAACAGTTCTTCTATCTTTTTTTTCTAATTGCTCAAAGTTATTATCTCGTCGATTCAGTTCATCTGATAGGTGTTGAGTTGTATTGGGTTGTGGACCCTCTTCAACTTCCACATCTTGAGATAGTACTAATGTTTGGGTTTGATTTGATGGAATAACATTCATGGTTTCTTCCATCATTTTCTCAATTCTCTCAATAACTTCATCTCTTTGTATCAATTGATTCAAAAACTACTGGGTTGTATATGGTATGATACATTTCTCAACTATTTTGTCTTACAAATCGACAATCACTTCTTTTCTCTCTTTTAGAGAAGACCTAGTTTCAACCATCATGAAAGTGGCTATTTCTTCTAAGGTTTTGGAAATTTCATTCTCTTCTTTTGAATTATTTCAAGCTAGCTTCTAATTGATTCAAAAATTCATCAATGAGTCTATTGATCCTCGATAGATATAAGTGCAACGGATGCCAGAAACTTGGTTCCGCTGGATAAATGCGCTGATGATTTAAGATATGAAAATAATGATTTTATAATATGGGATACTACGCAAGTATACGTATCGTTTATCAAGTAATATAGGACTTTCTGATTAAGCCCCGAGATATCGAACCCATAGAAAAAATGTGAAATCTTTAAAGGAATCAGAGAAATTATCTTTTTATTTTCTTTAATTGTTTTCGAAAAAGTATGTCTTGATTTTGAAAAGTTTTGAAGGTTGATATGTCTTTTGAAATTTTCTTAATAAAATGCTAAACAATAAATTAAAATTACAATAATTAATAACACTGGATGTAAAATACTATTAACTAGAATATCTTTTTCTTTCCTTTTATGAAGTAGTAATAATTCTTAAAGTATTGTTGTGGAAGTATTTAAATTTTTGTTGTGACAGATAGAAGCAAATGTGTTCTTTACCCTTACATGGTTCTATAAAGAACATATGTTACTTTGAAATTTATATTATTTTGAACATGGTTAGGCAGGGAAGATACCAGTCTTTCACTCTAGAGTTCCCTCGATTCCCACCACCTAAGGGCTAACTTCTCATAACAAAACTCAAAACTTCAAACCACATTAGGGGTTTTTAGCATGTCACTCTAAAATCCTCTAATTTTACTCCCTTTTATAAAAATATATTCTAATATTACATTCAATTATATGGATTACGAGTTCTCACCCATATAATTTCATGTGATTCTTACTAACTTTTATGAGACAATACCGCATTTGATCTTACATAATCTCAAAAAATTTTACAACTTAACAGGCCAAATTTAGAAGTAAACAAAGTTTTTAGAATCAATCTTCACAACTTCTTCCAACTTTTAAACACTTATACTTTCCACAACAATTCTCTTTAAATTAATTACTTCTCCATTTAAGAAAGAAAAAGATAAAGTAAACTACTCAGAATGCATTGAGAAAATATAAAAACACATTGATTTGAAATTAAAAACAACGATAAGAAAAATAATAAACGAAAACAAGTATTAATAAACTAAATAAAAGTAAACACTTATCTGAAAATCCTCTCCACAAGACTAAGGAAGTTTCTCTGAAACTTTGACTCTTTGCTAAACTACTTCTCAGAGCAAGTCTCCCAACTCCGTTAACTCAGAATATAGACTTTAGACTTCAATAAAACTAAACTAAAAGAAATAAAAGAAGTGGGAAGAAGAATACTTCACTCAGACCCTTTTCTCCTTTATACTCTCAACTCCTACTCTAAATAAAAACTTTTAAAATGCAGTGGAAGAACAATGGAAGTACTCTTCAAAATGCAGTGGAAGAGTCTCCTCAAATTGCCTCCTCTAATTCTTTCCTAAGACTCTCTTTAAATAGTAAACCAAAAGGTGCCTTGGTGTCTCTTCAAAATGTGTCCAGATTCGATGTATCTACCAAGGAACACACCCCTTTATTCAAACTTGCCGCCCAAAGGAAGTTATGGACGTTACCACCAAGAGTTGCATCCCATGCTCTTTGAAATTGACGCCAAATCCATTTGAATCTCGATTTTTAACTGTGGCGGCTAAGCGTCGGCCCAGCGGCGCTTAGCCGCCAGTGCCAAATTTTTTATTTTTCAATTTTGTTTTACTCCATATTTGATCCAATTTTGCTCCTTTCATCATGACCATCCATTTTCATCATGCCTGCAAGAAAAACACAAAATACATTCCATTAAAGTGCAATATCATTAAAAATAGGTATAAAAATGTGCATAAAAATACTATATATATTTTAGGTGTATCATTTATCCCTAATATTTTAAGAGTTCGCAGGAATATATGTAGCTTCTGAATCAATATCCATCACTTCAACTATCTTCTTAGTGATCTATTCAGACCCTCAACTTCCTTATGTTGTACTACCTTCCTTGAAATAAGTGAAATAGATGGAGTTTCCAACCTATCTCTCTTTGTAGAAGGAAGTGTTATTCTAACTTTAGGAGATAATTTTATCACTAATGTAGATGACTACTTCTCATTCCCATCATTAGAAATTTCTTGGGAAGATTTTGGAATTTACATAAGAACTTTAGGTGATAGTTTTTTTCTTTTTCAAGCTCTATAGAAATGCTGAGGAATACAAGGTGATGCATCTTGTGCAAAATAGTGAGTAGAGACCTACCTCTTTAAACATTTCCATTCATTTCTTATAGATCTATGATATTCTAGAATCTCTTTTATTTTATTTTCAGGAATCATATGTACTAGATACTTTATAACATCAGTTATACAACATTTATTCTTCTCTTCCATCTTTTTATGTATTTCATACAATTCAAAATAATAGAATTCTTTCTTCTCTTTCTCAGCGAGTTTTGGTTTAATAGGAGATGGAGATGATTCAACTATCTCAATCACCTTATCTTTATACTGAGCACCGGAAATTATGTGAAAGATACTTCCATTTATGAGAGGTGAGGTTTAGACAAATCATATTCAATCTTATGGGTGTCTTTCTCAGTTAATTTATTTTCTTCATTAGCTTGAAGATATTTTTGATGAATTTTCCTATTTATATTTCTTCATTGAGTTTTAGTCATTTTGGGAAGATTCTTAAAAGATGACCTGACTTCTAATACGGAGGTGGTATTATAAGCTTCATCCAACATTTCCACTAACTTATTATCCACTTTTTCAATAGACTCAGATATTTTAAAGTTTTAAGAATTTTTGTTTTCTCAGTGCAATTCAGAACTCCAGGTTCCATGATGGTAATAATATTCAAAACAAATGTATTTTCATCAATTTTCTTCTTTAAGGGTGCAAAATCCTCTTTTGATATGAAACTAAACTCCATCGGGGGTGTTTTCTCATCAACCAATTGGGGGTCAATTGTAGAAAAGGTAAGATCACCACAAGTAATCTTGAAGTAATCATATCCCATTCCAAATTAAATGACATACCCACTATTGAGATGAGTAGGGCTAAGTGCTTAATTTTGATCATTTTGAAAGGAGGAAATCGGTTTCAAGATCGATATCATCTTGTAAAGGGATAGAAGGAATTAATTGGAAGTCATATTATGAGTCTCTAAAATTGAAGAATTCAAGGATGAACACTTGTCGAAAAGGATAACATATGGACCAATTCCATCGCTTGATAGAAAAATATCCAAGGGTTGGATGATAGATAATCAAATTTTCATAGAGAATGATATACATATCATTAATAAAAATAAATATTAGGAAATAGCTAAAGATGGGGAGAGGAACCATCTTCAGTCGAGTTGCCATAAAAATCTATGGTGGGATTTTTTATTGATGTGGTGAGGTCCACCATAGATCTCGAAAGATTTTTTTCTAAATGATCACTAACATGAAATTCAAATAATAATTTACATTCTTGAAAGATATAAATATTATCTTAGAATGGTTCTAATCATTTGAATGAAGAAAATCTTTGGGATTTATGGATCGGCAGAACTATGTTTATTTTAAATCTTAGGTCCGGTATCCCTATGAGGGGGCTCTCATAGTTAATTACATCTCAAGAATTACTCTTGAGAAAACTCTCGACTAAAGCTACACCTTTTATCTTTCCTATTCAATAATGAAATGTTTATCGAATAATAAAATTTGAACACTTTAATGCAAGGAAAAGATCAGATAGGATGACTTCACTCGAATTTCAAAAATAATTTAACTCTTGGGGTGGAGCCCAACAATTTACAATCAAAGTGATGATGTAGAGCTTGAATCAATGGATCAGGTTTGAGAAATTATTTGGATTTTATTAGGTTGGATTTGATATTAGGTCAAAGTCAATTTAAAATTGATTTTGGATTGGAATTTAATTATATTAGGTTGAGATCAAGTTGGGTTTGAAATTGATTTGAGATTTAATTAAGTTGGAGTTGGAATTTAAAAGGTTGGATTTGAGTTTGAATTAAGCCAATTAAGTTTTAGTTTGATTAGGATGAATTGATTTGAGAGATAACATATTCTAAATGGTAGGAAAATGGATAAATTTGTAGATTGAAATGAAGCCCTAACTTAAATACTTCTAAATAAGAAACTTTAGGCAACTTAGTCTAAATTTGGGAATAACGCACCTAGTCAAGGTGCCCATATCTTCCCATCATCCTGGGTACATTGGTAGCCTCAGACTATTAAACATTAGAATACCAGGATTTATCCCTGATCGCTATAAAAATAACTTAATTTGGTCCTTCCCGCTATAAAAGTGATTATGAGTATCTTCATCAGTTGCTTAAGTTACTTCATTCTAGGGTACTCATAGTCTTCATGGGTAGGTCAGTTTGCTTTATAGATCCTAGTCTTTAGTTCTATTATTCAAATTTATGAGGGTTTTGGCTATTTGTGGTGTGAAAACCTTGGTCTAGAATGATTTACGTCTAGTAAAATCAAGTAATGGGGTGGTTCTGGAACTTAGTGGGGTAAATGAGTGGTATAGATTAAATGAGGGAGGTTTATTTAAAATTAATGGTGTAGATTTAAAATAAATAGGGGATTTCAATTTCATTTCATGACACTTGTGCCAATAATAAATGATGACTAGGATTGCTGAGATGGCATTTAGGTTTAAATAAATAAATAATTAATTAAGCTAATTATATTTTTGTAAAAAAGTCCAAAAAGGGGGTTTTTCTATAAAATTTCCAAGTTTATTTAGAAAATTTGAAATGATAAATGATGAAATAAGAAATCCAACAGTTCAAACAGTTTGAAAAGTAGAGTTGTGTATCAAAAGTTATGACTGTTTGAAGTACAAGGGTGGTTAATTAGGTGGTTATGGTGTTAGGGAGTTGAATTTTGACAAAAAAATTGAATTTATTCAATTTAATAGATTTAGATGATATAATTTCAATGGTTCAATTATTTTTATGAATTCAACCTTTATAAAAAGATATGGCTGTTCAAAGTGGCTCTACCTTGGGAGAGAAAATGGTCAATTTTGACCTAAAATTTTTACTGGACTAAATTGTTCCAAAATGTTTATTTTGAATTTTAAAACTAATTTCTTCGAAGATTAACGTCAAAATGAAGTGTTTTTGATAGAGTTAAAATTATCACTTTATCTCCCCTCATTATCATTTCGTCTTTCCTGATTATCATTTGCTGAAAAGGTGTCCAAATTAGATCAAAATTGAGATCCAAATTACTCATTTGAAAGCTTTTGAAGATATGGGCACAATGTTTAAGTTAATTTTTAAAAATAATGGTTCATTGAATAATTTTTACATAAGTCAATTTTCATGCATGAAAGACTACTATACCACAACTCCTTCATAAAAATTATTTCAAGTGATCATCAGATTGGTTTGTATGGTTCTTTTTAGTTATAATAAGCTGCATAAATTCTTCAAAATAATCTTTTGTGCTTTACAATCATCTTTAAAGAGAAATCAATAATTCTAGGGTTTAATTAGGCTCAGCTCAAGTGAAGTCCAACCAGGCTTCTGACAATGAAAACGAGGTTGACAAAAAATGACGTTAATAGAAAGAATATGTGTGATTTACTTAAGAGAAAGGAGAAGGGAAGAAGAAAAAAATTTTGGACCTTAGATACCACCCTCTTAAAAAAATTTGATCCTCTAATCACAAAAAATATTACATCAAATCAACATATGGGAATACTACGAGTGTAGCAGACATAAAAAATTCATTCGAAATAATTTCACAATCATGATCCCACTGAGTGAAAATCAAAGATATGCTAGAAGACATAATCATTAATAGAGGAAAATTTAATGAAAAATCCATATATTATATGTAAATTTTTATGATATGAATATGATGCCCCATAGTTAAACAATATCACCATAAGTTGTCAATAAAATAGAGATAATATATGTCATTATATCAGAGGTTTCATGAGTTTCTTGATGAGTATAAGAGATGCTTGAGGTGGAATCTCATGCATAGGTTGTTTTAAATCTTGAGATCTTTGAGACTGGTAGTTTACCATATATTGTGGTTTATATGTCGCTAATATTGCACTCCAGGAGGATGTTGCTGATATGACTGCGATACCATCACTTGCTATGACTACTGCTAAGGTTGAAGGTAATATTGAATTGTATGTCCTTTGCCATTTTACTTATGGTGGAGACCTTTATCATATCTATGCCACTCATTCTTATGTTTATCAAAGCTGGTCGCTTATGTTATTGTGTGCTTAGTTTGGCTAGAAAATAAGAATCCAAGATCTTGTGATCAATGCTACAATAGTTGAAGCACTTTCCAATGGTTAGGTTGCAAGATCCAAGGTGTCTTTTCCCATAATCAGGGCAACAAAATTGGTATTCAGTTTATATCCTTGTTCTTCTTTTGTTATCCTTTATGTGCCTGAGCATTATCATTCTTTCATTTTAGGGAAATCTTATCTTCATAAGCATTAGGCTCCAAATCAACTTGTATAGCTCGAACCACAAACTCTTTATAGGTATTACATTTGATTGAAGATAATATCCTTTGAATATCTTCTCACAGGCTAAGAAGTAGATGGTAGATCTTCTGATCCTCGTGCTAGTCAATCCAAGGGATAAATTTAACGATACTGGCAATTTGTGTTTCATAGTCTCCAAACTCTTTCTTTCCTTGCTCCAGCCTCCTTACATCAATCATCAGCTTTGCATGGTCTACGATAGAAAGGTACTGCTCCATGAATAGTCTCTCAAATTTGCTCAAACTATTATTGTGTCTTGTGTAAAAGTGTTGCAGTGGTGACTCTACTACCAACCATCAATTCCTTCATGTAATTGGAATCTAGCATTATGAACCTTGTGGTCCTCAGGACATTGTGTACCTTTGAGTTTATTCTCGATAACATAAAGCCATGTGCCCGACTCATTCGAGTCCACTTTGTTGTTGTAGGTAGGAGGGTGCATCTTCAGAACTTGATCCATCACACTTCCGTTGACCACCACCACTGGTTAATTGGCATAAGCATTCATGGCAGTAACTAGAGGTATAAGTTGAGCTTCTTATAACGTCTGTTGAGTGGGTGCTACATCATCTGAGATGCTTGTGATATTTTAGCCACTACACTAGCTTGTAGTGCTTGGGAGCTTGGATCCCTAGGGAGAGGTACAACTTTGATAGTAGCTATCAGAGTTTCAGTTATGCAGTCGGTTGTAACATATTTTCTCTTCAAAGCCATTCCAAGTACTTAGAATTTATAAAATAAAAAATTGGCTAATTGGCTAATTACTTATATAACTCCCTAAAATGGAAGGTGACAACCAAAATGGAAAGAAATTTGTGTAATCTACTTTTTCTAAAGGGAAAGGGAAGTAGAAAGTAAAATCCAGATCTTACAAATACTTTTGCTCACATTTTACTAATATATCATTTATAATATGGCCTTTCATAAGCTTCCTTTTAACATTAATATAAACATTTATATTTGCATGGCAATATTATAATTATGTTGTCAACAAGCAACAATAACATGAAAATATGTGAAAACAAACCGTGGCTTCAATTTGATGATATATCACGACATTTATTTTATATGTTAAACTTATAATGACCTTAAGCTTCAAATAAACTATCAACATGCTCAATATAAAAATATCTAACAAGCACTTATTAGTCCAACATAATATTATATGTTAACAAGATTATATTTAAGAGCCTTTGCCCGCTGCACTAAATAATGAATATCTCGCCATAAAAAATAGGTTGACATCAAAATTAAGTTTATTATTCATATCATAAGAAAACCTTAATATCTAATACACAAGTCTAAGAATACTTTAGTTCTCAAATTATATTAAATTTCTTAATCAACTCAAAATTTAAATAGAAAATAGTTTTAAGATACCTATACCCTAAAAATGATTACAACTCATGAAAGCCACCAACTCCAATTGAAATTCGACTTTCTCGGGCAAAATATATTCCTTACTAACTAATTAAAAAAAATGTAATCTTCTAAAAAAAAAAAAAGAAAATTTGAATATTTTCTTCATGTACCTAGCTCCCATCTCGCTTTACTTATTTTGACATCAGAGTCTCTAATAGCATGGTTGCAGAGTTAAGGGATGCAGTAATAAAATTGATGCAATGATGCTCTTAGAACTTAAATTAATATCTATAAGAAAAAGAATAAATTATAAAAAATAACCTATTTACCAGTCTACCATTGCTTGCTTGCGTTAAGTAGAAAAGAAACTACTAATTTTTTTTCAGTACTTCCATAAGAATAAAATATAATAAATCTTAGGTTGATTTATTTAAATTATATATATATATATATATATATATATATATATATATATATATATATATATATATATATATATATAAGGAATTAAGTAATTTATCAGAACATAATATCATTGTGCAAAAAGGTTCAACAACATTTTCCTTCTCTAGACTGACTAGGAGAGAGAGCTAACACCCATGATTGAGTTTTTGTGCTCGAATATTAGGGGGGTGGCAAACCCTGGATCCCTTAATAGGCTTTTAAATTTGAACAGGGTTCATAAGTTATGGATCTTTGTTCTTCTAGAACCTATGGTTAAGACTAATTATATTAGATTTACTAAATATTTCCCTAATTACTATTTCAAGACAAATTGTTCAAATAAGGTTTGGTTATTCTATAGAAAGGAGTTAAAGTTTACTGTTCTTCAAGATCATTCTCAGTTTCTCCATATTCAGTTTGAATTTAAGTATGTTAATGGAGTTGCTAGATTTATTTATGCTGGATGATCAAATGAAGAAAAGATTGAGCATTGGTCTCATTTACATTGTTTATGTAACTACGTCTAATAGTTAGCTTGCTGAGGGTGACTTTAATTGTATTGCACATCCTAGTGAAAAACAAGGAGGTCACAATCCTAATCTTCATAATTTGATGAGTTTTACTACTAATATGCAGGCTGCTAATCTTTATGATTTAGGCTTTGAACGATCTTCTTTTACTTGGACAAGAGGATCCATTTATGAAAGGCTGGACAGATTTCATGTAAATCAACATTAGTTAGATATGTTCAATATTTCTAATGTTCATCATTTAACTAGGGTTGGTTCTGATCATGCCCCACTACTCCTTAAATTCTCCATTATACCAGCTTCTAAAAATTTTGCATCCAGATACTTAAATGTATGGTGTAATCATTCCAGCTGTAAGGAATTAGTGGAAACTAATTGAAATATTTCTTTTCCTAACTTTTATGTAGATCCTATGCAAAAGCTTTGGTTTATTACAAAAGAGACTTTCTAAAGTTTTCAAACACTGGAATTGGAATGTCTTTGGGGATTTTCATCAGAATGTTATTCCGGCTGAAAATGGTGTTGCTGATTTAGAAAAACAAATTGAAGATGGCCAGGAATCTGATGACATTTTATGGGAGGATAATGAAAGATTATTTACTGCAATAAATCAAGAAGAATTGTATCGACAATAGAAAGCTTCAAATAATTGATTTATTCTTGGAGATAGAAATTCTAAATTTTATCATGCAGTTATTAAATATAGAAGATCTCTTAATGCTATTCTTAAGATAAAAAATGATGATAACATATGGCTTTCAGATTCTCAGGAAATTGCTGATAGTGTTGTAGATCATTTTCATATATTATTATCCTATCAAGGAACTAGTTCTCGTCAGCTTTCTTCTTTGTTCCCAATTGTTTCTCCTTTACTTAGAAAAAGTCAATTAACAAAACCACCAGATGAAGATGAAATTTGTACATCTTTTTTTTTTTTGCAAATGATAGTAATAAGACTGCAAAACCAGATGGATATACTACATATTTCTATAAGAAATTTTGGGATACCATTAAAGTTGATGTTATCTCTACAGTTCAAAGCTTCTTTCTTGGTAATGAACTACCAAAATATTTTTCTGCTACAACTATTGTCTTAATTCCTAAAGGTACTTGGCACGATTTTAGGCCTATCAGTTTGACTAGTCTTTTTCTAAATCTATTAGCAAAATCATTTTTGCTATATTACAACATTTGTTGAGTGAATTAATTATTGAAGATCAATCAACTTTTATAAAAGGAAGATGTATTAGTGATTATATTCTTCTAGCTCAAGAAATAATTACTGATATTGATAAATCTTGTAGAGGGTCTAATATTATTTTCAAGCTAGATCTTACTAAAGCCTTTGATTCTATTAGTTGGACCTCCATCATTGATGTATGATATGCTAGAGGTTTTAGAATTGATTTCTGCCATTTGATTCTGAGGTGGCTTAAAAATACTTATTACAGTGTTTTGATTAATGGGAAGTGTCATGGTTTCTTTCAATTTGGAAGAGGAGTAAAGCAAGGTGATCCATTATCTCCATATATCTTCATTTTGGTTTTTGATTATTTATCTAGGATGTTAAATCTATCACATCAACTGCATCCTTATATTCAATACCAACATAGATCCACTTGCATGGTTAGTCATTTAGCATATCCTGATGATTTTATTATATTATCTAATGGAAGCAAAAATTCCATAAAGTGCTTGATGAAGACTTTATCTAAATTTGAACAAATTTTTGGAATGGATTTTAATAAGGCTAAATGTCAATTTTTATCAAGTTCAAAAGTTAGTACATATATTAGAAATTGGATTTCTGATTACACTGGATTTAAAGAAGCTACCTATCCACTTAAGTATTTTGGTTTTCCTCTTATAAAAGGTAGAAGGAAACTTTCACATTATGATGATGTTGTTGAAAAGATTACTTCCAAAAGTTATTGTTGGACTAATTCCTTCCTTTCTAATGGTGGAAGACTTACTCTCCTAAAAAGTGTGTTGACCACTTTCCTCTTTATATTCTTCAAATGATCAAGTTGAAGAAAAATACTCAAAAAATGCTCTATGTTATTTTTAACAAATATTTATGGGAAGGATAAAATAAATAAATGTATTGGACCAATTGAGACAAAATATGTAAACCTACTGCAAGCAAAGTAATGGGTTTCAAGAGCATTCCACATCTGAGTTTTTTGTTCCATTCTAAACAATGGGTTAATTATAGAATGATGAATTTTCTTTTGGCTAAATTTATGCATGGAAAATATTATCAAGGTATACATCCAATTCAAGTTTAACCCAAAGGTGGTGATTCAAAAAATTGGAATGAACTATTGAAAATTAGAGAACAAGTTGAAGATCTTTTTATATGGAAAGTGGGAGATGGTCAAATTCATTTATGGTTTAATAATTAGTTATTTAATGGATCACTTAAAGATAATTTCACTCAACATTCTATTATTGAAAAGGTTTCTGATTGCTAGAAAAATTCTACTTGGGATTCGGCCAAGTTCAATGTCATTGTTAACAAGGAGATTCAACAAAAATACTAGTTGTGCCTTTGAGTCCTTTGATGAAAGATTAATCACCAAAAATTCTCAACATCAAAGCTTATCCAAGTATATATACTGCTCATCTTTTAATCGGCCTGCAACTGAATGGGGAGATCTAATATGAAATAAATTCATCACATAATCTATGTCTTTTTTTCTGCTATAGACTATTACAAAAATTCCTACCTACAGATGACATATTAAAGCTGAAAGGTCTTAGAGGTCCTTTAAGATGTCATTTATGTCACAGAGATGAGGAGTCTATTAATCATCTATTTATTAATTGCTCTATAGCTCAGGAAGTATGGAATTCTGTAATTCATGCAACTAGAAAATCTTTCACAATATTTCACTGGATCAACATTGAAGCTTGTTGAGAGGATTGGAAAACATTAGTAGAATTTTACCTTCCTTACATTATATTTTGGTTTATTCGGATGGCCTGGAATAATAGGATTCATCATGATATAATTTCATTTGCTGATTGTATTACTAAGATCTGTCTAATCTATCTTAGTAAAATACAAATGTTGACTCCTCATCAGAATAAAGCATCAATTGTTAAAAAAATTTATTTAGTTATTTGGAAGAAAGATGAAGCTCCTTGGCTTAAAATAAATATAGATATAAGTTACAGAATTTCAGTTGCAGGTATTGGAGGCTTATGTTAGGATTATAGGGGCATTGCTTATGGTTCTTTTCAACACATGTTTCTTTTACTTGTGCAATTGAAGTTGAAGCTTTGGCTGTCTATTGGGGGATCAAAATTTCTATTCTGCATAAATATTCCTACATTCATGTAGAAACGAATTCACTGTCCTTCTTGTAGATTCTTACTCATAAAGTTGTTATTCCTTGGTATATTCAAATATGGATTAACGAGATTCTAAGTCTTTCTTCTTCCTTAGTCATTATTTGGAGTCATATTTATAGAGAGGGTAATCAACCATCAAATTGGTTAGCTAAGGAAGCTGCTTCTTTAAGGGAGATTATATGTAGTTCTTATCCTTCTTCTTTTTTAGTTCCTTATTACATGGGGATTTACTTAACATCCCTCATGTTAGATGTAAAACTTCTTATTATCATTAATAATATTTGATCTTATATATATTTCTATATTATTGAATCCAGATCTTTCATGTAAATTGATCCCAGATATTTATGCTTACGTTTTTTATACTTTATATTTCCTTTCAATTATATCTCTTTCTTTACAACGACAGCAAAAACTTGATGCCGATGCCAATGAGAGTTTAATTGATATCTTTAAAAGGATTCTACGCAAGTATACGTATCGTTATCAAGTCATATAGAGCTTTCTGATTAAGCCCCGAATATCGATCCCACGGAGATCTCGGTTAATCACACTGGCTTTCAAGAGAAGTTATAGTCTATAATAACACACCTTAGCTTGGAAGTTCGATAAAGTTTGGTTTTGATTATATACTACAATATTACTTCTAAACTAAAACACTTAGTGAAAATCAGAAAAGTAGAGTTTAATATATTAAAAGTACTCTTCCTCATACAATGAAATTAATGACATGTTCAAAAGTAAAACAAGTAACGATAAAGATTGTGACAAATAGGAGCAATTATATTCTTTACCCTTACTTGGTTCTATAAAGAACATAAGATAATTTGATGATTTGAATTTTTGTAGATGGGTTAGGCAGGAAAGATACTAGCTCTTACTCTAGAGTTCCCTCTTCTCCCTCCACCTGGGGGCTAACATCTCATAACAAAACTTTTCACATCAAACCAAATTAGGGGCTTTAGTCTGTCACCCTAAATTCCTCTAATTTTATACCTCTTAAACATGCATATCTCCCTATTTATTTGCACTCAAGTATATGGATTACATTCTCACCCATATAATCTCATTTGATTCTTGGCAATAGTTGACTGAGACAATACTACATTGGTTCTTACATGTTCTCACAACAGATTTTAACATGCAAGGATCAAGTTTACATGTAAATGAAGATCAAAGTAAAATCATCACAATATATTCTAACTCTACTTAATTATATATCCTACACATGCATACTAATTCATTGTAAGAGGAAAGAGTAAATAAAACTACTCACTACACATGGAGAAACAAAAATAACTCTTCATTGAACAAGTCTTTGAAACCACACAAACAAAGTACTAGATCCAAATCAAAATACAATGAAAGTACTTATCTCTGATGAAAATCAAACTCTCCTTGAATAGCAAAAAGCAATCTCCTTGCAATCCTCTTCAAGAACAAAGTAAAAATAAGAGAAGAAATTCCCACACTCTCTTTTTCTCTCTCACCTTGTCACCCCACTTGGGGCTAACACCCAAGTGATTTTCGTTTGCCCCAAGTCTTCTTCTCTTCTAATCCTTATAAATCTTCTTCCTCTCAAGAGTCAAGAGATTTCAAGATAATTCTTAAAATATCTCAAATCCATATTTATAATATCTGAAGAGATGCTTAAGTGCCTCTTCAAAATAGTCTAGGTTCAATGAAACTTCCAAAGGGTCCCTCAAGTACCTCTTCAATCCAAAAAACACATCTCTTCAATAATAACTCCTCATAACCACCCCCAACTCTTCTATAAAGTCCATTTTATCATTTCTAATGAATGTCCCTTGAAATAAGCTTCACAACGGATAAAAAATCATCAAAATTCGAGTTATATTAAAAAAATTACGCCCAAAACCATCACTGGCGCCTAAGCGCCGTCGAGTTGGCGCTTAAGCACCAGTGTCTGGTGGCTAAGCACCAAATTTGGTGCTTAAGCACTAGAAACAGGTACATAAGTGTCCAATTCGACCTGTTTTAGCCCGGTATGCTCAGGTTTGACCCGTTTTGCTCCTGTATGCTAAATTTTGGTCCCTTTTTTTTCCTTTCTCTCAAATTACTCCAAATTCTTCAATTTTTTGCACCTGAAACAAAAAACATAAGAAAACATACCTTTAAAGTGCAATATCATTATAAAATATGGCATAAAATGTAGTACTTTTTAGGTGTATCAAAATCCCCCAAACTTAAATATTACTTATCCTCAAGTAATACTACACTTTTAAAATAATTTTTTTAGATTAGAGTTAATGGGTCACCTTTTAGAATTGTTAAAATTTTGTTCTAAAAATGTGATAGTTCAACTTAGAAGAACTTCTAGCGAATTAGACTAGCCCAGGGCCTGAAATATTTATCATTAAACTTGGGAATTTGTTTTTATATCTAATTCAGAAAAAATTGCAGATTTTTCAAACTTCGGATCCTATGAACTTTACTTTCTCGACTTAAGAACTACCTTAAAATAATTTAACTAATATATGTATAAAAAGAAAGCTTAGGATTGTTTAAGTTCTTTACTATAGAAAGACTCAAGTGAAAGCAATTTTTGATTAGAACCTCTCCTCAAGCTTCTCCTCACATTTGTTTTCTCTTTTTTTTTTAGGATCTTTTTGATCCATTTTTTTCTGCTCTTTTCTTCTTTTTATTTTTTTTATTTTTATGTGAGGATTACTATATCTAGAGAAGTCCTTAAATGATTTTGAATTCCACTATCCTCCTCAATAGTTAAAACTTATTACTTTCCTTTACTTAAAAAGATATACATATATTTTTTAAAATACTTTCTAAAAGAGCCTTAAACGTTTGAAAA
Source organism: Papilionanthe hookeriana x Papilionanthe teres (assembly GCA_022702705.1). Classification (NCBI taxonomy): domain Eukaryota; kingdom Viridiplantae; phylum Streptophyta; class Magnoliopsida; order Asparagales; family Orchidaceae; genus Papilionanthe; species Papilionanthe hookeriana x Papilionanthe teres. Next base: position 125,402,694 of record CM040421.1, on the reverse strand, counting down.
TAAAAATTCTAAGAATCCTTAATTTTCCAAAAATACATTTCTTCCTACTAAGGATAGTTATTCATTTTCTCATGTTCTCCAGTAAATATCCTTAACTCTAGGTTCACCCTTTTCACTAAAAATATCAACCAAAATTTTCTACTCCATTTCTATACTTAAAATTCTAACATTCTTAAGATGACTCCACATAACAATAGTCATTGGAAATAAAATAAAAATTTATTTGTCGTATTTTTGAAAACAAGTAAGGTTTAAATTTGAAACATTTTTTCTTTACCCCCCAAACTTAAGCTCAAACATGTGTAACAATGAAGTACAAAAATATACGGTAGGAAAAGATCACTTTTACAATTTACTACACATCCTACAAAAATATCAACAAATAACACATGGTAGAATATTGCAGTAGAAATTAAATCTAGCCTAAACATGCTTAACATAAAACTATAAAGGAATTTTAAATAATAGAATAGGTACAAACTGAAGATTAAACAAGAACACATTTTAAACTTTTTAAAGGAATTGCTGGATGCTAACAAGTTTAAAATATTTAGATATGTTTTGTTGTCTCCAATGACTCATTCAACTTGACTCACAAACATACACACACAAACTCCAATACATAGACTCACAGATTTCATCAACAAACAATAACTGAGGTTCATTTGATCTCCTTTCTGCTCACATTTCCCCTCCATACTTTCAATTTCTAATGGAAGAAACTACACTAATAACGTGGGTGTATTATAAAAGTTTTTATATGGTTATCTCCCTTAGACTAGAATTCCCCTATTATAAAAACTCATGTGTTTCCAATTTTAGGTTTACTCTAAGTCTAAGGTATACACAATCTGGTAAATAAAAGTAGTGCAGTTCATCCAGATGTTGTTCACTAAGTAAGTTCATGAACTTACTCAGTAAAGACAAAGTCAGATAAAGGAAGTAATAGAGTTGACATGGAGTGGTCCAAGTCTAAACTCTACATGCTTCAAGGTAATGCTTGTTGACCTCATTTTTGATGAGGTCTTCTCTTCTTCTTTTTAGTACTTAGGATCTAGCCTTAGGCTTTTCCTTTGACTATCTTAGAGGATTAGAATTGGGACCTACCATTTAGAAATTCAAACCACTTCTAAACTCCCTGCAAACTCCACAAACTTGATTGTAAACCCCTAATCACCTAGAGGGTTGAAATCAAGTGTGGAAGTTTAAAGGATGAGTTCCTACAGGACTCCTTGGCCTTAGGACTGCCCTGGGTGGCCTGGTCTGGTGAAGGGTTGACTTACACACACACTACACTTATGCACTACACTTTCACACACCTCCTAAAAACACACCCATACTTAACTTGACTTCCTGACTCATAAAGGTGATTCACATGGATGGTCCTTAACCCCTAAGCCCTCGCAAGAGGTTAGGAACAACATAAGTGGATGCCTCAAATGAGTCCCTTCATGGCTCATGTGGGCTTGATATGGCTTCATGGCTCAACCAAAATGATTTTATTCCACTTACATTCACCTAATCTTCAATTTTCCAAATTTTCAATTTTCGACTCCCGGGCCCTACACCCGCCTAGCCTACCCAAAGCCCTGGAAATTACCCAAATTTTTCAAAATTTCCAAATCACCAAAAATTCCCCAAAATTAACCTTGAACATTTCCTCACCAATCAAGTTGATCATCCATAGCCAAAATATCAAAAATTCCAAAACTACCTCCCAATACCCTCCAAATACCCAAAATACCCCTCTTGACCCAAAAAATCCAAAAATTCAGAAAATTCCCAGAAAATTCCAGAAAATCCCAAATATTTCCAATTTCATTTTGTTCAACTACACCATGGGCCAATTTTGTCAATTTACCCCACTTTTGTCAAAACCCCCAATTTGACCCATTTTAACCCAAAGTGAACCCAATGTCAAGCCAAACCTACCCAATTGACCCCAATTCTGGTCCAATTCAATTCTAACCTTCAATTCAACATTCCCAACACCAATCTAGACCAAATCCAAGTCCAATTTGATTGACATTTGGAATCCAATTTCACTTTTGGCCTTAAAGCCCAATTTTGACCTAAACCCAAACCTAACCCAAATAAGCCCAAACCCCAAAATCAAAGCCCAACCAAAGTCAAAACCTCTTTGAAACACTCCCATAAACATTTCCCAACATTAATTTTACATCAATTTGAACCCTAGCCCAACATTGGCCCAAGTTAGCCCAATTTGACCTACATCGGCCCATTTACCAAAGAGGTCCAAATCCAACCCAATTCAAGCCTAAACCACTTCAAATTTATTCCAAATCATTCATGAAACATTCCTAAATTAAATTCAACACTTATTGGATCTAATCCTTTGCAAAATTCTCATCCTAAAATTTGTTTTGAAACCTAAAGGCCCATCCCCTTAGCCTTCCTAAAGCTCATCAAAAATAATTTCAAAATGCCCAAAGCCCACATGACAAATCCTTCTCATCATCCCTTTAATTGATATCAATTCCTAAGTCCCAAATCAATCATCAAATCAACCTAAATCAAGCACCATCTAAATTTTTCACTAAATTGCCAAAATCTCCAAATTCCATTTTCATGAAATTGACCAAGATTTTCCCCAAGCCAAAGACAAGCCATGAAGCCACATGCAAGCCATGGACAAGCCACATGAAGCCATGGAAGGTTTGACATGTGATCAAGCCATTAATGGAAAAAGGAGGAGCCTCTTTTAAGCCCCCTTAAAAAGGTTTTAACCCTTTTAATGCTTCACCTTAATCCATGATTAATCAAAATATTCATGGATGGTGACTTCTCTACCCTTTCCTAGCCGATTCATCCGATCCTCCCTCAGCCCAAATCAGCCATGGGGAGGTGAACCAAGCCCAAAAGGTGGACTCGACCAAATCAAGCCAAAATTGGCCTTCCCCCATGCCATCTTAATCCAAGCTTTTCACACATGGCATTTGCCAATCGCCTACACTAAACCCCAGCCCCGACCCACCCGAACAAGATGGTGACCAGCTGGTCGGCCACCACCACCAGCCGCCGGAAAACACCACACCCGAGAGCTCACATGTGAGCCAAACTTTGAAATTCCACCTTGCTGAGCTGCCCCATGCCCAGTGGCCACCATGGTTGTTCTTCTTCTCACCAGAGCAGCTGATCCCAAGCCCTAACTCCCCCTGGGAGGCCCTCCAGACTCTCCTATTTAAACACCACCTCCTATCGGCCATGAGAGGTGCTGAACCAGACCTTACTGAAACCCTACCAAAATTGCTCCAGACCACTCTCCATACTTAGAGCAGTTGATCCCCAGTGACAATTTGCCCTAATCCCCACCAACGAGCCCAATTTCTCGCCTAAAATTCCACCCAAAACCAGGACACTTCTCCACAAGTGGATCAATCCTCAAATCGATTGGTCCTACACCTTCACCGGACCAAGGGAAGAAGTTCACCAAAGAAAAGCCCCTCTCCGAGCCACCCATCCGTTCCGGACTCCAAGCTTTGTGATCGGGCTTGGTCGAAATCATACCTGGACAATTCACCGTGCCAAGGGACTTCATCCGGAGCTTGCTTGGACCCAATCGAAGGTGACACAACCCTCGGATCGAAGCCACACTTCTCCGAGCAAAGGTATGAGCTAACTCTTTATCCCGAGCTTCTGGAGATTCTCCATTTCAAATGCCTTAATTTCAATGCATGATCACCGTATAGATGTATTTGTCTCTTCAAGACGAATCCATAGAGCACAAGAACACGAAAATCCGTTGAGAAATGAGTGAGTTCTTAGGGTTTTAGTGTGGACGGCTCTCGGGTGAGAACGCTTGGGGACGATGAACGGATGTTGTTCATTCCATACACGCGCGGACAAACGGCCAGGATCTCGCCGGATGAGGAGACGGAACGATACAGCGGGCCCCCGGAGCGCTGAGTTGGATGGCGGCGCCGAATCAGAAGATGACGCGTATGCGTTCGGAGCTGCTGAGGATGGCGTGGCGCCGCGTGGATAAGTAGGAAATTAGGGTATTTTTTGATTTATTTAATTCCCTAAACTTCAAAAATGCATAAGTTTGTGTAGAAAAATCAGAAAAATAAAATAAAAATACCCTCTCGCTTCAATGAACGAGAGGAGAATAATGTGGAAAAGAAATCATTTAATTTCATCAAGTATTTTATTTTTAATAATTTATTTACTCGTCTCGCATTGTTTTAATTCTCCATGCATATAGGAAATTCACTATGGCATGAGACCATAGGGCTTTTGAAGCCTCCGAATTTGGGAACATTCCCCGAATTTTCCAAAGTCGAGGCCATCCCTATGAGAAGTTATTGATTTTTTAAATTCATGTTACTATTTTGAGTATTTTAAATCCAATAATTAGCATGTTGTGAAATAAATTCTAGAAAAATTTGGTGATGTCTCTTATGACCGGAGGACCCTAGAAAAATAGGTTTTGAATTAATCCACTTGAATAATCCTAATCGGCTTAAACAATCAAAATTGGTCCTTAATTAATTAGAGCTAATCATATACCAAATTGACTTGAAATCAATTCTCCACTGACCTTTAGGATCAGAGGAACCCACCATAAAAATTTGAACTCAATTGGACTTGGTTAGCCCTACTAAATGGGTTGATTAAGCCATTTAGCCAATTTAAACTTTAAAAATTCATAACTTTCAAAATACTTTTCAAAAATTCACCAAATTGGTTTTGGAGCCTCTCTGATATTAGGGGAATTTAAAAAAATTAAAATTTCAATTTTCTAAAAAAGTTGATTTTTTGTATTATTTTAATATTTTAATAATTAAAAAATAATAAAAATCACAAAAATAATAAAATTCACCAAAATGTCACATTTTGAATTTTAATCATTTAGGAACAAACCCCATATTTTTCTTAGGTCTATTTAATGAGATATTAAATTTTAAAGCCCTAAGGTAATTTTAAAATTAAAAAATGTATATTTCTAGTATTTCCACTAAAATAATTCTAATAAATCAAAGAAAAATCAGAAAATTATAAAAATTGATTCTTTGATTTCCTTGATATCAGAGAGACTTTTAAAAAATATAAAATTCATTTTTCAACCTCTATTTTTTTTTAAAATTAATTAATACTCCAAAATTTAAAATAATTATAATAAAAAGAATATAATTCAAAAAATCACCAAAATTGGTCCAAGTGGTCCTCTGATCATTAGGAATGTTCCATAATTTTCTCAAGGACAGAAACTTTCCCTTGGTCATATTATTAAATTTTCCTTGGAAATCTCTATTTTCCACCAAAAATAATTACATAAATAAATTAAATATAGAAAAATCACATTTTCTCTTCTCATGTCTTTATTGACATATGAGTGAAGTCACATAAAAATTTCAAGTTCATTCAAGATCAATTTAGTGAGTTATGAAATTATTAAGCTTGAAGGGCAAAATGGTAATTAAAATTTTAACCTTTAATTAAAACTTTAGGCTTAATAAAATTGAAGAGTAAAATATTTAATCCTAATCTGATTTGGATGATTGAAATTTAAATAATTAAAGGGTAGAAACCTATTAAACAATTTAAAAATAATTAAAATAAACCTTAATTAAATAATTGATTAAATTTGGAAGAATAATAGAATTGGAATTATTAAAATAGGGATATTATTAGGAAGAGATTTGTTCTTTAATTTAAAAATCCCTAAATTAATCATCTCAATAATATTTAATTCCTAATTAAAATGATAATCCAAATTTAAGATTTAAAATGTTAAAAGACTTAATCACTCAATTAAATTAAAGTTAAATTATTTAAATTAGACGCTTTTAAAATTTCAATTAAATTAAAATTAAAAATAAAATTAAAATAAAAATTTAAATTAAATTAAATTAAATTAAAATTAAATTAAATCAAATTAAATTAAATTAAATTAAATTAAATTAAGTTAAATTAAATCAAATTAAATTAAATTAAAATTAAATTAAATCAAAGTAAACTAAACTAAATTAAATTAAATTAAATTAAATTAAATTAAATTAAATTAAGTTAAATTAAATCAAATCAAATTAAAATTAAAATTAAAATTAAAATTAAATTAAATTAAATTAAAGTAAGTTAAATCAAATTAAATTAAATCAAATTAAATTAAATTAAATTAAATTATGTCAAATCAAATTAAATTGAATTAAATTAAATTAAATAATAGAATCAAGTTAAAATTAAAATTAGATTAAATTAAATTAAAATTAAAACTAAACCAAATTAAAGTTAAATTAAATTGAATTAAAAATAACATCACCTAAGACATAAAGAAAATCAAAATAAAGCAACTTGAACACTATTCCAAATTTAAACCTGTTAACTGAAATTAAATCATAAACCATTTGAACATCAATTTGCCCTCGAAAGCTTTTCGTTGTCATAACCCCTAAACGTAACGTTAAATGAAGTGTTACTTCACTTATAGGATATTCAAATGTCCTAGTTCACTGAGCAAGATAACAACAAAACTTGAATTCTCGGACGATTAATTCATTCGTATAATTAAATTCATTTGGACTTAAAACAATTCTAGCAATATTGAAAAGATGTTTAAGATTCTTCTTAAGCACTTCCTCAATATGATAGGATGTTTATAAGAACAACTGAACTTAATTGTTCTTTGATGAAGAAAATCGTCCTCAAACTAAAACACAAGAACCTAGACGTCATAGGAAATGACTAGCTATAGGATTAGGAATTTGGTAGAAAACCATAACCCTTCCCTTAGCTTTACTCAGAACTTGCTTAAATATTCTAAATTGTGTTTAAGTGCAGCTTGGGATGACGGGAAGACCCTCCAGGTACGCTTTTATTTTGTTGCAATTTACCTTATTGCAATTTATTTAATCACATTGCACTTACTTTTCTTGTATGATAAACAACTGTTGCATGAAAACCCACATTTTTAGGATAGTCCCTAAAACTGAAACCAAAACTAAATTAAAAGTCATTACAAGATAAAATTCACCGCCACAATATTTCAAAAGATAAAACAACTCAAAATTTAATCACAAACAGAATACAAAACTACAACTACAACTAAATTAAAACGTCTTGTTGGATGATCGGGAATACCTCGGATGATGTAACCTACGTGTTGCTAACGGGATTTCCCACGGTCTAAATGAAAGTGTGGAACTCATTTAGTTGAGTTTAGCAAATTCATCTCGACTAAGTGAATCCGATAAAAATAACGATGCTAGAAGGATGGAACTGTGGGATCTTAACCGGTGTTGTTATAATCAACTTTAAGATTTGTTTTAAATAAAATATAAAAAACACTTGGAAATTAAGATTTTCTCTAAACCAAAACACTTTTCTCATCTCCTGATTTATGACTTCTATAACTAAACCTCTGCAACAACAAGGAGCTCGGAGCATGGTGGGCAGCACGACCATCGTCATCAGCAAAACTCGGATCTACTTCAGCAAAACTTTCTTAGAATTAAATATCTAAGCCATAGGACTTCGAGGTAGTTTGTCTAGTGCAACATAAATCCTCAACCTTTTGTTAGGCATTTGCATTGCAAATTAATCCCTAACCGGTCTTAGGATTCCGAGGTAGTCGTCCGATACGACATAAACCCTCACATCTTCGAGGGTATCTGTATGATCATGTCATACGAATATAAGTCCTAATTAATTAAAATTGGCAAGATCAAAACATTAAATAAACATTAGGACTTTCCTAAATTCAAGCCAAACAATAGGATAGTCGAGAAATTATCGAAGTTCGCTTCGAATCTGTAATTTCTCCTACTTTTCTTCCTTTGAATTCCTAAAATAAATTGTTCCAAATTTGATCCATTCCCTATTGAAATTTCCATAATTCAATCCCTTGAAAACTTAAACTTTGAAATTCTTGAGAGCAGAATTATTGATTATTATCGAGAGTTTTCTTAGGTGATTCCCTTCACTTAAGATGTAATTAACTATAGGGGCTTGCCCTTATAGGGAATTTTAAGAACCCAGGTAATATAAACCCTGTTTAATGCTTTCATATTAAGCAGGGGAATTTGTCGGCTTATAAAATTGGTTCACAGACCAAACGGATGTCACATTTCTTCTAGTTTATTTAATCGAGCCCCATCACCAAACAGTGTGTCTATTCTTCGAGATAGATACACAGTTTGTGATGCGGTGCTCGTTTATATAAACTATTCGGGATGTGAGATCAGTTTGATTTCATATCTTAAAATTTTTAAATTTAAAATTATTTTCAAAATCAAATACTACTTTTCAAATTATTTATTTAAATTAAATTAAAAATTCGCCGACAATTTCTATTAGGCGACCCCCTTTTCAAAATAAAACACTTAACCTAAAAATAAGCCGTACAATGCTCAGCTCCGATTAAGAACTAAGTTGTAACAGACTCGTTAGCCTGCTTCTACTAGAAGTCATATACAAATTTAGTTAAGAACAAGGCATAACATCATAACATTAACCCAAACTACTCTTACACATCAAACATCAATCAAACATCAATCAATCTGATCAATCCACACAAACACAATACAACACTAACAATCATAACTCTCAAGCACACTAAATCAAACCACAATGATACCTATGGGTTGCCTCCCATAAAGCACTAGGTTTAACGTTGCCAGCCCGACAAATGATTCCTCCTCGATCAAAATTCCATTTAAGTAATCCTTGATCAATCACCCAATCTTTTTCAAATCCAGGGATTCCTACAACATCCTCAAATTGTAATTTTTCTTTCAGCTCTTCCTTTTCGGATTGATTCATATTATTGTTCCACATATTTCTCTCTAGATCTAATATTCTTCTAATGCTTTTCTCAATTTTCATACTAAAATCTTCCTTGAAATTTATAAGAAATGGATCTCTATAAGATACTTCAAGATCTCCCAAATTTTGGATCAAATTCTCTCTAGATAATTCAGATTCTGGATCAAATTCTTCAGGGATATTCTTCGGTCTCATGTTATCTTCTAATAGTCTTTCAAAATCCTTATCCTCTTTTCTCAACTCAAAGTTATTTTGAAATATATCATCAACTTCTCTTCCAAATCTTAATTCGATAACTTTATCATGTTCAATTTTCAATTCAAGTTCTTCTTGTGATTGAGTCAAATCTGAAGATATAAAGATTGATGGTGTAGATGAATTTCTTAAATAGGTAGGCTTTAAAATTGTATGGGATACATTCATCTTAAGTTCATGAGATTTTTCAACAGATGGAATTAAAAATTTACTATTTTCAGTAACATCCATCATTTTACATCTCTCTTGAACATACATACAGTCTTATTTAAATAACAATTTCAACTCATCATGAAAGTCCATTTCGATATGATCTGTTAACTTACTCTCAAAACTCTTTTGGAAATGTTCTTTACTTAGATAATCAATTTCATCCATCCAAAAATAATCATCATCTTTTCTCTCATTTAGATATTTCATAGTCTTTAATACATCAAAAGTTACTTCCTGATCATTAATATTCAAAGTTAACTCTCCTTTTTGCACATCTATCATAGCTTGTCCAGTAACAAGGAAAGGTCTCCCCAAAATAATTGGATTATCTTTATCTTCCTCCATATGTAATACAATAAAGTCCAAACAAAAGATAAAATTATCAACTTTAACATGCACATCTTCTATAACCCCTTTTGGATAAATGATAGATCAATCAGCTATTTGAAGGGTTATAGTAGTGGGAGAAATATTGGATAAACCTAACCTTCTAAATATAGATAGAGGCATCACATTAATGCTCACTCCTAAATCACATAAAGATTTTCCACATAATTTTTCTCCAATTACACAAGGAATTGTAAAGCTACAAGGATCTTTAAGTTTCTGAGGAAAATTTTTCTGAAGTATAACACTGCACTCCTCACTTAGTGAAACTGTCTTGTAATCCCCAAGTTTGCTTTTCCTATTTAATGTCTCCTTCTTAAACTTTGCATAACTTGGCATCTGTTTCAAAGCTTCAGCGAAAGGAATATTTATCTTTAACTTCTTAAGTACTTTCAGGAATTTTGAAAAATTTTTATCCAACTCATGTTGTCTAAGTCTTTGAGGAAATGGAGGTGGTGGTCTTTCTAAATTGATTTTAGTTAGAGATATAAATTTTTTCAGATCCTTAGAAACATGTTCTTCAGGTCTTTTAGTTTTCTTTTTTTTTCTCTCACAACTTCTTTCTCTTTTCTAACCACATCCTCTATCTCTCTTCCACTTCTTAATTGGACAGCTTCTACTTGCTCATTATTGTTCTCTTTAGGATTGATCTCAATGTTTCTAAGAAGTGTTCCTTGGGGTCTATTGCTAAGTGAGTTAGCAATTTGTCCCAGTTGATTCTCTATGTTTATGATCGCAGCATTTTGTCTTTGCATCTGATTTCCCATTTGCAATACCACTTCTTCTATAGACATCTTCTTATCCTCAAATTGTTGATCATTGTTAGAGTCTAGTGGATATGAAGGTCTATAGTTTGTGTTCCCCTGATTATTCTAACTTCCACTAAGATTTGCATGATTATTTTCCCATTGTTCGTTTCCCCCCCCAGTAGTATGATTCTAGTTTGAATTAGGATGGTTCTTCCAACCTGGGTTGTAAAAGTTAGAATATGGGTTGTTTATGATATTTAAAGTCTCATATGATAAGTTAGAATCAATCATAAGCCATAATAAACTTTCCTCACTTACTGGAGTAAATTGAGGCTCGTTCATTACAAATTGGTCCAGTTTTCTTGATATTGCAACAAAGTGAGATGCAAGAATTGCAATCACATCTGTATCATGAAGACTGGCTATCTTTTTAAGCTTTACCCTTGCAGAGGGCCATTGAAATTCATTTGTAACCATTTCTTCAATTAAATCATACGCTTCATCAAATGATTTTGACATTAATGAACCATGTTGACCTCATTTTTGATGAGGTCCTTTGCTTCTCTCTTTAGTAATTAAGATCTAGCCTTAGGCTTTTCCTTCGACTAATCTTAGAGGACTAGAAATTGAACCCACCCTTTAGAAATTCAAACTACTTCTTAACTCCCTGCAAACCCCACAATCTTTATTGTAGACCCCTAATCACCTAGAGGGTTGAAATCAAATGTGGAGGTTTAAAGGATGAGTTCCCTATAGGACCTTTTTGGCCTTAGGAATACGCTGGGTGGCCTGGTCTGGTGAGGGTTGACTTGCACATACACTACACTCAGACACACATTCTAAGTCCTAAAACCACACTCTCACCCAACTTGACTTCTTAACTCATGTAAGTAATTCATATGGATGGTCCTTAACCCCTAAGCCCCTGGCCAAGAGGGTTAGGAACAACATAGTGAATCCCTCAAATGAGTCCTCTCATGGCTTATATGAGCTTAATATGACTTCATGGCTCAACCAAAGTGATTCCATCCTACTCAAGTTTGATCAATTTTCATTTTTCCAAAATTTCAATTTTTGACCCCCGGGGCCCCGGACCTACTAAACCTACCAAAAGTCCTTGAAACTACCCAAAATTTACAAAATCACCTAAATTACCTAAAATTTATCAAAATCAATCCTAAATATCTCCCCCCACTCAAATTGATCATCCATAGCCAAAAATACCAAAAATGCCAAAAAGTACCCCCAATACCCTCCAAATACCCAAAATGCCCTTCTTAGCCCAAAAATCCAAAAATTTAGAAAATTCCCAAAAAATTCCAGAAAATCCAAAATATTCCCAATTTCATTTTGTTCAACTACACCATGGGCTAACTGTGCCAATTGACCCCACTTTTATCAAAACCCCCAATTTGACCAATTTTTAACCCAAGTGAACCCAATATCAAACCAAACCACCTCAATTGACCTCAATTTTGGTCAAATTCAATTCTAAAATTCAATTCAACATCCCCAATATCAATTTAGACCAAATCCAAGTCCAATTTAATTGACATTTGAGCCCAATTTCAATTTGAAGCCTAAGGCCCAATTTTGGCTCATGACCTAAACCTAGCCCAAACCAACCCAACTCAACCCCAATTGGCCCCAAATCTTTTCTAAAGCCTTCCTAACATCCCCATAAACAAAAAACTAACTTGATTTGCCCAAAATTTGGACCAAAACTCCACCCAAACCTAACCCAAAACCAAAACCTCTTAAATTGACCTAAGCCCAAACCTAACCCAAATGGGCCCAAATCCCAAAATCAAAGCCCAACCAAAGTTTAAAACTCTTTGTAACACTCCCACAAACATTTCTCAACATTAATTTTACATCAAATCCAACTTTAGGCCAACCTTAACCCAAGTTAGCCCACTTTGGCCCACTTTGGCCCCTTTAAATAAAGACCCCACATTAAACCCAATTCAATTCAAAATCACTTCACACTTGTTCCAAAACACTCATGACACATACCTAAACCAATTGCAACTTTTATTTGGAATGATCCCTCACAAAATTTCCATCCACCAATTTATTCTCAAGCCTAAAGGCCCACTTTCTTAAACCATTCTAAAAAGCCCACTTCCACCACATCCAAAGGCCCAAAATTCATCCAAAGCCCACATGACATTTCTCTACATCATCCATTTAATCAAAATCACCCCTAAGTTTCAAAATCATCATTAAATAATTCCAAATAAAGCTTCATCCAAATTTCCACCAAAAATGCCAAAATTGATAAAATCCCCTTTTATGAAATTGACCAAGTTTTTTCCAAGCCAAATGTGAGCCATTGAGCCATGTACAAGCCACATGGAAGCCACTTTCCACCTCATCAAGCCATTAATGGCAAGAAGAGGGGACCCTTTCCTAATCTTTCATTAAGCTTTTTTAACCATACTCATGTCACACTCTAAACCATGCTTAGCCACCTCACCATGGATGGAGACTTCACCACCCCTTCCAAGTCGACCTAAATGATTCCCTCAGCTCAAAATCGGGTCTTGGGGAGGTGCACCAAGCCTATTTCCATGGATTGACCAAACCAAGCCCAAAATACACTCTCCCCCATTCCATTTTAATCAAGCTTTTTACACATGTCAAACGCCGATCGACTTCACCAAATTCAACCCCCGACCCCACCGAGTCAGATGGTGACCCATGCCTGGCCGGCCAGCCACCACAGCCGCCTGGAAAAAACCATGGCCGAGAGCTCCATGTGAGACAAAATTTCAAATTCTCCCTTTCCTGAGCTGTCTCAACCCTAGTGGACACCAGAGCTCTTCTTCTCCTCCCCTGAGCAGCTGATCCCAGCCTCCAATTGCCCCTGGGAAGCCCTCCAGCCATGCCTATTTAAAAACCACCACCTCTCGGCCAAACAAAAGAGATGAACTAGACCTTAAGGAAACTCTGCCAAAATTGCTCCAAGACCTTCTCCTAACCCAGAGCAGTTGATCCCTAGTGTTCCTTTTCCCTAATCCCCATTAACAGAGCTCAATTTCTGAGTTGAAAATCCACCCAAAAACAGGACACTTCACCACAGTGAGTCAATCTCCAAATTGATTGGTCCTACACCTTCCCCAGACCAAGAGGAGAAGTTCCCAGACGAAAGCCCCTCACTGGGCCGGCCATTGCTTCTAGCCTCCAAGCTTTGTGATCGGGCTTGGTAACTTTCATACCTAGACAATTCCCCAGAGCCAGAGACTTCATCTGGAGCTTTCCTGGACCCAATCGAAGGTGACACAACTCTCAGATCGAAGTTTCACTTCTCTGAGCAAAGTATGAACTCACTCTTCCTCCCGAGCTTCCAGTGATTCTCCATTTTGTTTAAGTTAATTTCATAGCCTATAAACCATATGGATGTGTCCGTCTCTTCAAGACAAATCCATAGAGCACAAGAACATAAAAATCCATTGAGAATCGAGTGAGATCTTAGGGTTTTAGTGTGGACGGTCACGGGTGCACACCAGTCGTAGACGATGACCAGGAGCCGTTGGATCGCGCGTGTATCGAGCGGACGGTCGAGATTAAGTCGGACGGCATGATGGTACATGAATCGTAGGACGCGTGGCTGCTGACTCAAATGGCTGCATCGAATGAGAATACGCCGCGTGGGCTTTCGGAGCTGCCGATGTTGCGCTGGCGCCGCGTGGATAAGTAGATAAATAGGGTATTTTTGAATTATTTAAATGCCTTGAACTTTAAAAATTCATATCTTTGCATAGAAAAATCACAAAAATAAAATAAAAATACCCTCTTACTCAGTGAATAGAGGAGAATAATGTGGAAAAGAAATCAAGTTGATTGGATGAGTATTTTATTTTTAATAATTTATTTATTATTTTCAGTATTTTGATTCTTCATTTGCATAGACAATTCACCATGGCATGAGACCATAAGTCTTTTGAAGCCTCTAATCTTGGAACATTCTCTGAATTTTTCAAGGTCAGAGGCCATCTCTGTGAGAAGTTATTGAATTTTCAAGTTCATATCACTGTTTTAGGTATTTTAATTCCAATAATTAGCATGTTGTGAAATAAATTCTAGGAAAATTTGGTGATGTTCCTTAGGACCAGAGAACCCTATGAAAAATATATTTTGAATTAATTTATTCATAATAACCTTAATTGGCCTAAACCCCTAAAATTGAATTTGATTTAATTAGGGTTAACCACACATCAAATTGACTTGAAAATAATTCTCCACTGATCTTTAGGATTAGACAGACCTCACATGAAAATTTGAAATCAATTGGACTTGATTAACCCCACCAAATGGGTTGATTGAGCCTCATATGTAAAATGGAACTTTAAAAAGTCATAACTCCAAAAATACATTTCAAAAATTCACAAAAATGGTTTTGGAGCTTCTTTGATATCAGGGGAGTTTAGGAAAATTAAAATTGGAATTTTCTAAAAAAGTTGATTTTCCACCATATTTTAATATTTTAATAATTAAAAAATATTAAAAATCACAAAAATGTTAAAAATCATAAAAAATATCACATTTTGACTCCTAATCATTTAGGAACAAACCAAATATTTTTCCCAAGTCCCTAGGATAAGATATTGAATTTTAAAGGTTTAATGTAATTTTTAATATTAAAAAATGAATTTTCAACCTTTTTTCACTAAAATAATTCCAATAAATCAAGAAAAAAATCAGAAAATTATAAAATTTGTTTCTCTGAACTTCTTGAGGTTAGAGAAATTTAAGCAAAATATAAAATCCATTTTTCAACCTTAATTTTATTTTATAATAAATTAATACTCTAAAACTCAAAAATTATTATAATAAATAAAATGTAACTCAAAAAATCACCAAAATTGGTCCAATTGGTCCTCTGGTCATTAGAAACATCCCATAATTTTTTTAAGGACAGAAACTTTACCTTGGTCATGTTATTGAATTTTCTTTGAAAACCTTTCTTTTCTACTAAAAATAATTATATAAATAAATTAAATTGAGAAAAATCACATTTTCTTCTCTAATGTCTTAATTGACATGTGAGTGAGGTGACATAAAAATTTTAAATTCATTTGAGCTCATTTTAGTGAGTTATGAAATAAATAAGCTTAAAAGGGCATAAGGGTAATTAAAAATTTTAACCCTTAATTAAAACTTTAGGTTTAATCAAAATGGGGGGTAAAATATTTGATTTTAATTTTCTCTTGGATGATTGAAACTTAGGGAAAGTAAGGGGTGGGAACCCATTAAACACTTTTAAAATATCAAAAATTAAACTTTAATTAATAAAATAATTTAAATTTTGGAAAGAATATATTTAAATTTGGATCATTAAAATAGGGATATTATTAAGAGGACATTTATTCTTTAATTTAAAAATCCCTAAATGAGTCACTTTAACAATATTTAATTCTTAATTAAAAAATTAAAATAATAATCTAAATTAATAATTAAAACTAAAATTAAAACAAATTAAATTAAAATCAAATTAAAATTAAAGTTAAACTAAAACTAACAATTAAAATTAAAATTAAAATCAAAATTTAAATTAAATTAAATGCAATTAAATTAAAATTAAATTCAATTAAAATTAAATTAAATTAAAATTCAAATTAAATTAAATTGAAATTAAATTAAATTAAATTAAATAAAAAATTAAATTAAATTAAATTAAAATTAAATTAAATTAAAAATTAAAATTAAAATTAAATCAAAGTAAATTTTAAATTAAATTAAAATAAAATAAAATAAAATAAAATTAAATTAAATTAAAATCAAATTGAATTAAAATAATTTAACAACAAACCTAAATGAAATCATTAAGAATTAAATCTAAAATAATTTGAACACTATTCCAAACTTAAAATTATGAATTAAAACCTCATAATTAAACTAAATTAAAAATGATTAAAATTCTCGATAAACCAACTTGCCCTTAAAAGCCTTAATTATTATAACTCTTAAATAGAGTATTAAGTGAGATGTCACTTCATTCATCAGGTAATCAAATACCTAAGTTCACTGAGCAGGAGACAATGTTTAACTAAACTCCTGGATGATTAATTCACCTCTGGAACTAAGTTTACTTGGACTCGAAATAATCCCAGAAGCATTGAAAAGATGTTTAGGACTCGTCCTAAGAACTTCCTCAATATGACGGGATGTTTTAGAAGAACAACTGAATTTAATTGTTCTTTGATGAAGAAAATCATCCTTAAACCAAACCAAGAACCTAGACGTTATATGAGATGACTAATTATAGGATTAGGAATTTGGTAGACAACCAAGACCCTTTCCCTTAGCTTTACCTAGGTATTTCTAGCAAAATATTTAAATGCCTTAACATGTGTTTCAAGTGCGATGCGGGATGACGGGAAGACCCTCCGTGTGCGCTTTTACTTTATTGCGATTTACTTTATTGCAATTTACTTACATGCTATCGTACTTTACTTTTTCTTACATGATAAACAAGACTGTTGCATGAAAACCAAAACCTTTAGGATAGTCCCTAAACTGAAGCCAAAACTAAATTAAAAGTCATTGCAAGATAAAATTCACCGCCACAACATTCAAAATATAAAACAGCTCAAAATTTAATCACAAACAAAACAACAAAACTACAATTATAACTAAATTAAAACTTCTCGTTGAATGATCGGGAACACCTCGGATGATGTAACCCACGTGTTGCTAACGGGATTTCCCACGGTCTAAATAAAAGTGTGGAACTCATTCAGTTGAGTTTAGCAAATTCATCTGGACTAAGTGAATTCGATGAAAATAACGGTGTCGGGATGACAGAACCGGTGGGATCTTGATCGGTTCCGTTTAAACAACTTTAAGATTTGTTTTAATTAAAATATTAAAAACACTTGGATTTTAAGATTTTCTCTAAACCAAAACACTTCTCTCATCTCCTGATTTATGATTTCTAAAACTAAACCTCTGCAACAATAAGGAACTCGGAGCATGGTGGACAGCTAGGCCATCGTCATCAGCAAAACTCGGATCTACTTCAGTAAAACTTTCTTAGAATTAAACAACCAAGCTAAAGGATTTCGAGGTAGTTTTCCTAGTGCAACATAAATCCTCAACTCTTCGTTAGACATTTGCATGATCTTGTCATGTAAATTAAGCCCTAACTGGTCTTAGGATTTCGAGGTAATCGTTTGGTACGACATAAACCCTCACATCTTCGAGGCTATTTGTGTGATCATATCATACAAATATAAGTCCTAATTAATTAAAATTGACAGGATTTGCAACATCAAATAATTCTCTTAAACTCGAAGCCAAACAATAGGATAGTTTGGGAAGTTGCCAAGATTCTTCTTGGATCCTCAGCTTCTCCTACTTCTCTTCCTTTGGACTCTTGAAATTAACTATTCCAAATTTGATCCATTCCCTATTGAAATTTCCAAAATTCAATCCTTTGAAACCTTAAACTTTGAAATTCTTGAGAGCAACACCACTGATCATTATCGAGAGTTTTCTTAAATGATTCCCATCATTTAAGATGTAATTAACTATAGGGGCTAGCCCTTATAGGGAATTTTAAGAACCCAGGTAATATAAACCCTGCCTAATTCCTTTATATTAAGCAGGGGAACTTATCGTCTTATAAAATTGGTTCGCAGACCAAATGGATGTCACAAATCTTCTAGTTTATTTAACCGAGCCCCATCATCAAGCAGTGTGTCTATTCTTCGGGATAGATACACGGTTTGTGATACGGTGCTCGTTTATATAAACTATTTGGGATGTGAAATCGGTTTGATTTCCTATCTTAAAATTTTCAAATTTAATATTATTTTCAAAATCAAATACTACTTTCTAAATTATATATATATTTAAATTAAATTTAAAATTTAAAATTTGCTGACAACTTATGTAGGCGACCCCCTTTTCAAAACACATAACCTAAAAATATACCGACAAACCACCAGCAACAACATCAGTTATATACCTAAGGGATCCTACTAACCCATTGTAAAAAGTTTGAATGATTAACCAATCGGGAAGAGCATGGTGTGGACACTTTCTTAGGAGTTCCTTAAGTCTTTCCCAGACTTCGTATAATGATTCCCCTTCATACTGACAAAATGAGATAATATCATTTCTAAGTTTGGTAGTCCTTGAAAGTGGAAAATACTTAGCTAGGAATTTCTGAGTTAACTCCTCCCAATTTTTAATAGACCTAGGTGCTAATGATTATAACCATATTTTAGCCTTATCCTTTAGTGAGAAAGGAAAAAGACTTAGACTAACAACATCATCTGACATGTCGTTATAATGAAATTTAGCATAAAGTTCTACAAAAATTGATAAGTGTAAATAGGGATCCTTTGAAGGATTTCCCCTAAACTGGTTGTTCTGCACCAGTTGGATCATCTCTGGATTAAGTTCAAACGAGTCAGCTTCTATGACAGGGATTTGTATGCTTGAGTGAATTTCACCTATCGTAGGATTTATATAATCCCTCAATGGTTTATGATGATTTTCCAAGTTATTATTTTGAATGTTTTCCATTTCCATTTCTATTTTTTCAAGTCCTTTATGTTTTTAAATTTTTTTCATTTTTTCTAACTCAGGATCATAAGGCACAAGTCCTGCAGATCCTTTAGTTTGCATACATAACACAACATATAATACATTAACAATTAAACAAAAAATATTTTCAACACAAGAAAACATTTTCACAAACACCTTGTTTTTCATACAAATAGATTCTTCACAACACTTTTTCTTACAAAAAACACTTTTTCACACAAAATAGCTTTTACGACACTACAATATTACAAGTCTAAGACTAAATACTTCAGCCAAAATCCTCCTAAAATTAAAGATCAACTGTTGCGATCCCTAGCAATGGCGCCAAAAACTTGATCCCAGATATTTATGCTTACATTGTTTATAATTTATATTTCCTTTCAATTATATCTCTTTCTTTACAACGACGCCAAAAAATTGATGCCGATGCAAATGAGAGTTTAATTGATATCTTTAAAGGGATTCTACGAAAGTATACATATCATTATCAAGTAATATAGAGCTTTCTGATTAAGCCCCGAATAACGATCCCACGGAGATCGCGGTTAATCACACTGGCTTTCAAGAGAAGTTCTAGTCTATAATAACATTCCTTAGCTTGGAAGTTTGATAAAGTTTGGTTTTGATTATATACTACAATACTACTTCTATACTAAAACACTTAGTGAAAATCAGAAAAGTGGAGTTTAATATATTAAAAGTACTCTTTCTCATACAATGAAATTAATGACATGTTCAAAAGTAAAACAAGTAGCGAGAGAGATTGTGACAAATAGGAGCAATTATATTCTTTACCCTTACTTGGTTCTATAAAGAACTTAAGATAATTTGATGATTTGAAATTTTGTAGATGGGTTAAGCAAGAAAGATACTAGCTCTCACTCTAGAGTTCCCTCTTCTCCCTCTACCTGGGGGCTAACATCTCATAACAAAACTTTTCACATCAAACAAAATTAGGGGCTTTAGTCTGTCACCCTAAAGTCCTCTAATTATATACCTCTTAAACATGCATATCTCCCTATTTATTTGCACCCAATTATATGGATTACATTCTCACCCATATAATCTCATGTGATTCTTACCAATAGTTCACTGAGACAATACCGCATTGGTTCTTACATATTCTTAAAACAGATTTTAACATGCAAGTTGATCAAGTTTACATGTAAATGAAGATCAAAGTAAAACCATCACAATATATTCTAACTCTACTCAATTCTATATCCTACACATGCATACAAATTCATTGTAAGAGGAAAGAGTAAAGAAAACTACTCACTACACATGGAGAAACAAAAATAACTCTTCATTGAAGAAGTCTTTGAAACCACACAAAAAAAGTACTAGATCCAGATCAAAATACAATGAAAATACTTATCTCTGATGAAAATTAAACTCTCCTTGTATAGAAAAAGCAATCTCCTTGCAATCCTCTCCAAGAACAAAGTGAAAAGAAAAGAAGAACTTCTCACACTCTCTTTTTCTCTCTCACCTTGTCGCCCCACTTGAGGCTTACGCCCAAGTGACTTTCTTTTCCTCCAAGTCTTCTTCTCTTCTAATCCTTCTAAATCTTCTTCCTCTCAAGAGTCAAAAGATTTCTAGAGAATTCTTAAAATATCTCAAATCTATATTTATAATTTCCTAAGAGATGCTTAAGTGCCTCTTCAAAATAGTCCAGGTTCAATGAATCTTCCAAAGGGTGCCTCAACTGCCTCTTCAATCCATAGGACACATCTCTTCAATAATAACTCATAACCATACCCAACTCTTCTAGAAAGTCCATTTTATCATTTCTAATGAATTCCCCTCGAATTAAGCTTCATAACGCATCGAAAATTGTCAAAATCCAAGTTATATTGAAGAAATTACACCCAAAACCATCACTGGAGCCTAAGCGCCGTCGGGTTGGTGCTTAAGCGCCAGTGTCTGGCGGCTAAGAGCCAAATTTGGTGCTTAAGTGCTACACATGTGCATAAGTGTCCAATTCGACCCGTTTTAGCCTGGTATGCTCTAGTTTGATCCATTTTGCTCCGGTATGCTCCATTTTGGTCCCTTTTGTTCCTTTTGCTCAAATTAGTCCAAATTCTTCAATTTTAAGCATGTGTAACCAAAAACACAAGAAAACATACCTTTAAAATGCAATATCATTATAAAATATGGCATAAAAATTAGTACTTTTTTAGGTGTATCATGAATCACGCTTAAAGAATAGAGCTTATGATGATAGAAAGAAAGTGAGAGAGAATGAGAAAGTGAGAGAGAGTGTATGTATAGTAAATGCAAGAGTTTAAGTATGATGAATCAACAGTTGTTTTCTATAGAAATGGCCCCTGAATAATAGATTTAAGGGGTATCGAATGTATAACTACATGCTTGCCTCTACTTTAATACGGACATAATAGGTTATATTTGGAAACTTTTCTTATTCATTAACTAATTTGGCACCTTTCCTTATTCATAGACAATTTTTGCACTATTTCGCATTCATAAATGATTTTAGCACCTTTTCACATTCATAGTTTAGTTAATAGGAGAATTTGATGACTTAGTGATCTTGTCACTTAATTAGATGAGGGCCTCTAGTCGGTTGGAAGATGTTTGGTATGCTGGAAGGTCATTCGTCGACCTACTTATGACAATCGGTTTTCAAGGTAAAATTCCAAGAAGATGTGCTGCTATATTCAGGGTAAATTAGGCCTTCTGGAAGAGGATTTATCATCACAATCCAGCAAGTTGTCCTGCTTGGATAAAGAGTCTTCTTAGTGGGTCAAAGCTACCTTTTTGTGAGGGGCTTTTGGTCGTTTTATGAGTAGGTCCAAAAACGACTGAGAGGGCTGGCCGTGGACAACTGCCTCTCTGATTGAGATCCTTCTATTTCTCATTTGAATGTCCTTCCATTAGGTTGGCTCAGAGTTCCTACTAAATATGCCCATCTTTTGCCTTTGTTGATACAGTGTCCTTTGGGTTTTTTTGTGAGACCCATTGGACCATGTCATGTTATCTTCCATTCTATTTCATTTCCTTGAGATTTATGTAGACATATTTTTTATGCACTTGTTTAATTCACTGATTCTCTTCTACAAAGTGGCACATGAAATAAGAATAATATAATTATATGTAAAATTAGACTTATTTATTTCATAATAATTACTTTTAATAATTAACTTTATGTTCTGTGTCGCGGTCATTTATTAACACTTCTAATGATAAGAAAAATAGAATTAAATGTATAATAAGGCATCATTAGCACTTCTTCGTCCCTTATTTATCAGTTTCTTGCCTTTCAGTCAGTTATTAGCAGAATATATCTTTATGACAATTGGGAAGAAGACTTCTATAGAGGTGGTGATATGGTGGCAATGATGAAGTATTTTAGAATTTTGGCCGAAAAACTCTACCTAGTAAAGGATGATAGGGTAAAGAGGAAACTGAAGGGGAACAGGCCAGTGGGGCTAAAAATAAACAGTAAGAGGATGGGTGATATACCTAAAATATATAGTGTTTTTAAATACATTTTTATACCTATTTTTGATGATATTGCACTTTAATGGAAGGTATATTAGTGTTTTTCTTACAGGTATGGTTAAAATGAGTGACTATGAAGATATGAACAATAAAAGATCAAATTTGGAGCAAAAATTATAAGGTGTGCAAAATTGGCCTCTGGCGCCTATGCGCCGGATGGCTGGCACATAGGCGCCACAGTTAAAGTGTTGGAATTTTTTTTATTTTGGAGCAAATTTAAAGGGATTTTTGAAGCATCATTTGGTTTAAACTTCACTAACTTCCCATCAGTGCCAAAATTCATTTAAAATTTGAACGAATGGATGCATTCTTGGTGGATACATTGAATCTGGATATATTTTGAAGAGACACCACGACACCTTTTGGAAAATTTTTAAAAGAAGACTTGAAGATCAGAAAAATTTTTGTCGTTGGAGGGTGTGATTAGTCTTAAGAGTAAAGTTTATGTTAGAGAGTTATTGAGAGCACACCTTTCCACTTCACCACTTTTATTATCAATTGTATCTAGTTTTTATTAAGAGTAGAATAGAGATTCAGAGTCAATGGAGTTGGGCACCAACCTCTATTGTATCTTGTAAAGGGAAAGCAAAGTTTAAAAGGAACTTTAAGAGTGTTGTGGAGAGGATTTTCAGATAAGTGTTTATCTTATTTTAGATTTGGTTTTAAAGTAAGACTTGTTGTGTTTTCACTATGATTTCTACTTTCAAATCAAGTTGTGATTGTGTTTTCTC
Source organism: Papilionanthe hookeriana x Papilionanthe teres (assembly GCA_022702705.1). NCBI lineage: Eukaryota > Viridiplantae > Streptophyta > Magnoliopsida > Asparagales > Orchidaceae > Papilionanthe > Papilionanthe hookeriana x Papilionanthe teres. The sequence goes on along the minus strand of CM040421.1, from coordinate 125,379,491 downwards.
CATGAATTCTGAATAGTTTTCCTTATCTTTTTCCTTTTAAATGATGAAGTAATTAAATTATGGAAGTAAGTTGTGTGAAGTATAGGATTTCAAATGTTGGAAGAAGTTGTAATGATTCACTACCTTGCACTTCATTTTCCTCTTGATTTGACCAATTAAGATGTTAAAATTTGTTGAGAGAACATGTAAGAAGCAATGCAGTATTGTCTCAATAAAAAATTGGAAAGAATCACATGCAATTGTATCAATGAGAATTGTAGTCCATATGGTTGGGTGCAAATAAATAGGAAAATATGTTTATAATGGGGAGTAAATCTAGAGGACTTTAGAGTGATGGACTAAAACCCCCTAATTTGGTTTGATGTTTTAAATATTGTTATGTTATGTTAGCCCCCAGGTGGAGGGAATAGAGGAAACTTTAGAGTGAGAGCTGGTATCATCCCTGCTTAACCCTTGTATATGATTTCAAAACTTCAAATTAATCAATGTTCTTTATAGAACCAAGTAAGGGTAAAGAATATAATTGCTTCTATTTGGCACAACAAATTTTAGATACTTTCACAACGAAATTCCATAATTATTATTGATACATTAAAAGAGGAAATAAATATTTTATTCTCATTTGCTTTCATACTATTTTATAGTTGTGTTAAATTTAGTTGTTTGCTTTACTTTTTATTCAAAAAATACCAAATATAAATTTGAAAAAGTTTATATCTTAAAACATACTTTACAAAATAATTTTAAAAAGTAAAAATTTAGTTTTGTTATTTCTTTAAAAATATAGACATTTCCCTGTGGGTTCGATATCTCAGGGCTTAATAAAAAAATCCTATATTACTTGATAAATGATACATATTCTTGCGTAGTATCCCATATTATAAATAATTAAAGTATAATTTCATATCTAAAATGTAAGGGTAAATATTCGGGGATCTATGGGAGTCGACACATAATAACAAAAAGACCACATCGAAAGAGATAGTCAATCAACACAAAGAGACCGAAGGAGGGAGCCAATCAGAAGGAAAAAAGGGAGGTAACCCATAATATGCAGAGGGTAAAAGAGCCATAGGAATAAGAATTTGAGTCATCCCACTCAATTCTACTCCTTCATTGACTGCATTAGGGTAGATGTGAGCACCGATGGATCAATGGTCATTGCCCCAACACTGATTCGTGTGCTATCAGACCAACAAGCTGTCCAGGTTGCTGAGGCCCAATCCCACTATGTGGTGAGCAACTGCTTTTCCACTATTTGTGAAACCAACCAGGTGGGCATTCTAATGCTTTTTGGTGAGAGCCTTTTACCTTCCAAATCATCTAAGGTAGATCAAATCCTTGACTCAAGGAAACCATGTCATCTTCGATTAAGTAGATTGTCATGATTTTTTTATGCTTGGTTATTTATGTAGATAAGATTACCTAGATAATTAACTCACCAATTATGGGATTCAACCATTTTCTTATTCTGAAGTTGGCTGAGGGACAATCATCTCTAGCTTACAATGGAGGAGGTGCTACCTATCAATCATTTAGCCCTTACAATGATGCTGAAAAGGGGGACTGATAGGCGATGAGGATCTCTAACATTGTTGGCCGATGCCTAAAATTATTGTGAAGCAAGTCAGTCAACCATGCAAGTACAAATGTCGATCAAGTAATATATAAAAACAAATATGTGTATTGATTTCATGAGGACAATGTCAAAATATTTCTAATAAGAGAAATTCTAATTTACTTAACAGATAAATCTTGTTTGAAGTGATCAAATGTGAGAGAGGAATCTAACAGTCCTAAAAGCACAGTAAACAAAAATTTAAGGAAAACGTGTCAATTTTTTTAGATATGCAAGATTCATACCTTTGTGACACCGGTCGGGTAGTTTCTTGACCTTCCTTAAAACCCATGTTATCATCGACAACTAGGGATAAAAGTTTTCTCTTTAAGCTTATACCTAGGTCAATGGAAGTAACTAAAACCTATGAAGTTAAGTTTCACTTAACCCTATGGTGTTTTCTATGGTTCTTCTAATCCATTATATGGTTGCAAAACCTTAACTTGAATATGCTTATTCTACCAGATTTGTGTGTGTTAACCTACTCACTATTCTATGAGACGTGCAAAGGTTCATAAGTTATTTTTCATTCTATCATGTATGAAATGAAGTAAATTAAGATCCAAAATTTAACACATCAATGTATGAAATTCATGCATAGCTAAGGAGTCGAGGGAACAAAAATCCATAGAATGAAAATTTAGAAAATCACACTACTTACATCATAGGAGCACAAAAATAGGATTAGCTACAATGCATGAAGAAAGAAAACACAAACTTTGTTATTCCAGGAATAAAAAGAATACAATAGAAGTACAAATAATAAAAAACTCACTATAGAGCCAATCGCTCATTATAATGCATCATGGTCATTTATGATCAATACAAGTATTTATGGAACTGTCTCATACATGTGCACTTAATCTCTACTTGCAACATCATCAAATTCCTCAAAAAAATATAGAAAATAAGAAGAAGAAATAAAAAAAAACATATTCTTCTGATGAACTCGAGGAAGAACTTTATGGGCTTCAAGAGCTTCTCTAAACTCTAGAGGCTCAACCCCCATGTCAAGAAGTGCTTCTATAATGATAAGAACAAGTTTAAAAACTAAAGCATTGTGTTAGAGATACAAAATAGGTAGCCAAACTTTTCAAATCAGTCATAATCCAAAAATAGATGTTTTGTTAGGCAGACGGGTGCGTGCACATGCACACGTGGGTACGTTAAGGCACTACGAGCATTTGCATCAAGTAGAATGAGCTTGAAAACACATGAAAGTGAGTGCAAATTTGGGTGAAGAGCTTGACTGTTCATATTTCCATAAGTGGTTGTACCCAGGCATGGAGATAGCGCTGTTGTGGGGCTTGCAAGACAATGTGCAGGCAAGTGCAGACATCTATGTACAAGTGGTGGGTGTACAATGCATTATTTCATGTGGAACACAATTATGCCTATGTGAATGATGCTTGTATGCACATGCGCACACTTGAGTTTGTGTGGGTACTCATGTGAATCTGTGCGCACGCGCATACATGCAATTTCTTGGCTGCTTGGATGAAATCCTAATTTTCATCCTTTTTTACTCCCTGACATTTTTATTTTTTGACATGGAATTTTGAATTCCATGCATATTCATAAATTTAATTATTTAAATAACTAAATACAATACTAAAAGTAATAAACTATCTCGAGAGAGAAGTATCACTTTACAATAAGTTTGATTATCTAAATAAGAAACATTGGATATTTGCATTGGTCTACGATTAAAATTAACAAAATATTCTTATATTTAATCTAAATATTAGATAAAATTTTGATTAATCCGGGGTCTTAAACTTCCTCAAAGGGACAATCCTAATAGTTAATTACATTTTAGTAATTAAAGTTACTTAAGAAAGCTCTTGATTAAGATTGTGGTTAGGGAATTTGAATGCCTTTGAATGTTCTTAGGTTGGGCTCTCTTAAAGCCATGGGTAAGCTTGGGAGTGCTTAGTGATCTCTGGTATATTGCTAGGTCTTAGGAAGAGGCTAGGAAAAGGAATTGAGCAAGGTGAGAGATTTTTTCCATATTTTGATGTTATTTGGCATTGTGAGCACTAATGTTGGTGGAGGGGGCATGTGAGGAGCTGGGTTCTATGGTGTAGACCTTGGAATTGTTAACTAAGCTTAGTTTTGGTTCACCCTTGGTATCTCATGAAGTGATTTGGGTGTGATTTTACTAAGGTGACACTTGGTGGGTTTTTAGAAATTAGCATCATGAACTTTATTTTTTTTGTGTTGATTTTTTTAAATGTAGTTTTATTTTGCTCCTTACTGAGTTAACAAGTCTTCTTAATGTGTTATAGTTTCATTGCTAGGTTTTATGTAGGGTTTTTCAATGGGTCATTGACTTTAGGTTATGACTTTAGGTTTGGACTTTGATTAGGAATTTGGGCTTTTAGCGTTTAGTTAATTTCTAATACTTATTTGGCCATTTTAATTAATTTGTTCATTTACAAATTTTATTTCTAGGTTGAATTATTTTTTGTCTTATTTGGTGGGTTGGAATTTTGATGTTCTTGATTTGATATTAAGGATTTAGTGTTTAATACTTTAATTAGGGTTTTAACTTTGTTTCAATCTATTTGGTGAATTTGTGTGGCATTGATCTATTTTTCCTTATGGAGCATTTGTTCTGTTTAAATACCTTATCGTGACGTTATCCTAAAACCTCTATGATAACATAGTCACTTGTGTCACATATTAGTTTAAATGGTTTACCTCAATCAGGTGAGACAATAACATGAGCAGTGACTTATATTTCAGAGTGTTGAAAAGCTTTTAAACTTTCATGATCAAAGTTAAAATTAGACATCCTTTTCCAAGAGATGGCATAGAGGTATGACAATTTTAGAAAATTCTTTTATATATCGTCTATAGAATCCAACATGTTCAATAAAACTTCGAACTCCCCCTCACATGAGTGCGTGGTGGCATTTTTTCAATAACTTAAAATTTTGATGGGTCTAGTTACATGCCCCTTTCAGATATTTTAGGCCCTAAAAAAATTTCATCTCCTACCATAAATTGACACTTCTCCCAATTGAGAGCAAGGTTAGTCTCTACACAACATTTTAGCAGCTTAGCAAGATGATCTTGAAAAGAGTAAAATGTTGGGCCAAAAATTGAGAAATCATCAAAAAAAAATTCTATTCCTTTCTCAATTAGGTCACTAAAAATTTACATCATACATAGTTGAAATGTTTTCGGTGCATTAAACAATCCAAAAAGAATTCTACGAAAAGGAAAAGTACCATAAGGACTTATGAATGTTGTTTCTCTTAATCCTCAGGAGCTATAGGTTTTTTATGATACCTAGAATATTAATTTAAAGAGAAAAAATATGGATGGACAGCTAGCCTATCCAACATCTAATCTAGAAAGGGTAAAGGAATGTGATCTTTCCTGGTGTCAGAATTTAATATTTGATAATCAATACATATGTGCCACCCAGTGACATGTTTGGATGAAATTAATTCATTATATTGATTAACAGACACCGTCACTCCTTCTTTCTTATGAAAATAATGAATAGGGCTAACTCAGGCACTATATGATATAAATAATACATGCATCTATCCATCTTAAAATTTCCTTTTTAATGACATCTTTCATTTTTGGGTTTAATCTCCTTTGAGAATCTTCCCTTGGTTTATGATTAACTTACATCAGGATCCTATGCATACACATAGAGGAACTAATCTCTTTAATATCAGCAAAGGTCTATCTGAAAAAGTTCTTATAATTCTTCCAAATTTTCATTAGCTTCTCCTCTTGTAAGTGAGTCAAATCTGAGGATATAATAACAACTCAATAGATGACTCTCCTAAGTAAAAATATTTTAGGAATATGGGAAGTACCTTCATTTCCAATTTTGGGAGTCCCACAACAAATGGATCAAGAGGTTACTATTTTCTGCTGTATCAAGAGTCTCAAACCTCTCCTGATTAATTTTTGAATTATCAGCAATCAAAAGAGCAGATTCATCCTGACAGTCAAGTATTCTCCACATTCAAATCTTGCTCTTCTGATTTACTTTCATTATTTTCTCAGAAACTGCTTCTCAGAAATTTTTATTACATAAATAATCATTTAAATTCATTCAAAAACATGCATCATCATTTCTTTTAGAAGGATACTTCATAGATTTTAATACATTGAATGTTAGCTCCTGATCATTTACTCTCATTGTTAATTCACTTTTCTGCACATCTATCATTGCTCTTCCAGTGGCTAGAAAAGATATACATAGTATAATAGGAATTACTTTATCTTCCTCCATGTCTAATATAATAAAATCAATAGGGAAGATAAATTTATCCACTTTAACTAGAACATCTTCTATAACCCCTTTCAGATAAGTGATCAATCAATCAGCCAATTGAAGGGTTACAGTAGTAGGAGACTTCTCCTAATCCTAAACTTCTGAGAATAGATAATGGTATAAGGTTTATTTTAGTCCCAAGATCACAAAAAGCATTGCAAACAAATTTTTCTCTAAACTCCACAAGTGATAGTGAAGCTCCCAGGATCCTTAAGTATTTTAAAAAGCTTTTTCTGTAGGATTGTGTTGCACACTTCACTTAGTGCAATTATATCATAATCTTTAAACTTTCTCTTTTTGTTGAAGATTTCTTTCATGAACTTTACTTAACTGGGCATTTGCTCCAAAGCCTTAGCAAAAAGAATATTAATCGTTAGCTTCTTAGAAACTTCCAAAAATATTGAAAATTTATGATCTAGTTTTTATTATTGTAGACTTTAAGGAAATGGAGGTGGATGTTTTTCTAAGTTAATCTGAGTTAGTGAAACTGATTTCTCTACTTCCTTAGGAATATTTTCCTTAGGTTTCTCAAGATTTGAATGTTCATTCTCCAACTCAAAATTCTTCTGAACAAAACTTCACTATTTTCCACTCATAATTTCATAGATTTGACTTGCTCACTACTCTTTCTTTTAGGGTTAATCTCGGTATTGCTTGGAAGAGATCCTTGGGGTTGATTTCTAAGTGAGTTGGCAATCTATTCTAATCGATTCTTAATATTTCTTATCGTAGTACCTTAATTTTGCAGTTGATTTCCCATTTGTAAAACAACTTCCTCAACAAATATTTATTATCGCAGTACCTTGATTTTGTAGTTGATTTCCCTTTTGTAAAACAACTTCCTCCAATGATAACTTCTCCTTAAATTGTAGATTCTAGTTAAACCCATAAGGATAAGAAGGTCTAAGTTAGAATTCACATGATTATTTTAGTTCCCATTATGATTTTCTTGATTATTATCCCACTATTGGTTTCCTCCACAAAAATTTTTATTCCAATTAAATTAGGGTGTTTCTTCCAACATGGGTTGTAGAAATTTGAATAAGGATTGTTATGTCGATTGTTTATCGTGTTTAAAGTTTCATATGATAAAGTGTTAGGGTCAACCAATTGTCCAAATGAATTTTCCTCAATTATTGATAGTACATGAAGTTGATTCATCACATGTTGGTCTAATTTCCTAAATATAGTTGCTACCTAAGAAGTTAAAATCACAATCACATCAATTTTAGGTACACCACCTACCTTCTTAGGGTTTACTCTCTCAGTATGCCATTGGAAGTTTTTAGTAGCCATTCCTCAATTATAGCATAGGCCTCATCAAGTGACTTCGACATGATTAAACCATCAACAATAGCATCAATAATAGATCTAAGGGATCCTACTAAACCATCATAAAAAGTCTAGAAAATCAGCTAATTGGGCAGAGTGTGATGCGATGACTTCCTTAGAAGTTCTTTAAATCTTTCCCAAGCTTTGTAGATCGACTCACCATCATGCTAGAAAAATTAAGTAATATCATTCTTTAATTTCACCGTTATTGAAGGTGGAAAATACTTGGTTAAGAATTTTTAGGCTAGTTCATTCCATATTATAATAGATCCAGGTGCTAGTGAGTTCAACCGCATTTTTGCAATACTCCTTAAGGAAAAGGGAAAAGTTGAAAGTCTAACAACATCATTAGAAATGTTATTATAGCAAAATATGGCTCAAAGTTCTAAAAAACTTGTCAAATGTAAGTTTGGATACAAAAATAATTAGTTATTTTACACAATATAGATGAAAGTATGCTTAAGTTCAAAAGTATTGGCTTCTACAGTAGGAATTTGAATACTTAAATGAATTTCATCTAACATAGAATTAGCATATCCCCTAATGATCTTTGTGTGTTATGATGTTCATTGATTGATTTCTGAGTATCTATATTAATATGCTGATTATTCTCCATTTCTTTTTCAAGTTCATTAATTTTTTTTTGTGTTTTCTAATTTTCCTTATAGTTCTCTTTAGTTTTGAATCGTATGGTTCAAGTTCTATTGGACCTATCCTATGCATTCACTAACTAAAGGTTCTCTAGTAGGTTTACACACAAACAAAAACAAAATTAATATTAAAAATTCCTAAATCTAAGTCCTAATAGTTCAACTAAAATTCTCTTAAGTTCTTCATCATCGTGTTCCCTGTCACTGGCACCATAAAGGTTTGGCCCCCAGCAAATGCTTCAATGCTTAGGTAGATTACATAAGTGCACAATTAAAGTAGTACCAAATTTTGTTGAGTCAAGATTGTCGATCCCAATGAGAACACGGGGTAAAAGAATTTAGGAAAAGGTTTTACCCTACTTAATTCATCCTCAGTTTGTAATTTAAAAGAGATTTAAGTTGTGCTAACTGTTCCTACTACAATGCAAATTAATTTAGTTTTCTCCTACAAAAATTGTAATTTTTCTATATGAGTTGGTGATAGCTAGATGTTAAAGTTACCTTTCGTTGCAGTGATAGTAGTGGAGTGTAGAAAATGAGAAAATGAAAATTGAAATGTGGCTAGTGACAAATAAAAGCATTTATCTTCTTTACCCTCTTCTGAGTGCATACATAAGTTTAGTTGAAGTGTCTTTAATTCCTTAGGTCCCACTTTAAGCCCAACAACAATTATCTTACTATTTATTTGCATATCTCTATAGGATACATTTGCTTCATACCCTATAGTTCAATGTGATCTTCCTAGTAGTTCATGACATAGCTCCCACGAGTCATTATGGGTTCACAACAGATTTGAACAAACCATTTGGCCAAAACGATATGTAAATGAAATGTATAAGGGAAATCATTGAATTCAAATTTTAAAGATAATTTAAAGTCATTTCCACATTCCTAAATATATTACTACATCACCATAAGGAAAGTTAAAGGAGATTACTCAAAAAACATAGATAAAACACCACAAGTTTTCATTGAAACAAAGAGAATCCATTTACCAAAGTGTTTATAGTAAAGTTCATTACTTAAACACAATAATACTTATCTCTTTCCCATAATACAACCTTGAGAATGCTCAACACAAGCCCTTGATACTTCCTTGTAGACTCGCCTCACTTTAATGCTTAGATCCTCACAAATTCTATACTCTAGGCTTACTCTTTCTAGCCTAGAGCAAGCCATCCACACTACAGATATATCTCTAATGATTAGTGGAACTTCATATTCTTCAACCCTCCGAATGCTCTCTTCCCGATTCTCAAGTCTTCCTTAAATAGCCTTTCATATCATATGTTCAAATTGCCTCTGGCCTACCCAAATGATACTTCAAACAGGTGGGTCAAACTCATGCAACTATACAAAATTCAGTTCTGACGCCTAAGTGCCCAACCTTTCTGGCGCCAAGGCATTGTCCTTTATCTTTGAGGCCTTGGTGCCCAATGGCCGACACCTAGGTTCTAGCCTCTCGAGTTGCAAATATTGTGGCTAGCACCGAGGAACCCAACTTTTTTGGCACCAAGACCTTAGCGCGCAGTGGCTGGCGCTAGGCTACCAACCCGCTAATTTTTACTTTTACTTCATTTCTATTCCTTTTTGCTCAGCATTTCTTCCAATTCATTCCACTCCTAATATGTGTTATACCTATAATAAAAACAAAAAAATACATTTATTTAAACTACGATTTCATCAAAAAAGATGTTCAAAACATAAAGGAATTCATGCAATCTTTTCACACATCACCATGTTGAACAAGATTTTAAAAATAAGGTGAAGAACGTTCAACAAGAAGGTCCATTAAATTCAAAAGTTTTTTTCCTCCGGTTTTACATTTGTTTCAGCACTAGAGGAATAAGATCAAAGATGTAACCTAATTGTCTTTGCACATGCACATTGTACTTCATTGGCAATTAAACTCTTAATAGTTTTTTTAATAAATTGGGGTTTGGGTCATATCTTTTACATAATTTTTAATCCTCTCATACATTGACTTCTAGTTGTCTTCTTTTTGTTCATCTTCATGACTGATCTCAAATTATATCTTTTTGAGTTATGATTGTTATTTGTTTCTTTTCCTTCTGTTTTCATAGCTTGAATCTTAAGTTAATAATGATTGTTGGAGTTTTCTTCATTTTGACGATTGGGTTTTCTCTCCTTCATCCTCTTCCCTAGAATCGACCTCAAATGTGAAACTTGAAAAAGTCTCCGCCCTTGATGTGATATTATTTGACTTTATTTCCCCTTTTCTTCTTTCTATATTTGCTACCACCTCTCTTGAGAAGATTGGCCTCCTTGGTGGAGCGTAGTAGACAACAACTTCATGAATCCCAATTATAAGCTAAGAAAAATTACATATCTTCTTTGATGTAATATTCTTGTCCCTCATAGAAATAATTGGTACATTGATAAGGTGACACAAGAACCATTCTAAGTTTGTGTAGCCACATCCAACACAATAGGGAATTGAAGAAAGTTTCAAAATACATGAAATAGAATTTTACCACTGACACTAAATTGCTAATCTTTAACAGTATGTTGATTGAACCAAGGGCTCTTTATTCTTTCTGGTTGATGCTACGCTACGTCAACTTATCTGATGTTAGCCTATGAGCATTAATGCCTATATACATGAGCCTCCTTCGATTCATGATGTTGATGGAGGTGCATGAATCAACAAGTACCATCGAGAGCATGAATCTATTAGCGTTCATCGAGTTAAACAACAAGCTATTGTGATCAACTATATTCAAAAATAGATTGTCCTTGATTAATGTGATTTTAGATTGTTCTTTCAACAAGCAAGTCTCTTTTGAGGAAGTACAAGCAAGCCGAGTTAAGAGATATGAAGACCTAATAGAGCTTTTCTTAATGACTCCCTAACTTCCTGAGAAATAATCACATATCTCAAATGCTCAATTTCATAGGCAAATTTCTAAGATGGGCTAGGAAGTTATAATTTACATTACTATATAATTCCTTGAGATTTTCTTAAATTGACATCCCATGCACCGGCAAAATTGGCTTTTTGGTTATAATTATATGTTTTCCTTTGCCATTAGGAGTTTTCCTCCGAGCTAGGACTCTTCCACTTCATAGATTAACTTCTAATAATTCTTTTGTATTTCACTTTGAACTATAAGTCACTTCGTTGTTGCCAATTTATTCTAATAACATTTCTGAGTATTTCAATTTCAACCTTGCAGTTATCGGCAGCCTCTGAAACTCATTATTTTCTAACTTTTCAAAATTTACTTTATAATTAAGGATAATTTATTGTCATTTGATCCACTGAAAATTTGATAGCTTTTTAATGTCTATTTCATACCTATTTTTGATGATATTGCACTATAAAGGAAGGTATTTTGTATGTTTTTGGTTTTAGGTACAAGAAAAGGCTTTTGAAGAAAAGGAAACAAAAATGGTGCAATTTGAAGCAAAAACGAGGAAAAAAACAAATTTTGGCACGACACATTTTGATAAGTCTTTCTTTGCTTAATCTCATTTACGCTTCTTACATATTTTTGAATGTGATTACACTTTAAATAAAGATTGTTTCTATGTTTATTTTGTATGACTATTTCTTAGAAACACAACGCAGCTAAAATGGGGCGAATCGAAGCTGAAACGGAACCAAACAAAGCAAAACGGTAGAGCTGCACAGAGTAGAGCGTCGGATGGTGCCCTATCCAGCGCCGGACAGCGCTAGCATCTAGAAAGCACGAAATTTCAATGGAAAATAGCTCCGGACAGCGCCCGAACAACACCAGACCACGCCAGAAGCGGTTATAGCCGATATTCAACGTATTTGGATGCTTTTTGGAAGGTTTTTTCAAGCACCTCTTGGGAAATTCGTCCCTACACTATTTTAAAGTGAATTTAAAGCCAAAAATGGTGGCAGATGTTAGAAAAAATGTGGAGAATTCTTAGAGATCTTAAAATAGGAGTAGATATGTAGATTTTTACCTTTTTAGAGTGATTGGTGAGGGGATTGTGAGAGAAATTGAATGGGTTTGTACTAGCATTGTATGGATCAGCGGGAGACTTTATGGGAGAGATCTTCTTTCTTTCAAGAGGAAAAAATCTAACTTTTGTGTTCTTCATTATCTTATGATTTTGTAAACACTTATTTTGTGGATTTTCTTTGAAATGAAGTTTTTTGTTGTGTTTTCTTCATGCTTTGTGATGTCTTTCTCTTACTCTTTCGTCTTACTTGGAAATAGCGGCGTAAGAAGATTATGTCATTATTTTCCTTCCACTTTTGTTTTGTAATGAGTAGGATTCATGTTTAAGATTTTGAGATGCATACTAAAAGAAGTTTTAATTATAAATGTGATGGTTTTTACTTACGCTTCATTTACATTACAATAAGAGCTCGTTGTAGTGTTAAAATTCGTTGTAATTACGCTATGATCTGAGAGGGCGGTGTAATTATCAACAAAGTGGAACCACATTCAAATTCCATGGATGGTGAAGTTCATGGAGGTTGAGTGCAAATAAAAAGGAAAATATAATTTGATGGGCGTAGAATTGGAGATTTTAGGGTGACAGACTAAAATCCCCAATTTGGTCCTAGTGTTTGGAAACTAAAACGAGAGTTAGCCTTCAAGCGAAGGGAAGTGGGAGCTCTAGAGTGAGAGCCAGTATCCTCCCAACCTAATCATGGATTTAGGGACTAAACCTAGGATTAACTACTATTACTTATGCACTCGAAAGAGTGTAAATAATAGGATTGCTCCTATTTGGCACATATAATATTTAATCACTACATAAGAATAATAGATTTTATTATCTCAAAATTCACCAAACCAACTCATCTATAAAGGTTATCTTTAGAAGAAATATTTGTATTTAGGAATAGTTATTATCCTTACATATAATCATTTGCATTTAGGAGTAGTTGCTAGATAAAATACCACTTGTATCGACTCTCCAATCTAAAGTCTGATAGTAGTAGACTAGAATTTAATTAAGGATCTCTTACCTCGTTTCCCTGTGGGATCGATAAACGGGACTCTACTAGAGCCCTGTATTACTTGAGCGATACATATACTTACGTTTTAAATTGTGAATTTACAAAATCATTATGAATATATAAATTTGGGTTCACAAATTCTTACATATAAAAATATCGCATCAAGTTTTTGACGCCGTTGCTGGGGAAGGTTCGGTAAGTTTTTTAGGAGAATTTTAGTTGAAAAAAAATTAGGCTCGGAATTGGAAAACTATAGTGTCGTAAAATTTTTTTTGTATGAAAAGTGTTTTTTATATGAAAAAGTGTTGTGAAAAAACTGATTGTGTGAAAAATAAGGTGTTTGTGAAAATGTTTTGTTGTGTTGAATATATTTTTCATTTTATTTATTTTATTATTAATATATTGTTTGTTGTTTTATGTATGCAAAATAAAGGATTTGTAGGACTTGTGCCTTAAGGTCCTGAGTTTGAAAAATGGAATAAAATAAAAAAACAAAATGGACTTAAAAAACTATAATTGGAAATGGAAAACATTCAGAATCGTAACTTGGAAAATCATCATAAATCATTGAGGGATTATGCAAATCATACGATAGATGTAATTCACTTAAGTATACTAAACCCTGTCGTAGAAGCTAACTCATTTGAACTAAATCCAGCGATTATCCAACTTGTACAGAATAACCAGTTTGGGGGAACTCCTTCGGAAGATCCGTATTTACACTTATCTAGTGTTCTAGAACTTTGTGCTACATTTTGTTATAACAACATGTCAGAAGATGCTGTTAGGCTAAGGCTCTTTCCTTTCTCACTAAGGGATAAGGCTAAAATGTGACTGATTAGCACCTGGTTCTATTAAAAATTGGGAAGAGTTAACTCAGAAATTTCTTGCTAAGTATTTTCCACCTTTAAGGACTACTAAAATTAGAAATGATATTATGTCATTTTGTCAGTATGAAGGGGAATCAATATACGAAGCCTGGGAAAGATTTAAGGAACTCTTAAGAAAGTGTCCACATCATGCTCTGCTAGATTGGTCAATCATTCAAACTTTTTATAATGGGTTAGTAGGATCCCTTAGGATCATTATTGATGCTGCTGCTTGTGGTTCATTAATGTCAAAAGAATTTGATGAAACATATGCATTAATTGAAGAAATGACTACAAATGAATTTCAATGGCCCTCTGCAAGGGTAAATCCTAAAAGGTTGCCAGTGTTTATGATACAGATGTGATTGCAATTCTTGCATCTCAGGTTGCTGCAATATCAAGGAGGTTGGACCAATTTAGAATGAACCAACCTCAATTTACTCCTGTAAGTGAGGAAAGTTCATTAGGGAATATGATTGATTCTAACATATTATATGAGACTTTAAATACCATAAACAATCCGTATTCTAACTTTTACAACCCATGTTGGAAGAACCATCCTAATTTTAACTGGAATCATACTACTGAGGGTGGAAACTAACAATGGGAAAATAATCATGCAAATCTTAATGAAAGTTGGAATATTAAGGGTAACACAAGCTATAGACCTTCATATCCACTGGACTCTAACGATGATCAACGATTTGAGGATAAGAATATGTTTATAGAAGAATTGGTATTGCAAATGAGAAACCAGTTGCAAATTCAAAATGCTGCAATTAGAAACATAGAGAATCAACTGGGACAAATTGCTAATTCACTTAGCAATAGACCCCAAGAAACACTTCCTAGAAACATTGAGATCAAACCTAAAGGGAACAATAATGATCCAGCTGAGAGAAAAGATGATGATTGTTTTTGGATGGATGAAATTGATTATCTAAGTAAAGACCATTTCCAAAAAGGTATTGAAAGTAAGTTAATAGATGAGATCAAAATGGACATTCATAATGAGTTGAAATGTTATCTAAAAAAGATTGTATGTATGTTCAGGAGAGGTGTGAAATGATGGATGCTACCAAAAATAGTAAAATTTTAATTCCATCTGTTGAAAAATCTCATGAACTTAAGATGGAAGTACCCCATACAATTTTAAAGCTTACCTAATTAGGGAATTCATCTACACCACCAGTCTTTATATCTTTAGATTTGACTCAATCACACGAAAAACTTGAATTGAATAATGAACTAGATAAAGATATCGAACTAAGACTTGGAAGATAATTTGAGGATATATTTCAAAAGAACTTTGATTTGAGAAAAGAGGATAAGGATATTGAAAGACCATTGGAAAAAATTCCTAAGGAATTAGAAAAACCTATTTCCTCAACTAAGATAGATATAGAAAGACCGCCTCCATCATTTACTCAGTACCAAGGGAAAGAATTGGAAGATAATATGAAATAAAAGAGGGACATAGAAGATTTTGATCCTAAATCTGAATTATCTAGAAAGAATTTGATCCAAAATTTGGGAGATCCTGAATTATCTTATAAAGATCCATTTCTTATAAATTTTAATGATGATATTAATATGAAAATTGAGAAAATCAATAGAAGAATATTGGATCTAGTAAGAAATATGAGGAATAATGATATAAATCAATTTGAAAAGGAAGTGCTGAGTGAAAAATTAAAATTTAAGGATTTTGTAGGAATCCCTGGATCTAGAAAAGATTGGGTGATTGATTGAGGATTACTTAATTGGAATGTTGATCCCGGAGGAATCATTTGTTCGGATGGCGACGTTAAACCAAGCGCTTTATGGGAGGCAACCCATAGTTATCAGTGTGCTTTGATGTAGTATGCTTGAGAGTCATGATTGTTAGTGTTGTATTGTGTTTGCTTTAGTGTGGATTGATCAGTTTGATTATTATTGGTGGATGTTTGGATTGTTAGTTGTTTGATTTGAACTTTGTGTGTCATGAGGGAGGTGATTTCTTAACTTCTTATTATGTTTAGATCTGTATGTTCTGTTGTATTAGTTGGATTGATGAGTCCAGTATAACTCGGGTCTTACTCGGACTTGAGTTTTTCAAGAGATATCATTAATTTAAACAATGACAGATCCATCTCAATTTTATTACTTCCTTTCTCTAACTTTGTTTTCATTTGGTAGGAGTCGTGAACCTGTTTGATGAATAACTTGTGGATGATTATACACTATGATTTATAACTGTTAGAGGTGCTTAATTAAGGGGATTAGATGATGCCTGATGTTGGCACATGTGAACCAATATATCAGGGATAATCTTATCTTTAGGATTATAATATATAAAATCATTTAAAAAGTACCTGATTTTCTAGTTTAGTGATTCCGTTAGAAATTGGAGGTAAGATAGTGAGATTGGATGTGCTAAAGAATGAATTGACCTCATTTAATATGTGTGTTTGTATTTGTGTTACAACTTTATATATAACTTGAAGGACATTTTTATATTCCCTTGCTGATACCTGCTATGCTAATTAAACTTTTATTTAGTGAATTTCATTCTGGCATGATTAGATTTAATTTCTGCTGCATATTGTTCGGTCTTGATGAATAATTGAAGATGTTTTTGATAGACTTTTGTGGTAGATAAAATTTCTAAACTATTTTTCTTCCCACTTATATATTTATGTACTAAATTCTATATATGTTAAAAATCAAGTTTGGGGTAGGAAGAATAATAAATGTTTAAAGTGAAAATATTTCCTTTTAGTGTAACATTATTGCAAGCATGTTTTAGGCTATAATTATTTTCTCCTACAGTCATTCTATCATGATTATAAATGTATATGAATTTGATAGGATGTTGTAGTAGTAAGTAGATTCAACCTTTACTTTTTCTTCCTGCTATATTTTATGGAATTAATTGCAAAATATTTTAAAATTTAAGTTTGGGGAGAGAAAAAATTAACTATTTGTTATTCTCATTTAAAAGTATTTTCAAAATTATTAACATGATTTCCTGTGATAAAGCTCAATTTTAAATAGCTGTATTTTGATTTTATTTGAGTACTTTAGTGGACCTGAATGAAAGTTTTTGGTAATGAAAAGTAATTTAATAGGATAAGATATTTGGTATAAGAGAATAGGATTATAGTCAACTATTCAAACTAAGAAAAACTTAATGTTTGAAAAATTAAGAATCTTAAAACTTTATGTGAAAGGAAAGGATTGGGACTCTATGATGAATCAATAATAAGCTAAAGAAATTCCTATAAGGTAAAGGATTGTGGTAAGTTTCAATTTTAGGGTGAGAAGGGTAAAGTTCAAAATTATTAAAAGCTATCCAGATATAATAATCCTCACTTGAAAAAGCAAAAAGAAAAAGAAAAAAAATGAGAAAGAAAAGAGAAAGAGAAGAAAAAGAAAAGAAAAAGTGAGGAGAAGCTTGAGGAGATGCCTAATAAAAAATTGGCTTCACTTGGATCTACCAAAGGAAAGAACTTAAATTACTTTTCTGAACTTATATGTATGGATTAACATCTATACCAGTAGTGTTCTCATAAACTTCTTTTCATGTAATAGGACAATCTATAGTCATTTTTGAAATGAATTGAAGGCTAGAACTTTTAGACTTGATGACTAGATAACTTTATACCTGCAGAATTTACTTGAATTATTCAAAGATCTTTTTGAAAATTTTACTACTGTATTTATCTAAGTTAAAATCATGATATTCTTGAAAGAAAGTTGATTGCAGTGGATCATTATTTTATGTATTAACTAAATTATTTGAGGACAAGTAATAGTTAAGTTTGAGGGATCTTGATCCACTAAAAATTTGATAGCTTTTTAATATCTCTTTCATACCTATTTTTGATGATATTGCACTATAAAGAAAAGTATTTTGTATGTTTTTTGGTTTTAGGTACAAGAAAAGACTTTTGGAGAAAAGGAAACAAACATGTTGCAATTTGGAGCAAAAACGAGCAAAAAAAGTAAATTTTGGCCTGACACATTTTGATAAGTCTCTCTTTGTTTAATCTCTTTTACGCTTCTTGCATATTTTTTAATGTGATTACACTTTAAAGAAAGGTTGTTTTTATGTTAATTTTGTAGGGCTATCTGTTAGAAACCCAACACAACTGAAATGGGGTGAATCATAGCTGAAACGAAGCCAAACAAAGGAAAATAGTGGAGCTGCGGAGAGTAGAGCGCCGGACGGCGCCCTATCCAGCGCCATACCACGTTAGCATCTAGAAAGCACAAAAATTCAATGGAAAATAGTGTCAGATTAGCACCGGGCCGCACCAGATGTGGTTATGGCCGATATTCAACGTATTTGGATGCTTTTTGGAAGGTTTCTTCAAGCACCTTATGGGAAATTCATCCCTACACTATTTTAATGCAAATTTGAAGCCAAAAAATGGCGGTAGATGTTAGGATAAACATGGAGAATGCTTAGAGATCTTAAAGTAGGAGTAGATATGTAGATTTTCACCTTTTTGGAGAGATTGATGAGGGGATTTTGAGAGAAATTGTAAGGGTATGTATTAGCATTGCATGGATCAGCGGAAGACTTTGTGGGAGAGATCTTCTTCTTTCTTCCAAGGGAAAAAAACTAAGTATTTTGTTCTTCATTATCTTATGATTTTGTAAACACTTATTTTGTGGATTTGCTTTGAAATGAAGTTTTCCGTTGTGTTTTCTTCATGCTTTGTGATGTCTTTCTCTTACTCTTTCTTCTTATTTAGAAATAGTGGCATGAGAAGATTATGTCATTATTTTCCTTCTAATTTTATTTTGCAATGAGTAGGATTCATGATTAGGATATTGGGATGCATGCTAGAAGAATTTTTAATTATAAATGTGATGGTTTTTACTTGCGCTTCATTTACATTACAATAAGAGCTCATTGTAGTGTTAAAATTCGTTGTAATTGCACTATGATCCGAGAGGGCAGTGTAATTCTCAACAAAGTGAAACCACATTCAAATTTCATGGATGGTGAAGTTTATGGGGGTTGAGTGCAAATAAATAGGGAAATATAATTTGATGGGCGTAAAATTAGTGATTTTAGGGTGACAGACTAAAATCCCCAATTTGGTCCTAATGTTTGGAAACTAAAGTGAGAGTTAGCCTTCAACCGAAGGGAAGTGGGAGCTCTGGAGTGAGAGCCAGTATCCTCCTAGCCTAACCACGGATTTAGAGACTAAATCTAGGATTAGCCAATGTTCTTTATGCACTCGGAAGAGGGTAAAGAATAATATTGCTCCTATTTGGCACATATAAGATTTAATGCATCTCATTCCTTTACATTATCCAATTCACTACATAAGAATATTAGATTTTATTATCTAAAAATTCACTAAACCAACTCATCCAGAAAGGTCATCTTAGAAGTAATATTTGCATTTAAGAATAGTTATTATCCTTACATATAATCATTTACATTTAGGAGTAGTTGCTAGATAAAACACCACTTATATCGACCCTCCAATCTAAATTCTGATATTAGTATACTAGAATTTGACTAAGGACCTCTTACCTCGCTTCTCTGTGGAATCGATAAACGGGACTCCACTAGTGCCCTGTATTACATGAGCAATACGTGTACTTGCGTTTCAAGTTGTGACTTTATAAAATCATTATAAATATATAAATCTGGATTCATAAATTCTTCCATATAAAAAAGTCGCATCATCACTATCACTTTGATCATCATTATTATTGTTTTTTTCTTGTTACTATCATGGATAGTCCCATTGTATCTTGTATGATTTGAGAATTATTGTTATGATCAAACTCAGATTAATTATTTTCTATCAAGTAGTCGTTTAAAATAGAAAAAAAAAGTAACCAAATTCATGAAATTAGTATTAAACAAACCCGAAGCGATGAAGAAGAAATAATATACTCAGTGAAATGTGTGATTTCTATCCTAAATCTAAGATAACCAGTTTAGAAGAACAAGCAAAGGGAGAAAGAATAGAAGAATGCCAACCTCTACTTTAGTCTAATCTTCATTCATCTTTCTCTTGTGCTTCTTCCTCTTTGAATGTGATGGGCCTTCTTCAACTACAATTATTTGTAGCAACTACGTAGGCATCATCTTTCGAGTTGAAGCTATTATTGAGGCACCCTGAATTTTGTTAAGAAAATTTTTGAGGATTTTTCCCATGATGTTCTCCATCCATTTTTATCCTTGTAAAGATTGATAGGAACCTCATCATATACCGAAAATCTATGAATTCATTCCAGCCTATTTCATATTTCAGCATTAAAACTTGAATCAGCTTCAACAAGTGGAACATCCTGGCTACAACTTCCATCATAAAAGGATATTCCTTGTTCAAACGATTGATCATTATTTTCTTTCTTTTTCTAAGAATGACAATGGATTGTGTTATGGTTGTGATTTATGAGAGTAACTATGGCTAGGATGGATAATAATCATCATTCTCCCTTTAGTTCAAGTTTAGTATGCATTGGTTGTTCTCCCTATCAACTATTGTGATGGTCTCAGACTTGTTCTCGAACATTTTTGTTGGCTTCGACTTTTCTTTTTTTTTATTTTTTTGTAAAACTAAGTTGCTTTTCTTATTCTTGTGAGCTTATTTCTTTGCTAAAATTTTTTTAAATGCTCCTGAGAATAATTTCAATAGCATTCTGCTCTTGAAGCTGAGGCTCGCATTTATACTTAGGTTCCCTTCATCAATGAATATAGTTTACTATAGTTTCCCATGAATTTTATTTTTTTAGGACTAAATCACCGATGTTAATGTAATCTGGGATCCAATGAACCATTGAATAAAGATATTTTCCATTTTAGGAAAGTTCTTTGCAGATCCATTCGAAAGTTCGACATACCAGTCAAAAGTTAAACCATTCAGATTGCTGACAAATTGGCAAAATAGTAGAGCATCACAACCCGCCACTTTACAACTTTCTTGAAAGTGTGTAATATGCTGATGAATGTACCTTGTTCAATAAAAAGACTTGAAGAGAAGAAACCCAAAGCCTTTCGAATATTGAACAACATGGAATTTCTCTGGGTAGGACCTTCCTTTAAAATCTATAATCCATCTTTGTCTGAACGATGGTTTCTCTAACCTTTCATTCAATGAGTTGAGAAATACCTTCCTCTAGAATCATACTTTTGGTGGAATCATTCTTCTTCTCATCATCTTCACTTGAAAATATGGTTTATGTTTTATTGTCGATTACATTCACCAAATTTGTCTCTATAGACGATGCATGTGGAGTTCGTGGCAAACTATTCAATGTTGTTAGAGCACTCATTATCACTTCTATTTTCTTATTGAGATGGTTGATCCACTCATCTCTTTTTTGAATAGCCCTTTAGAGTTCTTTAGTAGGGTCTCCATTAGTTGGTGGTAATGTTTTCTGTGAAGACAAGGTCGCCAGTGCTTCCACCACGTTGATTTTGTCATAATCTTCTTCTATAAATCCTAAGATATGTTTCTCTTTACTGTTGATAGAGCCTCTCTACAGGTCCTTTAATTGCTTTTTGATGACGGTTCACAACTTTCTAATTTCTCTTCAATAAACTTTCATTTGGAGAGCTTCAATTCTATTGGTGTTTCATGAAGAGTCCTATCATTAGGAATAAGCTCAGAAGCAGTAGGCTTGCCTTATAACATTCTGAAATCAATAGGCTCTTCTAATAGCTTACGTCTTCATACATTTTTCTTCAGTATAAGCTGAGGTGATCTGTCAGTATGTTGAGAGTGAGTGTGACCCTCGAAATGTAGGAATGTTACGAGCGAGTTCTTACTTACACATTTTAGTTTGGCTTTGGACATGATTTCTTTGTTAGTTGGTATCAAATATGAGCTTTATTCTTATTTTGTGAAGCGATGAGCATACAATTTTTGAGTAGTGGTAGTCTTGGGTCCCAAAAAAATCTTGATAGATATCCTTAGTTTTGGTGGATCATGAGTGACAGTGACAATGAATGGAGAGAAATTTGTAGAGTTCCTTTTTTCTTAGTCATCTTCTTGATGGATTCTCAGTACCTTTGTGTTGACTTTTCTTTATTCAATATTTATTTCTTCATTTGTTCTCAAATTGTGCAACCATCTTTTTCAAGCTCTGAGGAACTAAACACCTTTCTCTCTGAGTGTGTCTTTCAAACACAGCACAGACCTTTGGTTATGACGGTTGCTTCTCTTCCTCTTGTTTCTAGTGTAACGATTAGGTTGGACTAGCAATAATTTGACTATCTTCCTCCTTTCCATGGGTGGCTGATAATGGGTGAAACCTACACCCTCTCATGAGGGGAGAGGTCTTAAGAAGTCTTATTAGTTCACCAACCTCAACTTTCTTGGGTTCAATGATTTCCACTGACTTTTTTCTTGACCATTGCGGTTGTTTAGTTTCTATTTTGATTTGAGTGCAAGTCAAAGGTGCATACCTAGAGCTAAACAAAATTTTGATCACATATGGAAAATGGGAATAATTCTCTTTTGGTACAATGAATTTCCCCTTTGACTATAGCAAAAATGCTTTTATAGTTACAAAAATGTTGGTAGGATAAGCAATAATGGAGTTGAGGGTGCTCTTGACAGTAGCAGGTAACTTTTAAATCAAGGTTGTCTCTAGTGAAGGAAACTCTTAGTTAGATTCAGGTTGAATTCGATTGGAAGTTCCATGAACTCCTTGATAGTTATCTTCATTATGGTAAGTGGCACTTTACAGAGATTTACTTCAACTACATCAAATTCACACACAAAATTGACATGGATCCTTGATAATGATCAGTTTTGATTGTTGGTAAGTTTAGTCCTTCAACAAATTAAAAGATCGGTTCTTTATGTAGCCACTACAAAACTTTGACAAATTCAAAAGAACAGCTTCACTCAAATTCAGAATTCCAGTATGGGTACAAAATGTTCCTGAGATAGTCATGATTTTTTGTGACTTATGTTGTAAATTGGGCATCTTCTTTTAATTTATTTCCATTTCTTTATGGATTATGTTATTATTATTATTATTATTATTTTGCATTTAGTGACATTTGGGTGAAGTTTGTTACAAACCCGCAAAACCCTGAAAGGAATATACATATTTATTTAGAGTCGAACCCATTTCTAAGATTGGAAGAAGATCAATTTTGGGTCCCTTCCTAAAGTTTGATGAGTCATGAATTTGGTTTTTTATTTCATTATTTCTTTATTAGTTGAAAAATTTATCCATTTTTATTTTGGGGTTCTGAATACTTTAGAACTTGAAGATTCTAGAACTTGTTCATTTAAGGATATTTAAACAAAGTTTTTAAAATCAAGAAAATGCTGGTTATACTTGACTAAGAATGAAACAAGCAAGGTATACGAATAGAAGAAATGTAATCTGGTCTTTACAG
Organism: Papilionanthe hookeriana x Papilionanthe teres; assembly: GCA_022702705.1. Taxonomy (NCBI): domain Eukaryota; kingdom Viridiplantae; phylum Streptophyta; class Magnoliopsida; order Asparagales; family Orchidaceae; genus Papilionanthe; species Papilionanthe hookeriana x Papilionanthe teres. Next base: position 125,356,377 of record CM040421.1, on the reverse strand, counting down.
GACACAATCATATTATTGATATATGAATATAAAACTTTCAGCCAAAGATGGAGAAGAAGTATTCCTTAATGGAGTCAAAACAAAAAACTATCAGTTTTAATTTTTTTACATGAGATTTTGAATGCTATACAAATTTGAAATTTTAATTATCTAAATAGCTAAACGTGAGAACAAAAGTGATATACTATCTCAAGAGATAAAAGTACCACATTACAATGGGTTCAATTATCTAAATTAATAAACTTTAGATGTTTGCATTGATATATGATTTAATATATAAATATATAGATTAGACTTGGTTTAGATTAATTTTGTCCCTTAAACTTCCTATAAGGGCAATCCCCTATAGTTAATTACATGATAAGTAACTGAAGTTACTTTAAAAAACTCTCAATTAAGATTGTGGTTGGAGAACTTGAATGCATTTGGGAGCTCTTGGGTTTGTCTCTTATATGGCCATGGAAGGCTATAGGTGAGTTTGGGGTGTTTTTAGGGAACTCTAGTAGCTTGCTAGAGCTTGGGAGAGGCTAGGCAAAAGCATTGGGTAGTGGGAGAGTGCTTTTCAATGTTTTGAAGTATTAGGCATGGTGATCACCAATGGTGGTAGATGTGGCATTAGAGGAGCAAGGGTTGATTTAAAAGAGCTTAGGCTTAGTGTTTAACTTAGTATTAGTCCACCCTTAGTTTCTCATGAAGTGATTATTATGTGGTCTGATCAAGGTGACACTTAATGGGCTTATGGAATTTAGCAGCATGGATTTTGTCTTTTTGTGCTTGTCTTTGATTTGTTTAAACTTGATTTTATTTTATTTCTTATTGATTTAAAAAGTCTTCTTATTGTGTTATAGTGTCATGGCTTGGTTTTAGGGTTTTATGATCTTTGGATTTGACTTTGGGTCATGGGTACTTTGGGCTTAGACCTTTGATTAGTGTTTGGACCTTTAAAGTTTAGATAATTTCTTATGCTTATTTATACATTTTAATTAATTTATTCAATTACAAATTTTATCTCAAGGTTGATTTAATTTTGGTTTTTTTGGTGGGTTGGAATTTTGGTTCTCCTAATTTGATATTTAGAATTTGGGGTTTAAATTTTTAATTATAGTTTTAATTTTGTTAATATATTTGATGAATTTGGGTGACATTTATTTTAATTTTGCTTATTGTATATTTGGTGATGTTTTGTTTTACAGTTTAATGAAATTTTAGGTTTGATTAATTTTATATTAGTTGGTTGATTTAACTTATGGGCAAGCTTCATGTGCGGCAAGTACTGCAGTGACACTCATCCTTCCACATTAATCAGGAGACAAGGGGATTCTAGAATTTGTAAAAACATTTTGAAGCTGAAAGACAAAGCTGAGGAATTGTTTATCTGGGAGCCGGGTAATGGTCAGATGAATTTTTGGTTGGATTTTTGGGTTATTAATGGAAAGCATGAACCTCAAGATCAGAGTATTATAGATTCTAAACTACTGGAAGTTGACTGTTGCGAAGATGGTTGATACACCTAAAATATATAGTGTTTTTATGCACATTTTTATACATATTTTTGATGATATTTCATTTTAATGGAAGGTATTTTGTGTTTTTCTTGCAGGTATGATGAAAATAATTAATTATGATGAAAGGAGCAAAAAAAGATCAAATTTGGAGCAAAATTATGAATTTTAAGAAATTTGGCCTCTCGTGTCTAAGCGCCAAAGTTCCGATGCTTAAGCGCCACATTAAAAAATTGAATTTAAATGAATTTTGGCGTCATTTTCAAAGGGTGTTTGAAGCAACTTTTGGTGGTGACTTCCTTAACATCCTTTGGGCGGCAAATATGAATGAATGGATGCATCTTTTGGTGGATACATTGAATCTGGACATCATTGAAGAGACACCAGACACTTTTTGGAAAATTATAAAAATAATGCCTCATAATTTGCAAAGTTGTTGCTAATAGTGTGTTGAAAGGGTTATTATTCAGTGTGTGTTATTAGAGTGTGTTAATTTTTAGAGTTCTTCTTTTATATAGTAGAGAGTAGAGAGTAAGAAAGGAAAAAGGGTTGGTGTGAAGCCTTCTTCCCACAAATTTGTTTTATCATTATATCTAGTTTTTATTGAAGTTTAAAGTCTTTAATAGAGTCACCAAAGTTGGGCGCCAACCTTTGTAGAGTTGTATTGTGGAAAGCAATATTCCAAAGGAACTTTCAGAGTCTGGTGGAGAGGATTTTCAGATAAGTATTTATCTTTGTTTTTACATTTCATTTTTAAGTAAGATTGTTGTATTTTCATTATGGTTTATGCTTTCATATCAAGTTTTGTTTATGTTTTCTTTATGAAATCTGAGTAGTTTAGTTTATCTTTTTCTTTCTTAGATGATGAAATAATTAAATTATGGAAGTATGTTATGGAAAGTATAAGTGTTTAATGCTGGAATAAATTGTGATGATTCAATTCCATGAACTTAATTTACTTCTTGATTTGGCCAGTTAAGATGTTAAAATTTGTTGTGAGATTATGTAAGATCCGATGCTGTATTTTCTCAAACAACAATTGGAAAGAATCACATGCAATTATATGGGTGAGAATTGTAGTCCATATGATTGAATGCAAATATATAAGGAGATATGCTTTATTGGGGAGTAAAATTAGAGGACTTTAGAGTGACAGACTAAATTCCCCTAATTTGATTTGTTATTTTAAATTTTATTATGAGATGTTAGCCCCCAGGTGGAGGGAATAGAGGGAACTCTACGTGAAAGCCGGTATCTTCCCTGCCTAACCCATCTACAAAATTTCAAAATTTCAAATTAACTAATTTTATTTATAGAACCAAGTAAGGGTAAGGAATATAATTGCTTATATTTGACACAATACATTTAAATACTTCCACAACATAAAATTCCATAATTATTACTAATTCATTGATAAAGGAAAAAGAAATTTGATTCTTATAACTTTTATATCGTGTTTAGAGTATTGATAATTTTATTTTCTTCTTAAATTTTTATTAAAAATATCGAAAACAACTTTTCGAAATTAAAACCTTAAAATATACTTAGAAAAACAATTAAAAAAGTGAAAAGTTATTTTTCCTTTTTTCTTTAAATTTTTACACATTTCCCTGTGGGTTCTATATCTCGGGGCTTAATCAGAAAATCCTACATTACTTGATAAACGATACATATACTTGCATAGAATACCATATTATAAATCATAAATTTTATATCTAAATCGTAAGCATAAATATTTGGGCATGAAGTTTTTGGTACTGTTGCTAGGGAAATTATTTAAAATTTCATTTAAAGAAAATTAAGAGAAATTGAAATTTTTACTTTTATTTGTTTTTGTTAGTGTGTTTTGTTTTATTTTATTTAACATTGTATGTGTAGTTCAAAGGGACTTGTGCCTTACGATTCTTAATTAGAAAGAACAATCAGAAAAATAAAAAAAAATTAAAAGTTCTGAAAAAAGATAAAAATATTCAAGAAATGGCAAATCATCAAAATTAAAATGTTGACATCTATCAAGAATTTAGACCTTTAAGAGAATATACTAACCCTACAGTGGATGAACTTCATGGTAGTATTCAACACCCTGCTGTAGCTGCTAATTCCTTTGGGCTTAAACCTGCTATTATCCAAATGGTGTCTAATAATCAGTTTGGGGTAGCACCAACTGAAGATCCTAATTTAGATCTTGCCAACTTTCTAGAGTTGTGTGCTACTTTTAAGTTTGATGGTGTTTCAGATAATGCTATTAGACTTAGAATTTTTCCTTTCTCACTAAGAGATAAAGCCAAGATATTGTTAAATTCGTTAGCACCTGGATCTATCAGAACTTGGGGTGATTTAGCACAAAAACTTCTTGCTAAATATTTTATACCATCAAAGACTGCGAAGCTTAGAAATCATATCATATCTTTTTTATCAGTTTGAAGGTAATCTATATATGAAGAATGGGAACAATTTAAAGATCTCCTCAGGAAATGTCCGCATCATTTGATACCAAATTGATTAATAATTCAAACATTTTATAATGGATTAGTTGGATATCTTAGGTCTAGTATCGATGCTGCTGTAGAAGGATCACTGATGTCTAAACAGTTTACTGATGCTTATGCTTTGATAGAAGAAATGGCTACTAATAATTTTCAATGGCCTTCTGAAAGGTTAAATCCTAATAAAGTAGCTAATATTCATGAAAATAATGCTTTTGCAATGTTAGCAAATCAATTTGCTGCAGTTTCAAGGAAGATAGACCAATTTGGAATGAATTTTTCTCAGCCAATTGCCATGATTGAAGAAAATTCATTAAGTTAAATGGTTGATTCTCATACTTCACCAGAAACTTTGAATGCTATAAGTAAGCCTAATAACCCTTATTCTAATTATTATAACCCAGGTTGGAAGAATCATCCAAACTTTATATGGAATAACAATAATCAGGGTGGTATTAATCAACAATGGGGGAAAAACCAAGTAAACCCATTGGGGAATTGGAACAACCAAGAGAATAATAATTATTGACCAACCTATCCTCTAAGTAATAACAATACTTCATAATTTAAGGAGAAGAAGTTGTCTATTGAAAAAGTGGAGTTACAAATGGGAAATTAATTGAAAAGTCAAGGAGCTACAATAAGAAATATTGAAAATCAATTGGGACAGATTGCCAATAAATTAACTAATAGATCCCATGGTATGCTTCCAAGTAATACTGAAGTATCCAAGAGATAAGAATAACATGTAAATGCGATTCAACTGAGAAGTGGAAGCGAGTTGGAAGGTAGATTTCAAAAAGAAATTGAAGTAGAGAAAAAAATATTTAAGAACCAAAAGAGGACGCTCCGAAAGGTTTGGAAAGACCTATTTCTCCACTTAAAGAGGATTTGGAAAAACCACCACCTCCATTTCCTCAAAGACTTCGTCAGTAAAAATTGGATAAGCAATTTTCAAAATTCTTGGAGATATTTAAGAAGCTTACAATTAACATTCCATTTGTTGAAGCCTTAGAACATATGCCAAGCTATGTGAAATTTATGAAGGATATTCTTATAAAAAAAAAGAAGTTTGAAGATAATGAGACAGTTACACTTAGTGTGGAGTGCAGTGCAAAATTCAGAAGAAGCTTCCTAAAAAGCTTAAAGATCCTGGTAGTTTCACAATTCCATGTGCAATCGGAGATAAATTTTATGGAAAAAATTTATGTGATTTGGGTTCAAGCATTAACCTTATGCCTCTATCAATATTTAAAAGATTGGGATTAGGAGAAAAAACTCCAACGACTGTAACTCTGCAATTAGCAGATCATTCGATCACATATCCTAAAGGAGTTATAGAAGATGTTTTGGTAAAAGTGGATCAATTTACCTTTCATGTTGATTTCATTGTGTTGGATATGGAGGAAGATAAAGAGATACCCATAATTTTAGGAAGACCATTCCTAGCCACAAGCAGAGCAATGATAGATGTACAAAAAGGGGAATTAACAATGAGAGTTAATGATCAGACTGTTACATTCAACATTTCAAAATCTATGAAATATCCTACAAGAGGTAAAGATGATGAATGTTATAGGATGGATGTTATCAAGAATTTGAGTGAATGTCATTTCAAACCAGCTTATGAAAAGAAATCTGAAAGAGAGGAATTAGAATGTGAGTAAGAAGAGGAATTACATCATTATGAAGATTTTCATGAGGAAGATCTAAATTATGTTCATTAAAGTTTTGAACTGTTGGACATGACTGAAAAAGATGAATCTTTTGGTCCATCAATTGAAAAACCTCCTGAACATGAGTTAAAGATGCTTCCTGATCATTTGAAGTATATTTTTCTAGGTGAGTCCTCAACTTTGCCAGTGATAATTTCCTCTCAATTAACTAAAAAAGAAGAAGAGAGTTTGTTTGAAGTTTTAAAGAAGTACAAGAAAGCCTTCGGATAGACGATAGCTGATATTAAAGGAATCAGTACCTCAATTTGTATGCATAGAATCCTTATGGAAGATAATTGTAAACCTAGGGCTACACCTCAAAGGAGATAAATCCTATTATGAAAGATGTTATTAAGAAAGAAATTTTAAAGTGGTTGGATGTTGAGATTATCTACCCTATTTCAGATAGTGCATGAGTGAGTCTTATTCACTGTATTCCTAAGAAAGGAGGAGTAACTGTGTCTGTTAATGAGAAGAATGAGATTATACCAACAAGACAAGTTACAGGGTGGCAGATATGCATTGATTATAGAAAATTAAATCTTGCTAAAAGGAAAGATCATTTTGCACTCCCATTTCTAGATCAGATGTTGGATAGACTACTAGGCATACATACTTTTGTTTTCTGGATGGATATATTGGGTACCACCAAATTCAAATTGCTTCTGAGGATCAAGAGATGGCACGTTTTCTTTCAAAAGAATGCTTTTTGGTTTATGTAATGCCCCTACTACATTTCAGAGATGTATGATAGCTATTTTCTATGATTTAATTGAAAAAGAGATTGAAGTTTTTGTGGATGAATTTTCAGTGTTTGGAAGTTCATTTGAATCATGTTTAGAACATTTATCTAAAGTTCTAAAACGTTGTGAAGAAACTAATTTGGTCCTTAATTAGGAAAAATGACAATTTATGGTAGCAGGAGGAATTGTATTAGGACATAAAATATCAGAAAAAGGTTTAGAGGTAGATCCTGCAAAAATTCAAGTTATCTTTAATATACTTCTTCCAACAAATGTAAAGGGAATTAGAAGTTTTTTGGGACATGCTGGATTCTAAAGGCGTTACATTAAAGACTTTTCAAAAATTTCAAAACCCTTATGTCGTTTATTGGAAAAGGATGTAATTTTTTATTTTGATGATGAATGCCTAAAAGCTTTTGAAACATTAAAAGAAAAATTAATCACTGCACCTATTATAATTTTACCAAATTGGGAAAAACCTTTTGAACTAATGTGTGATGCTAGTGATTATGCTATTGGTGCTGTTTTGGGTCAAAAATATGATAAAATTTTCAAAGTAATTTACTATGCTAGTAAAACTCTTAATGAAGCTCAAATTAACTATATCACTACTGAGAAAGAGTTACTAGCTATAGTATTTACTTTTGATAAATTTTGATCATATTTAATTGTAAGTAAATGTGTAGTGCATACTGATCATTTTGCTATCAAATATTTAATGAAGAAGAAAGATGCAAAACTGAGATTGATTATATGGATTCTTCTTTTACAAGAATTTGATTTTGAGATGGTAGATAGGAAGGGTGTTGATAATCAAATTGCTGATCATCTATCCAGACTTAAAACTGAAAAATCTTTTAGTGATACTGAAGAAATTAATGAACATTTTCCTGATAAAAAATTGTTCACTATTAATGAATGGCGAATTCCGTGGTATGCCGACATTGTAAACTTTATTGTAAGTGATATTATACCATATGGTTTGACATACCAGGAAAAGAAGAAGTTTTTATCTGATGCTAAAACTTATTTTTGGGATGACCCATTTTTATATAAATAAGGAAAGGATCCGATCATTCGAAGATGTCTCCCTTTAGAAGAAACTTATGAAATTATTCAAAAATGTCATAATTCTGATTATGGGGCACATTTTAGAGTTGATAGAGCTGCTTATAGAATTTTACAATCTGGATTTTATTGGCCTACAATTTTTAAAGATGTTAATGCATATATTAAAAAATTTTGATCGATGTCAGCGTGTAGGCAATATTTCTAAAAGAAACGAGATGCTCCTCAATTATATTTTGGAAGTTGAAATATTTGATGTTTGGGGATTAGATTTCATGGGACCATTTACACCATCTTTCAGAAAGATGTATATTTTAATAGCAGTAGATTATGTATCCAAATGGATTGCAGCTGTTGCTTTACCTCAATGTGATGCTCAAAGTGTTGCAAAGTTTTTAGGAAAGAATATATTTTGCAAATTTGGAATACCAATAGTTATCATAACTGATGGGGGAAGTTATTTTAGAAATGTGATTATGGAGAATTTAGTAAAGAAATATCATATTAACCATCACATTGCTACTGCTTATCATCCGCAGACAGTGGTGTTGTTGAATTATCCAATCGTGAAATTAAAAGAATATTAGAAAAGATTGTTAATCCAAACAGAAAGGATTTGTCAATCAAACTGGATTATGCTTTGTGGGCTTATAGGACTGCTTACAGAACTCCTATAGGGATGTCCCCATATAGGTTAATTTTTGGAAAAGCTTATCATTTGCCTGTTGAACTTGAGCATAAAGCATATTGGTCTATAAAAGAGTTCAATTATAATTTAAAGGATGTTGCTAAGAAGAGATTATTGCAATTAAATGAGCTTGAAGAGATAAGAAATGAATCTTATGAAAATGCTAAGATTTATAAAGAGAAAATGAAGTTATGGCATGATCGGAAGATTCTTACTAAAAATCTTGAGCCAGGACAAAAAGTTTTGTTATAGAATGTAAGGTTAAAAATTTTTACTGGAAAACTTAAGTCCAAATGGATGGGTCAATTTATTGTGATAAAAGTTTATTCTTATGGAGCTGTGGATATTCAAGATCCTAAGACTGGAAAAATATTTAAAGTTAATGGTCATAGACAAACCTTATTTTTCAATCGATCAATTTAAACCTGATGAGAATCTGATATTAGGTCACTCAGAATAAGTTCTGGGTATGTTAGGCTGAAGACATTAAACCAAGCGCTTTGTGGGAGACAACCCATAATTATCGGTGTGCTTTGCTTCATAGTTATTGGTGTGCTTTGTTTCATATTTATCGATGTGCTTTGCTTTATGTTTGCTTTGTGTGCTTTGTTTAGTTTGTTTTTTAGATTATGTAGTAGTATTTTGAAGAGATTAGTTATAGTGGTGATTATTTGACATTAAAGGATGACTTAAAAGTGTCAGAATGAAAAATTTGAACATTTGGCAGACTTGTGCAAAAATGTGCACTGCGGCTAAGCGCCGTCTCGTTGGCGCTTAAGCGACGTAATTAAGAAAAACATGATAAATGAATTTTAAGAAGCCAAAATTGTGGGGAATTAGTTTTAGAAGTTATTTTGGAGTTTTAAAATGTTTAGGGTCTGTTTTAGCACTTTCCATGTCTATAAAAAGGCTTGGATTAAGAGAAACACCTACTTCAATCCCTATTTCCATTCCTGAGTCTTAAGAAGAGTGTTTTGAGTGCAAAAATGTCTTCTTGGGAGTGAAATTAAGAAGAAGGAGGAAGCTAACAAGAAGAAATTTATTAGTGTAAGTGCGCAAGAGTTATACAATGGATTCCTAGTAGTTATTATTCAAGGTATTGCAGAAAGGATTGCGAAGATTGAAGGCAACGTGGAGTCAATTGAAGCAAAGGTAAATGAAACTAACACTCATTTAGCGCATATGGGATGACAACTTAAAATACAATTCAGTCATACAAGTCATGTGGAAGAAGCATATAAGGCGATGTTTCTGAAAAATAAATGGTTAGAAGAAGAAGATGTTAGAGTTTTCAACCATCGCCCTTTTTATCAGATCTATATTCCAGATGGTTCAAATGGAACTAATGGTGGTTCTGGATACATTCAACCTAATGGAGATTGGAATTAATTTGAGTATAGTCTAGTGTTATGGTTTAATGTGATAAGTGTTTTGTGTCTAGTGTTATATGTTTGTGTTTTATTGAACTTTTAAGTATGTTTGTTACATCTTGATGATGTAAATTTATCTTTGTTTTGATATATTTGAATTATGGTGTACTGAGAAATTTCATCGAAAATGTTTGGATAGAAATTTTTAGTTTGTATTAAGTGTGATTATTTTAATGAAAGTTTGTGTTTGTGTGAAATTTGTTTGGAATTGATGGAAATTTAACTTTCTTTGGAGAATTAGAAAAGTTTAGAAGGGAGAAATTATTATTTGAAGTGATTTAGGGTGATTAACCAAGGGGTTTAGTACATTTTTAAATTAATTGTGAAAATAAGGATGCTGGCGGCTAAGCGCCAGAACTTAGGAACTTAAGTGCCAGAATTCACGGCTAAGCGCAGAAGCCTCGCGCTTATGCGCTGGTTCGCAATAACTGATTTTATATAGTTAAAAACCTAAAAATTTACATTTTTAACACCTCGCGTCACCCTCAACCTCTCAAAGTCGCAAAATAGGAATTAGGGCATCCTTAAGTTGGATCAATTAAGAGCCGATTTCAACGAGATTTGTCAGATTTGAATTTCTTGAGGTATGAGCACTACTCTTAAGTAAAAATTTTGATTTTCACCATAGATTTTGAGTACATTATTGAAAAATCTTAAGATCATTATTTATGGTGAAATTTGAGGAAAAGCATGAGAAATTGCTTGGATTTAGTGGAAATTACCTTTGGAAGTTAAATTAGCAAGTTTAATTTAATTTTGGAATTTATGGTGAATTTTTGTGATTTTTTTAGAGATGGCTCCAAAGTTAAAGCGCTCGAAAGATAAAGTAAAATTTGATTCCAACAAATTTGTTAGTGCAAGAGCTGAGGATCGAAATGTCGACGCATTGTCATCACGTAAATTGATTCCGGAACGAGTGTTTAGTAAGCCAGAAGAAGTTATTGAAGAAATGATTACTAGAAGAAATTGGGAGAATTACTGTTACTTCTTCGCTGTCGCTGTTGTTTCTGTGGTCAGAGAGTTTTATGCAAACTTTCCTGCAGCAGAAGAAAATTTGGTGATGGTTAGAGGTGAACAAGTACATTTTCACCTGTGGTAATCAATGTCTTTTAGCACTTGCCTCCTACGATGTTTTGTTTTTATGCTAATTATCATCCTACTAAAGGAGAATTTGATGAGATCATATCATTTCTGACTGATGGAAGAGGTTTATGGAAGATAACAAATGAAAGAAGTGTAAATTTTCAGGCCTCTAAGTTGAATGTCATTTCAAAGGCATGACATTAATTTATCTTATCTAAATTGTTGCCTTCAAGTCATTACTAGTGAGGTTACAAGGGAGAGAGAAGTTTTGAATCATTGAATTCAGTTGGGAAAGCATATTGATGTAGGGGCTATTATTTTTTACTTTGTGATGAACTGTACTAGATATGCTACTAGTTCAGGTATGGGATTTCCATCCTTAATTCATTCGATTTGTGAGCGATCTCATGTTAAGTTCGAAACATGGGAGGAAGTTCTTCAGCCATTGAGACTTATTACCATTGTAAACGTTATTTCTTACACTGTACATTCAGAGTTTAGCTGGAGAGGAGGATTTAAAACTTCTACTGCTTCTGCTTCTACTTCTGCTTCTTCTACTTCACGTGCCACTACTTCTAGAGCATCATCATCTAGTGATTCACAGATTGGACTATTAAAGAAGATTTTGAAGAAAGTGAGTCTTACCAGAGAGCATGTTAGAGATATGGATGGTAAGATTGAAAATATTGAAAGGTATATTGTTAAGCATGATCAATATGAGGAGAATTATTAGCAGTACATGGATAAAGTGATTAGAGGTGATTATAGTGCTGAGATGACCCCTCATCTGTTTTATATACCATATATACCATCTAGAGATTGGGTTTAAGAAGATAATGATGAGGATGATGATTAGAGTTATTGTGTTTAGTTTGTTTTGTTCTGTGATTTCTTATGTGTAGTTATGTTTTTATTTTGATGTTTATATATGTGATGTTATGTTTAATTGTTGTGTGATGTATTTATGATATGAACTCTGATATTGTATAGAGCATAGTTGGACTATTTCTTTTTATCCACATTCAGATGTTTATGTGATAAGGTAATGTTTTATGTTGTAGTTTGTGATATGTGTGCAGTAGTAAAAGTGTTAAATGTGTATTTAGTGTTTGAATTTTTAATAGAGTATAAATTAATTCCAAATTTGTTAGAAAATTTAGAACACTATTAAAACCACTATTTGAAATTTTCATGTTTAAACTTTTCAAAATGTACTACCAATTATTATCTAGTATTGTTGTGATTTTAGTTACGTTAAGTTGGAGTTGTATTTGCTTTGAAAACCTCCACTACTGTAGAAGTCTTTTGAAAATTTTCTTTTATGAAAAACTGAATTTAGTTTCTTTTTACTTCTGTTTATCTTTAAAATTGTTATACTTGCATATTTAGGATATTGAAATTCCTGCAAGCATGTTATTTTAGTTTTTAATTCTCACTCATTTATCATTTCTTATGCTTAAATATTTTTATCCTAACTAAAAATTGAAGTTTGGGGGCAATTTAAAAAACTAAATTTTTCAAAAAGCCTAAAATTTTATTTGTTCTCAAGAAAACTTAAATAAATTTGGTTTTTGATTGAAAATAATTATATATATGAAGTTATATTATGGAAACAAAATTTTGAATATAGAAATGAATAAAAGAATTTAGTTAAAATTTGAAGTAATAATGAAAAATTTAAAGTTAAAATGTTCTTAATAAAGAAATGTTAAATAGAGTTAAACTATCTTTAGTAACAAATGTTATATTTTTGGATGAATAGAAGATTTGACTTTTATTTTTCAAAGCTTAAATTTATTTTATTGAGAAATAATTTTCAGGACTATTATTATGATTTTTAAGTGAAAGATACATATCAAACCTTTATTTCAAATGAAATGGTGGAATTCAAAATCATTAAAGGCCCATCCAGATATAGTAATTCTTGCTTTAAAAAAAAAGAAAAGGAAAGAAAAGAAAAAAGTGAAAAATTGTATGTGAAAAGGAAGGAGAAGCTTGAGGATTTAAGAGCCTAATCAAAAATTGGTTCCATACCTAAAGTTTAAAATATAAGTTTTGAGAAAATCTAAAACTTAAAGTTATAATATAGTAAGTAAATTTATTCTCAATTATAATTTTTTAAGTGAGAAAAGTAATTTGTTTGAATCCTATATTTTGAAAAATCTACAAGTATTTCTGAATTAGATAGACACTTATATTTTCATTATCCTTTACTTAAGAACTTTCTAAACTTTAAGTTGGTCTTATTTATTAAAATTTTTTCTAAATTGAATTGTTTCATTTCTAGAACAAAATTTTGAAATCTTCCTAAAGAAAGTCATTTACATAATTTGCATGTTAAAATTTTTATGGTTAGGAATCACTTGAGAATAAAAAAATATTTTAAGTTTAGGGGATTTTGATACACCTAAAATATATAGTGTTTTTATGCACATTTTTAGACATATTTTTCATGATATTACACTTTAATGGAAGGTATTTTGTATTTTTCTTGCAGGTATGATGAAAATAATTAATTATGATGAAAGGAGTGAAAAAGGACCAAAATTAGAGCAAAATTATGAAGTTTGAGAAATTTGGCCACTGGCGCCTAAGTGCCAAAGTGCAGGCGCTTAAAAATCAAATTTAAATGAATTTTGTTGTCATTTTCAAGGGGTGTTTGAAGCAACCTTTGGTGGTGACTTTCTTAACCTTCTTTGGGTGGCAAATTTAAATGAAGGGATGCATCTTTTGGTGGATACATTGAATCTGGACATGATTTGAAGAGACACCAGGCACCTTTTGGAAAATTATAAAAATGAAGCCTCATAATTTGTAAGGTTGTTGCTATTAGTGTGTTGAAAGGGTTATTATTCAGTATGTGTTTTTAGAGTGTGTTAAGTTTTGTAGTTCTTCTTTTATATAGTAGAGAGTAGAGAGTAAGAAAGGAAAAAGGGTTGGTGTGAAGCCTTCTTCCCACCAATTTTCTTTTATCCTTATATCTAGTTTTTATTGAAGTTTAAAATCTTTATTAGAGTCATCAGAATTGAGTGCCAACCTCTGTAGAGTTGTATGGTGGAAAGAAAAATTCCGAAGGAACTTCCAGAGTTTGGTGGAGAGGATTTTCAGATAAGTATTTATCTTTGTTTTTACATTTCATTTTTAAGTAAGATTGTTGTGTTTTCATTATAGTTTATGCTTTCATATCAAGTTTTGTTTGTGTTTTCTTCATGAAATCTGAGTAGTTTAGTTTATCTTTTTCTCTCTTAGATGATGAAGTAATTAAATTATGGAAGTATGTTGTGTAAAGTATAAGTGTTTAATGCTGGAATAAATTGTGATGATTCAATTCCTTGAACTTAATTTACTTCTTGATTTGGCCAATTAAGATGTTAAAATTTGTTGTGAGATTATGTAAGATCCAATGCGGTATTGTCTCAAACAATAATTGGAAAGAATCACATGTAATTATATGGGTGAGAATTGTAGTCCATATGATTGAATGCAAATATATAGGGAGATATGCTTTATTGGGGAGTAAAGTTAAAGGACTTTAGAGTGATAGGCTAAAGCACGCTAATTCGGTTTGTTATTTTAAATTTTGTTATGAGATGTTAGCCCCCAGGTGGAGGGAATAGAGGGAACTCTGGAGTGAGAGATGGTATCTTCCCTGCTTAACCCATCTATAAAATTTCAAAATTTCAAATTAATCAATTTTTTAATATAACCAAGTAAGGGTAAAGAATATAATTGCTCCTATTTGGCACAATACATTTAAATACTTCCACAACATACAATTCCATAATTATTACTGATTCATTGAAGAAGGAAAAAGATATTTGATTCTTATAACTTTTATATCATGTTTAGAGTATTGATAATTTTATTTCCTGCTTAACTTTTTATTAAAAATATCAAAAATAACTTTTCGAAATTAAAACCTTAAAACATACTTACAAAAATCAATTAGAAAAGTAAAAAGTTATTTTTCTTATTTCTTTAAGTTTTTACACATTTCCCTGGAAGTTCGATATCTCGGGGCTTAATCAGAAAGTCATATATTACTTGATAAACGATACGTATACTTCCGTAGAATGTTATGATATCAATCATAAATTTTATATCTAAATCGTAAGCATAAATATTGGGGCATCATTAGCCACTACTGAAACAAGATTCTTCATTCTATTTTGAATCAAGAGTAACTCACTAAATTTTTGAAAGTACCATTTGATAGAGCCAAAAAAGACAAACTAATTATTAAGAAGTCTAGAACTCTCAGCTTGACTCAGTATATCTATCAAACTTATCATCAGTGGGAATAGGTTAGTTGGGGTAAAATTCTCTGGTGTAAATTTCTCACCCCTTCCATGTCATTTTTCTGCTAGAGACTTATGTTGAATCTTCTCCCTTATGATGACATTCTTAAACTCAAGGGACTTAGATGGTCCTCCTGGTGCTTATTATGTAAGGAAGAGGAAGAGAACCTTGATCATCTCTTCTTTACCTGTCACGATGTACAAAAAGTCTAGGAAACTTTACTAGCCAAATTCTCCCTTACCACTATTACTTTGTAGTGGTACAAATTCAAACATTGATGGGTTGATTAGGGAAGGATTAATCTCACTGATATTCCTTGTATTATAGCATGGTTTATTTTGATTACCAGAAATAATCTTAAATACAATGAAATATCACTCAATGAACTATCGGTGATCTCTAATTCTATAACCTATATTACCAAACTGGTTATGTTTAAAAATTCCCAGATATTCTCAATATCCATAGGAACCACACTTTTTGTTTTCTAATATTCCTATCATTTCAAAGATTTACTGGAGAAAACTAGCCCTTCTCAGGATTAAAACTAATCGATGGCAAATTTTCTTCACATTATGTTGGAATTAGAGGGACGTTTAGAGATCATCTTGAGAAATGTGATCTTTTCTTTCAGTCTCTCGTTTATGCTTTATATGCACTAGAGGCTAAAATGGTGGATGTGGTTTGGGCTTTGCCTAGTGCGACATAAATCCTCAACTTTTTGTTAGGTATTTACATAATTGTCTTGTAAATTCATGCAACCGGTCTTGGACTCAGGGTAGTCGTTTGGTACGACATAAGCCCTCACATCTTGAAATTTTGTTTGTTTGATTGTAATAAAGCAAATATAAGTCCTAATTAAATAAAATAGGCAAGATGAAACATTAATTGAACTCTAAAATTGAAGCCAAACAATAGGATAGTTTTGGGAAGTTGGCAAGATTATTCTTGGATCTTCAACTATCTGCCCTCTTCTATTATTACTCTTAAAATAAACGAGTTCCAAACTCGATCCATTCCACAATGAAATTCAATTAAATCAGCTTTAAAAGCCTTCGCTTTGAAATTCTTGAGAGCGAGAACCATTGATCATTATCGAGAGTTTTCTTCAATGATTCCGTCACATTTAAGATGTAATTAACTATAAGAGACGCCTTATATGGAACTTTAAGGATCCGAGGTAATATAAACCACAACGAATTCCTTTATATTAAAAGGAGAACCTGTCGACTTATAAAATTGGTTTGCGGAACCAAGCCCGGATGTCTGAAATCTTTAAGTTTGTTAAATTGAGCCCCATCGTCGAGCGGTGTGACTATTCCTAGGATAGATACGCGGTTTGTGGTGCGGTACTCGTTTATATAAACTATTTGGGATGTAAGATCGGTTTTGATTTCATATCTTAAAATTTTCAAACTTAAAATTATTTTGAAAAATCAAATGCTACTTTCAAATTATATATATATATATACTTAAATTAAATTTAAAATCTAAAAAATACGCAATGACTTCTAGCGAGCTCATTGGGAATTAGTTCCTCTCTCCATTTTCATCGAATGGTTTGCTTTCTCAGTAGGTATTGAAAGTGTGCTAGTGGATCAAACTACCATTCTTGGATGACGTACTTTACCCATTTCTTTCTTGGGAAAGTGTGATCAACTTTCCGGGATTTCGGGACTATGCGTTTGGCCTCAAACAAAGAGGTTCAGGGATCTTAGGATCGAACTACCCATTCTTAAGCCGAGAACCATCTAAAGTGCGATACGAATTCCCATGAAGACTTCCTTCTACTAAGAAGGTGAAGATGGCTAGCATCCCCATCAAACCGATTGGCTCCGTGATAAGGAGAGTGATTTACCTCCTTTGTAGGCTTCGTCGTTACGGAGTACCTACTTCCCCGTCGCAGTGAAAGAAATTTTGTACGAGGAGGAGTCGACAAAGCATTCCACCTTTCTCGTCTGTCTTTGAGATTGGTTCAGTTGCAAGGTTCTCTCGTGACAGGCTGATGCAAAAAAGGAACCGCGACGGAGCTTCGTAAGGCCGCCAATGCAAGCACAGGTTGCCGGTGATTGATGAGATTCCTCGGCCCGGGAGGAACTCGGTTTACCCAGGCATCTCTCCTCTCCTCCGAGGTAGTAGGTTCCACCCGTTAGGCAGTACTACGGGAAATGAAAGTCTCATAGGATTGTCGCTACGCTTCCAACACCGCATAGTCGTGATGAGGAGGAAAACCCCCACACCCATCACTCGAGCTTATACTCTTAGAGATTGAGCTGAATTAGAAGGATGTTCGTGTGACTGCCAAAGGATGGGATGTGTAATATCCCCATAAGTGAAAGAAGAAATTTTGAAAATGGAAAAGCCTATGCCGGTTTTTGTCAAGCACCGTTTGAAAGCGTGTTGAGACAACTTCTGTCGATTCGACGCCGCCGATACGAAGAAAAGTCAAGTCTCGGCTAAGTCCAAGAATGCCACACACCCAAAGAACTCTCGAGGAGGAAGAGAGGGTTACTCATGCATGGTGCACTGGGGGCACACTTCCTCTCTTGGTTTTGATGTCCTGTTTCGAGATATTCGAGTCTCGGCCTCGATTCACCAGGAGAGGTGTGGTTGCGAGGTATTTTGTCCGCCGAGAAATCTGAAATCATCAAGCGGTTATAAGTCATGCTCCTATCATCCTGCTCTGTTGCTTCGAGTCGGTGGCGAGGAAAGAAGGGTTGATGGAGGATAGAATTCATAAACTCCGTGAAGAGATTTCGGAAGTTAACTAAGGGCAAAGGATTGGAAATCGATAACAAAGATTTCCACACAATGAATTAACGGATAATGAATTCATGGAAATCAACATGAGTCGGTACGGGGGCCGCGGCGTACGCGTGAAGCTCCTCGTGAGAGGATGCAATAGAAAAGCTTCAGAGAGCCGTGTCAGCTCGAGACGAAATGATTAACTTGATTGGAAAAGAGAATGGGAGATGGCCCTTGTTATGACTACCATGGCCACATTACATGGAAAATCTCGATCCGCCAGAAGCCGATTCTCCGAAATCGATTAACTTTGAGATAATACACATGGCCCGATGAAGAAGAGGTTGCCTCTGCCAATGAGAACAGGCTTCCGAAGAAGGATTTAACTGGGGTCTGCCCCAGAAAAGGAGCTTAAGCAAATCGTCGAACAACGAGTTCGAAAGGGAGGCCTTGGCCTAGTCAAGGTAGACATGGTTTGAAGGGTAGACCTGCCGGAAGGTGATGTTGTACCTTACCCCAACGGCTTCGTGCCACCGACCTTCAAAACGTTCGACGGAACAAGAAACCCTCGGCGGCACATAGCGCACTTCGGAACGGTATTTGCAATACGGAGGAAGTGAAGTGTTATTGTTACATCGGTTGTTAGCGGCACATCGGGAGGCTAGCTTTCGATTTGTATGCGAAATTCCTAATGGATCGGTAAAGACTTTCGCGAAATGGAAAGCATGTTTGTAAAGGGAATTTACGGTGCTCGGCATCATGTCACCATAGGAGATCTCGTGGTAGAATGTCGAAGCTTAGAAGCGAGACTTTTGTTGACTACATCTTGTGGTGGAGAAACTTAAACATGAAATGTGAACCTCGGCTACAAGAACGGCACGCGATCGATATACTACTCAAGAGTATTCACGGTCCGATAGCTTTCATGCTTAAGGGTCTCATGATCGAGTCCTTCGGAAGCGCGATGGAGCTGCCGGCTGCAAAGGAAGAAATCAAGCACACGAACTGCCGAGAAAGACGGAGAGAAAACGAAACCAATAAAGGCTTATGAGAAGAGATGCGGCGTAGTGGCCGCGGTGGACAAGGGAAACGCGATGATTCAGACCGAGCGGTCACCTCGGCGGTACGGTCGGCCTCGGCAATATAGTCGGCCTCGGCGAGTATGGACGGAGTCTCGTCTACCACGGAGATAATCGGCACAGTCGGCGACGGCGGGGGACCGTACGGGACGGACGGGAGACCGAACACACAATATCGGGAGATGACTATGCGAAACTTCTCTTTCAAAGATGATGCTATAGCAAGATTTTCGAATGCTAAAAAGCCCGAGTTCGAGTTGCCGAAGTCGAAAAGTCGGAAAGAGGTGAATAAGAAAAGATCGATGACTTTTGTCCTATCACCGGATGCTTGGACATACGGTGAGAACTACTTTAGTTTTCGGATTGGCTTGAGCTAAATTACAAAATATAACGAGCGGAAAGGAATATATGAAGGAGCTTTGAAAAGGTTATAAATGTAATTTTAGCCGAGCCAATCTCTCCGCTTGACCCATATGCCGGTAAGGGTGGATGGAGCACAATTTGGAATGAGCTCAAGAAGGTCTGGATCGGAGTTGTTGCTCGGCCGTGTCCAGGAGTCGCCGTCGGCACGGAGACCAGACCAAGCTTCACCAAGGAAGCCACCGCGACGAGTGGAGGAAGAAAGATGCGTGAATGAGATTAAAGGCGATAGTTAGTGGTTGTCTCGGATTCGGGGTGAAATTCCTCCGACCCTTGACTTTGTATCATTATCTTTGTACCTCCGGGGTCTTGTAATAGTGATATAAATGATGTTGGCTACGTTCTTCTTGTCTCTAGTGATGACGTAACTAATCACAACCTATGTTGATTTGATTCCCAAAATGATCCTCAAATCATATTAACTTCCACCAAAGATAAAGAAGATATTGACAACAACGGCTACGACGGTACGAGAAGTAAGGAGCTAGTCCTCGAGTGCAAAGGAGTTCCACTTGACATCGGTTGGACTTCTCGAGATACGAAGGACGTGCGGGTCAGGAGAGAAGAAGAAATAACGGTGCATTTAAGGAGTGGCAGGTGCTACTCTGAGAACAACTCCGATGGACAGTTGGAGTGATGATGCTGAAAGTGTCTGCTCGGCCTGCGAAGAGATACAAAGTTCAAAATGAAGTTGAAAACCTAAATAAAGTGGATTACAACGTGTTCGCTCATCTCGAAGTTGTGGCCAAACTAAGTATTTACGATGCTCTGATCCTGTCAAAGGAGATGAGAGAAAGTTTGATCAAGGCTCTACTTGATCCCGTCATTTCCTTAGCGTAGTTGGCTAGCACATCCTCGGATGGAGTTTGCACCATAAGGCTTGACTTGGCGTGACTTTCACGGAGCAAAAATTTGCTACTCGGTACGGCCGATCCTGTCCGTCTACTCTACATTTCTATCATCATTGAGCGGGTCGTGCTTTCCGAGTCTTAGTAGATCACGGAGCATCGCTCGATATAATGATTCTATGGACATTAGCTTGTGGACATCTGACGCACGAGAGCTTTCCAATGGATAAAATGATGTTAAGAGGTTTGTCAGAGAAAGGAGAAGAGCCCTCGGATCTATAACGCTACAAATGAAAGTCGAAATCTAGTAACAGCGCAAAATTCCATGTCATCGTGCGGATGCTTAGTTCGATACTCTTCTTGGTCGTAGTGGCTCCATGAGTACAATATGGTCCCGTCGTCGCTTCACAGTGCATCAAATACTACAAAAGATAGAGAGTATAGAGGTCGAGGAAGTTCATAACGAGAAGGTTTTAAACCGATCAAATTTTACAAAGCTTCCCCTTCTACTTAGAACCTTGTGTAATTCTTGAAGAAAATGACTAAAATGAATTAATGGAATTACCTTTTGGCTACTTTTTTTCGTGTGTACAAAAGTTAATTCAACAAGGATATGTGTCGAATAAAATGCCAAAGGATAAGTTACAATCGTTCGAAAAATTATGGAATGTAAAGGGAAAGAAACTCAATTCGAAGAAAGGTCTTGGGTTTGGTGCGCTTGGACCCGTCGATGACTCGAATTTTGCATGGTTGTTACTAGTCGATCAGAAGATTGCTGGACATTCGAGGTGAATATGAACATCGAAGCCAATAGGTGATGCTCCGCCGAAGTCGAAGAAATCAAATCAACGGTCGATGAATTAAGAGAAATCAATCTCGGGCCCGAGAGCGGCCCGGCCGACTTTCATAAGTTCGTTACTTAACAAAGAAGAGGTTGCGAACTTGGTCGGAGTTACTATCATAATTCAAAGATTGCTTCGCACAGGCTATGACGAAATGCCGGGACTATCTCGGCGGTCGCGAGTTCACCGCTTTGGAGTGGATAAAGAATGTGATGCCGGTAAAGCAAGCTCCCAAAAGGATGCGCCTCGAGATGAACAACAAGTTACGTGAAATCAAGAAATTAATAGATGCTAATTTTGTCAGAAACCGGTATCCGACGTGGTTAGCTAATGTTGTGCCCGTGAAAAAGAAAAATGGACAAATTCGAGTGTGTGTCGACTTCAGGGATTTAAGCAAGCATGTCCAAAAGATGAATTCCGTTGCGGAAATCTTGGGCCAATGGTGGGCATCGCGTCGACACATGATACTTTCTCCTTTATGGATGGGTGCTTCGGTACAATTAGATCAAGATGCACCGGAGAAGATGCAACACTCACGGCTTTCGAACTCGATCGGGATTTGCGCAACATCGTGATGCCGTTTTGGGCCGAAGAACGCAAGAGCTACATATCAAAGAGCAATGACGAGGATCTTCGATGACCTCATTCACAACCAGTAGAGATGCTATGTGGATGATTTGGTCATCAAGAGCAAGATAAGAGAAACCACCTATATGATTTGAGGATCGTATTTGAACGATTACGACAATATAATTTGAAGATGAATCCTTAAAGTGCGCTTTCGTTACCTGCGGGAAATTTAAGGTTGGTTTTTTTTTTTTAAGTCATCGAGGAATCGAAATCGATCTAGAAGATTAATGCATCTTAGAAATGCCTCCCCTAAAACCTTGAAACAACTACGTTCATTTCAAGGAAAGCGTATATGCGGGCGCTTTATATCTAATACGATTTGGGTAGGTGTCGACCTTTCTCGGCATTAATTAAAGGATGCCAAAATTATTTGGGAAGAAAAGTGCAAGCACGCCGAGAAGATATTAAATGGTATCTAACGACACCTCCTATTTTAGCGGCCCTATCCCGAGGGTAGATCGTTGATACTTTATACCGCGACATTAGATGAGTCCCTCGGAGCTCCTGCTTGCCCAGTCGATGATGAGGGTAAAGAAACACTCTCTTACTTGAGTCATTAATACCCATGGAGATAAAGTATCCTCTTTATCGAGAAACATTATGCAGCTTTGAGTTTTCACCACTTAGAAGCTTAGACATTACATTTTGTCTCATAAGGTCCTTTGATTTCAAGAGTTAAATCTTCTGTTGATGACTGACCAACGCTTTTCACAGATGGCTTAGCAAGATGTTCGATGATATTATTGCAATTTGATATAACCTTTTGTGCCTTGACGCCTCAAGGCGATTCTTGTAGATTTTCTCGCGGCGCACCTTTTACTTGTTGGGTCCCCGCTCGATGATGAGTTACCGGACGGCCGAATCTGTCTAGAAGATCCTAATGCTCGACGGTGGGAAATGTCCTTTGATGGAGCGTCATCGGCTCGAAAAGACAAAGGATCGGGGACGGTCATACAGATGGCGAGGTGGTTTAATCTTGGTGACACCGGATCGGGCCATGGCGAGGTTTTCTTACCATGACGAGCCGTGTATCAACAATGAAGTAGAGTATGAAGCCTAATCACCGGCTTAGAGATTAGCGATACTAATGGATATAACGGACATTGCCATTTATGGCGACTCACGACACGTCATCCGGCAAGTGGCGAGGACGGTACAAAATTCTAAGTGAGATTAAAGAATTTAACGATATACAATGAAGTTACTCGAGCAAATTACGAATGTGATATTTATAGGATTCTTTGAGCGAGAAAATGCCCATGCGGACGCTTTAACGAAAATCGCTAAAATTGGCTTGTCCACCGAAGATTCTTTAGATATCGCGGTGTACAAGGACGTAAGGTGTTGTCTTGGTCAAACCTCAACGGTCTACATGAACTTGAAAAAGAAAAGATGGACTAGCTGCGGTGGCGGAAGATCTGAAGATTGGCGTCGGCCATTAATAGAATATTTGCGAACGGAAAGCTACCGGAGAAGATAAGTCTGTGGTGCAGTTCGAGAAGAGGGCTTGTCGTATGCCACACGATCAACAATGTTACGCGGAGATCCTTGACCGAATGTATTTGAGATGTCGAAGCGAGAGCGAGAAGCGCGAGAAAATAGTCGAAGAAGTACATCTGGATTGTGTGGTGCTCACCGATCGGGGCCAGAAAATGAAGATGAAAATCAAAAGACTCGGATATTGCGGCCGGCAATGGTGACCAGTTACATGGACGTAGAGATGCCATCGGTGTCGGGTGCATGGAGTGGTCTTGCACCGACCTCGAATGTTCTACACGCGATTGCCTCGTGGCCATTTGAATCTGAGCCTGGAACCCATAGTGGATTCATTAGACCCTCCATCCTAAAAGGACACGAGTTTATACTCGCCGCTACGGACTACTTTTCCAAGTGGGCGGAAGCCGGTTCCACTACGGGAAGTCACGAGCGCGGCAAATCTTACGAGTTCTTCAAGAATCAAATTGTCTACCGTTTCGGTGTGGCATGAGAATCATCTCGAAGACGATGGGTCCGCTTTTAAGAGCATGAAAATCAACAACTTCGGTAGGAAGACTTGGGATAAATTAGAGATACTCGAAAATCTCTTGCCTAAAGAAAATGGCTTGGTAGGGGCCTTCAGCCATGGCCGCTTCTTCAGATTAGAAGACTCGACGAAATAAAAGAGGATGGCACGAGAAGCTACCGAAGCTTTGTGGGCTATAAGGACGACGGTAAGGGGCAGAGCACGGTCTACACCTTACGCTCTTGTGTACGAATCGAGCGGTTCTTGGTTAGGATTCGACTACCATCGCTCCGGGTTGTCGTTGTCAATCAAATTACAATAGAAGAGAATGCCGAGTTACGACTTGTAGAATTACAGAAAACCTTGAAGGAAAAGATTGCTTGCACAACGGGGCTTGGAACTCTACGACAAAGATGATTCGAAGCCACGATAAATTGGTCGCGGGAGTCAGTTGAAGTTGGTGACCTCGTGCTCGTTCTTAGAAGGTCTATTCTTGCACACACTTAAAATGGTGGAAAATTCGAACCGACACAGGAAGGACCGACCGTGGTGGAGAAGGTCTACACGGGGAGGATCTTATCGGTTAGTGGATTCTCGGGGATAGACCCATGTTGCCCATCAATGGACGATATTTAAAGAAATATTACGCGACGTGAAAAGGCGAAAAAATGATATTCGTTCAATATAGCTATAGGGCTAGTGTACGTATTTGGGTCCAAAATTTTGTAATAAAAAAAAACTCCATAAAATAAAAGAAATCTTCCCACAAAATGAAAACATGTTTGCCAAACTCTAAATCTAAATTTTATAAAACATATTAAAAAAAATAATGGCATGTTGAAGTTAATTGCTAAAACTTGTTTAAAGTAAGTGATAATTTGCTTTGTTCATACTGCCTACACTCAACGACATTTCCCCTTGTTGCTGTGTAGGAAGTGTCGAGTTTCGGTCGGTGTTTGCTCTCTGATACGACCGACCTCACATCTAGAAACATACCTTGAAGCGAACGCGTGGAAAATGAAGCCAATAAAGAGATGGCACGCAGGGAGGTAGGATAAACCTCGGGACATGGGGGCATAGAGTTTGTTTTACTCACACCTCCTTGCGTGCGCGTACTCATGTCCCATCCATGGTCACCACTCCACGAGGTGATTTGGTTGCCGCTTCGGCCGGTCGTTACGGATGCTCCATCGACGGAATACAAGTAGAAGAAACGAGAAACCGCCGTCGCAAGCTTCGTGGAAAGGATGGAGAGGCCGACGGGCTCGGGAGGCAGCCGCCGGACTTGCACTAGTGCACGAGAGCAGTTCTGAGCCCGACATGAAAGAGACGGACGACGGTCCGCCAAGGACCCGTCTGAGGCCGACAGGATCTTTTTTGAAGGGCCCGCGGCGGTAGACATGTTACGGGGAGATCTTCACGGGATGCCCGGCGTACAGCTTTCAGGACGCCACAGGTTTCCTTCCTCTTGCAGGGCGTTCTCGATATGCCAATGCCAGTGTACTTACTCGAGTTAGAAGAATACGGAACCTTCGAAGCATTCGCATTGCGTCATTGAACATGCAACTTGAAGAACGGCCGGTGTTGAGCCATACATCCACGAATTTATCCAGCTACCACTGCTGCACGATACCGGATTACATTATGGCAAGGATAAGATATGTTCGAAAAAAAGGCGGATGGGGACTGTATCCCTCCTCATATTGACCACCACGACTTCGTGAGGCCCTTCTGCACGGTCTCCTTTGTGAGTGAATGCAATATTCTGTTCAGACGTGAAATTTGGATAGTTGGACCGGGTGAAGTCCGAGGTTCTGTTGAGATTCCCTTGCCAGTCGGATCAGTGTTGGTCTTAAAAGGAAATGGAGCGGATTTGCAAAACACTACATCCCCGGAGTTGCAGGAAAAAGGGTGTCAGTCACCTTCAGGAGAATGGATGAAGACAAAGCGCCATTCTACTATGAACCGGATCCGGAGCTGGAGAGCCTTCATCCTTTGCCACTGTGACGGTGGTACCTTCGGGTGTTCGCAAGGGGACTTTTGTTCCGGAGCATAACCTTGGCAAGTTGGCCCGCCCCCGCAGCAGCCTCAGAGGCAGAATGCTACTATAGCTTACAGTAGAGCGCACCAGTTGTTGTCACTACTTTCGCAGCAGCCAGATGACATGATCAACCTATTTTGTTCAGTTTTGTACACGTGATCAGTTTTGTTCAGTCTTGTACATATGATCAGTTTTGGATGCTTGTTAGTGTCAGATCAGTTGTATTTCTTTTCAAATGAATCAATGAAGATTTTTTGACTTTTCAAAAATGTTTCTTTAAATGCGACGGTTTAAAGCCGTTGATCCGCCAGTTGGCTCCAAAAAAAAATGATGATACAGGATAAAAAAATGAAAATTGAAAATGAAACTAACCAAAAAGAAACTAAAATTGAAAATAAAATGGAAAGTCAGAACAAAATCAATTGAAGTGAAATGAAAATGAAAAGAAATGAAAACAAATGAAACAAAGTCAATATTAAACAAAGTGAAACAACCCAAGAAAACAAAAATTCCCTAAATTTCCATCTTCCTTCCAAGATATTTTTCCGCCTTCCATGATATTCTGGGGTCGGACCTTAGTCGTCCGATTTCCCAAAAATTTCCTAAATTTCCATCTCCCTTCTGAGATATTTTTCCGCCTTCCATGATATTCTGGGGTCGGAGCTTAGTCGTCCGATTTCCCAAAAAATTCCCTAAATTTTCATCTTTTTTCTGAGATATTTTTCTGCCTTCCATGATATTCTGGGGTCGGAGCTTAGTCGTCCGATTTCCCAAAAATTCCCTAAATTTCCATCTCCCTTTCGAGATATTTTTCTGCTTTCCATCATATTCTGGGGTCGGAGCTTAGTCGTCCGATTTCCCAAAAATTCCCTAAATTTCCATCTTCCTTCCGAGATATTTTTCCGCCTTCCATGATATTCTAGGGTAGGAGCTTAGTCGTCCGATTTCCCAAAAAATTCCCTAAATTTCCATCTCCCTTCCGAGATATTTTTCCACCTTCCATGATATTCTCGGGTTGGAGCTTAGTCGTCCGATTTCCCAAAAATTTCCTAAATTTCCATCTCCCTTCCGAGATATTTTTCTGCCTTCCATGATATTCTGGGATCAGAGCTTAGTCGTCCAATTTCCTAAAAATTCCCTAAATTTCCATTTCCCTACTGAGATATTTTTCCGCCTTCCATGATATTCTGGGGTCGAAGCTTAGTCGTCCGATTTCCCAAAAATTCCCTAAATTTCCATCTTCCTTCCGAGATATTTTTTTCGCCTTCCATGAAATTCTGGGGTCGGAGCTTAGTCGTCTGATTTCCCAAAAAAGAAAATTTTCCTTGAATTTCTGAGGCTGGTACATAAAATCTTGTTCTCTCCCTCTGAGGTCAGTACCTAAATTCTGATTCTCATCTTGCCGAGGTCGGTACCTAAATCCCGACTTCCATTCCCGAGGCTGGTACCTAAATTCCAGTACTCATCCTTCCGAGTCAGTACCTAAATTCTGATTCTCCTCCTGCGAGCGGTACCAAAATTCCGATTTCGCTTAAAATTTCAAATTCCCACAAATTCAAATCCTAAAATTAAATTCAAAAACAAAATTCCAAACTTCAAATTCAAAACAAAATTTCAAGCTAAAATTCAGCGGAAACTTGGAATCAAATTCTTCGTTCCCCTCTTCAAATCAAATCGGTTCGGATTCCTTCAGAGTTTGGGAGCTTGAAATTCACAGCTCCAGCTGAAAGGTATTCCATCCTCCTTTTTCCCCAGCGAGAGTCCTTGGATTTGAAGGTCTTCAACCAAACAATCCCCAGCGGAAACTCACTTGCTAAACTCTTCGTTCTATCTTGAGTTTTCACTCAGACAGTTGTGTTGGTCTTGTTGATCTCGTCGGTCAACACCAATATGTGTAGTGTGCTTGCCCAGCACACCACACGTATTGGGGGTCTATTTGTTGACCTCACTTTTGGTTAAGGTCTAGTATCTCTTTAGAATAGCCTAGGGTCTAGCCATATGACTCTCCTAGTGACTTTCTTAGAAGACTTGTCATGGAACCCTCCCCATAGAAATTCAAAACTCTTCTTGCTTCACTAGGGGTTTTCATATGCTTAAGGACTGACCTCCACCTTTTGGTAGAAAAAAGGCAAGCATAAGGAATCCTAGGGGAAGTCTCCTATAGGTGTTCAGACCTTAGGATTTGCCCTGAGGGAGGTCTGGACTTCACCACTCACATGCACACATTCCCCTAAACCTTTGGAAACTCATGTAGATTGTTCTTCTCAACTCTTGGCATCAGGCTAGGGTTTGACTAGTACCATTACATAGAGGACCTAATGTGAGTGACCCTTGGTCCATAACTCAATTTAAACCATCTCTTGACATTCATCTCAAACCAAGCTTCAATTTTCCAAAATTTCAAAAATTTGGCCCCTGACCTCCCAAAATGCCCTAAATTACCCAAAATTCTTCAAATTCAACAAAATTTCCCAAAAATTATTCCAAGATATTCCTTACCACTCAAGTTGACCATCCATGACAAAAAATTCCAAAATTTCCAAAAATACCCCCAATACCCTCAAAATACCAAAAATACCCTTTTTGCCCAAAAATCTAAAAATTCCAAAAAATTCTCAAAAAATTCTAGAAAATCCTAAAACTTCGCAATTTCATTTTGTTCAACTACACCATAAGCCAATTTTGTCAATTTAACCCAATTTAAATAAAAAAACCTCAATTTGGCCTATGTAGCCCAAAAGTACCCAAATTAAACCCAATCTTGACCCAATTGCCAAACTCTTACCCAATTTCAAATCCAAACTTCAATTCAACATCCTCAATATCAATCTAAACCAAATTCAAGCCCAATGTGACCCACATTTGAATCCAATTCCACTTGAAATCCAAAATCCCCAATTTTTCCTAAATAATCCAAAATCCCTTAAATAAACCCAATATCAATCAATTCCTCCCAAATTTCAATCCCAAACTCTTTATAACACCTCCTTAAACTTAATTGAATCATCAATTGTCCACAATTTGAGCTCAAGTCTTACCCAAATCCATTTTGGACCAAAACCCCCAATTTTGACCTATATTGAACACGTCCTAAATCCACCAAATTGACCCTCCAAACTTTGTCAAAACCACTTTGTGTCTTCATGAAAGATCTTCATTTCAATCACATGGACAATATTAATCAAGGCACTTGGGCTTCATTCAAGCTCTAACCCAAGTTAAGCCAACCCAAACCCAAATGAACCTAATTGAACTAATGATTAAAATCAAACCAAAAGTAACCAAATTAAACCTCATGACATGCCCAAATATATATATATATATATATATATATATATATATATATATATATATATATATATATATATATATATATATATATAATAAAATACATTTTTTTAAAAGAAAAAAAAAGAAATATCCCGCTTCCCTCACCTCTCCCTCACCTCTCCCTCACCCTACCCGCCACCCTTCACCATCTCTCCTCCTCATCTCTCCCTCAACTCTCCCTCACCTCTCCCTCATTCCTTTTTGACTCCAAAACCGTGAGCCTCCCCTTAAAAAAATCCCTCATCATCTCATTTTCACTACTCGCACACACTCACTTACTCACTTCACTCACTTCACCATAACTCCTCATTCCACCCCCCCAAATTCCTTTCCTAACCGTGAGCCTCCCTTCCCCTTCTCCTCCTTCTTCCAAGCTAGCCACACTTCACCACAACACCCCCAATCTCTCTTAGCCGTAAGCTTCAACAAGGGCATCCCCTCTTCAAGTTTCTTCCATCAACTCCTCCAAATCAAGGTAAGTTTCTTCACCCTTCTCATGTTTAGCCTAAGATCCCACACCTACATGCTTATTGTTTAGTTTTCTTCTTCCTTTTACAGAGATTTTTAAATTTATATGCAAGCTATTAATCTCCATGTATATCTTCAAAAATCATGTGTAGGTTCTTTCTTTTCACAAATCTTCATGCTATTTAAATGTTTCCATGTTTAGGCTTAGGAATTCCTTTTTTCATGCAAGTTATTTAGCTATTTAGTTTTTTAAATCTTTCCATGTTTAGCCTTAGGTTTTTTTGTCATGCAAATTATCTAATTATTTAGATTAACTAGTTTAAATATTTACAAATCTACCACCTAATTTTTTTTACTCACTTGAAAAATGAATTTTAAAATTTAAAAAAGAAATAATACAATATAAAAAGAAAAAGAAATAATAATAAAAACAAAAGAAAATGAAAGGAAAATCTAAAATAATATATAACATTTTAAATAAAATAATAATTAACAAATGTAAAAAAAACATAAGTGATATAATTGTAAATTTAAATAAATTAAATAATATCTTTACTAAATTTTAACTAAAATAAACTATACTAAATTTAAAATAACTATATTAAATTTAACTACTAAAATAATTATACTAAATGTAAATAATATAACCATACTAAATTCAATAACTTTACTAAATAAAAGAACTACACTAAATTTAAATAATATAACTACACTATATTAAATTTAAATAAATACTACTAAAATATAAATAACTAAATGAATAATAATGATATATGAATAATAACAATATGTAAATAATAAAAAATAATGTGATAGGAATAAAATAAATAACTATAAACTTAAATAGATAATGAAAATATAAGAAAATGATAATAATAATAACTAAAATAATAATTATAAATATAAATAAATAACAAAAATAAGTAAATAAAAATGTCATTCCTTTTAAAATAATATAAATGTAAATATATATGTAAATAATAATTTTAATATATGATAACCTAATATAAATGATAATAACTTTAAGAATAATCAAGGAGAGAGAAAATGAAAATCTTTATAATTAAGTAAATAATAATATAAATGATAAATAAATGATATAAATAATAAACTTAAATATACATCTAAATAATAACAATAATAAATTACAAGAAAAATAAATTATAATTTAAATTTATTAAATGATAAGAATATAAGGTTAATAAAATAAATAACACACACACACACACACGACATATATATATATATATATATATATATATATATATATATATATATATATATACATAAATTGAAAATAATGTAAATAATATAAATAAATAATAAATTAAATTAAAATTAAATAGTTAAAATTAAATAAAACCAAAAAAAAATAATTAAATTAAACAAATTAAATTAAATAATAATTAATTAAATAAACCGAAAAACAATTATATAAATAAATATTAAATTAAATTAAATAAATTAAATAAATTAAATAAATTAAATAAATTAAATAAATTAAATAAATTAAATAAATTAAATAAATTAAATAATATTAAATTAAATAATAATGTAAATAAATAATAAATTAAATTAAATTAAATAAATTAAATAAAGCTAAATTAAAATTAAATAATAATGTAAATAAATAATAAATAAAATAAAATAAAATAAAATAAGTTAAATAAATTAAATTAAATTAAATTAAATTAAGCAATAATGTAAATAAATAATAATTTATACTAAATTAAATTAATTAAATTTAAAAATAATAATTAAATGAAAACCACAAAATAATAATTTAAAAAAATAGTAATTATAAATTAATGTAAAATAAAATAAATTAATAACAATAAGTTAAAAAATAAATGATAATAAAGTAAATAAATCACAATGAATTAAATAAGATAATAAATTAAATAAATAATAAAGATAATAACAATTTTAATTACAAATAAAAGATAATAATTTTAAATAACACAATAAAAATAACAAAACACATAAATAATAAATAACAATAATAACATAAAATGATAACACATAACAAAATAAACAATAATAAAATAATAAATAACAATAAAAACATATAAATAACATAACAATTACACACATACAATCACAACAATCACAACATACAACAACAATCCCGACCACAATACAATACCAACACAATAACAATCAAACCTAGGATAAGCCTCCTGAGGCAGGTTTATTTTGTTCCCTTTATAAAGATCCCTAGGAAATCACAACTTGGTGTAGAAAACATAATAAGAATACTCTTATGCTTAGTGAATGCATGGAGTAACCCAAATTTTACCCGATGTCCACATAACCTTCCCAATTCACATTCTAAACTCAAAATCCCTAGCTTCAAAACCAAAACCAAACCAAATCCAAACACAAACCAAATTTAAACATAAACCAAAACCAAACCCAAACCAAAACCAAAAAAATCAAATCCAAGCAAAAACTCAAGCAAATTTTCCACAAATAAAATCAAAAACTTTTCACAGCACTCCCATAAGTCCAAATCAAACTACTAATTGCCACCAATCCAAATCCAAACCATACCTAAACCCATCTGCCCCAACCTACCCCGAACACCTATGTTCGTTAAGCATAAGGGTATAGGTATGATGAGTTGTTAAGCAACATAATAAGTCTAAATGAGCCCGACACTTTTCACCAGGCTGTGAGAGGGAAGCATGGACCTGCATCCTTCTCTGACATTTTGGATACCTCAGAGGTCTATTAAACTTAATATGTCTGCTTAACGAAACCATCCTCAATTAAATTAACAAAGTTCTTTGAAACACAACATAGAAATTCACATAGACATCACGAGACTTGGTAGACAACCGAGATCTTTACACGGACATCATAGGATTGAGTAGTTACCGCTTGTTAGTCCTACTTCTTCCTGTTTTCTGGCATGCTTTAATTTCTGCAAAATTATAAACACATACATGCAACACAATACTAAAGTTTCAGCTGGGAATGACGAGAAGACCCTACCAGTAGGCTTTTATTTTATTGCAATTTATTTTTCCTGCACTGTACTTTACCTTTCTTGCATGTTAAACAAGAATGTCACCCTGCATGAAAACTGAAAACCTTTAGGATAGTCACAAAACTGAAACCCAAAACTAAATTAAAAGTTACAACAAGATAAAATTCAACGCCACAACATTCAAAAGATAAAACAACTCAAAATTTAATCACAAACAGAACAACAAAACTACAACCGCAACTAAATTAAAACGTCTCGTTGGATGATCGGGAATACCTCGGATGATGTAACCCACGTGTTGCTAACGGGATTTCCTACGGTCTAAATGAAACTGTTGAACTCATTCAGTTGAGTTTAGCAAATTCAACTGGACTAAGTGAATCCGATGAAAATAACGGTGCCGAGATGACGGAACTGTAGGATCTTAATCAGTTCTGTTTAATCAACTTTAAGATTTGTTTTAATTAAAACACTAAAACACTTAGATTCTAAGACTTTTATAAACCAAAACACTTCTCTCACCTCCTGATTTTCACCTTCTAAAACTGAACCTCTGCAACGATGAAGGAGCTTGAAACATAATGGGCAGCACGACCATCTTCTTCAGCAAAACCTGAGTCTATAACAGCAAAACAGTTCCTTAGTTCAAATAAGCAACTAGCTATAGGACTTCGAGGTATTTGCCCAGTGCAAAGTAAACCCTCATCTCATCTTTTATGCTTTTGCACCCAGTGCATTATAAGCTCTAACTCGTCTAGGTTTCCGAGGTTGTCAACCTGATCTAACATAAACCCTCACATCTTTCAGGCTATTCATTTGATCGACATCAAATGAATGTAAGCCCTAAATAATAAAATTAGCAGGATGAAATATAAATTAAATCTTTTCAAGCTGAGCCAAACAATAGGATAGCTTGGGAAAACACCGGGATTCTTCTCGAATCTGTGTTCTTCCCCTAGTCTTCTTTTCCTTTGGACTCTGATAAAATGAAATGTTCTAAAATTTGAACCATTCACCTATTGAATTCCGATAATCACATTTCGTTGAAAGAAATCCTTACCTTTGGAAGTCATGAATATAATTATTTCCTGATCTTTATCAAGAGTTTTCTTAGGTGACTTCGGTTGTTTAAGATGTAATTAACTATAGGGGCTTGCCCTTATAGGAAACCTAAAAGACCACAGATTAATAGAAACCCCATTTAATCCTCTTATATTAAATGGGGGAAATTGTCAGCAAACATACAGGTTTAGCAGACCAAACGGATGTCATAATTTTTCTTAGTTCATTTGATTGAGCCTCATCCTCAAGTTTTGTGTTCATCCTTCGGGATATATACAAAGCTCGAGGTAATGCTCTTTCATTCGAACTTTTAAAAATATGAGATCAGTTTGACTCCATATTTTCCTAAACTAAATTATAATTAAATTAAAATTGTCCTTCCGAAGCGGGCGATGGGACTTCGATTCCAGCGACTGACAGCTTCTAATGGGCAACCCCAACTAAAACACATATATTCAAAACTTTTTATACGCCGACATAACCAAGCAGCACTTCTCATCACCTCGAACCCATTTTACCATAAGCAAACAAAGCACATAGAGATTGAATGTCATCTCATACAAGAGAAAGTTCAAAAGGAATAATAAAGTTGACTCTATGTGTCTGATTCAGAGCAATCAATAGATGTTCTCACAAAACCACTAAACTCTTCTCAATTCTCAATACTACTCAGCAAGTTAGGAATTATTAACGTACATTCCAAACTTGAAGGGTAGTGTTAATGATTGCAGAATCAATCCCATGCATGATAGCTAGAAGTAATTAAATGCAGAATCAATCATATGCATAATATCTGGATGAAATCAAGCAATTAATATATAATTATGAGTTTCTTATTAATTATTAACGTGATAATGTGAAAGAAACCAATAACACTAATTTCCTTAATATGGTGTTGATGCACCAAAAATATATACAGTTTTTGCTATATGATTTTACTCATTTTTGGTGATATTGCACTTTAAAGGAAGGTATTTTTCATGATTTGTTGCAGGTATGATGATTTTAGGTGATTGGAGCAAAAAGAAGCAAAAACGGTGCAATTTGGAGCAAAAACGAGCAAGAAAATAATTTTTGCCTTGAAACCTTTCGATAAGTCTTTTGATGCTTAATATCTTTTACAATTCTTGCATATTTTTGAATAAGATTATACCTTAAAGAAAGGATATTTTTATGTTTATTTTGTAGGGATATCTGTTAGGAACGCAACGCAACTGAAATGGGGCGAAACGGAGCTAAAGCCGAGTCAAACCGGGCGAAATGGTGGAGCTGCGAAGTTTGCTCGCCGATGGCGCCCAGACCAGCGCCGACGGCGAGATTTACCCGAGATGACCGAAAAATGACACAAAAAACTCGCCGACGGCGCTCGAGACAGTTTGGACGCGTTTTTGGGCAGTTATAGCCGAAATTCAATGTATTTGGATGCTTTTTCGAATGGGTGCTTAAGCGGACTCTTAGAAATTCGTCTATAATATTTAAATTGTTGATTTTAGGTTAGAAAAGAAGAGGGAGAGAAGATAGGAAAAACTTGGAGAATGCTTAGAGATCTTAGAATAGGAGTAGCAATGTAGATTTCTACCTTTTTGAGAGATTAGTGAGGGGATTTTGAGAAAATTTGTAAGGAAATATTCTAGCATTGCATGGATCAGCGGGAGACTTTGTGGGAGAGATTTTCATCTTTCTTTCAATGGAAAAAGAAAATTATTGTGTTCTTCATGATCTTATGATTTTGTAAACACTTATCTTGTGGATTTGCTTTAAAATGATGTTTTCCATTGTGTTTTCTTCGTGTTTTGCGATGTCTTTCTCTTACTCTTTCTTCTTATTTGGAAATAGTGGCATAAGAAGGTTATGCCAATTTTTTCACTCTACTTTTCTTTTGCAATGAGTAAGATTCATGTTTAGGATATTGGAATGGTTGCTAAAAGATGTTTTTATTATAACTATGATAGTTTTTACTTGCACTTCATTTACATTACAAAAAGAGCCCTTTGTATAATTAAATTCATTGTAATTGCATTATCCCAAAAGGGCGATGTAATTCTCAACATAGTGGAACCACATTCAATGTCCATGAATGGGTTACGTAGTTCATGGGATTGAGTGCAAATAAATAGGAAAATATGGTTTCATAGGCGTCAAATTGGAGGTTTCAGGGTGACAGGCTGAGATCCCCAATTTGGTTCTAAAGTTTGGTAACTAAAGCTAGGGTTAGCCTTTAGGTGAGGGGAAGTGGGAGCTCTGAAGTGGCAACCAGTAT
This sequence comes from Papilionanthe hookeriana x Papilionanthe teres, assembly GCA_022702705.1. Lineage (NCBI taxonomy): Eukaryota > Viridiplantae > Streptophyta > Magnoliopsida > Asparagales > Orchidaceae > Papilionanthe > Papilionanthe hookeriana x Papilionanthe teres. The sequence goes on along the minus strand of CM040421.1, from coordinate 125,320,644 downwards.
CCTCTCAGTCTAACCTTCGATTTAGGGATTAAGCCTAGGATTTGCCAATGTTCTTTACAACACTCTGAAGAGGGGGTACTCGGAAGAGAGTAAGGAATTGGATTGCTCCTATTTTGCACATACAATATTTAATGCATCTCATTTCTAAACTTTATTCAATTCATTACATAAGAATAGTAGATTTCATTATCTCAAAATTAATCAAACCAATTTATCCAAAAAAGTGTTATCTTTAGAAGTAAAATTTGCATTTATGAGTAGTTATTATTCTTACATATAATCATCTACCTTTAGGAGTACTTGTTAGAAAAACCACTTATATCGACCTTCAAATATAAAGTCCGATAATTGTAGACTAGAATTTGACTAAGAACCTCTTATCTCGCTTCCCTATGGGATTGATAAACGGGACTCCATTAGAGCTCTGTTTTACTTGATACGATACGTATACTTGCGTTGGATCATTGTGACTTTATAAAAATTATTATATATCTTTTTTATAAATCCTTGCATATAAAAAGTCACATCAGGTGTTAATATCCTTGATTGCATAGACATAAATTTAAGCATAATTTTTGTTCTTATTTTACTTCTATTCTAAACCTTAAACTTGTTGTGTAAGTATCAGTCCTCTTTGTACACTAAATTTAATGAGAGATTCAAACACTATTCTTTACACCTATTATTAATAGCTGAAATAATTATAATCAAATTTAAATTTAATTAATTCCTATAGGAGCCTAGGTGACCACATGAATCCCAAAAAAATTCTAGTTATATTTTAGTGCGAAAATGCTCAGAGAATTGTGCTTTATGTATGTTTGAATGTCTTAATATATTTTTGCCAAGCCGCATCTCACATAATTCCTACTATTTATTAAGATTAATAAAGAGGGAAAAGACTATTTTAATTATATCCATAAGATAATCATCAATTATATTACATCATTCTCAATATCAAAAACACATGAAGCCAACAACACAATTTGGCAAAATTTATCTTCTCATCTCATAGTACGTAACAAGTTCTATGCATTTAGACACCATTAAATATGTTCAATGAAGAACAATCTTGCTTCCTATATTAAATAAATGATTACCTACCTAAACCAAGTAAAACTCTTTTATAAATCTTATTTAAGTGTTCACCTTTTCCACCTGAAACTCAAATGAGACTACACCTAACCAAAGGTCGATATATCTTTTTAAAATTTGCATTAACTAAACACGTGGAAAATTTATGTGTTATTATTTCACATAAAAACCAATGAATTCATCGTTTATAATGTTTAAAATCAAAAAACCATAAAAATTATACTTAGTATTCTTCTACAACACCTTCACAACACCTTCATTTTGGTGTCAAGCTGGTTTCTTCTTAGGCTTGCTATTAACATTGCTTTCTATGTTGCTAAAATATCTTTTTTTAGTGTAAAATCATTGACACCCTCTACAAAGTTGTAGGGATTTCCTTGGCTACAAATTCATTCACCCAAAAACCCAGTGTTTCTTGTTTTGGTTAAAATTCTTCCTTAAAGTTGGTATTTAAGGAAATTTTCACTTATTTTACTTCAGCATAGATTATTACCAAAGGGCATCCTATGTCAAAAAAATTATATTTCTTTGTTTTTATTTTACCATTAGACTTCTTAATAAGATTTTCTATGGAAGACTTTCTAATGTGTCATCCTTGGGCAAATAGCCTTCTCTTACTCAACCTATCAGTTAACCAAGACACTTTTCTCTTCCCAAAAAAATTTAGTTTATATAAGTCATTTTTTGGTTCAACTCTAAATTTTGAGCATTTTCATTCAATTAGAATAATGTGTTGTTGTCTTTAAGAACATGGCACGGGTGCACTATAGCACTGAAGGCGTGTGTGCGCTACCTCCTAGTAGGTGTGTTAGGGCAAAAATTTACCCTTTTTGAGTATTCGACGCAACCAATGACCATGAGCTATAGGAAACCTCATAGGAGTGGAAATTCATCTCTCAGGCTCAAAAGTGTGCATCGAGGACCTTGACAGATATCAGGAGCTATGTGAAAAAATAAATGCATGAAGCATGGCCTCATGGCACTCAAATGGACATCTCACACATATAACATCAAGAGTGATGCCAATAGTGGAATGACTCATACTCACAACATATTTTAGGATGTTGAATGCTGGTCTACTTGTGAATCACACCCAAGGAATAAAGCATATGATAGGAGAGAGAGAGAGAGGGAGAGAGAGAAAGATAGAATTGCATGACAATGAATAGCAAATTAAAGAGTTGATTTGACCTTTCACATGAAATAATCCCCCTATTTGAGAAGGAGTGGTATAATATATAAAGTTACATGTTTACCCTTGCTTTAATGAGTGTTTTAAAAGTTGTTTTATTTATCTTTACATGCAAAACCTTTTAGCTTGGCCAACTATGACTTGATCGGCTAGAATTGGTCGGTCCTATTTTGGAGAGGCTTATTTGTCTGAATATGTTGAATTGAGTTTTTGGTTAGCCTTTGTTTGTCTTCAGGTCAGAAACACTTGATTTGATAAGCACAATTTATCATCCTACTATGCTAGTTTGATTGTCGACTATTGAACCCCAAATGAGGAACTCCTGTCTATAGAATGAGGCCAGGCTATCATGTATAGGATGAATCACCATAATTGTTTACGTAGCTTACTCCTTGATAATGTGATCCCTAGGAATGCTCCGTGTGACTATGTTATGGCTAGTTCTAGGCCTCTAGTAAGGAATCTCTAGGGATCTTATGAGATTAATGACAATGTTAACTTCTTTCCTTGTGTTGGGTAGTGACGGGAGAAAGGTTGATGCCTCCACTGAGCTCGATCGGCCCTGATTCTTATTCATCTCGCTGATCGACCTCCGGCCTTCGAGTCGGAGGACTGCATCTAGTGGGATAGGTTAATTGGTATTTTCTAGTGAACTTTTAGTCTTCTGCTGGTGAAACCTTAGTATTCTGCTGTTACACTTTTATTTTTCTGCCTTTATCACAATCCTTTTTTCTTTTATCCATTGGATCTCTTTGATGCAGTGTGTTGATGTACACATGCTCTGACTTAAGCTAAATAAATGAGATGTGATAAAATCATAAAATGAAATGATTATCAAATAATGAATACTTAATCATTATAGTAAGCGTAAATTTAGTAATAAAAAAGTAAAATCATTGATCAATAATACAAGCCATGAATAGAAAAGTAAAGTTAGCAAGTCATAATTTTCAAAAAGAAATAAACAAACAAATAATTATATAAAAAATCAAATATGTATAACTAGGTGACGTCCTTTCTATTTCCCAATAAAATCGACATGGGAAGGTAAACATATTATACAATTTCTAAGAATATAGTAATCATGTAAAAATCAATATTTAATTATTTTTCTTTGCTAAATTGACTGGAATAACAATTTATGCCTATATTATACTATACATATATAACTAATTCAATAATGAGCTACCTTATTAATATAGACAAAAAACAAAAGAAAAATATCAATTTAAATCGTTTATTTGACTGTTTAGAAAATAACAACTCTCAGTCCTTACAGTTAATATTTTACCAAATGTTTTAATCCAAAAAATGTTAATACTCACAATAAAGTTGTCACAAGAAACTAAGAGCAATAAATGTAAACATTATTCAAATTTGAAATATGTCTATTTTTTTTAACATGAAGTTGCCAACTTATTAATTTATCATCATATAATTCTCTTTTCAATTTATTCATCTTTATTGAATCATTTTAAACAGTTTAGAGAAGAGGAAGGATTCAAAAATGGGATCATATGAGGACATTAGATAAACAAATTAAAAAAAAAAAACATGAAATCATTTGTAAGGAAAGTTTTGTGCGATAGGTCAAGAATGTATATCCAAAATGAGATTGAATCAAAACACTACGAAATACATATCCACGAAGAAAAATACATAGGAAACCCACATAATTAGATAATCAAATTTTATTCTTTGTTATAAGGTCAAGTGGAAATCTAAAAGGAACATGTCCCTTTTCTTAATTATAACTTGGAGCATACCCAAGAATACTCTTAATAATAAAAATCCTGCTTACAATTTCTGAAACAAGTGAATGGGTATACTAAAGGTACATGGTTATTAGTCCTTTAGTGCTTCAATTTCTATCGTATCCAAAAGGGAAGAGGGTGAATCCTTCACATCTCAAATGTGTGGTGACATGTCATCAAATGAGGCCTATAAAAAGATCGTTTCAAATAGGAACAAGTATGGTTAGGCCAAGTCAATAAATTTTATTTGTGAATGGTCAAAACCACCTAAAATTCAATTTTCTAGGAAATAATTTTAATTATGAATTATACAACAAAACCACTTGTCCAGGGTAAAATTCCTGCCTCATCATCTTCTGATCATGCCACTTATTCATTTTTCATTCATTGTAGTAATCTCCTTTTTGCTAAATCCTTCAAGTTATATTTGAACTCATTCACTACCCTGTACGCCTTGTGTTCCAATTCTACTAATAGACGTTAGGCTTTTTAAAAACCAGCCTTTAGAATGATGAACTTATGGGGGTCTTAATAGTAGTTCCATATATCCATAATGCTTCATCAAGCTTAAGAGGATAATATACCTATTGATGTAAACTAATTTTTCTACAATCCTCTTGATTTCCCTATTAGACACCTTAACTAAACAACTAGTTTGGGATAATAAGCAGTAGCGACCTTATGTGATTCCAAATCTGACAACTAATGTCTCAATCTTTTTGTAATAACAGTTATTGCCTCCATCACTAATGATCACCTAGGTGTTCCAAATAGACTCAAAATATATTTTTAAAAAAATTTTAGAACACTCCTACCCTCACAGCTAGGCAGTGCCACAACTTAAATCTACTTGGAGACATAGTTTACTACGACCAAAATATAGGTGTTTCTTAAGGAAGGTGTGAATGGTCTCATAAAGTCTAATCCTCAAACATAAAAAATCTCCACTTCCAAAGTGAACAATAGGAGCATTTCTTCTCTCTTTAAAATATTACCTACCTATTGACATCTGTCATTGGATTTTGCATATTCATTCACATCCCTAAAAAGTTTAGGCCAATAAAATCTGGATTGTAATACCTTAGCTGTAGTTTTAAGTCCTCCAAAATTCCTTCCAAATTTTGAATCTTGACATAACCCGATGATATTGTTAACCTCTTGAGATGACACACATCTCATAATAATTTGGTTTGTTAGTTCCTAAAAAATAGGGATCATAACAATAGTAGAATCTAGCCTCATATCGGAATGTTTTTTTTTTGTGGTAGGTTATACCGTAAGGAATGATCTCACTGATAATGAAGTTTTCTATGTCAGTGTACGTAAAGGTGTGATCCTAAAAAATTTTGAGGAGTTGGTCATCAAGAAAAATCTCATTTATGTTGATTAGACACTCATCAAAATTTTCTTGCTCAAGCTTAGATAAGTTATCAGCTACCTGGTTTTCAGTACCATTCTAATCAATAATCATCATATCAAATTCAGTTAGTAAGAGGACCTATCAGATCAAATGAAATGTTTATGGTCAGTTATTTGAAAACCTCTAAGGATGTTGAGAGTTTTTTATTTACTTTTTGAGTTTACAGCCTTTGGGAAAATGGTGGTGGAAGTCTCTCTTCAAATCAATCATAATGGGCGAGGCAGATATTTCTATGTCTTTTACTGTGGTCTCAGGTTTTCCTATGACAGGATCCAAAATAATAGGGTCTTCCTTCATAAGGGTTTATTTTAACTCCCTTCAACATTTTATCCTCACAGACTAAACTTTCTTAGTCCCTTTTTCCTTAAGGTTCACATTAGTATTACTTGAGATTTTATTTAGGGGTCTATCGTTGGAGGAATTTGCTAGTTGTTCTAATTAATCTTCAAGGTTTTTAATGGTTACATCTTGGCTCTATAATTATTTCCCTACTTGTATGATCAGATGCTCAAAGGGTGATCTTTTATGCATGGACTGAGCATTGGCTTGAAATCCTAGTGGGTAGGACTACTTCAGAGGGTTAACTCTTTGATTATTCTTATTACCTACAGGGTTGGCTTGAGGGTTTCTCAACTACTGGTTATTGTTACTTTGTTTGAAGTATGGATGGATTCTCCAGCCGAAGTTATATGTATTGTAATAGGGTTTATTAGAAAGGTTTCTAATGACATTTACAGCCTGCAAGGTGGTCATCTTCAGATCTATCACCTGTCAACATAACATCCCTTCACTTGATGGCAATAATTGCACATAAATCATTCTAGGATTTTCTAACTTTGTAGAAAAAAAAAATACATGAGTGTTTAGGTGATACCTATCCCAAGTGCTACAACACACAGGGGGATCACATAAGTACACGTGTTGTATCAGTAATACTAGACTTATAGTCTAGAATGTTGATCCCATGAGGAATAAGGGAATTCAATTTAGGAAAGGGTCTAGCTTACTGGTTTTAGTTCTAACATGAAATTTGGGTTTTGTTATATTCCTAAAAAACAATCATAAAGTACTCAATTAAATAAAATGTTTAAAGTCATACAAATGCAATCCTAAATTATCAAGATTTTATTTAAAGTATAAAATACATAGTGAATCATCCTTGTAATTAATGAGTAAATAAGATTTTATGAAATGGTGAATTACAAGTAGAAAAGCCTAGCGCTAAATAGGAGGAAAAGTCTTCTTTACCCCCTCTTGAGTGCATAAGGAAGCTTGGTTAAAAATAACTTTATTACCAAAAATTTCGTACCTAACCCATCAAAGCATATTTCCATAACATTTACATTTCCTTACAAGGAATATCCTCATATACCCCATAGTTCAATGTGAGTAACCTATTCGATTCTATCACAAACATTCCCAAGACTTATGGTTCATAACATTTTTTAATAATTCACATGACTAAAATGAAAAGAAAATTAAGCGTTGAAGGTTAATCAGCACTATATAGATTAATTTAATTACTTAGAAATTATCATTCTATCAAACCAATTTAGAAATCACAAGGAAGAGCAAATTCATACTTAAGAATCATGATAAAAACTCCAAATATGTTCATTGAAACAAAGAAAAATCCACTATCTAATTGTTACAACTGAATGAAAATAGAAAGTATACAATAGTACCTAGCTTTCTTTCCTTTACAATGACTAGAAGATGAATTAATCAACACTCTTCCTGAATTCCTAAACTATTTCTCCTGTAGAACTCCACCTATCCGAAGAAGAAGAAGAAGGGATCTTCGTAGCAAGCAAAGACCTCAAAGTAACCCACTGGCATCAATCCCCATATGCATGCAGTGTAGTGTTATTTATAAGCTCTTTGTCTTCCATGATTCCTTTGCAGCTTTGCAGAACCCCCCATCGTTTGACGCCTAAGTGCCTAAAGGGAGCTTAAGTTCTCTATGGCCTGACACCTAGTAGCTCATGTCACGGTGCCGGTGCCTAGGAACATAATGTTTCGCGCTTAAGCTCCAAGCTCTCGAGTTGGTGAAGCAAGGACTGGCGCCTAGGTGCCCAATGGTCTGACACCTAAGCGCCACCTTGCACCTTTTATATTAATACCCACTTCTTATTTCCTTACTTCAATTACCTATTGTACTACAAAACAAACACCACAAATACCTTTCTTACAGTGCAATTTCATCCATAAACATGTATAGAATCAATCAAAAATACTAGCTAGCTTTTCCATACATCAAAATCCCCCATAGGAAAAATTTGTCCTCAAGTAACACCACAATTTAAATATTGGTTTAATTAATTAGAGGAGTAGGTTTCATAAAAAGCTATACACAATTTTACTTCAAAAGATTCATAGTTAAGAATATTTAATTTTTAAGTGAACAAGTTCATATCATAGGCCTTAAAAAACTTTTGATTCAACAAATAAAATTTGATTTCATATCCATTTTAAAAAAGAAGTAATAAATGCTTATTAGCACATATTAGATGTCAAATGTAAAGAACTAAGCTCTCCAATATGTAATTTTAGTAATGCTTCATAAATATAAATGAACATAGGAATGTTGTTGAGTCTTTTTAATTTAAAAAGGAATGTTAGTAAAACTAATTTTCTGTAAGACTTCTCCTCAAGCTTCTCCTCAAGTTGTTTTTCTATTTATAACACTTTTCATTAGGATGGAAATTAAATCCTTAGCTTAATTTCTTGAGGATTACTATATCTTGATGAGACTTTGACCCCCGAATATTTATGCTTACGATTTAGATAGGAAGTTTATGATTTATAATATGGGATACTACGCAAGTATACATATCATTTATCAAGTAATATAGGACTTTCTGATTAAGCCCCGAGATATCGAACCCACAGGGAAATGTCTAAAACTTTAAAGAAACGGGAAAATAATTTTTTACTTTTTCAAATGATTTTGTAAAGCAAGTTCTAAGATACAAAGTTTGAAAAGTTGTTTTTGATAAAAAGTTAAGCAGGAAATTAAAATTATCAATACTCTAAATACGATATAAAAGCTATAAGAATCAAATATCTTTTTCCTTCTTCAATGAATCAGTAATAATTATGGATATTTTTGTTGTGGAAGTATTTAAATGTATTGTGTCAAATAGGAACAATTATATTCTTTACCCTTACTTGGTTCTATAAAGAAAATTGGTTAATTTGAAATTTTGAAATTTTATAGATGGGTTAAGCAGGGAAGATTCCAGCTCTCACTCTAGAGTTCTCTCTATTCCCTCCACCTGGGGGCTAACATATCATAACAAAATTTAAAATAACAAACCAAATTAGATGGCTTTTGTCTGTCACTCTAAAGTCCTCTAATTTTACTCCCCAATAAAATATATCTCCCTATATATTTGCGTTCAATCATATGTACTACAATTCTCACCCATATAATTGCATGAGATTCTTTCCAATCGTTGATTTAGAAAATACCGCATTGGTTCATACATAATCTCACAACAAATTTTAACATTTTAATTGGTCACATTAAGAAGTAAATAAAGTACAAGGAATTGAATCATCACAATTTCTTTCAGCATTAAACACTTATACTTTCCACAACAAACTTCCATAATTTAATTACTTCATCATCTAAGAAAGAAAAAAGATAAAGTAAACTACTCAGATTTCATGGAGAAAACACAAACACAACTTGATTTGAAAGCCTAAACCATAATGAAAACACAACAAATCTTGCTTAAAAATAAAGTGTAAAAACAAAGATAAATATTTATTTGAAAATCCTCTCAATGAGATTCTGGAAGTTCCTCTAAAATTTTGCTTTCCACAATACAACTCTACAGAGGTTGGCGCCCAACTCTGATGACTCAAATGCAAACTTTATACTTCAATAAAAACTAGATACAAGGATGAAAGAAAATTGGTGAGAAGAAGGCTTCACACCAACTCCTTTTTTCTTTCTTACTCTTTACTCTCTACTAACAACTATAGAGCTACACTAATTTCACACACTCTCCAGACATCACAAGACTCTCTAAAAAGGCTCTAAAAAAAGGCTCTCTAAAGGAACTCTCTAAAAAAGAACTCTCTTGCAAATTATGAGGCTTCATTTTAATAATTTTCTAAAAGGTGCTTGGTGTCTCTTCAAATCATGTCTAGAATGTATCCACCAAAAGATGCATCCCTTCAATCACATCTGCCACTCAAAGGAAGTTTAGGAAGTTACCACTAAAAGTTGCATCAAACACCCCTTGATAATGGCGCCAAATTTGATTAAAATTTGATTTTTAACTGTGTCGCTTAAGCGCCGGCACTGTGGCGCTTAGGCTCCAGAGGCCAAAATTTTGAAACTTCATAATTTTGCTCCAAATTTTATCCTTTTTTGCTCCTTTCATCATAATTAATCATTTTCGTCATACCTGTAAGAAAAACACAATATACCTTCCATTAAAGTGCAATATCATCAAAAATAGGTATAAAAATGTGCATAAAAACACTATATATTTTAGGTGTATCAGCCTTGTAATGATTTTGAATTCTACATCCATTTCTGTAAATTAAAACACTCACACATCCCTCCTCCATCCAATGCTTTAAAAGTTTACGAAGTATTAGAGTGAAATCTTTAATATATGGAGGCTATGTTCTTACTAATTATACATCTAAATGCCATTGTTTAGCAAATAACTAAATCTTTTTTAAAAATAAATATGCTAACCACTTTTTCATTTGTTGGTTCAAAAAGTTTAGTTAGTCTATTCTATCTTAATTCATAGCAAGTTCATGAAAGTTTCGCTATGTTTGTTCTTCCCAAGAATGTGATAGTACCATATTTATCCCCACTTTCCTCAAGTTGACTAAAATTAACTATTTAAGTTTTATATTTTATGGATAAATACTTTAAGCACCACATGATTTTTCCCCAAACATATTTTCAAATACTTACAACAATACGAACATGAACCCAGTTGGGGAATTAGTGTACATTAATACTTCCTACTACATGCGCATATCAACAATAAATCAACAATTATGTGACAAAAAGTGCCATTGAACTGAATAAACACATATAAAATTGCACATGAAATTTCACACATTAACAAATGAGAATATGAAAAGTACAATAATGAAAGTATCTAAGTCAACCAGAGTACATCATAATAGCAACATCAAATACAATAAAATCTTAGCTTCTAAATAAAAACAAACCATCACTCATCCTCCTCCTCATTGTCATCTCCCTTCTCATCATCATCATCTTCTTCCTCTTCATCCTCTCCATCTTCTTCTTCTTCTGAATCCTCCTCCATTCATTGTCGAGTTCCCTCATAAGTCTGGAAAGGAGAATACACTGGGAAGTCAATGGGATTGTCACCTCCAATCCACTAGTTCCTTCAGTACATATCCAGCTAAGCGGTTTGGAAACTAGCAATGTGATCGAATTGGCTTTTGTTTTGCCAATCCATATGTCTGTATATTGGAGGGATCATCCTAAAGCCTCTCTAATATCTATGCAATAGAGGCCATCATTGTAGTAGGATGAGGTCTGAAGTAGGAAGAAGAGGGCTGAGTCGGGCCAAGCCCAGTCCCAAAAACAACATGTTTCCTGTATAGGTTAATGTTGGATTTGGAGATGGGCTTCAATGGATGAAGTGGATCCTCTTAAATACCAAATGGAGTGCTAGAGTTATGGCCTTGATCAAGCCTGATCTGAGTGTCACCGTACCAGAACTGCTGTGGTCATGCTAGTTTTGGATGTGGTCAGGTCGATTTCAGGACTGGTAATGCCACCAGATAGTTAGATCCTATTTTTGAATTTATTTTAATGTTTGTTTTTACTGGATCTTGAAGAGGGGATGTTAGAGTGCGAATAGAAGGACTCTTTTGGAGTGGAGAGATCTGGAGCTGGCCTGGGCACCAAAGTTGAGGGATTTGGGAGTTTTCATTGGGTTTCTTCTTCCTCTTTTGGGTTGAGGTCCTAAGTACTTTTTTTTCTATCTTTTCCTTTCTATTGTTCTTATATATTTTGAGAGGTTATAGTTAGTTACAGTGGAAGAGTGAACAATCTATTTTGTAAGTGACTTTTTCAATTTTCCTTGCAATAATGATTTCGATATTTTTCTGATTTTATTTTTATTATGCTTAGCTAAAATTTCTTTCGTACTTCTGTGATTTATGGAGTATGATTTTGTGTTTTTTTTAAATAATTTCTTTTATTGAGGAATCAGGGTCTTTTTTTTTTGTGTTAACCATAAATTTTCATTTGCTCATGATATGGTCAATTAGGATGTTAACATATTTCATGATCTGTGACTCCTACCTATTGCATAGAGAAATGAAATGGTTAACCACAAAACTTAGTTAATAATACATAAAATTTATATAGGCTTTATAACATAGGAAGGGATTCAGAATAAATCCACAGGATGCCATGGTGATTGAGGAAATCTAAAATTCATGGGTTCTAGTCTTCTTTTGACCTGGATATAGGCATAAGGAGAACTTTTTTTTGTTTTTGACAACTATCACATAGAAAAAAAGTAAATGAAAATCACGAACCACCACCTCAACAAAATCACATGGGCGAAAGCCCCATATACCTTAAAGACTACTAACATTTATCTGCCACTATTTTCCATATTTTTCAAATTTATTTTATTTTATAATTTTTCTTTTAAGCAAGATTTTCGGAAATCATCTCTTGTTGGTGATCACACCAAACTAGGTTTAGAAGTTTAGTATAATAGATATTCACCCTTCAAAATAATTCTTAACACTTCCCTCTTGGAATCGATACGTGATACTCTTTAACTGCATAATTACTTGACATGTATACTTCTATTGTGTAGCAGACTTACTTCACAGTAAGTTTGATCGCATCAATTTTGTTGTTTTGCTGCCTAAAAAAGGTGCTAAAAAGAATTCTGATCTTAGGATAACTTTAGTTAAACTACTAAGAATCTATGTTTAAGTAGTTTTTTTTCTTTTTTTGTTTATTTCATAATTGTTTGCACTTGTATTGTAGTTGTGTTTTCTTGTAGGCATTAAAAAATTTTAAAAACCTAAAAGAAAGGAAAGCTAAAAAGCCAAAAAAAAAATAGTTCCAACACATTGAAATAACAAATCCTTGAGAAAATTATTTTAGATCTTTTGAGGAGTATAGCAACACATTGATGACAGGCCTTCACTATCTTGAACACCTTACGTAGGACCTAGGTTTGATTGCCCCTCTTTCACTACCTACTACCCTAACTAGACTACCTACCCAAACTCTAATTTGAACATTAATACTTCCTTAACTAGACTACTTCCCAAGGTTGGATCACCCCTCTTCCACTACCTATGGCCCTAAAAGAATCACCCCTCTTCTACTACTTATGACGCTAACTAGAAAACCAGCATTAGGGGAGAACTCAAGTGAACCTTATAAAAGATTAGGAAAAATGGGGTAGGGACCACATTTACCAAACTCACCTTTGAAAGTCACCTTGAAACCCCAATTTATAAAAGATAACAAGTTGTTAGAGGAATTGGTAGAAAATTTGAGAAATGAATCCAACACCAACACCTAAAGTTGGTTGATTTACCCAATCTTCAATTGAAATAATAATAACCCTAGTGTAGAAATTCAACAATGGGAAAGTGGCCAAGTTGATCTTTTAGAAACTTGGAATAACGAGCATAGTGACTACCATGGAAAAAAGAGTATCTGCAGGAATTAGTGATAAACCTGAGGAAATAGTTACAAAAGTAACCTAATGCCTTTAAAACATCGAAAATCAAAGTTAGCTAGCCTATTAAGTAATGAACTGCAAGGAATGTTGTGGTAGTAGAGGGCCATATCATTGAATCTGAAGAATTGAACCCTGAAGAGCAAGCTAAGTTGGATGAAATTGGTTAGATGATGACTGAGGAGAAATGTGATCTTCTTTTCAAGACACCCACTTGCATTTTGAGGGAGATATTTGAGCTTATAATATCACCTGTACGAGTGCCCCATGAGGAAGATTTGGAAGATAGCTATTGGTAGGAGAGTGACCCAGTATAGTTAGATCTAAATCCTGAAAAACCTAGGGAGACCGTGAAATATTTTATAGTGGTTTGTTTCATGCAACTTGTGAGAGAAACACTGATCTGTAAATGGGGGAGTTAATTAGGAGGAATTTGGATTTAGAAATACCTTTATGAATGATCATCTGATTAAACCCCCGAATACCCTCTAAAAGACTTTTATCAAACTTAGAGTGAATAGGTGCAAGAAAAATTATTTTTCAGGACTTAGTAAGAACACAAGGACAAATAAAGTATTGGGAAATTGATTGGAAATTACTAAATTGAAATTTTTATCATGGAAGAAGCTTTCTTCGTCGGGCTAAGGATGGTACACCTGAAGATTACCTGTTTTTAATATCAAATTAATGCTCATTTTAGAACATTTTTTATGATATTGAAATTTAAAGAAAGTTATTTTACATATTTTTGGTTTCAGATACAAGGAATGGATATTTAGAGAAAATGTGGGCAAAATGCAACAAAATGGAAAAGATATTTATGGCACCATAGCGCTAGGACTAGGATTATTGCGGAAGGCGCGAAGAGAAGGTGGCGCTATAGCGACAGTAACTGAAATTCTAGAAGGTGCATTGTACGTGGCTGAATTTTGAAGAGGTGGTTGAAGTATCCCTTGGTTATTTTTAGAGTCTATTAAAAGGGCCAACTTTTTAACAAAAAAGAGAGACTTTTGGTCAATTGGGAGAATTTTTAGAGTTCATTTGGTGTGTGTGTGTGTGTGAGTGAGATAGTTTGTTTGTTTTTCTTTGTGAAAGAAGAGTTTTGAGATTACTTGAAGGAGACTTCAGGAATTGCTTAGGGAGAAGGCATAAGATAAGTATATTGTATTTGTTTTTTAGTTTTTGTTCTTATGACTTGGCTTTCAATACAACTAATGTGTTCTCTTATCTCCATGGATTCTGAGTAGCTTTTTTTTCTTTCTCTTTGCATATGAGAATTAATCATGTGTTGATAATGGTTTAAAGATTTTTTTTATCTTAAAAATTGAGATGGTATTTTCACCGGTTCTTAATTTACTTTGAAAACTAATCATTTGTAATGTTAAATTCAGTTGCAAAACATAATAGCCCTGGAGGGCTATGATTTCACCAACTAGTGAGTACCACACTTCACATTAGATAGAGCCATTGCAAATGTCCAAGGGGGTGCAAATAGATAGAGAGATAACTTTTGATGGGTGTAGAATTGATATTTCTATGGTGACATACTAGATTCTTTTCCCACTTTGGCCTTGAGTTTGGATCTAAGGGTCCCTAGTAGGTCTTATAGACAGGGCACAGTGGGTAATCTAGAAGTGAGAGGCTAGAATCTACTCAGTACTACTACACAAGATGGAACAAACTTAAGGTTAGCTAATGTTCTTTTCTAGCACTGAAAGGGGATAAAGAATGGGTATGCTCATATTTGTCACAATACAATATTTTATATTTTTAATCATTCAAATCCTACACTAATTAATATCTCTTTGTAAGGGGAATTATCTTTTCATAACATTAGAACTCTTTTTACTTTATTATTCTTTTAAAGCTTTATTAAACTTTTAAAATTTGATCTTACTTTCTGCTTAAACTTTGTTTTAATCCATTACAAACATTTTGACATTCTTTTCCTATCATATTTATCTATATTTTAGATATAAGTTTTATTTATTGATTATTAAGAAGATTCAACTTCCCCATGAGATCGATACTGGGGTTTTTAAAGGAAACTCTATATTATTTCAAATGATACGTAAACTTGCATAGTATCTTAGTGTGAAAGGTTATTATTTATTTTCTAAATCATTTCATTTATTACCACTAGCCACTAAGTATAATTTGAGACAAGTTTTTGTTAATCTTTAGAAGTAATTGTGGGGCAAGTTTTTTACGTCGTTGTTGGGGAAAGAAAGAGAAGGTTAGCGATAAAAATTTTTAACTTTGAATTATATTTGAATGTAGATTTATTTTTAGGAGAATTAAAATTTAATTTTAGTACCTTTTCAATTTCGAAAATCCTTCAAAAATAAAAAAAAATTAAAAAATAAAAAATTAAAAAAAAGAAATATTTTCTTTTAAATATTTTAAGTTTAATTTTTTTTTTGAATTTTTTACTTTGTGTATGTGTAGTTTAGAATATGAAGGTTTAGTGCCTTACGACTCTGAATTAGAATGGATGATAAGAAAAATTAGAAAACAAAGAGGACTTCATTATTTTCATGAAATGGCAAATATATCCGGAAAAAATTATGAAAATCAAAATGTTGAAAATGAAAATCGTAATTTACAAAGACTTTAAGGGATTATGCAAACCCTGCATCAGATGAAGTTCAATTAAGTATTCAAATCCTTGCTATAGCAGCTAACTCATATGAACATAAATTTGCAATTATACAAATTGTACAAAACATTCAGTTTGAGGGAACGCATTCTGAGGATCTAAACTTATATTTAACATGTTTTTTAGAAATGTGTGCTACATTTAAATATGATTGTGTATCAAACAACGTTGTCAGACTTAGGATTTTTTATTTTTCAGTAAGGGATAAAGCTAAGATGTAGTTAAATTCACTAGCATCTGGATCTATTAGAACTTGGGGGGATTGAGCACAAAGATTCTTGGCTAAGTACTTTATACCTTAAAAAACTGTTAAGCTTGGAAATGGTATTACTTATTTGACTCAGTATGATGGAGAGCTAAATATGAAGCTTGGGAAAGATTTATGGAACTCCTTAGAAAGTGTCCACATCATGTTTTACCAGATTGGTTAATCATTAAAACTTTTTGTAATGAATTAGTATGATCCCTTAGATCAATCATAGATGCTGCTGTTGGAGGTTCATTAATGTCAAAATCATTTGATGAAGTTTATTCATTAATTGAAGAAATGACTACGAATACTTTTCAATGGCCCTCTGAAAGGGTAAATCCTAAGAGAGTAGTCAGTATTCATGATAATGACGCTATTTCAATGGTTGCATCTCAAGTTACTACATTATCTAGAAAAATAGACTAAATTGGAATGAATTTTTCTCCAACACCTCATGTGATTGAAGAAAATTTATTATGACAAATGATTGATTATCACACCTTATTAGAAACTTTAAATGTTATTAATAATAGACCCAATAAACCATATTCTAATTATTACAATCTAGATTGGAAAAACTATCCTAAATTTAACTAGAACAACAATCCTAGTGGTGGAAGTAAACAGTGGGGGAACAATCAAATAGACTCATTGGGAAAATGGAACAACCAGAGTTGTGCTAACTATATACCTAATTATCCTCATGGATTTAGTAGTAATAAACAAATTAAGTAGAAGAAGTCGTCTATAGAAAAAGTCGTGTTACAGATGGAAAACAAATTATAAAATCAAAGTGTTGCTATTCAATATATTGAGAATAAACTGAGATAAATTGCTAACGCACTTAGCAATGGGCCTCAGGGAACAATTTATAGTAATGTTGAGATCAATCCTAAAGATAAAAATAAAGAACAAGAGCAAGTTAAAGCTGTCCAACTTAAGAGTGGAAGGGAATTAAATGATGGACTTCAAAAAGAGATTTAAGTTGAGAGCGAAGATAATGAAACTGAAAAACGTGAAGATACCATTCCTAAGGAAGTAGAAAAATCTATATCTCTAACTAAGATTAATTTAAAAAAAAAACCATCACCTCCTTTTCCTCAAAGACTCAGACAACAAAGGTTGGATCAATAGTTTTTGAAATTTTTTGAGATATTTAAGTAACTTACAGTTAATACTCTTTTTGCAGAAGCGTTGGAGAAAATTCCAAGTTATGTTAAATTTATGAAAGAATTTTAAGTAAAAAAAATGAAGTTTGAAGATTATGAAATTGTTGCACTTAGTGAAGAATACAGTGCAATAGTTTAGAAAAAGCTTCACAAAAAACTCAAGATCCTGGTAGCTTCACCATACCTTGTGCAACTGGAGAAACATTCTATGAAAAATTTTTATGTGATCTAGTAACAGTCATTAATCTCATGCCATTATCTATATTTAGAAGGTTAGGTTTAGGAGAGATATCTCCCATTACTATAACCCTATAGTTAGCTGATTGATCTATCACCTATCTTGGGGGATTATAGAAGATGTGTTGGTTAAAGTGGATAAATTTTTCTTCCATGTTGATTTCAATGTGTTAGATATGGAAGAAGATAAAGAAATTCATATCATTCTAAGGAGACCTTTACTTTCCAGCGGACATGTGATGATAGATGTGTAAAAATGAGACTAAATCATGAGAGTTAATGATTAGGAACTCACATTTAATGTGCTTAAATCAATGAAGTATCATGATAAAGGAAACGATCGTAAATGCTATAAAATGGACATTAATGATTATATGATTGTTAATCATTTCCAAGAAAGATGTGAAGTCATATCAGCTCCCAAAGAACCAAAGAGTGAAACTAAAAATAATTTTGAGGATAAATTAAATGAGATAATTACTGAAGATTCAAATTATGTTCAGAAAAATTTTGAAAATTTGGATACTGCTGAAAATAGTAAACCTCTTATTCCTTCTATTGAAAAACCTCCTAAACTTGACATGAAGGTTCTCTCTACTAATTTAAATTATGCCTTTTTGGGGATCTCATCTACATGAAAATTTATTATAACCTCCTATTTGACTGCAGAACAGGAAAAAAAATTATTGGAGACATTGAAAAATCATAAGAAAGCCTTTAGATACATTAGCCGATATTAAAAGAATTAGCCCTTCAGTCTGCATCCACAAAATTTTGATGAAAGATGATCATAAACCTAGGGGTGATCCTCAAAAGAGCTTAAATCCTATAATGAAAGAAGTTGTTAAGAATAAAATTTTAAAGTAGTTGGCTGTTAGAATTATTTATCATATTTCTACAGTTCTTGAATTAGTCCTATTCATCGTGCTCTTAAGAATGAAGGAGTGACCGTAGTTGTAAATGAAAGGAATGAAGTAATTCCTATTAGACAAGTCACTGGGTGGTGAATCTTTATTGAATATAGAAAAATAAACCTCCCCACTAGAAAATATCATTTTCCTCTACCTTTTCTGGATCAAATGTTGGATAGACTGGCTGGGCATAATTTTCTGCTTTATGGATGGATATTCTGGATACCACCAAATCCCTACAGCTTCTGATGGTCAAGATAAAACAACATTAACTAGTCCACATGAGACTTTTTCTTTAATGAGAATGTCATTTGAATTATGTAATGCACCTGCAACTTTTCAAAGATGTATGATGTCAATTTTCTTTGATTTAATTGGGAACGAAATTAAAGTTTTTGTGGATGATTTCTCATTTTTTGGAACCAATTTCAATGCATGTTTAAATCACTTTAAAAGAGTTCTAAAACACTGTGAAGAAATAAAATTTGTTATCAATTGGAAAAAATGTCAATTTATGGTTGCAATAGGAATTGTCTTAGGACATAAGCTTTCTTAAAAGGGCATGGAAGTAGATCCAGCAAAAATTCAAGTTATTTCTGAATTACCATCTCCTAAATTTGTGAGAGGGGTAAGAAGTTTTATAGGACATGTTGGGTTCTATTGACATTATAATAAAGACATACAAAAAATTACTAAGCCTCTATGCCATCTTTCAGAAAAAAGATGCAACTTTGATTTTAATGAAATTCCCGAATGCCTTCAATTTATTAAAGGAAAAATTAATCACTGCACCAATTATTCCTAGTTAAAAAAGCCATTTGAATTAATGTGTGATGCTATGATTATGCTATAGAGCTTGTTTTAGGGCAAAAATACAATAAAATTTTTAAAGTGATATACTATGCTAAGAAATCCTTAACGAAGCTCAAATTAATTACACCACTACTGAACAGGAACTATATTGCTTGGCTTTGATAAATTTAGATCTTATCTTATTAGAGTGAATTGCATTGTGTATATTGATCATTCTTCTATTAAATATTAAATGATGAAGAAGAATGCAAAACCTTGATTAATTAGATTTGTCCTTCTGATGCAAGAATTTGATTTTTCAAGTTGTGGACAGGAAGGGTACTGATAATCGGAAAGCTAACCATTTGTCAAGGCTTAAGCAGGAAAATAATGTTAACTTTATTGATAAAATAAATGAATGTTTTCCTGATGAATAATTATATGAGATTAATCAATGGCGAATTTCGTGGTATGCAGATATAGTTAACTAATTGGTTAGTAACATTTTACCCTATGGATTTGATAGCCATCAAATAAAAAAATGCATTCATGATTTAGAATTTTACTTTTGAGATGACCTTTTTTTATATAAACAATGTAAGGGTATAGTTATTCGAAGATGTGTACCAATAGAAGAAACCCGAGAAATTACGCAAAAATTTCATAAAATCAGTTTCTAGAGGACATTTTTGGGTTGATAAAACAATATTTAAGATTGTACAATCTAGATTTTGTTGGCCTACATTATTTAGGGATGTTAATAATTACATAAAAATATGTGATCGATGTCAGAGAATAGGAAATATTTCTAGAAAAAATGAAATGCCTCTATATTGTACTTTAGAAGCTGAAATTTTTGATGTTGGGGTTTTAGATTTTATAGGACCATTTATACCATCTATTGAAAAATTTTATATTTTGATAGTTGTGGATTATGTTTCTAGATAGACTGAAGCTCTTACTTTACCTCATTGTAATGCTAAGAGTGTAGCAAAATTTTTTTTAAAAAATATTTTTACTAGATTTGGAATGCCAAGACTAATTTTTATAAATGGGGGGAGTTATTTTAAAAATAGAATGAATCAAACAATAACACAAAATTATGCAATTAACCATAGAATTGCCACAGCTTATCATCGTAAGACTAGTGGTCTAGCAGAAGTATCTAAAATTGATATTAAAATAATATTGGAAAAAACTATTAATCCTAGCCTAAAAGATTGGTCTGCTAGACTAGATAGTGCATTATGGGCTTATAGAACTGCACATAAAACTCCTATAGTAATGTCACCATATCCTCTTATATATAGAAAATCATACCGTTTAGCAGTTAAAATAGAGCATAAAGCTTATTGGGCCATTAAAAAGTTTAATTATAATTTGAAAGATGCTTGAGAGAAATGATTATTACAATTAAATGAGGTTGATGAAATAAGAACTGAGTCTTATGAAAATGCTAAAATCTATAAGGAGAAAATGAAAATGTGTCATGATCAAAGAATTTTGAAAAAGAATTTTAAGTTTGGATAAGAAGTTATATTATATAATATAATATTAAAATTATTTCTAGGAAAACTTAAGTCCAAGTGGTCAGGGCCATTTATTGTGGTAAGAGTTTATCTATATGGTGTTATTGATATTGAAGATCCTAAAACTGGAAGAATGATTAAGGTAAATGGACACAAGTTAAAAGCTTATATAACTAGAGATATTCATGCATTTGAGGAGATCCGAATGTTGGGTCAACCCCATTAAAACATTGGATATGACAGGCTGACGATGTTAAACAAAGTGCTTTATAGGAGGCAACCCATAGTTATTAGTTTGGATTGATTTAGTGATTGTTATTTATGATGAGTTTATGAAGTGATATTGAATCTTACATGATTGAGATGGTACAAAACAATATTTTATTGATTAAGATAAGGTGGGAATTAAAAAAATTTGACATTTGGAAATTTTGGTGTGGTGCTATAGCGCCACAGCCTGAATAATTCCCTAAATCACCCAAATGACAGTTTTCTGCCCCCTTCTGCTCTATTAAACTTCAAAGAATGGAAATGGAGTCATCTACTTCACATTTCTATGCAGTCTAGAGAAGGATAGGAGTGGAAAATTCATCTCAAGGGCAATGAAGACTAATGGCAATGGAAAGATTGAAGATAAGAAGATGATGCATAAGGATGCTCAGACTTATTACAATGGATTCTTAGCATTGAGTCTGGAACAACTTATCGAAAACTTGAAGATGATTGAGAAGGAGATATCCCATCTGCACAAAAAATTTGGATGACTTTTTCACACTTTGATTGATAGATGAATTTTCAATTATATCATTTGGCAAGACTACGAAGACTACCAATTAAGCATGTATAGCAACAACAAACGGATCGACGGTAACATTGCTTCATATTTTCCATGTCCACATTTTTACCATGTGTTTGATTGTACCTATTTGGAGGGTGAAAAGGAGGATGAAACCATTGTTCACAACTATTCTTAAGCATATGACTATATGAAAAATATGTTAGTATTGAGTGTTCATGTATGCTGTGCCGACTTTGTTCTTATAGTGACTCTAGCACTACAAGATTTGTGTTCTATGTTTGTATTTACTTTTAAATTGAGTCTATGCTGTGTCTGTATGTAATCAACTTATAATTATTATAAGAAAAGAATCTAAGTTTGTGTTGTTGAAAATTTGTTTACTGTGTTTTAAGATTTGGATTAGTATTTGCACGCTTAAATGTTGGAATGATGATGAACCAAATAACATTCAAAATGGATATTTAAACTAGAATATTAGAATTTTAAAAATTTAGATTTTTTGGGCTCTTTCGTTATATAGAAAAATTTCCAAAATCTGGTTAAGTATAAATGGCTCTATAGCGTTGAACCGAACTGAGAGCAATTTTTTGCACCTGGACTGCCGGTTCACGCCATTTTTTTCTCTGGTTCGTCTCCTTCCTCCCATATTTTGCAACTTGCTCCCTAGGGCTTTAATTTGTGGGTGATTGGCTTAGAGTTATTATGTCAAACTCTAGATTTCTTTTTCTTTGGGTATGATCTACATTTTGGCTTTGAAATTTTTTAAATTCACCATGGATTTCTTCCACATCTTGGTTAGGCCAAAAATGTGAAAATTTGAAATATTTAGCAAGAAATCCATGGTTAAGGTTTATTTTTATTTGAATGAATTTATTGAAGCTTTTTGAAATTAATTTGAATATAATTTGAAATTTTAGTAAATTATTATGGCTCCAATGATGAAGAGGGGTAGAGAAAAATCAGTTTTTGATTCTGATAAATTGCAAGCTTTAAGGCACAGAACAGATATGGAGATCTATAATCCAAGAAATTGTTTGCAAAGCGTAGTTTTCTTCATCCTCGTGGAACTATCTAATACTTGATTGTGGGACGACAGTGGGAAACTTTCTATTATTTCACTGCCGTTGTAGTTATTTTTGTTGTTTGTAAATTTTAGGCAAACCTCTCTGACGAATCTGACGATTTAATATTTTTTTTGAAGACAATATGTTGATATTAGTCCTATTCGGATAAACCACTTTTTTAAGCTGCATAGTGTTCCTACTTATTTATATTGATAGTTTAACCCATTTGATGCTGAGCTTGATGATATTATGGGATTTTTGACCGACGGGCATAAAATTTGGAAGATCAAATATGGACACCGGGTAAATTTTTTTTTCAAACCTTAATGTTCATTCTAGAGCCTAAAATTACTTCAAAATGAAAACCAAAGGGGGTAGGGAATCACCAAAGTCAAACTTGGATCTCATTTAATAAGTGTTACTAAAACCAATTTTTTTAAAGAATTCTAATAGTCCTACACAACCTACTTATTTATCACAAGGAAAAGGTAGAAAGACCACTCAGAATGTATTGAGAAACCACCACAAAGTATCTTTGAAAACAAGTAAATCCACTATAAAATTGCGTTTAAAGAATTACAACAACAAAATCACACAATAGTTAGCTTTTCTACCCTTTACAATGTGCTGAGAATGCTCCCCCAAGGATCTCCTATGCCCTTACTGCTCTACTCAAGTATCTCCTTACAATATCACTCAAAATGCTCACCAGAATATCAATGAACCTCTTCTATTCTAAAGGAAGGGAAGGAATTCACCACCAGGCCTCAAAATAAGGCCAATAGCTCCCCACTTCATCACCAAAGAACCCATTTATCTTGCTAAGTAACTCCCCAATTTGTGTAGAGAAACTAATAAAAATTTCCTAGACAGTTTCAGGCGCCTAGGCATCATAAGGTTGGCACCTAAGCGCCGGTCTTTCTATTTGTCAATTTGGGTAGGGGCGCCTAGGCGCTCAGAAAAGTGGCCCAAAGGCACTGGTAGTGGCTCCTATGCACCCACAGACTGACGCTTAAGTGCCAGCCTTTTGGGTTCCTGGGGTGGGACAGGCACCTAGGCGCCCCAAAAATCTGACGCCTAGGCGCCAGTCACTTGGGTCCTCCTTAGCTCAAAGTCACCTCTACTTTGCTCCACTTCAACTACCTATTGTACTTGCAAGAAATACTCAAAAATACATTTCTTTAAAGTGCATTTTCCTCCACAAAAATGTGCAAAATATAAAAAAAATTAAGCATAATTTTCTCTACTTCAGTAGGCCATTTTGGCAAAGATAAAACTCTCATAGTTGTGAAAGAATACTTTTTTTGCTCAATTAACAAGAGACATAGAGCGACATGTCTAACAATGTATGATTTGTCATATCTCAAAAATACATGACCAAAATAGAAGATTTTATACACCTTTACCTACCTCTAAAGTGCCTTGTGTTGATGTCAACATGGACTTTGCAATAGAAATCCACACAGACAAAGGAGTAAGGATTTTGTCACGGTAGTAGTTGGATGTTTCTCAAAGATGGTACATTTTGTCACCCGCCATTGAATGTTAGATGCATCTGATATTGCCAATTTCTACTTCCAAGAGATCGTAAAACTTCACGGCATTTCAAGGACTATTACTTATGATCAAGAAGTTAAATTTTTTAGCCACTTATGGCAGAACCTCTGGAGTAAACTAGGAACTAAACTCCAATTTAGTTTTCCTCAGACGAATGGATAGACCGAAGTAGTTAATAAGAGCTTTGGAAATCGGCTTCAATGCTTTCTAGTTAAAATACATGAAATAGTTGGATCTCATTCTTGCTCAAGCTGAGTTTTCTCATAATTGATCAACAAGGCAAACTAAAGGACACACAAAAAGTGTGTCCGTTGACATGCCCGAAAATTTGATAATTTTTTATTTACATTCAATACTTATTTTTAGTGATATTGCAATTTAAAGGAAAGTATTTTTGTGTTTTTTTTATTACAGGTACAATAAGCTAAGCAATTGAAGAAAAGGAGCAAAAATGGGGTCAAATGGAGCAAAAGAGCACAAATTGAACTAGCACCTAGGCACCCCAAGCTCCATACCCTATAAATGGAAACAGATAGCCTGAAACCATGGTGCTAAGACTAGTGCCTAGGTACCAATTCTGCGCTTCTAGAGTATTGTCGCTTAAGTGCCATGGATGAGCGTCTTGGTTCCAAAATCATGTTTTTTAAATGCAATGTATTTGGATGAATCTTTAAGTGGCATCTGAAGTGACTCTTGGGGATTTCGCGGATTATCTTAAGGGGACTTAAAAGAGAAGAGAAAAAGTGGTGGGGGGGGGGGGCTTGGTGTCTCTTCATTTGGGTAGTGTCTTTTGGAGTTCATAGTGACTTTTGACACTTAACAAGAAGAGAGAAAGGGAGGAATTGAGAGATTTCTTCATTTGTTTTATTTATCTTATAGAGATTGGAAAGGAGTGTAAGGGACCGCTATTTGCTATGCAGGGAGGACATGAATCTTCTGTAAAGATAAGTCTTGTACTCTTTTTGAATTTGCTTTGAATTATTGCAATATAGTTGTATGATTTCAATATCATTTGCAATGAAGAATCCATGTGTTTTCTCCATGCTTAGTGATTAGTTTTTCTTACTCTTTTCTTATGTTATGAAGTACCGGTATGCCTAGGAAAATTTTTTTATTATAAAATAATTAATTTATGTGTGAAGAGTAAAATCTACATTGCTTCAGTGGCATAACATATTATCCATAGGTTATGTCAAAATGTGTTTTAAGTTAAGACTGAAGACTCGGAAGAGTAGTGACTTCACAACTTAAGTGCACTCTCATTGTCCGGTCGGGTATGATGAAGTAGTCAGGCGGCGATGAAACTTTTAAAGGAAATATACTTCATTATTTGTTTGTATTAGGAGCATCTAAGTGATGATGGATGTAAGTAAAAGGGTTCCTTACCATGCGTTGTAAGGCTTTTTAACCACCTTCACATCTGTTCTAGTTTTGTAAATCTAATGGAATATTAAACTTATCTAAACATTCAGAAGAGGGTACGTAGACATATGTTCCTTGCTGGCACAAATTATTACATAATTCTATAAATTCTTCCACTGCTTATGCCATTATCTTCATCGCAAGATGGAAAGGAATTTGATTATACAAGAATCTTCCAAAATTTAACCAGCCTCTATAGATTATGTTTTTATTTAATTTTGTTAACTTTAATTTTAGAGTAAGTAGTGAATTTAGGAAAATCAAACTTTTCAGAAATTTTGGACTAAGACGAGTTATTATAGACTTGAACTTTTATTGAAGTTGTTACGAATTAACACCTTTCCCCGTGGTATTAATACTCATGGTTTTTGAAAGAAAACTCTATAATAAATGAAAGGTACGTGAACTTGCGTAGTATCCCTAGTGAGTAAAATTTAATTGTGGAGAAAAATGAAAATTATTTGTTAAATAACACTCAATCGAGAATTAAGGGTGCAAGCACACACGGGCAGTGTCAGTCATGTTTTTGGGGCCATTATTTGGAATTGAATTTGAAGTAATTACACATAAAGCACACACATATTGTTCGAGATCTTGCGTCCACAACCTGTTCACACCCCTTCAATTGGTACCACTTCTGCCCCCAATAGAGATCAGCGAGGATGTTACCTAGCGTGCTAACCAAATTTAAAAACTCTACGAGGAAGTTGGAAAAGTAAATTTTAAGCAATACCACAAATATCAAACATAAAAAAACAAGTTCAAGAAAAAAAGGTAACCTATAAAGTAGGATACCTTATGTGGATATGCCTTAAGAAAGAGTTAATTTTAGAAGGAGTACACGAGAAACTCAAACCCTGAGTCGATGAACCTTTCCACATACTGATGCGACACTAGTATATATTATTTTTCTACATGTATTATGTCGATTTAAATCCCTTGCAAATAATCCAAAAATTTGGTGTGTAATTTGCTAGTAATGCCAATTCTAGTGTTCTAAAGTATGTTTTCAAGATTATGTGTTCACTAGGAAATAAACATAAGTATACATATCACATAATTAATATAGAGCTCTAATGGAGTTTTAAGTATTGATCCCACAGAGAGAAGGAGATTTTAATAGTATAAACATAAAGAGACAATATCAAAACTATAAAAAAAAAAAAAACTTAAGTACAGAAGTAGAGTTCAAGTTTGTAATGAGAAGCTAGCAGAACTAGGTTTACTATTGCTAATTTCTAAATTTCAAATTTAAATATAATGTGAGCAAGCTAAGGTTTATAACCAAGTATTATGACTAAAGATTCAAATATAAGAAAGTATCTTTCCCTTTTACAATCATGCGATAATTAGTGAAGTCTCAAAATTATCATAAAATGTATGTCCCTAATAGGAGAAACAATATTCTTTAATTCTCTTACGAGTCGACAAACAACATTGGCTAATACATAGTATAGTCCCTAAATATGTGGTTAGGCTGAGAAGATAAAAGCTGTCACTCTTGAGATTCCACTTACCCCTCATATGAGGGCTAAAAATCTTGCTTTAGTTTCCAAACACCTAAACCGAATTGGAGATTTTAGTCTGTTCCAAAAAAATCTCAAATTCTACACCCATCAAAATATATTTCTCATTTATGTGTACTTAACCCCATGGACTACATTGTCATCCATGACATTAAATGTGATTCTTACTTGGTTATTAAAACATAGCCTTCCAACTCATATGTTTTCACTACATATTTTAACAAATTAATTGGCCAGATCGATAAGTAAATTAAATTCAAGATTTAAATCATCACAGTTAAGAAATTAAGAACATTTCCAAACACATATGATTCTTTACATCGCCATATCTCATTGTAAAAGGAAAGACAAAGCAACTATCAGAACTCACGGGGAAGAGACAACCAAATATGGATTTATATATATATAAACAAGTTTACACAACACTAAAGCTAAGTAAAACAACTTATCTTACTCTCCTTCACAAGCAAATCCCTTGAAGTTACTTTGAATCACTTCCTTTACTTACAATAACACTCAATTCTCTCTTAGATATGTAATGATGAAGAAATCTTTCACTTTCCCTCTCCTCTTACACTCTTATAGAAAATATCCCCAAGTCTCTCAAACCCTAATGAATTTTGCACCCTTCTCCTCCTTACTTGGCCGCCCATTTCAGTAAAAAATGAGGGTTTAAAAATGAATGGCCGAAATTCCAAGAGTCTCCATAGGCATCTCTTCAAAATTCATCTTAATTCAACGTATTTGAAGAATAACCGCCTGTGGTGCCACTTGACGCCTGTTCTGGGTTTTGGCACCATTTGGCGCCTGTTATGGCGTTGTTGGCGCCAATTCACTTTCTGTACTTTTGTTACTTACAATTTCATATTTTTGCTTCCTTTAAACCCAAATGACTAATTTGCGTATATCTGCAACAAAACATGAAAATTCCTTTCATTAAAGGGCACTATCACCAAATATAAGCACTAAAAGTATGTGTAAAATCAAACATTTTTTAGGAGTATCAAAATCCCTCAAACTTGATTGTTACTCATCCTCAAGTAACTCTTTTACTATATAAAAAGTATGACTTATCATAATGAATTTTATTTAAAGAATTCTATAACTTTTTTTTTTAATAAGAATAGTAGTGAAACTTTAGGAAATTCTCATTAACTTAGGTTAAAACTAAAAGTATAAGAAAATCTAGTAGTCAGGTCTAAGGGTTTTGATTCTCTATTCATTTCAAGAATAAATGTAATTCGTCATATTAAAGATGCTTAGAAGAATCATTTGAAAAAGAACTTCATGAGAACTTTACTAGTAGGATGCCAATACTTAAATACAAGTTTAGAAATGTGATAATGCCTTCTTGTTTAATATGATTCAAGAGAAGCCAACTTTTGATTAGGCATCTTTTCAAGCTTCTCCTGACATTTTTTTTTTATTTCTTTTTCTTTTTATTTTTATTTCAGGATCATTTTCAATCTTTCTTTTCTTTTCTTTTTTATCTGAGGATTACTATATCTGGATAGCCTTTTAATGATTTTGAAGTTTCTCTTCTTAAAGTTAAAAACTTCTTACTTTTGCTTACTTTATAAATTCACATTAGCTTTGATAAGATTTTTAATAAAGTCTCAATTCATTATTTTCTTATAAAACTCTAAGATTCTTAATACTTCAAAAATAAAATTTCCTTTACTTTAAATAGTAAAAGCATAGTCATATGCCTTTATACTAAATATCTTAACTCAAGAATTAACCTTTATTATTAATGATTTTTACTTAAGTCTCCTATGATAATTAAAGAAAACAAAAGTATAACTATCCAAAGTTAACTCTAATACCAATGGTCATATTAAAATAATTTTAAAGATATAGATTATTGAGGACACATAAAGTTTAGTTTCTTTTTATGAAAATTTTTATTTCCCCCTAAACTTAAATTTTTAACAGCAAAACATTTAGTACAGATATATATATATATATATAAAGAGAACTGTAAATGCATTTAAAAAGACTAACCTTGTTGTACTGAGATTTTGAACTTTGCAGATATAAACTAAAGAAGATGTATAATAGAATATAAAATTTCATTAAACATGATATATCAAAAGGTTTTGCTAACTAAAGGAGAATTTTAAACATTAGCAAGAATTTAAAAACATACAATAATATATTAAAAAAAAAAACAAACAAAACTACATATAACAAGTTCAACATAGATTACACTACAAATGATTTAAATAAAAATCAACAAGCTAACATTAAAAAAAACAAGCAACGGTCATTAAAGATAACAATAGACTACATGCTAATCATCACCCTCAATATAATCATCATCCTCATCTTCTTCATCTTCTTCCTCAATATCATCCATATCATCTTCAGGCTAATAAGGAGTAAAGCTAGGGCAAGCAGGGAATTCTACTGAGTGATCACCATTCAAAAATTTTGTCATAGCCTCATGATAAGCAATATCAAACTCCACTCTTTTTTGCATGTAAGTATTATTATGATAATTCCGAATTTCCATATTTTTCATTTGATTTTTGAGCCCCACAATATCTCCTTGTTGTATAACAAGCTGCTCCATGACATCTTGTAGAGAAAATGTACTAGAAGTGGAAGGTCTAGAAGTTGATGTAGAGGGCATGTCTCTACTTCCACTTTCAGCACTCCATCCAGCATGTATCTCATAGGTATGAACATTTGGTTTGCTAATAGGCTTAAGAGGCTGCAGTAACTCCTCTGATTTATTATACCCTACTCTTGATTGTTCACATAAAACAAAAATCAGTGCAAGGTATCCTAAGTCACCAGTAGTTCTACCCTTAGAATAGTTATGGTCATTGATGCGGCTCCGACATGTGCTATTTTTCTGCATGTTTTTCTGTTTGTATGTATGTGCACACACAAGAGGTTCTACGCAAGAATAAGTATCGTTCAAGTAATACATGGCTCTAGTGGAGTCTCGTTTATCGATCCTACAGGGAAGTGAGGTAAGATGTCCTTAATTAAATTCTAGTCTACTACTATCAGACATTAGATTGGAATGTCGATTAAAATGATGTTTTATCTAGCAACTACTCCTAAATGCAGATGATTATATGTAAGGATAATAACTATTCCTAAATGCAAATATTACTTATAAAGATAACCCTTTATGGATGGATTGTTTTGGTAAATTTTGAGACAATAAAATCTACTATTCTTATGTAGTGAGATGGATAATGTAAAGGAATGAGATGCATTAAATATTGTATGTGTCAAATAGGAGAAATCCTATTTTTTACCCTCTTTCGGGTGCATAAATAACATTAGCTAATCTTAGGATTAGTCCCTAAATTTGTGGTTAGGCTGGAATGATACCGGCTCTCACTCCACAGCTCCCACTTTCCTTTGCCTGAAGGCTTACTCTCGCTTTAGTTTCCTAACACTTGGACCGAATTTGGGATTTTAGTCTGTCACCCTAAAATCTCCAATTATACACCCATCAAAGTATATTTCTCTATTTATTTGCACTCAACCCCCATGAACTTCACCATCCACGGATTTTGAATGTGGTTCCACTTTGTTGAGAATTACACCGCTCTCTCGGATCATAGCGCAATTACAATAAA
The DNA here is from genome assembly GCA_022702705.1 of Papilionanthe hookeriana x Papilionanthe teres. Taxonomy (NCBI): domain Eukaryota; kingdom Viridiplantae; phylum Streptophyta; class Magnoliopsida; order Asparagales; family Orchidaceae; genus Papilionanthe; species Papilionanthe hookeriana x Papilionanthe teres. The sequence continues at coordinate 125,289,933 of CM040421.1, read as the reverse complement.
TTTTAACACTACAACGAGCTCTTATTGTGTAAATAAAGGGCAAGTAAAAACCATCACATTTATAATTAAAAATTCTTCTAGCATGCATCCCAATATCCTAAATATGAATCCTACTCATTGCAAAAGAAAAGTAGAGAAAATAATAGAATAATCTTCTTATGCCACTATTTCCAAACAAGAAGAAAGAGTAAAAGAAAGACATCACAAAGCACGAAAAAAAAACAACGGAAAACTTCATTACATCAAAGAAAATCCACAAAATAAATGTTTACAAAATTGTAAGATAATGAAGAACACAATACTTAGCTTTTTCCCCTTGAAAGAAAGATAAAAATCTCTCCCGCAAAGTCTTCTGCTGATCCATGCAATGCTAGTACAAACCCTTACAGATTCTCTCAAAATCCCATCTCCAATCTCTCCAGAAAAGGTAAAAATCTATATTTCTACACTTATTCTAGGATCTCTAATCATTCTCTACTTTTTTCCTGACTTCTTCCACCCTCTTTTGGTTTCAAATTCACTTTAAAATAGTGTAGGGACGAATTTCCCAAGAGGTGTTTCAAGAAATCTTCTAAAAAGCGTCCAGGTTCAATGTATATGGACAATAAGCCCTCCTGGCGCCGTCGCCACCCTATTATTATTGTTATCAGGTTTCTGATGCCGTTCGCTCACATTCTGCTCAACTCCACCATTTTGCTCCATTTGACTCCGTTTTAGCTCCGTCTTAGCTCTGTTTCGCCCCGTTTCAGTTGCATTAAGGTCCTAACAGATAGACTTACAAAATAAGCATGAAAGCAACCTTCTTTTAAAGTGTAATCTCATTCAAAAATATGCAAGATGTGTAAAATAGATTATGCATTTAAAGACTTATTGAAATGTGTCAGGCCAGAATTTGCTTTCTTGCTCGTTTTACTCCAAATTGCACCGTTTTTGCTTCTTTTCCTCCTATGGTCTATTTATTATACCTAAAACCAAAAACATGCAAAAAAACACTTCCTTTAAAGGGTAATATAATTAAAATTAAGCATAAGATATATATGAAAAATCAAGCATTTTTTAGGCGTGTCAACTCCCCCAAATTTAACTGTTAATTGTCCTTAAGTAACACTATTACATTAAAAACCAAATATGTTGACTTATAATTGTGGGTTTCAATAGAGTATCCTATAATTTCATCTCAAAAATATTATAGTGTAAGATAGGAGAAATTCTAGCAAATTAACCTTAGAGTGCAAGAATATCTCATATTCAACTTAGAAATCCTGATTTTCTATTTACTTCAAAAGTTATTGAAACTTGTCAAATTAAATATTAAAAAAAAGTATAAAAACATAATTTAAGCACCTTATCTATACCAAATTGACCAATATCATTTGAAATAAGAATAAGCTTATGATTGCTTTTAAGTCTTTTCATTTAAAAATATTTAAGTGATACCAATTTTTTATTAGGCTTCTTCTCAAGATTCTCCTCACATATTTAATTTTTTTCTTTTTCTTCACTTTTTTTCTTTTATTTCATTTGGGACGTTTTTCTGAGGTCTATTGCTAACTGCATTAACAATATATAGCAATTGATTTTCAATATTTTTAATTGCAGCTCCTTGACTTTGTAATTGTTTTCCATGACTTTGTAATTGTACTCGACTTTGTAATTAATTACCCATGTTTAATAGCAATTCTTCCATAGATAACTTCTTCTCCTTAAATTGTGGTTTACAGTTAAGACTTGGAGGATAATATGGTCTATAATTAGTATTTCCCTGGTTGTTTGAATTTTCAATGGGTTCATTGGATTGTTCTCCCATTACGGATTAGAGTTTTATTATTCCAGCTTAAATTAGGGTTATTTTTCTAACCAGGATTGTAATAATTAGAATAAGGGTTATTAATTCTATTACTTATTGCATTCAAAGTCTCACATGATGATTCAGAATCTATCATTTGTCCCAATGAATTTTCCTCAACCATAAGAAGTGCTTGAGATAAATTCATTCCAAATTGATCTATCTTCTTTGATATTGCAGCAATTTGTGAAGCAAAAAGAGACATTGCATTAGAATCATGAATACTGACTACTCTCTTAGGATTTAACCTTTTAGAAGGTCATTGAAAATTGTTAGTAGCCATCTCTTCAATTAAAGAATATGCTTCATCGAATGACTATGACATTAATGAACCACCAGTAGCAGCGTCAATGATAGATCTAAGAGATCCCACTAATTCATTATAGAATTTTTGAATTATTAACCGATCTTGTAGCACATGGTATGGACACTTCCTGAGGAGTTCTTTAAAGCGTTCCCCAGCTTCATAAATTGATTCTTCTTCAAACTGACAAAGAGTTGTAATATCATTTCTTAGCTTAGCAGTTTTAAATGGTGGAAAATATTTTGCTAGAAGTTTTTGAGATAAATCTCCTTAAGTTATGATAAATCCAGGTGCTAATGTGTTTAACTGCATCTTAGCTTTATCTCTTAATAAAGGAAAAATTATAATTCTGACAGCGTCATCTGACACTCCGTCATATTTAAATGAAGCACATAGTTCTAGAAAACTAGAAAGATGTATGTTAGGATCTTGAGAAGATGATCATCTGAATTGATTACTTTGTACAATTTGGATAATAACATGTCTAATTTCAAATGATAATAACAGGAGTTTGATTACTCAGATAGATTTCATCTCTGTAGGCGATCCTCGATAAATATATGTGCGCCAAAAGCTTGGTCGACCGTTAAATATATGTGTTGATAATTTAGATATGAAAATTATGATTTTATAATATGGGATACTACGCAAGTATATGTATTATTTATCAAGCAATATACGACTTTCTGATTAAGCCTTGAGATATCGAACCCATAGGGAAAGTGATATATCTTTAAAGAAATAAGAAAATTATCTTTTAAACTTTTTAATTGGTTTTTGAAGGTATGTTTTGATTTTGAAAAATTTGATTATTGATTTCGCTCGTTAAATTTTCTTATAAAAGTCAAACAAGAAATTAAAATGATAATAACTATAAACACTGTATGAAAAACACTATTAAGTAGAATTGGTGTGAAAAAAACTATTAACTAGAATATCTTTTTCTTTCTTTTATAAAGTAGTAATAATTATGAAAGTATTGTCGTGGAAGTATTTAAATTTATTGTGAAAAATAGAAGTAAATGTATTTATTACCCTTACTTGGTTCAATAAAGAACATTGGTTAATTTGAAATTTTATCATTTTAAACATGGTTTGGCAGGGAAGATACCAGCTCTCACACTAGAGTTCCCTTGATTCCCTCCACCGAGGGGCTAACTTCTCATAACAAAATTCAAAACTTCAAACAAAATTAGGGGCTTTTAGCCTGTCACACTAAACATCCTCTAATTTTACTTCCCTTTTTAAAACATCTTCTAATATATTACATTCAATTATATGAACTACAATGTTCACCCATATAATTGCATGTGATTCTTACTAACTTTTATGAGACAATACCGCATTGGATCGTACATAATCTCACCACAAACTTTACATCTTAATAGGCCAAATTAAGAAGTAAATAAAGTTTATAGAATCAATTTTCACAGCTTCTTCCAACTTTAAACACATATACTTTCCTCAACAATTCTTCATGAATTACTTCTTCATTTCAGAAAGAAAAAAGATAAAGTAAACTATTCAAAATGCATTGAGAAAATACAAAAACACATTAATTTGAAATTAAAAACCACAAGAAAAAAAACAAACAGAAACAAGTATTAATTAAAAACTAAATGAAAGAATAAAAGTAAACACTTATCTGAAAATCCTCTTCACAAGACTCAGGAAGTTCCTCTGAAACTTTGACTCTTCACTAAACTACTCCTTAGAGCAAGTCTCCAAACTCTGATGACTCAGAATACAGACTTTAGACTTCAATAAAAACTAAACTAAACAAAAGGAAAGAAAAGTACTGGAAAGAAGAAGACTTCAATCCTACCCTTTTCTCTTTTCTACTCTCTACTCCTACTCCTAATTAAAATTAAAATAAAAACTCTGTAAAAATGCAATAGAAGAACCCTTCAAAATGCAAAGGAAGAGCTCCCTTTTTTAATGATTCTCTTTAAATATTAAACCAAAAGGTGTATTGGTGTCTCTTCAAAATGTGTCCATATTTGATGTATCCACCAAAGAATGCACCCCTGCATTCAAACTTGCCGCTCAAAGGAAGTTATGGAAGTTATCACAAAGAGTTGCATCCCATCCCCTTTGAAAATGGCGCCAAATTCAAGTTAAACTCGATTTTTAACTGTGGCGGCTAAGCGCCGGCCCAGCGGTGCTTAGCCGCCAGTGCCCAAATTTTCATTTTTCATTTTTTTCCTCCAAATTTGATCCAATTTTGCTCCTTTCATCATAATTACTCATTTTCATCATACATGTAAGAAAAACACAAAATACCTTCCATTAAAGTGCAATATCATCAAAAATAGGTATAAAAATATGCATAAAAAATACTTTTAGTGGAAGGTATTTTGTGCATATTTTTATATAGTATTTTTATGTAATGAGTTTCTTAGGTGTATAAAAAATTACTCATTTTTAGGTGTATAAAAAATACTATATAAAATTTTAACATGCAAATTATGTAATGAGTTTCTTAGTAAGATAACAAAATTTTGTTATAGAAATGGAATAGTCCAATTTAGAAAAAAAAAATTTCAGTAATTAAGTCCAATTTAAAGTTTAGAAAGTTCTTAAGAAAAGAAAAAGGACAAATATAAGTCTCAATCTAATTCAGAAATATTTGTAGACTCTTCAAAATATAGGATTCAAACATCATATTTTTCTCACTTAAAAATCTTTATTTGAAAATAAATTTACTTACTATATTATAACCTTAATTTTTAAATTTTCTCTGAACTTATATGTTAAACTTTAGATATGGAACCAATTTTTTATCAGGCCCTTAACTCCTTAAGCCTCTCCTCCCTTTTTATAGACTATTTTTCACTTTTTCTTTTTCTTTTTCTTTTCTTTTTCTTTTTTTCTCTTTTTTTTTCTAAGGCAATGATTACTGTATCTGGATAGGCCTTTAATGATTTTGAATTCCACCATTCCATTTAATATAAAGGTCAGATATATATCTTTCACTTAAAAATCATAATAATAGTAGTTGAAAATTATTCCTCAATAAAAGAAATTTAAGCTTTGAAGAATAAAAGTCAAATCTTCTATTTATCCAAAAAGTATAAAATTTCTTACTAAAGATAGATAGCTATATTTAACATCTCTTCACTAAGAAAATTTTAACTTTAAATTTTTCATGATTACTATAAATTTTCAACTAAATTCTTTTATTCATTTCTATATTCAAAATTTTTGTTCCCCTAGTATAACTTCATATACATAATTGTTCTCAATCAAGAAATAAGATTTATTTTAAGTAATCTTGATAACAAATAAAATTTTAGGTTTTTTTTTTTAAAATTCACCCCCCCCCAACTTTAATTTTTAGTTAGGATAAAACATTTAAGCATAAGAAATGATACATGGGTGAGAATTAAAGACTAACATAACATGCTTGCAGGAATTTAAATATCCTAAATATGCAAGTATAACAATTTAAACAACAGGAGTAAAATGAAATCAAATTCAGCTTTTCAAAACATTTTCTTTTTATAACAAAAAAAGTAAAAATTTAAAAAGACCTCTACAGTAGTGAATGTTTTCAAAGCAAATACACACTAACTGAAATTACACTGATATTAGATAGCAAATGGTAGTGGTAGATTTTTGTAAATTTTTTAAGCATGCAGTTTCCTAAATAGTAGTTTCTATAGTGTTCTCTAATCTCCTAACAGTTTTAGAATTAAAGTACATCGTAAAAAAAAACTCTAGTACAACTTACACATTAAAACATTTACTACCACACACTTCACTCAAAGCAACATATAAAACATCAATCCAACAACAATACATATGAATATGCATAACAGATAAATATTATAACTACAATCTGCATACTGTCAGAGTTCACATCACAACACAATCATCAAACAAAATACTAGACAGAGTACACAATAACACAGCACAACAACACAACAACACAACAACTAAAACAAACAACATACATCTACTCTTCATCCTCATCATCATCATCCTGCGTGTTTCAATCCCTGGATGGCACATTAGGTATGTAGATGGATGTGGGGGCATCTCAGCACTCTGATCACCTCTAATCAGTTTATCCAAATAATGCTGATAATTCTCCTCATACTCATCATGTTTAACAATATATCTCTCCACATTATCCATCTTACCATCCATATCTTTCAGATGCTCTCGAGTAAGACTCACTTTCTTCAAAATTTTTTTAATAAACCAGTCAGGGAATCAGTAGATGATGAAGCACGTGAAGTTGTAGCACGAAAAGTAGATGCAGCAGAAGCAGAAGCAGTAGAAGCCCTAACAAATTCTCCTCTCCAACCAAATTCTGAATGTACAATGTAAGCTCCTATGTTTACACTGGAGATAAGTTTCAAAGGCTGAAGTACCTCTTCCCAGATTTCAAACTTCACTTCAGACCGTTCACATATTGAATGAATCAGGGAAGGAAATCCCATACCCGCAGTAGTAGTAGATCTGGTACAATTCACAATATAATCATAAATGATCACTCCAATATCTATAGGCTTCCCTTGCTGAATGCAATGGTTCAAAACAGCTCTTTCCCTCATCACTTCACTTGTATGACTTGAAGGCAACAGTTTAGAAGAGATAAAGTAATGCCATGCCTTAGAAGTGGCATTTAATTTGGAAGTAGGCAAATTTACTCTTCTATCATTTGTTATTTTCCACAATCCTTTTCCATCAGTAAAAAATCTCATTATCTCATCTAACTCTCCATCCGTAGGATGAAAATTAGAATAAAATTAAAACATAGCAGGAGGCAGTTGATAGAAAGTGTTAATTACCCCAGAAGAAAAGTTCACATCTTGCCCTCTAACCATCACCAAATTCTCTTATGATGTAGGCAAATTCGCATCTAACAACAGAAACAACAGCAACAACGGAGAAGCAACAGTAGTTCTCCCAGTTCCTTTTAGCAATTATATCTTCAATTACTTCTCCTGACTTACTGAACACTCTCTCAAGAATCAATTTACGTGACTACAACGGATCGACGTATCGTTCCTTAGCCCTCGCACTAACAAATTTGTCGAAATCAAACTTCGTCTTTCCTCTCGCGTGCTTTGACTTCGGAGCCATCTCTAAAAATTCACGAAAAATTTATCATAAATTCCAAAATTAAACTAAACTTGCTAAATTATCTTCCAAAAGATGTTTCCACTAAATCCAAGCAATTTCTTAAGTTTTTCCTCAAATTTTCACCATCAATAGTGATTTTAAGATTTTCCAAAATATACTCAAAATACATGGTGAAAATAAAAAAATTTTACTTAGGAGTAGTGCTCTTACCTCAAGAAATCCAAATCTACAATTTTTTGTTGAGATCGGCTCTTAAATGGTCCATATCAAGGATGCCCTAGACTCTCTCGCTTGAAAACGACAGGTTGAAGATGAACAGGGAGTTAAAAATGGCGATTCACAGTTTTTTAATGGGTGGAAACCAATTTTCGGGAACTGGTGCCTAAGTGCGAACCCTTCGGTGCTTAGCAGCGAAATCTGGCGCTTAAGCGCTGGCACTCTGGCGCTTAGCCGACAATACCCAAATTTTCACAATTAAGGTACATGCTTTAAACCACTTCGTTAATCACCCTTAATCTCTTCAAAATAATTATCTCTTCCCCATAAATCTTCCAATATTCCAATTCAAATGTTAAATATTCATCTATTCCAAACAAATTTCACACAAACACAAACTTATATTCATTAAAACAAACATTACACTTAATATAATCCTAGAATTTCTATCCACATACATAAGATGAAATTATCTAAATACTAGAGACTTAGTCTCAAATTGATAAGTTTACATTTCTAGGATGTAACTATCACATCATAAAATGTAATTAAAAACTTAAACATAAACACTAAACACACCAAACAAAACACGTAAGAACACAAAACATATTAAACAAAACACATAAGAACACTAAAAATATAAAAACAAAGCATACTTAATTCCATTCTCCATTATGCAGATTATATTCAGGAAAACTATTATTCTCATTTGATCCTTCTGGAATATAAATCTGATAGAACAGACAATAATTGTTCATTCTTACATCTAATTCTTCAATCCATTTGTTCTTCAAAAGCATCGCCTTATTCGCTTCTTCCATGAATCTTGAATGACAGAATTGCATCTTGAGTTGTCATCCTATGTGCTTCAACTGTAAGTTAGTTTCATTGATCTTTGCTTCCATTGAAGTCACTCGGGCATCAATATTTGCAATCATTTCTGCAATCCCTTGAATACTAACAGTGAGAAATCCATTGAATAACTCTTTAGGACTGTCACTAATGAACTTACTCTTGTCAGAATCTTGCTTCTTCTTCATCTCATTCTCCCAGGAAAACATGATGCACTCAAAATACTCTTCTTAAGACTCAGGAATAAAAAAAGGACTTGGGGCAAGTGTTTCTCTTAAATCAGGTTCTTTTTATAGACTTGGGAAGTGCTAAAACTACCCCAAGTCATTTTAAAACTCCAAAATAACTTCCAAAACCTCTCCCCCATGATCTAGGCTTCTAGAATCTCATTTTTCACGTTTTCTATAACTCCGACGCCTAAGTGCTAACTAGGCGGCGCTTAGCCGCCAGTGCTCAATTTAGCACAGGTCTGCCAAATGTCCAAATTTTCATTCTGACTCCTCTAAATCATCAAATAAGGTCAAATAAACTCTATTTAGTTTAAAAACTCTAAATTACTACCACTAAAAACATAAAAACAAAACAAAACAAAGCAAAAAAAATACACAAAACAAACATAAAGCAAAGCACACTGATAAATATGGGTTGCCTCCCACAAAGCTCTTGGTTTAACGACTTCAGCCTGACAAAGTCAGAACTCATTCTGAGTGACCCAACATCAGATTCTCATCAGATTTAGATTGCTCGACTGAAAAATATGGTTTAAGTCTATTTCCATTAAATTTAAATATTTTTCCAGTCTTAGGATCTTGAATATCCATAGCTCCATAAGAATAAATTTTTATCACAATAAAAGGACCCATCCACCTAGACTTAAGTTTTCCAGAAAAAATTCTCAATCTGATATTATATAGCAAAACATTCTGTCCTGGCACAAGATTTTTCATAATAATCTTCCGATCATGCCATAACTTCATATTTTCCTTATAAATTTTAGCACTTTCATAAGATTCATTCCTTATCTCTTCAAGCTCATTTAATTGCAATAATCTCTTCTTAGTAGCTTCTTTCAAATTATAATTGAACTCTTTAATAGCCCAAAATGCTTTATGCTCAAGTTCAATAGGTAAATGACAAGCTTTTCCAAAAATCAGCTTATATGGGGACATTCCTATAGGGGTTCTGTAGGCAGTTCTATAGGCTCACAAAGCATAATCCAGTTTGATTGACCAATCCTTTCTATTTGGATTAACAGTCTTTTCCAATATTCTTTTAATTTCACGATTGAATAATTCAACCAAACCACTTATATGCGGATGATAAGTAGTAGCAATGCGATGATTAATATGATATTTCTTTGCTAACTTTCCAATAATCGCATTTCTAAAATGACTTCCCCATCGCTTATGATTACTCTTGGTATTCCAAATCTGCAAAATATATTCTTCATCAAAAACTTTGCAACACTTTGAGCATCACATCGAGGTAAAGCAATATCTTCAATCCATTTGGAAACATAGTCTACTGCCATCAAAATATAAACATTTCCGAAAGATGGTGTAAATGGTCTCATAAAATCTAATCCCCAAACATCAAATATTTTAACTTCCAATATATAATTGAGGGGCATCTCATTTCTCCTAGAAATATTACCTACACGCTGACATCTATCATAATTTTTAATATAAGCATTCACATCCTTAAAAATTGTTGGCCAATAAAATCTGGACTGTAAGATTTTATATGCAGTTTTATCACTTCCAAAATGTCCCCCATAATCAGAATCATGACATTTTTGAATAATTTCATAAGTCTCTTCTAAAGGTACACATAGTCAAATTATAAGATCCTTTCCTTATTTATATAAAAATGGGTCATCCCAAAAAATAAGTCTTAGCTATAAACAAAAATTTCTTCTTTTCCTAATATGTCAAACCATATGGTATAATATCACTGACAATAAAATTTACTATGTCTGTATACCATGAAATACGCTACTCATTAACAGTGAACAATTTTTCATCAGAAAAATGTTCATTAATTTCTTCAACATCACAGAGAGATTTTTCAATTTCAAGCCTGGACAAATGATCAGTAATTTGATTTTCAAAACCCTTTCTATCTACTATCTCAAAGTCAAATTCTTGCAAAAGAAGAATCCATCTTATCAGTCTCGATTTTGCATCTTTTTTCTTTATTAAGTATTTGATAGCAGAATAATCAGTATGCACAACACATTTATTTCCAATTAAATATGATCGAAATTTATCAAAGGCAAATACTATAGCTAATAACTCTTTCTCAGTAGTGGCATAATTAATTTGAGCTTCATTAAGAGTTCTACTAGCATAATAAATAACTTTGAAAATCTTATCATATTTCTGACCCAAAACAGCACCAATAGAATAATCACTAGCATCACACATTAATTCAAAAGGTTTTTCCCAATTTGGTGAAATTATTACATGTGCAGTGATTAATTTTTCTTTTAATGTATCAAAGGCTTTGAGGCAATCATCATCAAAATTAAAAATTGCATCATTTTCCAGTAAAGAGCATAAATGTTTTGTAATCTTTGAAAAGTCTTTGATGTAACACCTGTAGAATCCAACATGTCCTAAAAAACTTCTAATTCCCCTAACATTGGTTAGGCAAGGTAAATTAGATATAACTTGAATTTTTGCAGGATCTACCTCCAAACCTTTTTCTGAAATCCGATGTCCCAAAACAGTTCCTCCTGCTACCATAAATTGGCATTTTTCCTAGTTAAGGACCAAATTAGTTTCTTCGCAGCATTTTAGAACCTTAGATAAGTCTTCTAAACATGACTCAAACGAAATTCCAAACACTAAAAAGTCATCCATAAAAACTTCAATCCCTTTTTCAATTAAATTACAAAAAAAAGCCATCATACATCTTTGAAATGTAGCAGGGGCAGTACATACACTAAAGGGCATTCTTCTAAAAGAAAACGTACCATAAGGATTGGTAAACGTAGTTTTCTCTTGATCCGCAGGAGCAATTTGAATTTGGTGGTAACCAGTATATCCATGTAGAAAACAAAAATATTTATGCTTAGCCAGTCTATCCAACATTTGATCTAGAAATGGGAGTGGAAAGTGATCTTTCCTTGTGGCAAAATTTAATTTTCTATAATCAATGCATATTCGCCACCCTGTAACTTGTCTTGTTGGTATTGTTTCATTCATTTCATTAACAGTCACAGTCACGCCTCCTTTCGTAGGAACATAGTGAATAAGACTAACCCATGCACTATCTGAAATAGGGTAGATAATTTCATCATCCAACCATTTTGAAATTTCTTTCTTAACAATGTCTTTCATAGGATTTAATCTCCTTTGGGGATCAGCCTGCGGTTTGCAATTATCTTCCATAAGAATTCTGTGCATACAAATTGAAGGACTGATTCCTTTAATATCAGCAATTGTCCATCCAAAGTCTTTCTTGTGCTTCTTCAAAATTTCAAGCAAACTCTCTTCTCCTTTTTCAGTTAATTGAGAGGAAATTATAACTGACAAAGTTGAGGATTCACCTAGAAAAACATACTTCAAATTATCAGGAAGCATTTTTAACTCAAGTTCAGGAGGTTTTTCAATTGATGGAGCATAAGATTAATCTTTTTCTACCAAATCCAACAATTCAAAACTTTCACGAACATACTTTAAATCTTCCTCTTGAAAATCTTCGTAATCAAGTAACTTCTCTTTCGCTTATGTTGCAATTCTTCTCTTTCTGATTTCTCTTCGAAAGTTGACTTGAAATGACATTCACTTAAATATTTGATAACATCCATCCTATGACATTCATCTTCTTTACCTCTAGTAGGATATTTCATCGATTTTGAAATAATAAATGTAACAGTCTGATCATTAACCCTCATTGTTAATTCCCCTTTTTACACATCTATCATGGCTCGGCCTGTAGCTAGGAAAGGTCTTCCCAAAATTATAAGTATCTCTTTATCTTCCTCCATATCTAACACAATAAAATCAAGAGGAAAAATAAACTGATCCACTTTAACCAAAACATCTTCTATAACTCCTTTAGGATATGTGAAAAAACGATCTGCTAATTACAGAGTTACAGTAGTTGGGGTTATTTCTCCTAGTCCCAGTCTTTTGAATATTGATAGAGGCATAAGGTTAATGCTTACACCGAAATCACATAAAGCTTTTCCATAGAATTTGTCTCCGATTGCACATGCAATTGTGAAACTATCAGGATCATTAAGCTTTTCAGGAAGCTTTTTCTGAATTATTGCACTGCACTCCCCACTAAGTGCAACAGTCTCGTTATCTTTAAACTTCCTTTTCTTGTTAAGAATGTCCTTCATAAATTTCGCATAGCTTGGCATTTGTTCTAAGGCTTCAACAAATGAAATATTAATAGTAAGCTTCTTAAATATCTCCAAGAATTTTGAAAATTGCTTATCTAACTTTTGTTGACGAAGTCTCTGAGGAAATGGAGGTGGTGGTTTTTCTAAATAAACCTTAGGTGGAGAAACAAGTCTTTCCAAACCTTTCAGAGCGTCCTCTTTTAGTTCTTCAATCTCTTCTTTCTCTACTTCAGTTTCTTTTTGAACTCTATCTTCCAATTCTCTTCCACTTCTCAGTTGAATTGCTTTTACTTGTTCTTTATTCTTTCTCTTGGATTTACTTCGTATTACTTGGAAGAATTCCTTGGGATCTATTACTTAAGGCATTTGCAATTTGTCCCAATTGATTTTCAATATTTCTGATGGTTGCTCCTTGAATTTGTAATTGATTTCCCATATTTGACATTACTTCTTCAATAAACAACTTCTTCTCCTTTAATTGCAAAGCATTATTATAACCTGAAGGATAAGTTAATCTATTATTATTATTTCCTTGGTTGTTCCAATTCCCCAATGAGTTTACTTGGTGGTTCCCCCATTATCGATTAACACCACCCTGATTATTTGTATTCCAATTAAAATTTAGATGATTCTTCCAACCTAGGTTATAATAATTAGAATATGGGTTTTTAGGCTTAATTATAGCATTTACAGTTTCTGTTGAAGAATAAGAATCAACCATTTGGCCTAATGAATTTTCTTCAATCATGGAATGTGGCTGAGAAAAATTCATCCCAAATTGGTATATTTTCCTTGAAACAGCAGCAACTTGATTTGCTAACATTGTAAAAGCATCATTTTGAAAAACACTGGCTACCTTTTTAGGATTTAATATTTGAGAAGGGCATTGAAATTTATTAGTAGCCATTTCTTCAATTAAAACATAAGCAGCAGAAAATGGTTTATACATTAATGATCCACCAGCAGCAGCATCGACGATCGATCTAAGAGATCCAACTAATTCATTATAAAAAGTTTGAATTATTAACCAATCTGGTATCGAATGATGTGGACGTTTCTTTAGGAGATCTTTAAATCTTTCCCATGCTTCATATATTGATTACCCTTCAAACTGGAAAAAAGATGTAATATCATTTCTCAATTTAGCAGTCTTAGATGGTGGAAAATATTTAGCAAGTAATTTTTGTGACAGTTCACCCCAAGTTCTAAGTGATCCAAGTGCTAACGAATGTAACCATATTTTAGCTTTATCCCTAGCTGAGAAAGGAAAAAGTCTAAGTTTAATAAGCATCATCTCAAACACCATCATATTTAAAATTAGCACACAACTCTAAAAAATTAGCAAGATGCAAATTAGGATTTTCAGTTATTGCTCCCCAAACCGATTATTAGACACCATTTGGATAATAAGCAGATTTAAGGTCAAAAGAATTAGCAACCTACAAGCAGGTTTTGAATACTACAACGAAGTTCATCCACTCAGTAGGGTTAACATAATCTCTTAAAGGTCTTAATTCTCGATGGATGCCAACTTTTTGATCTTGATGATTTGCCATTTCTTGAATATTTTTATCTTTTTCTCGTATTTTTAATTTTTTTGATTTTTCTGATAGCTTCTTTCTAATTCGTAATCGTAAGGCACAAGTCCCTCAGAACCTGAACTACGCATACAATAATAAAACAAAACACAACACAACAAACTAACAAAAACAAAGAAAAGTAAAAATTTAAAATTTCTTAATTTTCTTTAATATGTAATTTTAACTAATTTATTTCCCCGGCAACAGCGCCAGAAACTTGATCCCCGATAAATATATGTGTGCCAAAAACTTGATCGGCCGTTAAATATATGTACTGATGATTTAGATATGAAAATTATGATTTTATAATATGGGATACTACGCAAGTATACATATCATTTATCAAGTAATATAGGACTTTCTGATTAAGCCCCGAGATATCGAACCCACAGGGAAAGTGATATATATTTAAACAAATAAGAAATATGTCTTTTTTTACTTTTTTAATTAGCTTTTGAAAGTATGTTTTGATTTTGAAAAGTTTGATAGTTGATTTCGCTCTTTAAATTTTCTTATAAAAGTCAAACAAGAAATTAAAATGATAATAACTGTAAACACGTTATGAAAAACACTATTAACTAGAATTGGTATGAAAAACACTATTAACTAGAATATCTTTTTCTTTTTTTATAAAGTAGTAATAATTATGAAAGTATTGTTGTGGAAGTATTTAAATTTGTTGTGAAAAATAAGCAAATGTATTCTTTACCCTTACTTGGTTCTATAAAGAACATCGAGTTAATTTAAATTTTATCATTTTCAACATGGTTAGCAGTGGAAGATACCAGACTCTAACTCTAGTAGTTCCTCGATTCCCTCCAACTCTGGGGCTAACTTCTCATAACAAAATTCAAAACTTCAAACCAAATTAGGGGTTTTTAGCCTGTCACACTAAAAATCCTCTAATTTTACTCCTCTTTTTAAAACATCTTCTAATATATTATATTCAATTATATGAACTACAATTTTCACCCATATAATTGCATATGATTCTTATAAACTTTTATGAGACAATACCGCATTGGATCTTACATAATCTCACCACAAATTTTACATCTAAAAGGACAAATTAAGAAGTAAATAAAATTTATAGAATCAATTTCACAACTTCTTCCAACTTTAAACACATACACTTTCCACAACAATTCTTCATGAATTACTTACTTCTTCATTTAAGAAAGAAAAAGATAAAGTAAACTACTCAGAATGCATTGAGAAAATACAAAAACACATTGATTTGAAATTTAAAACCATAAGAAAAACAACAAACAAAAACAAGACTTAATTAAAAACTAAATGAAAGAATAAAAGTAAACACTTATCTGAAAATCCTCTTCACAAGACTCAGAAAGTTCTTCTGAAACTTTGACTCTTCACTAAACTACTCCTCAGAGTAAGTATCCAAACTCCGATGACTCAGAATACAGACTACAGACTTCAAATTTCAATAAAAACTAAACTAAACTAAAGGAAAGAAAAGTAGTGGAAAGAAGAAGGCTTCAATCCTACCATTTTATCTTTTCTACTCTCTACTCCTACTCCTAATTAAAACTAAAATAAAAACTCTGTAAAAATGTAATGGAAGAACCCTTCAAAATGCAAAGGAAGAGCTCCCTTTTTTTAAAGACTCTCTTTAAATATTAAACCAAAAGGTGCCTTGGTGTCTCTTCAAAATGTTTCCAGATTCGATGTATCCATCAAAGAATGCACCCCTTCATTCAAACTTGCCGCCCAAAGGAAGTTATGAAAGTTATCACCAAGAGTTGCATCCCATCTCCTTTGAAAATGGAGCCAAATTCAAATTAAACTCAATTTTTAACTGTGGCGGCTAAGCGCCGGCCCGATGGCGCTAGCTCGCCGATGCCCAATGTTTCATTTTTCATTTTTTTGCTCCAAATTTATTCCAATTTTGCTCCTTTCATCATAATGACTCATTTTCATCATACCTGCAAAAAAAACACAAAATATCTTCCATTAAAGTTCAATATCATCAAAAATAGGTATAAAAACGTGCATAAAAATACTATATATTTTAGGTGTATCAGTAGGTTAACATAATCTCTTAAAAGTCTCTGTTGATGTTCATTTGAATTATTCAAATTATTTTTCATTTGGTTCAGATTGTTAAGTTCATTTTGTTATTTTCAATTTTTTCATATAGTTCTTTCTAATTTAGAATCGAAGAGTATTAATCATTTAGATCTTAAACTACACATACAAAAACACAAACACTAATTCTAAAATTAAGCACTCACACAAGAACTTATATATATATAATACTCCACAAAATAAATTTTGTAATTCTAATAAGGTTTTTTAAGTTTAAAAATATTTTTTCCATTACTCCCCGACAACGGTGCCAAAAACATGATGCAAATCTAGTTTATAATGTTTTTCTGCATGCTTTATGTCAATTTAAATCCCTTGCAAATACTCCAAATGTTTGGTGCGTGATTTGCTAGTAATGCCAATTCTAGTGTTATAAAGTTTGTTTTCAAGATTATATGTTCACTAGGTCATAAACACAAGTATACGTATCGTATAACTAATATAAGGCCCAACTGAAGTCCTAAGTATCGATCCCACAGATAGAAGGAAATTCTAATAATATAAGCTTAAAGAGACAATATCAAAACTATATAAAAAAAAACTTAAGTACGAAAGTAAAGCTTAAGTTCGTAATGGGAAGCTAATAGAACTAGGTTTAATATTGCTAATTTCTAATTTTTAAAGTTAAATCTAATTTAAGCAAGCTAAGGTTTATAACAAAGGATTATAATTAAGAATTCCAATTTAAGAAAATATCTTTCCTTTTTACAATGAGACGATAGTTAGTGAAGTATCAAAATTATCATAAAACCTATGTGCTAAATAGGAGCAATAATATTCTTTAATCCTCTTACGAGTCGACAAAGAACATTGGCTAATCAAGAGTTTAATCCCTAAATTTGTGGTTAGGCTGAGAAGATACAAGCTGTCACTCTTGAGTTTCCACTTACCTCTCACCTAAGGGCTAACAATCTCGCTTTAGTTTTCAAACACATGAACTGAATTGGGGATTTTAGTCTGTCGCTCTAAAATATCCAATTCAACGCTCATCAAAATATATTTATCTATTTATTTGCACTTAACCCCATGAACTCTATTCTCATCCATCACATTAAATGTGATTCTTACTTGGTTGTTGAAAGCATAGCCTTCCAGGCTCATATGTTTTCACAATAGATTCTAACAAATCAATTTGCAAGATCGAAGTAAATTAATTTCAAGATTTAAATCATCACAATTAAGAAATTAAGAACACTTCCAAACACATAAGATTCTCCACATCACTACATCTCATTGTAAAGGGAAAGACGAAGCAACTACTCAAAACTTATGAGGAAGAGACAACAAAACATATATATATATATATATATATATATATATATATATATATATATATATATATATATATATATATATATATATATATATATATATATATAAACAAGTTTACACAACACTAAAGTGAAGTAAAACAATTTATCTTACTCTCATCCACAAGAAAATCCCTTGAAGTTCCTTTGAATCACTTCCTTTACTTACAATAGAACTCAATTTTCTATTAGATATATAGTGAAGAAGAAGTCTCTCACTTTCCCTCTCCTCTTACACTCTTAGAGAAAATCTCCCCAAGTCTCTCAAACCCTAAGAATGGATTTTCACACTCTTCTCCTCCCTGCTTGGCCGGCAATTTCATTCCAAAATTAGGCTTTAATAATGGATGGCCGAAATTCCAAGCGTCTTCGTAGACATATCTTCAAAATTCGTCTTCAATATATTTGAAGAATAACCGCTCTTGCGTAGTTTGGTGCCTTTTCTGGGTTCTGGCGCCATATGGCGCCTGTTTTGGTGCTGTTTGGCGCTAGTGCACTTTTTTGCACTTTTGTTACTCCAAATTTCATCATTTTTGCTTTCTTTAAGCCGAAATGCCTAATTTGAGTATACCTGCAACAAAACATAAAAAAACCATTCTTTAAAGTGCAATATCACCAAATATAAACATTAAAAGTATATGTAAAATTAAACATTTTTTAGGTGTATCATGTACTTAATAAGCTAAATGATAATGCCTACAAAATAGACCTATTGGGTGACTCTAAAATTTCAAGAACATTCAATGTCACAGATCTCACCCCTTACCACAATGAATAAGAAGCTTTGAATGATGATGTTGAAGCTCACCCACCCCCGAGATATTGTTGCGGGGTTGCTTGTAGGGCCGGGCAAAATAGGATGCTCACCCTAGACCGACCAATCTGTCATATTAAAATTGTGCCTCCTCTCCCATACTTGAATCATTTGCGTCGCTGCCCTTAGCCCTGTGCCCTTTTCTTCTGCATCCTCTCATAGCTATTGCACACCCCTTCCCTTTCCTCACACGCTTCCTTCTTATGATCTTACCTTTGCTGTCACTCCTTCCACTCCAGTTTATGCATGTTATCTTCTTAGGTCTAGCCGGTCTTTGCTATTGATTTTTCTTTTTTAGGTGGTCTTCCTCCCCAATTTACGCATTTTATCTTCTTAGGTCTAGCCAATCTTTGTTATTGATTTTTCTATTCTAGGTGGTCTTCCTGGAGTCCTCCCTCATTTGAGAATGTATCTTTCTGCATAGTGGTGCTACGGCTATATCTCTCCAAGATGGTGAGTATCCTCTCTCTGTTCCATCCTGTTCCATCCTGCAGGTTGTTCAACCCTCCTCCAAGCTCTCTTCAGAATTACAAGTGAGCCACACCTTCCTCCCAGGTTGTTGCACCGCCCCCTACGCTACCTCCTTCTTATATCATTCTGCCTAGCCCTCTCCCAGTAGAGAGCCAAACCTACAAGTCCCCTCCAACACCAGTCCAACATCCGCTGACCATCTGCAACCCGCTCTTTGCCACCGTCCTGCGCTGAAGGCTCATCTGGCATCCTTATAGCTGTCACCGCCCTTCCTCAGCCCCTTTCAAGCAGCCTTTCGCCACCGGCCGACACCAACCAGGACTATTTTTGTTTCATGCTTAGTCTATTTTTGCAGTCACTATTTCATTCACTATTTATGTGTTATTTAGTTATTATTTTATGTGCTTTTTGTATTTAATCTTTATTTTTATTGTTGGTGAAGAGTCGTCCCAGCACTCCTCTAAAGTTTAACAATAAAATTTGTTGCATCCTATTGAGTTTTCTTTATTCGCATAATCTCCACCTGTGCTTAATTCAGACATTAATACTATATTCAGTTGATGATATTATTGACTGAAAATGTGTAACTAGGTTCAATTTTCAACACTCCACAAGGATTAACTCGAATAAAATTTGTGACATTCAACATCCACATAATGAACAAAGTAATTTATATTGACTACAGAAGGCAGATACATTGAACAAAGTCACAACCCACAAAAGAAGCAGACAGAATGCATAAGGCTTCAGAAATAAAAACTAATACAAAAATAGTAACCCAATACATGATACCTGCAAGCTGAAAGCAAATTAAACACATCAGACAAACTGGGCAACGCATCACTGCAACATATTGGCATATGCAATTATGGGATGTGAAGGACAAAGGAGTTGCCATGGCTTCAGCAAGGGATCGGGAATCTCAGGAATATCCATGGCCATCCCACTGAACTCTTCCACAAAATGAAGAACAGAATTAAGATATTTGAGTCTATCAATCAATTCCATAACCTCGGACCTCATGATTGTATTCTTAGAATCCATTGCCACATACTCCTGAGTGTACATGTTGATCTGCATCTCCATCTGGCTATTTTCATTCTTCAGACGAGTAACATCATTCAACAGGTCATCAAGATGTTGTTGTTTTCTCATTCGAGATCTTCGAGCAGAATCCCTGTTGGACTCCATTCTCCTTCTCTTTCTCTCATCAAATATCACAGGTTGTGAGCCTTCCTCACAACTGGATGATAGGCGAGCCAGCTTTGCAGACGTCTCTCACTCAAATAAGCCTTTTTTATTATAAAGTTTTCGGCTTGTGATTGGGAAAAATAAGCTCTTTTTTTAAAAGTTTAAATGAAGCAATCAATGAACAAAAGGCAAAATTCATGAGAAGACGTAGAACCAGTAGAGGAATACGACAGAGAAGGACTGGAGGAAACAGATCATGGGGCTTGAAAAATTCATGAAATATAGAGAAAGACTTGGCACAAGAACATAGATCTCTAAAATCTCAGACAGAACAGAGATTCTAAGATTAAACAGACGAGATTTTGATAAAAATATTGGAATTCCGAAGATGGTTGTTTACCCTGCACAGCATCGGAAGGACCAAAGCAACCACCTTTCACCAAAGCAGGCGAACCCAAAAGAAAACCTAAAATTTATATAAAAAAGAAGAACAATATATAATAAGAGCGTTCTGGTCGGAGCGGGGAAGGCTATAACAGGCGGAGTGGATGGCATTTTATAGGATAGGGAGAGGCATTTTAGGAGAAAGAATTGAGATAATCATGAACCTTTTAGAAATATTTTTTGCACCCCTGCTCGTTTGACCAGTTGCAATTGATTCTAGAATCTATTGAACACATCCGTGATTGAAAAAAAATCCCTTTTTCAGCTGAAAATATTATCCTCTGAAATAAATCATATATAAAAAATATCTATGTTAAGTAAACATCCGAAATTATTTTTTTTTTAAATTTTTTATAAATACTTTCTTACAAATCGCATTAAATTATTAAATTTTGAAATCGGTATTAAGATTAGTGCCACATATTTTCCTTGAGGTAAAGGCGGCTTTGAATAAAACGTGCTTTAAAGAAGAAGCCGTGATGGTTCCAAGAGGTTTCAGGCTATTCGATTTGGTTTTATATGCGTGCAAGATAAAAACAACGCGACGCCTATCATATTTCTCCTGGCAGAAAGTCTTGCCTAATTTTCCTGCGCGAATATTAATGCTTATCCAGTTTCTCCAACCCACATCAATAAGGTATCAATAAGGTGCTCAAACAGCCAATCAACTCGCAGAAGGTGTTCGAAGTCAGAGCATTATTTAAAAAATTGATTTTTTTTTTTTTTTTATTTTAGGAGGGTTGATGAGTTTCGAATGTGAAATTTTTCTTTGCGAGAGAAAATGACATTTCACTTAGGAATTCTTAAAAAATAAAAAAATACATCACAATTGCATACCAATAATGTGACAACAAGCCTCATTGCCTTTCGATTTCTTTCTTTTTTTTTTTGTTGAAACTTCAGATGAGATCTATTATTTTTTGAGATAGAAATAAGTGTTCAAATCTTAGTTTCATCAAAAAAATATTACTACACGAATCTCGATGAGATCTAACGATTTACGGGGAGAGAGCAGCAAAGTACAGACAATTCTTTAATTAACCAAGCTATGGGCCGAACAAGTATTAGTCCGACCAAACTAAATAGAACCATGCACCGATATGATAACGATCTAAAGGATATTGACATAAATAAACAAGGACTCAACCTGTATAAATTCATGGACAGAAGATAAGCTGCCTTTCAGATTACGGTAATGTACAATCGGTGTGATGGAATAATCATCCTAGAGGACAATGAGTAATGAATTCCTCAGGAAAAAAACAATCGAAGATAGTTCAGTCGGTTTTTTGGCCTACTATATGAATTTGCATGACCAAACCAAGCAGTTAAAAAATACGAAACGGTGCCTAGGGTAGTTAAAGATACAGAACGATGCCAACAGAGGTTGCAAGATCAAAATATGCCCAATTCGATTATAAAAATATAAATGTGTAATAACTCAAATAATTGTAACGTTTCTATTAAGTTGAAGACAATCATGTAATTATGGGACCTATTCATATGAATTATGAAAGACTATTGGATATATTCTCAGAAAATTTATTTTAATTGTGCTTGTCTTTCTCTACTGTTCTATTTTCCTATTCCTCTCAACCGAACAATGCTCTATTCTTTGGGGGTGATCCAAAGGATATTTTTGGAATCAAAATCCTAAAAGATGCGGCAAGCATGGAGTCATGCATTCAATAAAAAGAGGAGCGTGTAACAGTGAAGGAACACACAAAAGAGGGACTTCTAACATGGAGTGCATCAAGAAATTCGTGCAGCAACGAATTCAGGAGCTCCATAATTTGATGGTGGGTGAGATTTTGAAATTGTCTCAAGTGGTTTTTTAGGGGAGAGCACATCCTCTTCTGTAGCCTAACCCTCCAGCACTCAAGTTTTAAGGCCAACAGGATGCCCAAGGAGCCTACTAGATGGAAGAATTCTATAACCAAGATAGTGTTGGATCCGTGCTGAAAAGCAAGCCGCAAGCAACGTGAATAGAACCACAAGCGAGATAGATCAAATTTTACTGCCGAGTGGAGAATGTGTTCTTCTGACACGTTGTTAAAGCTGAACCCCCATAAAGAATCAAATTTTCCTCCCTGGAACCATACGAAGTTCGGAGCAATTTCTTCGATCATATTGCATCCTCCGTGCTGGTCATCTGCCTTCTCAATATTACAAGATTTATTGTTATATGAAATTTTATATGAACTAATATTATATGTTCGTACAAAATATCGGACAACCTCCGCAGTAATTTGGGTGACATCTTTCGCTTCGTTCAATTTGGAAAAATAGTTAACGAAGACTAAAAGGAACTTTCATTGTCCATTTGATGGTGAAAGGGGCCCATGATATTGAGCCCTAAAATAGTGAAAGGACAGGAACTTACAATTGGTTGTAATTTTTGCATCGGCTGATGCTGCAATGGAGTGTATTTTTTACACCGATAACAACTTTGAGAAAATTGTTTCGTGAATTTCAAGAGGGTCATCCAGAATGCTGATGCTTCAATGGAGCATATTCATGACACTACTCGCAACTTTGATAAATTTGTTCTCTTACTTTCAAGAGGATCATTTAGAAATAATTTTGTCATTAGACATGATCTGCTAAGGTCTTTCTACCGGAGTGACTTTCACGTTTGCCGAATCTACTAAAGGATCTCTCCACCTCATTTTAATTCACACACTTTAAGAGAAATGAAGTGGTTGACCTTCAGAAATTGTGTCTCTGATGAGGAGGTATTGTTCGACTTTGAACTTGAACCTTCGAGGTTTTGTCACCTCCTCGAGGCTCGTCCCCATCTTGATAGTGGATGTAGGGATCTATCCAAATTTTTATAAACTTGGTCTCTATCTCCATTACTTTTGGTTCTTCTATGGTTGATCTAAAAATCATTTTTGTCTCCTTGACTTTAAAGAATATGTTCCTTGATAAGAGGTCCACCACTTGGTTCTCCCCTCACCCTACATGATTTATTTCCAAGATTATGTGTATTGATATATCCATATTTGATTTATTCGAATACTTGATCATCATTTCATCTTATGCTTCAAATTTTCCATTGACTTGATTCACAACAAGTTGAGAATTTGACTTTACTACTAGATGATGGACGCCCATTTCATGGGCTAATAGTAGTCCAGTTATCAACGCTTCATACTCCGCTTGATTGTTTGTTAACTTAATGTCTAGGGAAACGGAATGATAGAGAAGCTTACCAGATGGTTTGCATAGTGCCAGCCCGATTCCCACACTTGTTTGGCTAGTTCCATCAACATACAAGATCAAGTATTATTTATCTGGTTCAAATCCTTCACTTTTAGATAGTAATCCATGATAAAATATTAACATAGATTGTTTAATGAAGAGTTTGAAATTTCCACAAAATAAATAAAATGCTATTTAAGTTCCATTAACATGCCCCTTTAATTACGTAAAAAAGAGCTGAACCAGAAAATTGACATAACATAAAATTTGCATAATGATCAACACTAATGACCAACACCCACATAGATTATCATTTGATTATTATTGTTCAATTATTATCACCCAATTATCCTTTCGAATGATGATCGATATTAGTTTATACCAAATAACATAAATATTGAAACACTCCATTATAAAAAATATCAAGGCATGTTATTGACACCAAAAATGTTGATTTTCAACTCCTTCATCAATCATTGCTAACATTTACTCACACTAACACTAGTACGGCAGATGCCTACTATTAATATGAATGTTCATGCTTATGGTTTTTCTTTCATCACTTTTAAAATAAACACACATCATCACTGGAAAGGTTAATGTAAAACATCAACATTAGAGGTGTAAAAAAGTCAATCAAGCTCAAGCAAAACTTGACTTAAGCTTGAACTTGAACAACTAACTAAGTTTAAGATCAAGCCCTAATTCATGCTTCATTATTGGTGATTGACTTAACTCATGAGCCATTTCCTTTATTATGAAAGAGAAAACATTCCTATTCAAGTAATTATAATAATATCATGATAAAAACGATTAAGGAAAATTATAAGAAATGATTTAAAATAGCAAAGAGAGATATATTTTTTTAAATATTTTTATCAATTTTACACTAAAACCATTGAACTATATTAAATTTATAGTGTATAATATATTAATATTTATTAAATTAGCGAAGCTAGTGATAAGTCACGGCTGGTTGAAATTTAGGTAATTTGCTCATTGAGCTTAGATCATGAGTAGTTTATTGATTCTAGTTTGAGCTAGCTTGTAGGGCACCTTGAATTAACTACAACCCTACTCAACACCAATTTGGAAGACTATTAACTTTATCACTAATAATGATGTATGATATTATTAAAAAGGTTAATACACAAAATTGATGCCAGCAAAATCATCTCCAATCAATAATAAATATGATGAATTCAAGTAATTCAACAGTTGATGTATGCCATTACCACTAGAGTCGATGCATCTCATTAAAACTAATGTTGATGCAACACCAATAAAGCTATTGCATGCCAATAACACACACCAGGAGACTAAAATTATTACGTAGCATTAAAAATAAGGCTAACAAATACTGTTGACTGATCCACTAAAAATTTGATAGCTTTTTAATGTCTATTTCATACCTATTTTTGATGATATTGCACTTTAAAGAAATATTTTTTTTTCATGATTTCATGCAGGTACAATGATTTTAGGCCTTTAGAGCAAAAGGAAGCGAAAAGGAGCAAATTTGGAGCAAAATGGAGCAAAAGTGTATTTTATTAAACTAGCACTAAATGACGCTGTCACCAGCACCAGACTACGCCAATTTACAGAGACTTTGGACCAGAATGCAGAAAATAGTGCCGGACGGCGTCCTATCCTACGTCGGACCATGCCCTCTCTCGATTTCAAACTAGATTCAATGTATTTGGCTGGAATTTGGAGGGATGCTTGAAGAAACTCTTGGGAAATCAGTTATGGCCAGATTTAAACTATTTTGGAGTCAAATTTAGAGAGGAGGAGAGGGTTTAGAGTGTGAGGGAGTGATGTGTGAGTGTTTCTTTTCATTTTATTTAGGAAATCTAGGGTTTGTGTGTTCTCTTCTAAGGAGTGTAGGAGGAGAGGGAAAGTGAGAGATTTCTTCTTCCTTACTTATATAAAGAGATAATTGTGTGTTATAATGAAGAAAGAAGAGAAGTCAAAGCAATTCCTTGAGATTCGCTTGGGGAAGATTTTGAGATTAGTTGTCTTCTCTTTACTCTGTTTGTATGATGTTGCTTATATATATATATAATCCATGTTTTGTCATCCTTTCCTCATGAGTCTTGAGTAGATTTCTTTTGTCTTCCACCTTTTCATGTGATGTGTTGATGTTGTGATATGGAAATGATGTGCCGATTTATTATGGAGAATTTGTGATGACCTTTTCACTTTGTACTTCATTTAATTTTTGATTTGGTAAATTAAATTGTTAAAACTTGCTGGGAAACATATGTTCTGAAAGGATTATGAGTTCCACAATAAAAGTGAAGGTCACATTCAATTTTCATGAATGAGTGACATAGTTTATGGGCGTTGAGTGCAAATAAATAAGAAAATATACTTTGATGGGTGTAGAATTGGAGATTTCAGAGTGACAGGCTGAAATCCTCAATTTGGTCATAGGGTTTGGAAACCGAAGTGAGAGTTAGCCTTTAGGGGAAGGGAAGTGGGAGCTCTGGAGTGAGAGCTATTATACTCCCAGCCTAACCACAGATTTGGAGACTGAACTTAGGATTACCCAATGTTCTTTATACGCTTGGAAAAGGGTAAAGAATATGAATGCTCCTATTTGGCACAATACATTTGCATCACTGATCTATGTCACAAAAATCATCATATTATTATTGGAGAAGAGGAAGATTCCTTTTTACAACTCAACTTTGTTATAAATTTAGTCTTATGTTAGTTAAAATTGTTAGAAAGTAAAAATGTAATTTGGTAGAATTAGTAACTACAACTGTTTGTTTTTATATTAAGATTAGTAATTACTTGCAATTGTGTTGTGATTCGAGAAGTACTTTCCGTGCTACACCATAAAATTAATCGCCTCCCCGTGGGATCGATGTCCAGGACTTCACTAAAGCTCTGTAGTACTTGAGTGATACGTATACTTGCGTTTAATTGTGACTCAATATAAAACTAAATCAATATATATATATATATCTGAGTTAATAAATTTTGACAATTTAAAAAAGTCACACCAAGTTTTTGGCACCTTTGCCGGGTGATCCCCGACGAATATACGTGCCCCAAAAAATTGACTCCACGCCGAATATATGTGCTGACGATTTAGATATGAAAATTATGAATTTATAATATGGTATACTATGCAAGTATACCTATCGTTTATCAAGTAATATAGAACTTTCTGATTAAGCCCCAAGATATCGAACCCACAGGGAAATGTAAAAACTTTTTAAAGAAATAAAAAAATTATATTTTTACCTTTTAAATTACTTTTGAAAGTATGTTTTAATTTGTAAAGTTTAAAATTGTTTTTGGTATTTCTGATATAAATCTAAGCAGGAAATGAAAATTATCAGAACTTTAAAAAACGATATAAAATACTAGGAATTAAAATTATTTTTTTCTTTCTTTTATAAAGCAGTAATAATTATGAAAGTATTATTGTGCAAGTATTTAAATGTGTTGTGAAAATAGGAGCAAATTTATTCTTTACCCTTACTTGGTTCTATAAAGAACATTGGTTAAATTGAAATTTTAATATTTTGAACATGGTTAGGCAGGGAAGATACCAGCTCTCACTCTAGAGTTCCCTCGATTCCCTCCACCTCGGGGCTAACTTCTCATAACAAAATTTAAAATATCAAACCAAATTAGGGGGCTTTAGTCTGTCACTCTAAAGACCTCTAATTTTACTTCCCATTAAAAACATATCTCCTAATATATTGCATACAATTATATGGACTACAATTCTCACCCATATAATTGCATGTGATTTTTACCACTTGTTGTTTCAAACAATACCGCATTAGATCTTACATAATCTCACAACAAATTTTAACATCTTAACTGGCCAAATTAAGAAGTAAATTAAGTTCATGAAATTAAATCTTCACAACTTATTCCAACTTTAAACAATTATACATTCCTCAACAATCCTACATAATTTAATTACTTCTTCATTTAAGAAAGAAAAAGATAAAGAAAACTACTCAGAATTCATGGAGAAAACACAAGCACACATTGATTTGAAAATAGAAATCATAAAGAAAACACAAGAAGTAAAACTAAATATAAAAACAAAAGTAAACACTTATCTCAAAATCGTCTCCACAAGACTCCAGAAGTTCCTTTGAAACTTGACTTTCCACAAGACAACACTACAGAGGTTGGTGCCCAA
This sequence comes from Papilionanthe hookeriana x Papilionanthe teres, assembly GCA_022702705.1. Classification (NCBI taxonomy): domain Eukaryota; kingdom Viridiplantae; phylum Streptophyta; class Magnoliopsida; order Asparagales; family Orchidaceae; genus Papilionanthe; species Papilionanthe hookeriana x Papilionanthe teres. The sequence goes on along the minus strand of CM040421.1, from coordinate 125,261,964 downwards.
CTCTGTTGACTCCAACTCTAACTTTAGACTTCAATAAGAACTAGATAAATGGATGAAAAGAAATTGGTAGATAGAAAGTTTCACACCAACCCTTTCTCCTCTAAAACTTAACTAACTAAACTAGAAACAATAAAAGACTGAAAGTAAAACTCTTTGAAACTAGAAGAAGACTCTGAAAATTAGAAAAGACTCTTGAAAACTAGACTCTATAAAACTCCCTTAGACTCATTACATGACATAATTTTAATAATAATCTAAAGGGTGCCTTGGTGTCTCTTCAAATTATGTCCCAATTAAACGTATCCACCAAAAGATGCATCCCTTCATTCAAATTTGCCGCCCATGGGAAGTTAATGAAATCACCGCCAAATGTTTCTTTAAATACCCTTTGAAATTGGTGCCAAAAATGAAGAAAATTTGATTTTTAACTATGGCGCCTGAGCGCTTCCAATTTTTCATTTTTTCATTTTTTTGCTGATCCAATATTGCTCCTTTCATCATAATAACTTATTTTCATCATACCAGCAAGAAAAACACAAAATACATTCCATTAAAGTGCAATATCATCAAAAATAGGTATAAAAATGTGCATATAAATGCTATATATTTTAGGTATATCAAAATCCCCCAAACTTAAAATGTTACTTGTACTCAAGTGACTCTTAATCACATAAAAATTTTAGCATGCAAATTATGTAATGAGTTTCTTTGGAAGATAACAAAATTTTGTTCTAGAAATGGAGTAGTCCAATTTAGAAAAGAATTTCAGTAATTAAGATCAACTTAAAGTTTAGAAAGTTCTTAGGTAAAGGATAATGTAAAATATAGGTTTCTATCTAATTCAGAAATACTTGTAGATTCTTCAAAATATAGGATTCACACACTTATTTTTCTCACTTAAAAATCTTTATTTGAAAATAATTTTACTTACTATATTATAACCTTAAGCTTTAGATTTTCTCAGAACTTATATCTTATAATTTAGGTATGGAACCAATTTTTTATTAGGCCCTTAAACCCTCGAGCTTCTCCTTCCTTTTCACATACTATTTTTCAATTTTTCTTTTTCTTTTATTTTCTTTCATTTTTTTATAAGGTAAGGATTACTATATATGGATAGGTCTTTAATGATTTTCAATTCCACCCTTCCATTTAAAATAAAGTTCTGATATACATCTTTTACTTAAAAATCATAATAATAGTATTTGAAAGTTACTCCACAATAAAAGAAATTTAAGCTTTGAAGAATAAAAGTCAAATGTTCTATTTATCCAAAAATACAACATTTCTTACTAAAGATAGTTGAACTATATTTAACACTTCTTTACTAAGAAAATTTTAATTTTAAAACTTTCATTATTACTAAAAATTTTAACTAAATTCTTTTATTCATTTCTATATTCAAATTTTGTTCCCCTAATATAACTTCATATACATAATTGTTTTCAATAAAAAATCAAATTAATTTTAAGTATTCTTGAGAACCAATAAAATTTTAGGTTTTTTTGAAAAATTTTCTGTTTTTAAAATCCCCCCCACCCAAAATTAATTTTTAGTTAGGATAAAACATTTAAGCATAAGAAATGATACATGGGTTAGAATTAAAAACCAACATAACATGCTTGCAAGAATCTTAATATCCTAAATATGCAAGTATAACACTTTAATAACATAATTAAAAAGAAATCAAATTCAAAATTTTTAGTTTTTCATTAAATAGAAATTTCAAAATTTTAATGGACTTCTACAATAGTGGAGGTTTTCAAAGCAAATATACACCAACTGAAAATAACTGAAATCACACAATAGTAGATAACAAATGGTAGTAGTAGATTTTGAAAAGTTTTAAACATGCAGTTTTTAAATAATAGTTTTTAATAGTGTTCCATATTCTCCTAACAACTTTGGAATTAAAGTACACACTATAAAAACTCTGACACAACATACACATTAAAACATTTACTACTAGCCAAATATTACACAAAACAACATATAGATTATCAACCCAACAAAGATACATGCGAATATGCAAAAATATTCCAAATATAATCAACATACTACCAGAGTTCGCACAACAAACACAATATCAAAATAAAACACAAGACATAGCATACATCAGTTCATCAACAAAAAACTCAGTAACACATAAACAAATCAACTAATCATCCTCATCATCATCATCATCTTGCTCGTTCCAATATTTGGATGACACATAAGGTATATAGAATGGTTGAGGGGGCATCTCAGCACTCTTATCACCTCTAATCAATCTACCCAAATAATGATGATAATTCTCTTTGTATTCATCATGTTTTACAATATATCTTTCCATATTATCCATCTTTCCGTTCATGTCTCTAATATGCTCACGACTAGGACTCATATTCTTCAAAATATTTCTAAACAAACCAGTCTGTGAATCACTAGATGATGAAGCTCGTGAAGTAGTAGCATGGGAAGTAGAAGCAACTGAAGCAGAAGCAGAAGCAGTAGAAGCCCTATGATGCGGTTCAGACTTTTATATTGCAAAAATTTATGAACTTAAAATTATATATATTTATAATGATTTTTTAAAGTCCAAGCATTCAACGAAAGTATACGTATCATATCAAGTAATACAGGGCTCTAATGGAGTCCTGGTTATCGATTCCACAGGGAAGTGATGAAGTAAAAAAGAAAGAGAGAGTTTCAGAGTAGATAATGTAGTACTGAAATTTGATACTTAAATTGCAATTAAAGTTTAATGCTTGCTTCTACTACCAAGATGCAAAAAATAATAATAATTAAACAAACTACAATTACTTCTAATATCTTTTAAAACATAATTAATCAACAGATACACACTAAAATATATATTTGAAAGGTTTTTGATATATCAGAAAACTATCTTTCTTTTTGCAACGAGAATATGATGTGTGTATGATATGGAATGATTATCTATGGTATTATGCCAAATAGGAGCATAAATGTTTCTTTACCCTTAAAAGGGTACCCCCTCTTCCAAGCATGAAAAAAACATTGACTTATCCTATGTTTAGTCACTAAATCTAAGGCTAGGCTAGGAGGATACCGGCTCTCACTACGCAACTCCCACTCACCCTTCACCTAAAGGCTAACCTTCAAGTTTAGTTACTAATCTTAGGACCAAATTGGGGATCTCAACCTATCACCCTAAAACCTCCAATTTGAAGTCCATCAAAACACATTTCCTTATTTATTTGCACTCAATTCCCATGAACTACGCAATTCATCCATGGAAATTGAATGGATTCTTCATTATTGTTGTAGGACACTAAATCCTTTCAGAGTTAATGTTCAACAACATATTTTAATAATTCAATTGGCCAGATCGAAAAGTAAACTAAGTTTGAAATGAAAAATCATCCCAATTTCTTCAATACATTCAAAGCACTTCAAATCCACATTAACACAACATCACATCTCTATGCAAGAAGAAAGACAAAGGAGACTACTCAGAATTCATGAAGAAGATACAATAAAAAATGGATTTTATATATAAAAGAAAAAACATACAAACCACATAAGAAAATACAACTTATCTCTTTCTCTTCCCTAATACAATTCCCTTGAAGTTCCTTTGAATCCTTTTCTCTCTTCTTTGCAACACTTAATTCCCTCTTTAGAATGGAAAGAAAGAAGCAATCTCTCACTTTAATTCTTCTCCTTCACTCCTTAGAGAAGAATTCCTCTCAAATTCTCACTTCTACACTCTTCTCTCCTAAGCTCTAACACTCAAAATACACTAGACTCTCTAAAACAGACAAGACACACACCAAAACCACACAACCTTTCATCCAAAAACAGTTACTTATAAGTTAGAAACGAAATCCCAAGAGTTTCCATAGGCATCCCTTCAAAAAGTCGCCAAAACTCTTTAACTTTGAAATCCACTGACATTTGGTGCCGGCGGCGCTCTATCGTCCAAATATTGCTGAGCTCTCTAGAAAATGGCACCGGCAGCGACCATTCTGGCGCCGGCAGTGCCAGAAGCTGTTTTCCTTCTTTTTGCTCCTTTTTTTTGCTCCGAATTCGTTCCTTTTCGCTTCTTTTCGCTCCAACCACCTAAAATCATCATACCTGCAACAAATCATGAAAAACACCTTTCTTTAAAGTGAATTATCACTAAAAATGAGTAAAATTATATAGCAAAAATAGTATATATTTTTGGTGCAACAAAATTCCCCAAACTTAACTATTACTTGTCCTGAAGTAATCCTTTTACTACATAAAAATATAACTCTAGACAATGCACTTTTCACCTGTAAGATACTAACATTTTCATTCAAAAGAATATATTGGTTAGATCTTTAGAAAGAAATTTAGTAACTCAGGTCAATACTACAGGTATAAGAATATTCAGCAATCAAGTTTAGAAGTTCTAGTCTTCTATTTATTTCAAGATAAATCATAATTTCACATTAAGAGTGCCTTAAAAGGTTATGTGAAAAAGGAGTTCATGCAAACTTTATCAGAATGTAGACCAATACTTTAAATATAAATTCAAAAATGAAATCATGTTCTCCCTTTAGGGTGACTCAAGTGAAGCCAATTTTTTATTAGGAATTTCCTCAAGCTTCTCCTCATACTTACTTTTTTTCCTTTTTTTTTCTTTTTGGGATTGTTTTTCAATCCTTCTTTTCTTTTCTTTCCCTTTTTTTAAAAAATGGGAATTACTATATCTGGATAGCCTTTAATGATTTTGAACTTCACTCTCCTCTTTCTAAAGTTCAAACTTGAGATACCTCCTTACTTTATAATTAGATACAAGCTTTATTGTTCATCATAAAGTCACAATCTCTTATTAACACACAATACTTTAAGTCTATTAACATTTCAAAAATACAGTTATCTTTACTTTAAATAGTTAACTATAATCAAATCATTTCATACCAAATATCTTATTTCTATAAAATTAACCTTTATTACTAAAAACTTTCATCCAATCCTTCCATAATATTCAGCTGAAATAAAAAGTTTTAGTTACCTACAATATGGTTCAACTGCCAGAAGTTATGCTAATAATTTTTGAAAATATAATAATTGAGAACAAATAAGAGTTAATATTTTCTACTCTCCCCCAAACTTAAATTTTTCAATAAATTTGAAATAGTAGAGAGTAACAGAAAACTAACCGTTTTTTTTGGGACCTTGAAATCTTCAACAACTATCTGGTATTAATCAAAATTTACAACTAGCAAACATGAAACAATTAGTAATAGTTATATATAAATATTTTAAAATTTTGCAAGGTGAAGAGAAATTAACTTTAAGCATTTAAACATCCAACAAAATATGACAATACTAAACAAACTATCACATCACTACACGTTCATTTAACAATTTCATTTTTTTTTCAATACAACATAACAGTACACCAACAGGGTTACACATCACATGAAAAACAAATAACTACTACATCACAACAATACAACACAACACAATAAGAAAAACAAAAATAGAAACAAAAAATCAACCTATCTTCATCACCAGGATCATCAGCAGGGTCTGCAGGATCAGGTCTATACGGTGTATAGCTGGGGCAAGTAGGAAATATCACATCAGTCGCCCCCCTCATGAATCTGATCTGAGCATCATAATAGACAATATCGAACTCAACTCTCCTCTTCAAATAATATTCATTCACATCACTTCTAGCCTTAAACACATCCATCCTACCATGGAGTCTATCCACACTAGCACTCTGTAATCTCAGCTACTCCATAATATCAGATAATGTAGGGGGCTCAGATGTAGATGGAACGTCATAACTCGTAGTAGGAATATCAGTACTCCTACTCTCATCTCGGGCTCCCACATGAGACTCATAAGTACAGATAATAGTCTTTGTAATCAGTCTCAGCGGTATAGCTACTTCTTTAGAACGGCTGAACTCCACTCCACACTAAACACACAGGGCATGAACTAAGGCAGGATGTCATAATCCACCAGTGGTCTCGACTCTAGCAATAGTATGAATATTCTTGAAGACATTAGCCCTAATATCAATCTTTTTCATCTTCTGAATACAATAGTTTAGAATTGCTCTATCGCTTGTAACTTCACTATGGTGAAAAGAAGGTAATAGTCTTGCAGAGATGAAATAGTGCCAAACTTTTGATGCAACATTTAACTTGGAAGCGGGGAAGTTAATCGTCTGTTTTTTATTTACTTTCCATTCCCTTCTTCCATCTGTCAGAAAACCAATCACTTCTCTCATATCTACCTCTCGAGTATCAAAGTTTTCATATTCACAAACAAATGGTTCCCAAGTCTGATAAAATGCATTAATAAGGTGAGGAGTAAACTCAACCATTTTTCCTCTAACTAACACATACTCAGTCTTAGTCCAGGGCACATTTGAATAGAACTCTCTATCAACTCCCATAACAGCATTCGCAGTAAAATAAAAAAATCGTTCCCAGTTCTGCTCTGCAATTAACTGTTTTACAGATCCACCAGGATTATCAAAAGCTCGATCCTGGATACACTTCTTATTGTAAAGGTAAGAGTTAAAGCGAAATTACACTTTAACATTAACAAATTTTTCTTCATCAAAATCCAATTTTCTCTTCCCTTTACTCATCCTTGGAGCGATGTGAGTTTCTAAAATTTGCAAGAAAATTCCAATAAATCCCAAATTCACAGTGTAACAAACTCTAAATACTATTCTAAACAAGTAAGAGAAAATTTCAACATAGGAAATCTCAAAATTTCTTTAAAAATTCAAAAATTCCAACCTAAGAAATGTGAGAGATTTCCATGGTGAAAATAAAAAATTTTTTACTTAAAGTGAAGCTCTTACCAAGAGAGTGTAGATCCGGTCTTGAAAAGCTTTGAAATCACTTCAAATCTGAGATCTAGCAAGCCATAGGTCTTTAAAATCGCGAAAAGTAAGCCATAATGTCTCCAATAGATTGTTGATGTACGAACAAATTGTAGAAGGGAGGAAATGGGAATTCATCAGATGAATTCTCAGCAATCACGGCGTTCTTCTTCATCAGATTAATCAGGCCCATCTTAATTTGACCAATGTGATCAAATTATTCCTTCATCCTCCAATCTATATAATCAAATAAATCAGAAATATTATTGATTGCATTCATAATGTTCTATATCTCTTTCTCCAACTTTTTGATCCTCTTCAGTATCATTCTAGAACTTTCAGGAAAATAGAGCTGAATCAGTTGTGAAGCCTGTGTTGGTTGATCAGCAAGAAAATTCATATCATCTTCATTTCCCACTGTTTGGTAGTCATAAATATTAGTTGGATCAATAGGCCTCCATGGAAGAAGAACCTTTTCCCAACTCTCATATGGAACTTGTGATTGACTACACAACAGAAATATGGTGGACAGGTGTCCTAGCCCATATTTAGATCCATGAACAATTAATCCGAAAACTGATTTCACATTATATTACCAATGTCAATCAGCCTCCCAGTTTGAATATAGAAAATCAAAATGTCACTTTCTTTGGTTACATTGCTAATTTTCAAAGTTGGAAATAACTTTACCAAAATAAAGTAATGCCACTGCTTTGACACCGGATTTAAAGATGCAGAAGGGAAACTAATATATCCATTTTCTCTAACTTCCCAATCTTCATTCTCATCCGTCAAATAACAATATACATCATTAATATAATCACTTGTGGCATTGAAATTAGAATAATGACAAATAGGTACATTCTTAATCATAAATGTCGGCATATTTTTAGGTTTGTGTTTTGAAAAGGGGGACGCCTATAGAAGTTGTCGGTGAATTTTAAATTTTAAATTTAATTTAAATATATATATAATTTGGAATGTAGCATTTGATTATGAAAATAATTTTAAGACATGAAATCAAACCGATCTCAAATCTCAAATAGTTTATATAAACAAGCACCGCATCACAAACCGTGCATCTATCCCAAAGAATAGACATGCTGCTTGATGATGGGGCTTGATTAAATAAACTAAAAGATTTGTGACATCCGTTTGGTCTGCGAACCAATTTTATAAGACGACAAGTTCCCCTGCTTAATATAAATGAATTAAGCAGGGTTTATATTACCTGGGTTCTTAAAGTTCCCTATAAGGGCAAGCCCCTATAGTTAATTACATCTTAAATGACGAGAATCACTTAAGAAAAAATCTCGATAATGATCAGTGGTTTTGCTCTCAAGAATTTCAAATTTTGAGGTTTCAAATGAATTGGATTTTTGAAATTTCAATAGGGAATTGATCAAATTTGGAACGATTTGTTTTAGGAGTCCAAAGGAAGAGAAGTAGGAGAAGCTGAGGGTCTAAGAAGAATTTCAGATCACAAGATTTCAAGAGATTGGATTTTAGATTCATTTTATTTTTTTTATCTCAAGTTTTAATTTTGAGTTTGAATTTTGATTTGAGTTTCAATTTTGGTTTTATGCGGAGAAAAGAGTAGGGCGGAGGCCCACCTTAATGCATTTGTATGCTGAGAGGGAGGTAGGACTCAACCTATTCCAAATGCTGAGGAAGAATAGGACAAAGCCTATCTGAAATGCAGAGTGCTTTAATTTCAATTTCTTGTTGAGAGGATCAAATTTTGAGATTGCTGAGAAAGGAGTAGGACTGTGCCTATCCCGAGTGCTGAGATGGGAGTACGGCGGAAGCCTATCCCGATTGCTGAGATGGGAGTAGGGCGGAGGCCTATCCCGATTGCTGAGATGGGAGTAGGGCGGAGGCCTATCCCGATTGCTGAGATGGGAGTAGGGCGGAGGCCTATCCCGAATGCTGAGATTTGATTTATGCAGTGGTTGTGAAAAATTTTGTTGATATTTGATTTATCGTCGTGACTATGCAAAATTTTGCTGAGATTTGGATTATGCTGAGATTGAAATGAGATATGAAAGCGTTCCATATCCCACGGGAATCAATCAAAGTCTCGCTTCATTGGTGAAGGGTACGAACCTATGCCATCCGAATCAAATTGAAGATTCCTCGTAATTCGAAATCATCTCGAGAGAGGGTTTCAGAGGAGGTCTGGAATAGATCTCGATTTGAAGAAGGATTGGAGGATTTGAAAAGATGGACGTAAACTGGAATTCAATTTGAGCTTTAGATTTGTTTTGTTTGTTCTTTAACTATCCCATTTTTTTTATTGTTTATTTGGTGTTCATGTGGATTTGAAATTCTTTTTAATGTTTGGGCTTTTTATGTAAGAGTGTTCTTATTTATTTTCTTTTCTTTTCTGTTCTTTGTTCGAAGTTCATTTAACTTTAATGGTGCTTCCCAGTCAATTTGTACAAAAAGAGGTGAAGGCAAAATGTGACATGGTCACTTTCATTCCACTCTTGTTGAAGATACATCAGACAACTCGATCTGAAATATCTCTCATACAATCCATGACTCAAAATGAACTATGTATGATTCTTGTTGATCCATCCAAAAAGTGTGTGTCAAATCCATGTCTGAATAATGAGATACACGGTCAATAACATCACCTTCCAAGCCATCCTTGGCAGGAATGCCGCATGGATGTGCATTGGAGGTACGCTATTTCCCATGTAACTCACAGCTCGTAGGGCCGGAGATTCTGCAATTCTGGATCTGGCTGAAAGTGGTATGGTGCCTTTCTGTCGTCCATCCTTCTAAAAGTAATGGAGTTCCGCTCCACTGGTATTCCCGGTATGCAATGCTTTGCGACGTCTGCTCCATTTCCTTGTAATATCATGACGGAACCTACCGGAAGTGGTATCTCCACCGGCCCTCGGAACTTAGCCGGGCCGGCTATCCGGAGGTCAGATCTGAACATGATATTGCATTGGTTGACGAACGAAACTGTGCAGAAAGGTCTGACAAAGTCATGGTGGTCTATGTGTGGAGGTATGCAGCCGCCCTTCTGATAAATGTTGATGATGCAACTATTGGGTATGCAGTCTTCTGGCAGTACCCTCCACGTTATCATTCTTTTCACCATTCTTTTAATTATTCTCGGCATTGGATCCACCTCACCGTGACGGAGTATCCCTGGTGGATTTCCTTTTCTGTCCTCTACGAAGTTATAGCAACATCCACATTGTATTATGACTCTTCCTTTCCCTGGCATCCATTTCCGGGGTTCCGAATAAGTCTTTTCTCTCAGACGGCCTGCTCGACCCATCTTCTAAAGTTGTAGAATGCAATCCACAATCTGCTGTTGCTCGTACTCTGAGAATACACCTGCGTGTAACTCGAGGCCTTCCAAAATGTTGATTCTTCTGCCTCTAATCCTTTCAAAGTATTTGAAAGTATTCTTCTCAACATTTTGCATTCTTTCTAGTTCATATTCTGGGATGATCTGCAAGTGACGAGGCCTAGTAACGTATTTTGGGATGTATGGCTCAATCCCGTCACGTTCTCCTGCATACCTTGGCTCCTCGGGGATTGTCTCTGTCGGGACATCCTCCGGGGTTGCTTCAGCAACAAGGTTCTTCAGATATGGTATCTCTGCCTGGCGTCGAGGCACTGATTCTACATCTGTTCTTCTTGGCACTTCTCCGATTTGTTCTGATTCTCTCGGCGTTGACTTTCTTCTTTCTGGTTCCTGCCGAACCGGTATCTTTGAAATGTGTGTCTGCTAAGGTGGCTGTTTCCTCGTGTTGATCTGCTGTAAGTTTAGTCAACATCTTGCGGATACGGAGATTATTATTCCTTCTTTGAGTAGCAGTGAGCGTAGCTCTCCTCACTTCTTGAATTTACGCGGCGCGGCGCCGGCGAGCTCGCCTCTGCCGTGGCAACTACTGACTTGATTTTCTTGCTTTCTTCGGTGTTTGCCTTTCTTTCTTGTTGCTGGATTGGTGGCTTGGGCCACCCATCTTCATCACTGTCTGGCTATGAAGTTCCTCTCGGTCCACTGGGACACAGTCATTTTCTTCATACTGTAAGCTGGCTGGTGTGAAGTCAGAATCAATTTCTATCACTGCTCCATCCTTCACCCTCTTTTCATCGAGTGCGAGACTCACGCCATTTTTAAAGTTTAGGACCAATCGCCCGTTCGACATTTCCCTGCGAAGAAAACAAGGAAAGGATCGAGGGTCGTACTAAGAACAAGAACATTAAGAAAGTATTTATCACTGAAGATTCTTATTCACTTATTCCAATTTTAATTTTTAAGGAAAATAGGAAAAGATAAAGAAAGATCAGGAAAAAGATTTGATTTGAAAGGAAGGGTAAAACTTTATTATTATGATTTCACATATTTTATTTTTAGCACATATTTTATTTATCCATTTTTATGTTTTTGGGTTCGGACCCGATCACAAAGTGATTGCTTCACCCGTGTTTCTAGGGATAAGACTCTATTTTAGAGGCCACCCTTCGAAACATCAGGTTACGTAATACTTCTTCAAATATCGTCCATTGATTGGAAGCATTTGTCGTTCTCCTTGGTAATTCACAAGTTGGTAGGAGCCTCCTGCGTAGACTGCCTCGACCACAAACGACCCTTCCCAAGTCGGTTCAAATTTGCCTCCTATCTTGCAATGTGCAAGAATAGGTCTTCTGAGAACAAGAACTAAGTCACCAACTTTGAAAGTTCTTGGGCGGACCGCTTATCATGGGCTCGGATCATCTTAGCTTGGTACGGTTCCAAATTGCCGTTGCGCTGCAAGTCTTTTTCCTTCCAAGTTTTCTAGTTCTTCCAGTCGTAATCTGGCATTTTCTTCTGTAGTAATTTTATTTGTAACTGCAATTCTGAGTGATGGAAGCTGGACCTCCAAAGGTAAAACGGCCTCGGCCCCGTACACTAAAGTGTAAGACGTAGACTGAGTAGGAGTCCTGAAAGTCGTCCTGTAGGCCCATAAGGATTCTAACAACTTCTCGTGCCAATTTCTCTTGTTGTCGTCCAAAGTTTTCTTTAAAATTTGAACGAGAGTTTTATTTAAAGCCTCGGCCAAGCCGTTTGCTCTTGGGTAGTAGATTGTTGAGTATCGCCAATCGATTCCATGTCTTCTGACAAAATTATTGATCTTTGTACTTCTGAATGCGGACCCATTATTCGAAATGATTCTCGCGCGGTACTCCGAAACGGTAAACGACTTGATTTTTGAAAAGCTCGTAGCATGTGGTGTGCCTTTACTTCTCTGAGTGGAACTGCTTCTGCCCATTTAGAAAAGTAGTCTGTAGATGCAAGGATGAAGCGATGTCCTCTTGAAGAAGGTGGTTCTATCGGACCCACTATATCTGTGCCCCAACACTCAAATGGCCGCGACGCAATTGTCGGATGTAGCACGTTTGGAGGTTGGTGTAGAACCACTCCGTGCACTTGGCACTGGTGACAACGTTTGGCAATCTTCATGCAATCGGTCATCATTGAGGGCCAGTAATACCCTAGTCTTTTAATTTTCATTTTCATTTTCGGACCCGACTGATGAGCGCCACAAAGTCCTGAATGCACTTCTTTGACAATTTCATGAGCCTCGGATCCGTTCGAGCATCTTAACCACATTTGATCAAAAGACCTTCGTATAATGTACTTGTTTATTAATGCGTAAGACGAGTGCTCTTTTCTTGATTTGATGTGCTAATGACTTATCGTCCGGCAATTTCCCCGTTTGCGCAGTAGTCTATTAGCGGCTGACGCCAATCTTCCGTGTTTTCCATCACCGCCGCAACCGATTCCTCTCTTTCTCGATTTCTGTATCATATCCATGTCGAGCTGTGATAGGACCTGTCGTCCCTGAACTAACACTTCAACTGACTCATCTTGTAAGCAGGCAAATTCTTTTTCAAGGCAAGCTAGCGCATCTGCGAGAGCATTTTCTCTTCTGGGGATCTTGTAGATTGTTACATTCGGAATTTGTTCCAACAGTTTCATGGCATACTGAAAGTAATGCTCGAGTCTTGGCTTTAAAATTCTGTATTGTCCGGCGACCTGTTGAATGATCAACTGAGAATCTCCATAGATGTTGATATCCGTTATTCCCATTTAAATGGTCAGTTCTAGTTCTATTATGAGGGATTCGTATTCTGCCTCATTGTTCGTGCATGGCTCTGTTAAGTGGTAGGAGTATCTTAACATCCCCCGCTCCAGTGTTATAATGATTAGTCTGATTCCTGCCTTACCGGGCACTATCGTTTGCAATTCTTTGTCTTTCTGTGCTGAGGATGCTCCATCGAAGTATAGTTCCCAACGTCAATCATCAGTATCTTCTAGGGTCATTATCTGTTCGTCTGGTAAATCGTCGTCGAGAGGCGAATCTGCCGGTAAAGGGTGTGCTGCAAGGAAGTCAGCTAGAACTTGTCCCTTTACGGCACGAAGAGGAACGAAAGTTATGTCGAATTGCAATAGTATCATCGACCACCTGGCAAGTCTGCCAGAAAGTGTTGGACGGGTCATCAAATATTGCAACGGATTAACTTTCGAGATAAGGTTGACCTTATGAGTGAGTATGTAATGCCTGAGTTTCTGCCGGTAAAGGGTAAGCTGGCATATCTTCGATGCTTTATTTCGAACTTGTCAGGTAGGTGTCAGCCCTTCTCGGCATTAATTAAAAAGGATGTTTGACCTGGCATATCTTCGACGCTTTATTTCGAACTTGTCATTGACCTGGGCTAGCAGGGCTCCAAGGGAGTCGTCTAGAGCCGTGGTATAAAGTATCAACGGTCTACCTGAGACTGGGGCTGCTAAGACAGGAGGTGTCATTAAGTATTTTTTAATGTCCTCGAAGGCCCGTTGGCATTTCTCTTCCCAAACGAATTTGGCGTCCTTTTTAGTTAATGCCGAGAAGGGCTGACACCTACCTGACAAGTTCGAAATAAAGCGTCGAAGATATGTCAGCTTCTCTTGAAAGGATCGTAGCTGTTTTAAGGTTTTGGGAGGCGGCATTTCTAAGATAGCTTTAATCTTTTCCGGATCAATTTCAATCCCGCGATGTCGGACAACAAATCCTAAGAATTTCCCGGAGGTAACGCCGAAGGCGCATTTTAAGGGATTCATCTTAAGGTTGTATTACCTTAGTCGCTCGAAGACAATTCTCAAATCATACAGGTGATCTTCCTTCAGTTTGCTTTTGATGACCACATCATCCACATAACACTCGATTTGGTTGTGAATGAGATCATAGAAAATCTTTGTCATTGCTCTTTGGTATGTCGCTCCTACGTTCTTTAGTCCGAATGGCATTACTGTGTAGCAATACACTCCGATTGGTGTTCTGAATGCCGTGAGCTTTTCGTCTTTTGGTGCCATCTTTATCTGGTTGTATCCTGAAGATCCATCCATGAAAGAGAATATTTCATGAGTCGAAGCGATGTCGATCATTAACTCTAGAATTGGTAGTGGAAATTCATCCTTCGGACATGCTTTGTTCAAGTCTCTGAAATCCACGCAAATTCTGATCTGACCATTCTTCTTCCTGACTGATACCACATTGGCTAGCCACGTAGGATATTGTTCTTCACGGATAAATTTAGCGTCGATTAACTTTTTAACTTCGGCTATTACTTGTTGTTCAATTTCCAAACGCATTCTTCTGGAAGCTTGTTTGACTGGAACGGAAGTAGGATCCACTCCTAGCCTATGAACTGCGACTTCTGGAGCTAATCCCGGCATTTCGTCGTAACTCCAAGCAAAACGAGTCCTCGAATTCCATTAATAGCTTGATCATTTCCTCGGAATCCTCTTTATTGAGTAAGGAGCTAACAAAGGTTGGTCTAGGCTTTTCGCTAGTACCTAAGTTAACTTCCATTAACTCATCTATCGTAGATTTGATTTCTTCTTCGAACTCGGTGGAGCGTCTCCAATTTGCAGATCTTCAAGCTCTTCTGTAGTTTCCAAGCAGTCTTCATTATGTTCGCAAGTGACAACCAAACAAAATTTCATATCGTCAACTGAACCTACTGTGCCGAATCCGAGACCATGTTTTGAATTGGGAGGCCGACCGACATTATTCCATAATTTTTTGAAGTGTTGTGATCGGCCTTTTGTCCATTGTCGAGGTAAGACACCACGCTGAACTAAATTTTGAACACAGGGAGAGTACCACTCAAAATGCAATTCCATTAATTCGGAAGAAGTGACATCTTCAAATTGTACATTGTTTTCAGTATTGGAAGAAGAAGTGCCACGATAAAATCTGATTGGCTTTGCACCACTGCTATGTATTTCTTTGACCACCATACCCTCGATCTTATTAGATTGGATCGGGGTCAGGGTCACAGTGTGTACATAGTGATTAATCTTCTCATACATCGATTTGTATTCTTCGTTCTTCTCATCATCAAGAGAAATCTTGAATTGTGGTTTCTTCAGGTTTATTGTAGCTGCTTCTTTCTTGATTTCTTCTTCTTCCTCAGAGCTGTCTTCCCAATCAATGTTGATCATCGGCTTTTTCTGTCCAACTGTCCCAGTGTCTCTTCCACGACCTCATCCCCGGCCTCGACCTCGGATGCGAGTTCTGGAGAAACCTTCACCATCTCGCCGTAAGGGAGTGGTGAGTGACTCGTTGGACTAGAACTTCGGGTTCTTCATTGTCTCGAATTTCTTTTACTTCATTTGGCACGGTGTTTCCGGAGAAGATTTTTTTCTTCGGAGGTGCGTAATAAGCCGCATCTTCATGGATTCCAATCTCATGTACGGAGAAAGGTTGCAAATCACCTTTAATGCACTCGTTCTCCTCCTTCATAGTATTTTATGCACCGATGCGAGTAGATGATGGTACCATCCGGTATTCATGGATCCACGGTCGGCCCAGTAGAGCGTTGAACGATGTCTCAGAGTCAATTATGTGGAATTTTGCGGTTGTCTTTGCTAAGTCACCGGTCTTCATCAATAGTTTTATTGATCCAAGGGCTCTTTCTCCTTTCTGGTTAAATCCTCTTAGTAACATCTTGTCCGCTTTAAGCTCGTGAGCATCAATTTCCAAGTATGCTAGCGTCCGAAGATTCATTATGTTGATTGATGCTCCTGGATCCACCAATACTCTGGAGAGCGTAAACTTTCCGATTAGTAATCGAAATGTACAACGGTCGGTTGTGATCGGCTGTCCCGAGTAGTAGATCACTATCCGTGAAGGTAACACCTCGTTGTTCCTTTAACGAGCAAACCTCGTCTAAGGAATCTCCGGCCATCTGAGCTAAACAAATCTCTGGATCAAGTAAGGCCTTGATCAGAGCTTCCCTCATCTCTTTTGATAAGATGATAGCTTCGTAGATGCTCAGTTTGGCTGGTAGTTTCCTAAGATGGGCTAGCACGTTATAATCCACTTTGTTACCATGTGTCTTAATTTCTTCCCGAATGGGCAATTCTTCTGTTGGGGTTGATTCTTCCTGAACAACCACCTGCTTTCCTTTGTCTTTTGGACCCATTCTCGGAGGTAGAAACTTTCCGCTCCTTAAGTTGACTTCTGTAATTTCTTCTGAATCTGGTACTAAGTTTACAGGTGTCTCCTTTTGAATTGACATGACAGGTTCTTCTGGAGTCGCTTCGGAATCTGAAAGCTCTAACTCTATTGTGATTGGAGTTCCTTGGAATTCACAAATAGATTCATTGCTTGTTGAACTTTCGTAGCCTTCTTGGTGAATGTCTTCTTTGTCATCATGATTGTCGAGGTCATGTATGATTTGAGAATTGTTATTGGTATCGGAATCGGGATCCGGATTAGATTGGTTGTCGTTAGTTACGTAATTGTTAGAAACAGTCAAAACGTAGCCAACGCCATAACTCTTATCATTATAAGATCCCACCGGAGCGAGAAAATAATCATACAGAGTCAGAGGTTCGAGGAATTTTTTCCCCGAATCGGAAACAACCATCCTAGGATAAGCAGCCCCTAGTCTAGCCTTAGGAGCCTCGGTCCATTCTTCTTCTACGATCTCCTTCTTTTCTATGATCTTTTCTTCCTGGGGCGGTTCTTCAATTGCAAGCGACAGTGCCGGCTTGACAGGTTTCAAACTCTGAGTTGAAGCATGCGCCAAAGCGGTTTGGATGTGATCCAAAATTTTCTTCGATGACTTCGTCCAAGCGGTACTCCATCCATCATCGGTCGTGTAAGGGTCTATCGGAACAATGAGATCCGTTGAAATAACATTGACAGAACCTCCCTTCTGGGATTCTTTCATGTATTCCTTTGGGATCGTTATGTTCCCCTTTCGGAGATTGTTGTCAAGCCAACTTTTAAAGGTGATGCAATCCTCTATCTTATGTCCAAGCATCTAGTGGTAAGGGCAGTAGTTGGGATGGTCTTTCTTGTTGACTTCTTTTGGCTTCCTGGGTTCTGGTAGTCGAAAATCAGAAGTCTTCATCAAACTGCGGAACATCTTTGGCACTGCCTCATTCTTGAATGGATACTCTCTGTTTATAAGCTCCTTTAACGTGCGCTGTGGGCGAGGCGGTTGCTCATATTGTTGAGTTGGCTGATAACCGGGTTGAGGTTGTTGGTAGTTTCTGTCGAGGTTGTTGATAGCCGATGTCGTGGTCGCTCCGATCGTATTTGCATTGGCTGTTTGCCTCTATCGACTACAGCGACGATCCCGAATTTCTTTTCAAATGTCTTCACAGGCTTCTGTTTGTCTGTTTTGTCAATGAAACTTAGTTGCTTCGCTTCCTCTTGCAAGCTTCCGGCCTTGCTTAACAACTTCTCAAAAGTCTTAATTGAAAATCCCTTAAGGAGAAGTGCTATCGGGCTGTGAATGCTTTTAAGCAAGATACCGACTGCATGCTGCTCTTGTAGCTGTGGCTCACACTTCATGCTAAGATTTCTCCATCGAAGTATGTAGTCCACTAAAGTTTCATTCGGTTTCTGTTTCTCCACCCCTAAGTCAACGATGGTGATATGGTGCTGAGCTCAAGCAAACCGTTTCACGAAGAGGTCTTCCAATTCTGAAAATGTCTTTACCGAACCGTTCGGTAACTCTGCATACCAATCGAAGGCGATCCTCGACGAGCCGCCGACGACTCACCGGAAGAGTAAGGCGTCGCTTCCACCGGCGTTGCAACAACTAGCGCGAAAATGTGCAACATGCCGTCGAGGGTTTCCAGCACCATCAAAAGTCTCGAACGGAGGTGGTACGAAGCCTTTTGGTATTGTATCGCATCGAATTCTTCGGGTAAGGTCTACCCGTCCGAATAGATGCTCCGTTCTTAGATCGTGCTAAGGCTTCTCACACCCGCCGTTCCACCATGTTCTTGATATCCTTCTCCGGAATCATATTCGGGTAGAATCTTTCTTCGCCGATCGTCTCCGTTAAGGGATGTGATCTCTTTTCCTCCGTCTGTAATATGAATAACTTCGGAGGTGTTTCTCTTGGGGGTTGAACCTGACTCTGAAGAGTGGCTAGGGCTGCAGCCATCTCTTCCATCCTTTTTGCCATTTGAGAGATTGTATCATCTTTTTCTTGAATTTGTGCTCTTAATGCTTCCGGTTCATCTCTCTCAGCAGCTGTCGGGGCACCTTGCGAAGCTGACGATGCTCGTGTTTCAACCATGTTGATCTCCACATATTCGTCATCCATGAACTCCGACGAGTCAACTTCATCTCCAAACTTTTCTTCTCTTTCTCTTGCTAATCGTTGAATGTCGGTTCTTAGCTTTTCCATAGCGTCCTCCAATGGTCTTTTTCGTGTGGTTTTGCAGTTATCATGCGTTGGTTGTTGGGTTTCCTTTTTGGGAGTCCCCTTCATTGCAGTGGCGCTCTCTTTAGACTCGAGTCTCCTAACGAGACTTTCCTTTTCAGGTCGTTGTTTCGGTCTCAATTGGCCAGTAGTAGGACGCCATACCATCCTTCTAGCAGCCAGGAAGGCCCAGGACCGGATGGTCTCATCGGCCGAATGCTGGAAGGTGGTATCCTCCCTGATCTGTAAACCTGAAAGAACAACAGGTGGACTAGCCTTCATCTTCTTATTCGGCTTTTCTGTGGCGATAACGGGTTCTACTCGCGGCCCAAGACGTGAATTGGCTGGCACCCGCCCTATTCTCCTTAAAATATCTGATACAGGACATCTCTCTTTCTTTGCTAACTTCTCTATCACAGTCTGTAGTCAGGAAAATGGGGTAATCCTAGCCCTTTTCTTTCGGATGTCGCTATAGTATGCGGGTCAAGGTAATGTAGAAGCAATCTTGCGGACATTTTCCTCGTCAGCTGTGGCGGAAGGGGATGGAATCTACTTCCTTCCAAAAGCGGTGTATACTCAGGCAATGGTATGTATTCAGGTAGTGGTGTGTACTCAGGGATATCTTCTAAGAATGCGACTTCAGCAGATATGGCCTTTCTGGCAATCTTCCTACCTTTGTTTCTTCTCTGAGTCTGTGTTAGGGATGGAACCCTTGAGCTAGACCCAATTTCAAAAACAGAAGGTCTCGCACGAAATCTGTACCCTCCGCGGTAACATGCTCGTTACAAATTTGAACTTCCTTCCCCTTCAGTTTGGCGGAAGTCGGGGTAGGTACAGAGACGACTAGACCAGTGGGGGTAGAGATAACAGTCCTCCTATGGACAGTAGTATTCCTCTCGACTGGAACCCTTTGCGGGGAGGGAACTCTTGAGTTGACTTAAGGTCGAACTCGATCAAAGGTCTTTCGGCTTCGGGCACTTTGTCCGTAAGTGTGAAAAGGGTAACGTCGGTGATCTTGACATTTGTGTTCTCGAATCCTTGTCCAAACCGGATGATCCCATTGTCGAGCGACTCATCTTTGTAAACGGCGAAGTCTAGTCCATTGGTGAAGGAGAAAATCGGCTTTGGGGCGGACATCTTCTCGCAAGGTAGATTCGATTGTCGGTCCTAAGTTATGCTTCTTCTCATCGGGACGAAAAGAAAGGAATCGAAAAGAGTCCGAACACGTTTTTGTTCATGTATTTATAAAAAGGAGTTATTTGTTAAAAGAGTCATTCATTAGAGGGTTTGTTTATTAGGAACGGAATGTTCAAAGGCGTAGAGAAGGTAAGGAATCCTATTCAGAATTGGAAAGGAAAAGAAAGTCTTATGCAGGACTTCTCGACCCGAAGGACCGCTCCTAAACTAACACCTATTGGGGGTCCACCCCACCTCAGAAAGAGGTAAAAGGATCTCGGAATCTCTCCGTTTAGGGGTGTCTAAACAGTGGCTCCTAAATCCGAGAGGAGTTGGCTGTACTCGTTCAAGACAGAAATGAACAGGGTATTCCAACGGAAGAATGGTAGTTTGGTCCACTAGGGTCATGGGCTCACTACCGATTTATGAAAGCAAAACCACCTGATTAAAATGGAGAGAGGAACTTGTCCCCAGCGGAGTCGCCAGAAGTTGTCGGCATATTTTTAGGTTATGTGTTTTATTTTGAAAAGGGGGTCGCCTACAGAAATTGTCGGCAAATTTTTTATATTTAAATTTGATTTAAATATATAGTTTAAAAGATAACATTTGATTTTGAAAGTAATTTTAAGTTTAAAAGTTTTAAGATATGAAATCAAACCGATCTCACGTCCCAAATAGTTTATATAAACGAGCACCGCACCACAAACCGTGTATCTATCCCGAAGAATAGACACACTGCTTGATGATGGGGCTTGATTAAATAAACTAGGAGATTTGTGACATCCGTTTGGTCTCGCGAACCGATTTTATAAGCCGACAAGTTCCCCCGCTTAATATAAATGAATTAAGCGGGGTTTATATTACTCGGGTTCTTAAAGTTCCCTATAAGGGCAAGCCCCTATAGTTAATTACATCTTAAATGACGGGAATCACTTAAGAAAACTCTCGATAATGATCAGTGGTTTTGCTCTCAAGAATTTCAAAGTTTAAGGTTTTCAAAGTATCGGATTTTGGAATTTTCAATTGGGAATGGATCAAATTTGGAACAAGTTTGTTTTAGGAGTCCAAAGGAAGAGAAGTAGGAGAAGCTGAGGATCTAAGAGGAATCTTGGCAACTTCCCGACTATCCTATTGTTTGGCTTAGATTTGAGAAAATCCTAATATTATCTTATATTTCAATCTTTTCAATTTTAGTTAATTAGGACTTATATTCGTATGACACAGTCATGTAAATAGCCTCGAAGATGTGAGGGCTTATCTCGTACCGAACGACTACCTCGGAGTCCTAAGACTGGTTAGGGCTTAATTTGCATAACATGAATATGCAAATGCCTAACGAAAAGTTGAGGATTTATGTTGCACTAGGCAAACTACCTCGAAATCCTATGGCTTGGTTATTTTATTCTAAGAAAGTTTTGTTGAAGTAGACTCAGGTTTTGCTGATGACGATGGCCGTGCTACCCACCATGCTCCGAGCTCCTTGTTGTTGCAGAGGTTTAGTTTTTAGAAGTCATAAATTAGGAGATGAGAGAAGTGTTTTGTTTTAGAGAAAATCTTAAAATCCAGGTGTTTTTAATATTTTAATTAAAACAAATCATAAAGTTTGATTAAACAGAACCGATTAAGATCCTACTGGTTCCGTCATCCCGACACCGTTATTTTCATCGAATTCACTTAGTCCAGATGAATTTGCTAAACTCAACTGAATGAGTTCCACACTTTCATTTAGACCGTGGGAAATCCCGTTAGCAACACGTGGGTTACATCATCCGAGGTATTCCCGATCATTCAACGAGACGTTTTAATTTAGTTGCAATTGTAGTTTTGTGTTCTGTTTGTGATTAAATTTTGAGTTGTTTTATATTTTGAAATGTTGTGGCGGTGAATTTTTTCTTGCAATGATTTTTAATTTAGTTTTGGTTTCAGTTTTAGGGACTACCCTAAAGGTTTTAGTTTTCATGCAACAGTTGTTTATCATGCAAGAAAAGTAAAGTGCATTTTTGCAATAAAGTAAATTGCAATAAAATAAAAGCGTACCTGGAGGGTCTTTTCGTCATCCCAAGCTGCACTTAAAATGCATGTTAGAGTCTTTAAGTATTTATAGCAATTACCTAGGTGAAGCTAAGGGCAAGGTTTCTGGTTTTCTACCAGGCTCCTAGTCCTATAGCTAGTCATTCCTATGACGTATAGGTTTTCAATTTTGTTTTAAGGACGATTTTCTTCAACAAAGAACAATTAAATTCAATTGTTCTTATAAATATCCTATCATATTGAGGAAGTGCTTAAGACGAGTCTTAAACATCTTTTCAATACCTCTAGGATTGTTTTAAGTCCAAGGGAATTTAATTATACAAGTGAATTAATCATCCAGGAGTTTAGTTAAGTTTTGTTCTTTTGCTCAGTGAACTAGGACATTTGAATATCCTATAAGTGAAGTAACACTTCGCTTAATACTCCATTTAGGAGTTATGACAACAAGAGCTTTTGAGGGCAAATTGATGTTTAAGTGATTTGTGATTTAATTTAATTTTAATTAATGGGTTTAAGTTTGGAATAGTGTTCAAGTTGTTTTAGATTTATTTTTGAATTCTTTATGTCCTAGGTGATGTTATATTTAATTCAATTTAATTTAATTTAATTTAATTTAATATTAATTTTAATTTTATTTTAATTTTAATTTTAATTTAATTTAAATTTTATTTTAATTTGATTTTATTTTTTTATTTAATTTAATTTAATTTAATATGTTTTAATTTAATTTAATTTAATTCAATTTAATTTAATTTAATTTAATTTAATTTAATTTAATTTAATTTAATTTAATTTAATTTAATTTAATTTAATTTAATATTAATTTTAATTTTATTTTATTTTTAATTTTAATTTAATATTTTAGTTTTTTATGTTTTAAAGATGATTTAATTTAATTGTTAAAGTATTAATTTAATTGAAATTTTGGAAGGATTTAATTTAAATGTTTTAATCTTAATTTAATTTAATGATTAAGTCTTTCAGTATTTTAAATCTTGAGTTTGGATTATCATTTTAATTGGGAATTAAATATTATTGAGGTGGTTAATTTAGGGATTCTTAAATTAACGAATAAATGTCTTCCTAATAATATCCCTATTTTAATAATTTCAATTTTTATTAAGCTTCTAAATTTAATTAATTAATTGGTTAAGGTTTACTCTAATTAATCTTAAAAATGATTGATGGGTTTCTATTCTTTAATTATTTAAATTTCAATCATCCAAATGAGATTAGGATCAAATATTTTACTCTCTCATTTTATTAAGCCTAAAGTTTTAATTAAGGGTTAAAATTTTAATTACCATTTTGCCCTTCAAGCTTAATAATTCCATAACTCACTAAATTGAGCTTAAATGAATTTGAAATTTTTATGTGGCTTCACTCACATGTCAACTAAGACATTAGAGGAGAAAATGTGACATTTTTATATTTAATTTATTTATATAATTATTTTTTGTAGAAAATAGGGATTTCCAAGGAAAATTCAATAAGATGACCAAGGGAATTTTTATGTTCTTAAGAAAATTACGGGATGTTCCTAATGACCAGAGGACCATTTGGACTAAATTTGGTGATTTTTTGAATTATATTTTATTTACTAAAATTTTTTTGAGTTTTGGAGTATTAATTAATTTAAAAATAAAATAAAGGTTGAAAAATGAGTTTTATATTTTTAAAAAATCTCTCTGATATCAAGGAAACCAGAGAACCAATTTTCATAATTTTCTGATTTTTCTTTGTTTTATTAGAATTATTTTAGTGAAAAAGTTGGAAAATAATTTTTTTAATATTAAAAAATACATTAAGCCTTTAAAATTCAATATCTTATCCTAGGAATTTAAGAAAAATATTTGGTTTGTTCCTAAGTGATTTTTTAATATTTTTAAAATTTTTATTATTTTTTAATTATTAAAAATATTAAAATAATGATAAAAATCAACTTTTTTAGAAAATTACAATTTTAATTTTCCTAAGTTCCTCTCGATATCGGAGAGGCTCCAAAACCATTTTTGTGAATTTTTGAAAAGTATTTTGTGAGTTATAAATTTTTAAAGTTTAATTTTACCCATTATTACTTAAGAGGCTTAATCAACCCATTTGGTGGGCTTAATCAAGTCCAATTGGTTTCAAATTTTTATGTGGTGTTCTCCTATCCCTAAAGGATAGTGGAGAATTGTTTTTAAGTTAATTTGATGAGTGGTTAACCCTAATTAATTAAAGTTCAGTTTTGGGTATCTAGGCCAATTAGGGTTGTTCAAAGTGAATTAGCTCAAAAATTATTTTTCCTAGGTTTCTCCGGTCACAAGCAACATCACCAAATTTTCCTAGAATTTATTTCTCAACATGCTAATTATTGGAATTAAAATACTCAAAACAGTAACATGAACTTGAAAAATCAATAACTTCTCATAGGGATGGCTCTGACCTTGGAAAATTCAGGGAATGTTCCCAAGTTCAGAGGCTTCAAAAACCCTATGCTTTCATGCCATGGTGAATTTCCTATATGCATTGAGAATTAAAACAATGCAGAGAGTAAATAAATCATTAAAAATAAAATACTTAATGAAATTACTTGATTTCTTTTCCACATTATTCTCCTCTGTTCACTGAGCAAGAGGGTATTTTTATTTTATTTTTAGGATTTTTCTACACAAAGTTATGAATTTTCTAAGTTCTGGTAATTAAATAAATAAGAAAAATCCCTATTTTCCTACTTATCCACGCGGCACCACGCCATCCTCGGCAGCTCCGAAGGGCCACGCGGCGCGCTCTGATTCGGCACCGCCATCCGACTCAGCGTTTCAGGGGCCCGCGGTTCATGTACCATCGCGCTGTCCGGCTCGATCCCGACCGTCCGCGCGATACACGCTCGATCCGACGGTTCCCAGTCATCATCTACGACTGGTGTGCACCCGTGACCGTCAACCTTCTAACCCTAATTTCTCACTCGATTCTCAACGGATTTTTGTGTTCTTATGCTCTATGGATTCGTCTTGAAGAGGCGAACATATCCATACGATAGAACATGCATTGAAATTGATTCAAATTAAATGGAGAATCTCCGTAAGCTCGGGAAGAAGAGTGAGTCCATACCTTTGCTCGCAGAAGTGAAGCTTCGATCCGAGAGTTGTGTCACCTTCGATTGGGTCCAAGCAAGCTCCGGATGAAGTCCCTTGGCCTCGGTGAATTGTCTAGGTATAATTTCGACCACAGCTCGATCACAAAGCTTGGAGGCCGGGAGCAATGGCCGGCTCGGTGAGGGGGCTTTTGCCGGGAAACTTCTCCTCTTGGTCCGGTGAAGGTGTAGGACCAATCAATTTGGAGATTAGCTCACCGTGGTGAAGTGTCCCGGTTTTGAGCTTGGATTTCTACTTTGAAATTGAGCTCACAGAGAGGAAATGGCAGGGGATTTCAGTGGGGATCAAGTTCTCTATGTGTAGAGAGTGGTCTGGGATGATTTTGGCAGGGTTTCAGTAGGTTTTGGTTCAGCACCTCTCATGGCTGAGAGGAGGTGGTGTTTAAATAGGAGAGGGTGGAGGACCTCCCAGGGGGGTTTAAGGCTTGGGATCACCTGCTCCATGCAAGAGAAGAACAGCCATGGTGTTCAATTGGGCTGGGACACTTCAACAAGGCAGAATTGAAAAGTTTGGCTCCTCCCAAGGTCTCGGCCATGGTGTTTTCCGGCGATCCAGGCAGCTGGCCGGCAGGCATGGGTCACCCTCAGGTCCAGGTGGGTCAGGGCTGGAGGTTTGTGCAGGCAATTGAGCTTTGCCATGTGTAAAGAGGATGGCTTGAAATGGAAAGGGGTAAGGGCTCATTTTGGGCTCAAATTGGTCAACCCATGATTTTGGGCTTGGTTCACCTCCCCATGACCTCGGTTTTGGGCTGGGTGAATCAGTTGGTCACCTGCCATGGAGTGGTGAAGTCTCCATCCATGGTGAGGTGGCTAAACTTGGTTTAGTGTGTGACATGGTTATGGTTAAAAAGGCTTAATGAAGGATTAGGAAAGAGGGCCCTCCTTTTGCCATTAATGGCTTGGTCATATGTCAAACCTTCCATGGCTTCATATGGCTTGTAAATGGCTTGCTCATGGCTCCATGTGGCTTGGGACAAAGCTTGGTCATTTACATGAAAAAGGGTTTTAGAAATTTTGGTAATTTAGGGGTGATTTGATGGGATTTGGCAAATGGCTTGATTTGGAATTATTCCATCATGGATTTAGAACTTAGGAGATGGTTTTATCAAATGGATGATGATAGAGGATTGTCATGTGGGCTTCAAGATGGATTTTGGGCTTTTGAGTTTGGTTAGGAATGGGCTTTTAAATGTCCTTTAGAAGTGGGCTTTTAGATGAAGATTTTGCAAAGGGGCCATGCCAAATAAATGTTGGGTTTAGTTTAAGGATGTGTCATGAGTGATTTGAGACAAGTTTGAGGTGGTTTGGGCTTGAATTGGGTTGAATTTGGGTTTCTTTGATAAATGGGCCAATGTAGGTCAAATTGGGCTAACTTGGGCAAATGTTGGGCTAGGATTGAAATTGATGTAAAATTAATGTTGGGAAATATTTATGGGAGTGTTTCAAAGAGGTTTTAACTTTGGTTGGGTTTTGGTTTTGGGATTTGGGCTTATTTGGGTTGGGTTTGGGTTTAGGTCAAAATTGGGCTTTTTGGTTTTGGGTTGAATTTGAGTGGGGTTTTGGTCCAAATTTTGGGCAAATTATGTTAGTGTTTTGTTTATGGGGATGTTAAGGAAGGTTTAGAAAAGGTTTGGGGTCAATTGAAGTTGAATTGGTTTGGTTTGGGCTAAGTTTGGGTCATGGGTCCAAATTGGGCTTTAAGGTCAAAAGTGAAATTGGACCCAAATGTCAATCAAATTGGACTTGGATTTGGTCTAGATTGATATTGTGGATATTGAATTGGAGTTTAGAATTGAATTGGACCAAAATTGGGGTCAATTGGGTAGGTTTGGTTTGACATTGGGTTCACTTAGGTTAAGAATGGGCTAAATTGGGAGTTTTGGTAAAAGTGGGGTAAATTGATAAAATTGGCCCATGGTGTAGTTGGAAAAAATGAAATTGGGAATATTTGGGATTTTCTGGAATTTTCGGGGAATTTTCTGAATTTTTGTATTTTTTGGCTAAGAGGGGCATTTTGGGTATTTGGAGGGTATTGGGGGTATTTTTGGAATTTTTGGTATTTCTGGCTATGGATGATCAATTTGATTGGTGAAGAAGTGTTCAAGGTCAATTTTGGGGAATTTTGGGTGATTTGGAAATTTTGGAGAATTTGGGCAATTTTAAGGGCTTTTAGTGGGTTTGATGGGTGTAGGGTCCCCGGGGTCAAACATTGAAATATTTTTTTTTAAAAAAAGAAGATTGATCAAATATGAGTGAAATGGAAGCACTTTGGTTGAGCCATGAAGCCATGTTAAGCCTATATGAGCCATGAGAGGACTCATTTGAGGCATTCACTATGTTGTTCCTAACCCTCTTAGCCGGGGGCTTAGGGGTTAAGGTCCATCCATATGAATTACCTACATGAGTCAAGGAGCCAAGTTGGGTATGGGTGTGGTTTTATGATTTGGATTGTGTGTGTGAGACTCGTAGAGTGTGAGTGCGAGTGAGTGTGTAAGTCAACGCTCACTGCACCAAGCCACCTGTGGTGGTCCTAAGGCCAAAGAGTCCTATAGGGAACTCATCCTTTAAACCTTCACATTTGATTTCAACCCTCTAGGTGATTAGGGGTCTACAACCAAGCTTGTGGGGTTTGCAGGCAAGAAGTGGTTCAAATTTCTAAGGGATGGGTCCCAATTCTAGTCCTCTAAGATAGTCAAAGGAAAAGCCTAAGGCTAGATCCTAAACACTAAAGAGGGAAGAGAAGACCTCATCAAAAATGAGGTCAACAAGTAGCCGCTGATGCCAAAATCCAAAGAGTTTTGGTATTTTTAATAAATAGAGCGCTGCCGGCGTCCTATTGAGCGCTGTCGGCGCCCATGTATAGAAAATGCCAAAAACCCTTTATTTTGCTATTTTGACCCTGAGACACGTAGTTTTTCCCATTGCTTTCGTCTTCCTCCTCCATTTTCACGATTTTGAAGACCTAGGGCTTGCAAGATCTCGGATTTGAAGTGAGTTTAAAGCTTTTCGAGACTGGATCTACACTTCTCTTGGTAAGAGCTTCACTTTAAGTTAAAAATTTTTTATTTTCACCATGGAAATCTCTCACATTGCTTAGGTTGGAATTTTTTGTTTTTTAAATAAGTTTTGAGATTTCCTATGATGAAATTTGCTCTTACTTATTTAGAATAGTATTTAGAGTTTGTTACATTGTGAATTTGGGATTTATTGGAATTTTCTTGCAAATTTTAGAAATTCACATGACTCCAAGGATGAGTAAAGGGAAGAGAAAATTGGATTTTGATGAAGAAAAATTTATTAATGTTAAAGCGTAATTTCGCTTTAACTCTTACCTTTACAATAAGAGTGTATCCAGGATCGAGCATTTAAAAAACCTAGGGGATATGTAGAACAGTTAAATGCAGAGCGGAACTGGGAAGGATTTTGTTATTTTACTGTGAATGCTGTTATGGGAGTTGTTAGAGAGTTCTATTCAAATGTGCCCTGGACTGAAACTGAGTATGTGGTAGTTAGAGGAAAAATGGTTGAGTTTACTACTCAGCGTATTAATGCATTCTATCAGACTTGGAAACCATTTGTTTGTGAATATGAAAACTTTGATACTCGAGAGGAAAATATGAGAGAAGTGATTACTTTTCTGACGAATGGAAGAGGGAATGGAAAATAAGTAAAAAATAGATGATTAACTTCCCCGCTTCCAAATTAAAAGTTTCATCAAAAGTTTGCCACTATTTCATATCTTTAAGACTATTTCCTTCTTATCACCACAGTGAAGTTACAAGGGATAGAAAAATTCTAAACTATTGTATTCATAGTATAAAAAAGATTGATATTGGGGATATTGTCTTCAAGAATATTCAGATTATTGCTAGAGGTGAGACCACTATTGGATTAGGACATCCTACCTTAGTTCATGCC
Source organism: Papilionanthe hookeriana x Papilionanthe teres (assembly GCA_022702705.1). Classification (NCBI taxonomy): domain Eukaryota; kingdom Viridiplantae; phylum Streptophyta; class Magnoliopsida; order Asparagales; family Orchidaceae; genus Papilionanthe; species Papilionanthe hookeriana x Papilionanthe teres. Next base: position 125,233,129 of record CM040421.1, on the reverse strand, counting down.
CTATGTGTAAGATCCATTGCGTTATTGTCTCAATCAACAATTGGAAAGAATCACATGTAATTGTATGGATGAGAATTGTAGTCCATATGGTTGGGTGCAAATAAATAGGATGATATGCTTATAATGGGGAGTAAAATTAGAGGAATTTAGAGTGACAGACTAAAGCCCCATAATTTGGTTTCATGTGAAATATTTTGTTATGAGATGTTAGCCCACAAGTGGAGGGAATCGAGGGAACTCTAGAGTGAGAGCTAGTATCTTCTCTGCCTAACTCATCTACAAGATTTCAAATCATCAAATTAACTAATGCTCTTTATATAACCAAGTAAGGGTAAAGAATATATTTTCTTCTATTTGACACAACACATTTTAGATACTTTCACAATGAATTCCATAATTATTACTGATTCATTGAAAAAGGAAAAATATAATTTATTCTTGTTTCCTTTCATACTATTTTATAGTTATGTTAACTTTTATTATTTGCATTACTTTTATTCAGAAAATACCAAAAAAAAATTTGAAAAACATTATATCGTAAAACATAAGTTACAAAATAATTTTAAAAATTAAAAAGTTATTTTTTTATTTCTTTAAAATTTTAGATATTTCCCTATGAGTTCAATATCTCGGGGCTTAATCAAAAAGTTATATATTACTTGATAAACGATACGTATACTTGCATAGTATCCCATATTATAAATAATTAAAGTATAATTTCATATCTAAAATGTCAGGATAAATATTCGGGGAACAAGTTTGTGGCGTCATTGCTGGGGAAATTAATTAAAATATCATTTAAAGAAAATTTAAGAAAAATTAAGTTTTTACTTTTCATTATTTTTGTTAGTGTCTTTTATTTTACTTTGTTAATTTTGTATGTGTAGTTCAGGTTCTGAGGGACTTGTGCCTTATGATTCTGAATTAGAGAGAACTATCAGAAAAATAAAAAAAAATTAGAAATTCAGAAAAAGATAGAAATAGTTAAGAAATGACAAATCAAGATCATCAAAATGTTGAAATCCATCAAGAATTTAGACCTTAAAGAGATTATGCTAACCCTACAGTGGATGAACTTTGGTAGTATTCAACACCCTGGTGTAGTTGTTAATTCATTTGAACTTAAACCTGCTATTATCCAGATGGTATCTAATGATCAGTTTGGGGGAGCACAAACTAAAGATCCTAATTTACATCTTACCAATTTTCTAGAATTGTGCGCTACTTTTAAATACAATGGTGTTTCAGATGATGCTATTAGATTTAGACTTTTTCCATTTTCACTGATGAATAAAGCTAAGATTTGGTTAAATTCGTTAGCACCTGGATCTATCAAAACTTGGGGTGATTTAGCACAATAATTCCTAGCTAAATATTTTCCACCATCGAAGACTGCAAAGCTTAGAAATGATATCACATCTTTTTGTCAATTTGAAAGGAAATCTATCTATGAAGCATGGGAACGTTTTAAAGATCTCTTAAGAAAGTGTCCACATCATTCGATACCAGATTAGTTAATAATTTAGACCTTTTATAATGGATTAATCGAATCTCTTAGATCTATTTTTAATGCCTCTACTAGTGGTTCATTGATGTCTAAATAATTTGCTGATGCTTATGCGTTAATTGAAGAAAGGGATACTAATAATTTTCAATGGCCTTCTGAAAGGTTAAATCCTAAAAAGGTAGCCAACATTCATGATAATGATGTTTTTGCGATGCTAGCAAATCAATTTGCTGCAATTTCAAGGAAGATAGACCAATTTGGGATGAATTTTTCTCAACCAACTTCCATGATTGAAGAAAAATCATAAGGACAAATGGGTGATTCTCAAACTTCACTAGAATCTTTAAATGCCATAAGTAAGCCTAATAACCCATATTCTAATTATGATAACCTAGGTTGGAAAACCCATCCAAACTTTAACTGGAATATCAATATTTAGGGAGGTAGTAATCAACAATGGGGGAACAACCAAGTAAACCCATTTGAAAACTAGAAAAACAAAAGGAATAATAATTATAAATCAACCTATGCTCCAGGTTTTAACAATACTTCACAATTAAAGGAGAAGAGGTTGTCTATTGAAGAAGTGGTGTTACAATTGGGAAATAAATTACAAAGTCAAGGAGCTACAATCAGAAATATTGAGAATCAATTGGGACAGATTGCCAATTCATTAAGTAATAGATCCTAAAGAAAACTTCCTAGTAATACTAGAATAAATCCAAGAGACAAGACTAAAGAGCAAGTACAAGCTATTCAGTTGAGAAGTGAAAGAGGGTTGGAAAGTAGAGTTCAAAAAGAGACTGAAGTAGAGAAAGAAGAAATTGAAAAACCAAAAGAGGACGCTCCAAAGGGTTTAAAAAGACATATTTCTACACCTAAGATTGATTTAGAAAAGCCACCACCTCCATTTCCTCAGAGACTTCGACAACAAAAAATTGTTAAGCAATTTTCAAAAATCTTGGAGATATTTAAGAAGCTTACAATCAACATTCCATTTGCTGAAGCCTTAGAATAAATGCCAAGCTATGTGAAATTTATGAAGTATATTCTCAACAAAAAGAGGAAGTTTGAAGATAATGAGACTGTTGCACTTAGTGAAGAGTGAAGTGTAATAATTTAAAAAAAACTTCCTGAAAAACTTAAACATTGTGGAAGTTTCACAATTCCATGTGCAATCGGAGAAAGTTTTTTTGGAAAAGCTTTATATGACTTGGGTGCAAGCATTAACCTTATGTCGTTATCAATATTCAAAAGATTGGGATTAGGAGAAATAACCCCTACTACTGTAACTTTGCAATTAGTTGATCGTTCAATCACATATCCTAAAGGAGTTATAGAGGATGTTTTGGTAAAAGTTGGTCAATTTATTTTTCCTGTTTATTTCATTATGTTAGATATGGAGGAAGATAAAGAGATACCCATAATTTTAGGGAGACCTTTCCTAGCCACAGGCAGAGCGATGATAGAAGTGCAAAAAAGGGAATTAACGTTGCGAGTTAATGATCAAACAGTTACATTCAATATTTCAAAGTCAATGAAATATCTCGCAAGAGGTAAAGATGATGAATGTTATAGGATGGATGTTATCAAATATTTGAGTGAATGCCATTTCAAGTCAACTAATGAAGAAAAATCTGAATGTAAAGAATTGGAACACAAGCAAGAAGAGGAATTACAAAATTTTGAAAATTTTCATGAGGAATATTTAGAATATGTTCATGAAAATTTTAAAATTTTGTACATGACTGAAAAAGATGAATGTTTTGGTCCATCAATTGAAAAACCTCCTGAATTTGATTTAAAGATGCTTTCTAATCATTTAAAGTATACATTTTAGGTGATTCCTCAACTTTGTCAGTTATAATTTCCTCTTAATTAACTGAAAAAGAAGAAGTGGGTTTGCTTAAAATTTTGAAGAAATAAGAAAGTCTTTGGATGGACAATAGCTGATATTAAAGGAATCGGTCCTTCAATCTGTATGCATAGAATCCTTATGGAGGATAACTGTAAATCCCGGGCTGTTCCTTAAAGGATATTAAATTCTATCATGAAAGAAGTTGTTAATAAAGAAATCTTAAAAAGGTTGGATGCTGGAATTATCTACCTTACTTCAGATAGTGCATAGGTTAGTCCTATTCACTGTGTTCCTAAGAAAGGAGGAGTTATTGTGACTGTTAATGAAAAGAATGAAATAATACTAGTAAGACAAGTTACAGGATGTCAAATATGTATTGATTATAGAAAATTAAACCTTGCCACCAGGAAAGATCATTTTCCACGTCCCTTTCTAGATATGATGTTGGATAGACTGGCTGGGCATAAATACTTTTGTTTTTTTGGATGGATATACTGGTTACCACCAAATTCAAATTGCTCCTAAGGATCAATAGAAACAATGTTTACCAGTCCTTATGGTAAATTTTCTTTTACAAGAATGCCATTTAGTTTATGTAATGCCCCTGCTACATTTCAGAGATGTTGATGCAATTTTCTGTGATTTAATAGAAAAATGAATTGAAGTTTTTATGGATGACTTTTTAGGTTTTGGAATTTCATTTGAGTCATGTTTAGAACATCTATCTAAAGTTCTAAAATGCTGTGAAGAAACTAATTTGGTTCTTAACTGGGAGAAATGCCAATTTATAGTAGCAGGAGGAATTGTTTTGAGACATCGTATATCAGAAAATGGTATGGAAGTAAATCCTGCAAAAAATGAAGTGATCTCTAATTTACCTTGCCCAACCAATGTAAGGGGAATTAGAAGTTTTCTGGGACATGCTAGATTTTACAAGCGTTATATTAAAGACTTTTCAAAAATTTTGAAGCCTTTATGCCAATTATTGGAAAAAGATGTAATTTTTAATTTTGATGATTATTGCTTAAAATCTTTTGAAACTTTAAGAGAAAAATTAATCACCGAACCTGTTATAGTTTCATCTACTTGGAAAAAACCTTTTAAATTAATGTGTGATGCTAGTGATTATGCTATTGGAGTTATTTTAGGTCAGAAATATGATAAGATTTTCAAAGTGATTTAATTTGCTAGTAAAACTCTTAATGAATGTCAAATTAGTTATACCGCTACTGAGAAAGAGTTATTAGCTATTGTATTTGCCATTGATAAATTTAAATCATATTTGATTGGAACTAAATGTGTGGTGCATACTGATCATTCAGTTATTATGTATTTAATGAAGAAGAGGGATGCAAAATCAAGATTGATTAGATGGATTCTTCTTTTGTAAGAATTTGATTTCAAGATAGTAGATAGGAAGGGTGCTGATAATCAAATTGCTGATCATCTGTCCAGGCTTGAAATTAAAAAATCTCTCTATGATGCTGAAAAAATTAATGAAATTTGCCTGATGAAAAATTGTTCGCTGATAATGAGTGGTGTGTTCCGTGGTATGCCGACATTGTAAACTTTATTGTCAGTGATATTTTACCATATGGTTTGACATACCAGGAGAGGAAGAAATTTCTATTTGAAGCTAAGCCTCATTTTATATAAACAAGGAAAGGATTTGATTATTTGAAGATGTGTGCCTTTAGAAGAAACTTAGGAAATTTTTCAAAAATGTCATAATTCTGATTATGGGGGACATTTTGGAGTTGATAAAACTGCATATAAAATCTTACAATTTGGATTTTATTAGCCTACAATTTTTAAGGATGTTAATGTTTATAATAAAAATTGTGATCGATGTCAACGTGTAGACAATATTTCTAGAAGAAATGAGATGCCCCTCAATTATATGTTAAAAGTTGAAATATTTGATGTTTGGGGATTAGATTTCATGGGACCATTTATACCATCATTCATAAATACATACATTTTGATAATAGTAGACTATGTATCTAAATGGATAGAAGCTATTGTTTTACCTCGATGTGATACTCAAAGTGTTGAAAAGTTTTTAAATAAGATTATATTTTGCAGATTTGGAATACCAAAAGTAATCATTATTGATGGGGAAGTTATTTTAGAAATGAAATTATGGAAAAATTAACAAAGAAATATCATATTAACCATCACATGCTACTCCTTGTCATCCACAGACAAGAGGTTTGGTTGAATTATCCAATCATGAAATTAAAAGAATATTGGAAAAAGACTATTAATCCAAATAGAAAGGATTGGTCAATCAAACTGGATTATGTTTTGTGGGCCTATAGGATCACCTACAGAACTCCTATAGGAATATCCCCATATAGGCTAATTTTTGGAAAAGCTTGTCATTTACTAGTTGAACTTGAGCATAAAGCATATTAGGATATTAATGAGTTTAATCATAATTTGAAAGATGCTGGAGAAAAGAGATTGTTGCAATTAAATGAGCTTGAAGAGATAAGGAATGAATTTTATGAAAATGCTAAGATTTATAAAGAAAAGATGAAGCTATGGAATGATCGGAAGATTCTTACTAAAAATCTTGAGCCAGGGCAAAAAGTTTTGTTGTATAATGCAAGATTGAGAATTTTCACTGGAAAACTTAAGTTCAGGTGGACAGGCCCATTTATTGTGATAAAATTTTATTCTTATGGAGTTGTGGATATTAAAGATCCTAAGATTGAAAAAATATTTAAAGTGAACGGTCATAGACTTAAATCTTACTTTTCAGTCGATCAATCTAAACCTGATGAGGATTTGATGTTGGGTCACTCAGAATAAGCTCTGGGTATGTCAAGCTGATGACGTTAAACCAAGAACTTTATGAGAGACAACCTATATTTATTAGTGTGCTTTGTTTTATGTTTGCTTTGTGTGCTTTGATTTGGTTTGATTTGAGAAATGTGGTAGCATTTTGTAGTTTTTTATGTAATAGTGGTGTTTATTTGACCTTATTCAATGACTTAAAGGAGTCAAAATGAAGATTTTGATGTTTGACAGAACTGTGCAAAAATGTACACCGGCGGCTATGCGCCGTTGGTTGGCGCATAGGCGCCACAGTTATAAAAAATGAGAAAAATGAGGTTGTAGAAGCCAAAATTTTGGGTAAGTAGTTTTGGAGTTATTAAGAAGTTTTAACAAGTCTAAGGTTGGTTTTGTGCTTTCTCAAGTCTATAAAATGGCCTTAAATTTTTTATATACATCTCCCATTTCTTATTTTCCTTCTCGAGTCTTAAAAAGAGTATTTTAAGTACCAAAAATGTCTTCTTAGGAGAGTGAATTTTCAAGCCTCTAAATTGAATGTTACTTCAAAGGCATGGCAATACTTCATCTCATCTAAGCTTCTGCCTTTAAGTCATGACAGTGAAGTTACAAGGGAGAGAGCTGTTCTGAACCATTGTATTTAGCAGGGAAAGCCTTTAGATATTGGGGCTATTATTTTTTATTATATTTTAAACTGTGCCAGAGGTACTACTATTGCAGGTATAGGATTTCCATCTCTGATTGATTCACTTCATGAGCAGTTTGGTGTTAAGTCTGAAACATAGGAAGAGGTTCTTCAGCCACTTACACATATTACAAGTGTAAATGTAACACTTACATTGTACATTCAGTATTTAGCTGGAAAGGAGGATCTGTTAGAGCTTCCAGTGTTTCAGCTTCTGCTGCTTCTACTTCTCATGCTTCTACCGCACATGCATTATCCTTCAGAAATTTACAAACTGGATTATTGATCCCCGATAGATATAAGTGCAACGGATGCTAGAAACTTGGTTCCGCTGGATAAATGCGCTGATGATTTAAGATATGAAAATAATGATTTTATAATATGGGATACTACGCAAGTATACGTATCGTTTATCAAGTAATATAGGACTTTCTGATTAAGCCCCGAGATATCGAACACACGGGGAAAATGTAAAATCTTTAAAGGAATCAGAGAAATTATCTTTTTACTTTCTTTGATTGTTTTCGAAAAAGTATGTCTTAATTTTGAAAAGTTTTGAAGGTTGATATGTCTTTTGAAATTTTCTTAATAAAATGCTAAACAAGAAATTAAAATTACAATAACTAATAACACTGGATGTAAAGTACTATTAACTAGAATATCTTTTTCTTTCCTTTCATGAAGTAGTAATAATTCTTAAAGTATTGTTGTGGAAGTATTCAAATTTTTGTTGTGACAGAAAGAAGCAAATGTGTTCTTTACCCTTACTTGGTTCTATAAAGAACATAGGTTAATTTGAAATTTATATTATTTTAAACATGGTTAGGCAGGGAAGTTACCAGTCTCTCACTCTAGAGTACCCTCGATTCCCACCACCTGGGGGCTAACTTCTCATAACAAAACTCAAAACTTCAAACCAAATTAAGGGGTTTTAGCCTGTCACTCTAAGATCCTCTAATTTTACTCCCTTTCATAAAAATATCTTCTAATATTACATTCAATTATATGGACTACAATTCTCACCCATATAATTGCATGTGATTCCTACTAACTTTTATGAGACAATACTGCATTGGATCTTACATAATTTCAAGAAATTTTACAACTTAACAGGCTAAATTAAGAATTAAACAAAGTTTTTAGAATCAATCTTCACAACTTCTTCCAACTTTTAAAAACTTATACTTTCCACAATTCTCTTTAAATTAATTACTTCTCCATTTAAGAAAGAAAAAGATAAAGTAAACTACTCAGAATTCATTGAGAAAATATAAAAACACATTGATTTGAAATTAAAAACAATGAAAAGAAAAATAATAAATGAAAACAAGTATTAATAAACTAAATAAAAGTAAACACTTATCCGAAAATCCTCTCCACTAGACTAAGGAAGTTCCTCTGAATCTTTGACTCTTCGCTAAACTACTCCTTAGAGCAAGCCTCCCAACTTCGTTGACTCAGAATACAGACTTCAGAATTCAATAAAAACTAAACTAAAAGAAAGAAAAGAAGTGGGAAGAACAAAAGGTGCCTTGGTGTAGTGGAAGAACAAAAGAAAGAAAGAAAGAACCCTTCAAAATGTAGTGGAAGAACAAAATAAAAACTTTTCTCCTTTCTACTCTCTACTCCAACTCTAAAATAAAAACTCTTAAAATGTAGTGGAAGAACAAAAGAAAGAAAGAAAGAATCCTTTAAAATGCAAAGGAAGAGTCTCCTAATCTTTCCTAAGACTCTCTTTAAATAGTAAACCAAAAGGTGCCTTGGTGTCTCTTTAAAATGTGTCCAGATTCGATGTATCTACCAAGGAACACACCCCTTCATTCAAACTTGCCGCCTAAAGGAAGTTATGGACGTTACCACCAAGAGTTGCATCCCATCCCTTTTGAAATTGGCGCCAAATCCATTTGAAATTCGATTTTTAACTGTGGCGGCTAAGAGCCGGTCCAGGGGCGCTTAGCCGCCAGTGCCAAATTTTTTATTTTTCATTTTTTTGCTCCAAATTTGATCCAATTTTTCTCCTTTCATCATGACCATCCATTTTCATCATACCTACAAGAAAAACACAAAATACCTTCCATTAAAGTGCAATATCATTAAAAATAGGTATAAAAATGTGCATAAAAATATGATATATTTTAGGTGTATCATTATCCCCCAAACTTAAAATGTTACTCATCCTCAAGTGACAGTTAATCTCATAGAACATTTTAGCATGCAAATTATGTAATGAGTTTCTTAGGAAGATAACAAAATTTTGTTCTAGAAATGGAATAGTCCAATTTAGAAAAAATTTTAGTAATTAAAACCAACTTAAATTTTAGAAAGTTCTTAAGTAAAAGAAATATGATAAATATAAGTTTCTATCTAATTCAAAAATATTTGTAGATTTTTCAAAATATAAGATTCAAACATTTATTTTTCTCACTTAAAAAAAATCTTTATTTGAAAAATAATTTTATTTACTATATTACAACTTTAAGCTTTAGATTTTCTCTAAACTTAAATCTTAAACTTTAGGTATGAAACTAATTTTTGATTAGGCCCTTAAATCCTCAAGCTTCTCCTCTCTTTTCATATACTATATTTTTCACTTATTATTATTATTATTATTATTTTGATAAGGCATGGATTACTATATCTTGATAGGCCTTTAATGATTTTGAATTCCACCCTTCCATTTAAAATAAAGGTCAGATATACATCTTTCACTTAAAAATCATAATAATAATATTTGAAAATTACTCTTCAATAAAAAAAATTTAAGCTTTGAAGAATAAAAGTTAAATCTTCTATTTATCCAAAAATACAGAACTTCTTACTAAAGATAGTTTAACTTTATTTAACACCTCTTCATTAAGAAAATTTTAACTTTAAGTTTTTCATGATTACTATAAATTTTAACTAAATTCTTTTATTCATTTTTATATTCAAAATTTTTTTCCCCTAATGTAACTTCATGTACATAATGTTTCTCAATCAAAAATAAGATTTATTTTTAAGTATTCTTGAGAATCAAATAAAATTTCAGGTTTTTAAAAATCTTTGTTTTTTTTTCAAAATCCCCCCCCCTCCAAACTTTAATTTTTTAATTAAGATAAAACATTTAAGCATAAGAAATGATACAAGGGTGAGAAATAAAAATTAACATATCATGCTTGCAGGAATTTTTAATATCCTAATATGCAAGTATAACAATTTAAATACAGGAGTAAAAAGAAATCAAATTTAGTTTTTTCAAAACATTTTTCTCTTTTTTTTTAATAATTAGAAAAGTAAAAATTTCAAAAGACTTCTATAGTAGTGGAGGTTTTCAAAGAAAATACACACCAACTAAAATAACACACTGATACAGATAACAAATGATAATGGAATTTGAAGAATTTTAAACATGTAGTTTTCTTAAGTAGAAGTTCCTAATAGAAATTTATAATTTCCTAACAGTTTTTGGAATTAAAGTACACACTACTAAAAACTCTGACATAACATACACATAAAAACAATTACTATTACACACTACCATACAACAACATATAAATCAACAATAAAAACAACAATAATACCTGAATATGCATAACAGATAAACATTACAACTACAATCTGCATACTATCAAGGTTCACATCACAACACAATCATCAAACAAAATACTAGATACAATACACAGTGACACAACACATCAATACAACAACTAAAACAAACAACATACATCTACTCTTCATCCTCATCATCATCATCATCTTGCTCATTCCAATCTCTGGATGGCACATAAGGTATATAGATTGGATGAGGTGGCATCTCAGCACTCTGATCTCCTCTAATCAGTCTATCCAAATATTACTGATAATTCTCCTCATATTCATCATGTTTTACAATATATCTCTCAACATTATCCAGCTTACCATCCATATCTCTCACATGCTCTCGAGTAAGACTCACTTTTTTCAAAATCTTTCTTAATAAACCAGCCTGTGAATCAGTAGATGACAAAGCACGTGAAGTAGAAGCACGAGAAACAGAAGCAGTAGAAGCAGAAGCAGTAGAATCCCTATCAAATCCTCCTCTCCAACCAAACTCTTAATGTACAATGTAAGCACCAATGTTTACACTAGTAATTGGTCTCAATGGCTGAAGTGCCTTTTCCCAGGTTTCAAATTTCACTCCAGATCTTTCACAAAGTGAATGAATCAAAGAAGGAAATCCCATACCTGCAGTCGTGGTGGATCTAGCACAGTTCAAAACATAATCATAAATTATCCCTCCAATATCAATAGGCTTCCCATGCTGAATACAATGGTTCAACACCGCTCTTTCTCTCGTCACTTCACTGGTATGACTTGAAGGTAACAACTTAGATGAGATAAAATAATGCCATGCCTTAGAAATGGCATTCAATTTGGAAGAAGGAAAGTTCACTCTTCTATCATTTATAATTTTCCATAATCCTCTTCCATCAGTCAGATATTCCATGATCTCATCTAATTCCCCTTCCGAAGGATGATAGTTAGAATAAAAACATAACATATCAGGAGGTAGTCCATAAAAGGTATTTATTGCACCCGAAGAAAAGTTTACTTCATGCCTCCTAACCATCACCTGATTTTCCTCTGCAGCAGGTAAATTTGCATAAAATTCTCTTACCACAGGAACAACAGCAATAGCGGAGAAGCAACAGTAATTCTGCCTGTTTCTTCTTGCAATCATATCTTCAATAACCTCTCCTGGCTTACTAAACACTCGCTTAGGAATCAACTTACGTGATTGTAATGCATCGACGTATCGTTCCTCAGCCCTCAAACTAACAAATTTGTCAGAATCAAACTTCATCTTTTCTCGTGCACGCTTTGACTTTAGAGCCATTTCTAAAAATTCATGAAAAATTCACCTTAAATTCCAAAATCAAACTAAACTTGCTAAATTATCTGCCAAAAGATATTTTCACTAATTCCAAGCAATTTATCAAGCTTTTCCTCAAATTTTCACCATGAATAGTGATTTTAAGATTTTCCATAATGTACTCAAAATACATGGTGAAAATAATAAAATTTTACTTAGGAGTAGTGCTCTTACCTTAGGGAATCCAAATCTAACTATCTTTGTTGAGATCGGCTCTTAAATGATCCACAATATGATACCCTAGGCTCCTCTTTCGCGGTAAAACAAAGGTTGAAGACGATGGGGAGGTTGAAAATGACAATTTTCGGGTTTTTAACTTTCGGGAATCAATTTTTGCGAACTGGCGCCTAAGCGCGAACTATCAGCGCTTAGCCGCGAAATATGGCGCGTAAGCGCCGGCATTCTGGCGCTTAGTCGCCAGTACCAAAATTTTTATAATTAATTTATATTCACTAAATCACTTTGTTAATTACCCTTAAATAGTCCACAATAATTAATTCTCCCCACAAATCTTCTAGTACTCCAAATCAAAGTTAAATAACCAATGATTCCACACAAATTTCACAAAAACACAAACTTATATTAAAACAAACATAACACTTAATACAACACTAGAATTTTTTTCCAAACATAAAGGATAAAATTCTCAAAATACAAGACACTATAATTTTAAACTGATAAGTGTACATCTCTAAGATGTACCCATCACATCATCAGGCATATACTTAAACATTAAACACAACAAACATGAACTCACAAGAACACTAACTTAACATATAAGACACTAAACAAATAGAAACAAAACACTTTTAATTCCACCCTCCATTAGGCTAAATATAACCAGGACCACTATTATTCTCATTTGATCCTTCAGTAATATAAATTTGATAGAATGGGCGATCATTGTTCATTCTTATATCATCTTCTTCAATCCATTTGTTCTTCACATACATCACCTTATCTACTTCTTCCACATACCTTGAATGATTGAATTGCATCTTGAGTTGCCATCCCATGTTATCCAGATGTAAAGTAATATCATTGATCTTTGCTTCCATTGAAGTCACTCGAGCTTCAATTTTTGCAATCATCTCTGCAATACCTTGAATGCTAACAGCCAGATATCCATTAAATAACTCCTTAACACTATCACTAATGAACTTAATTTTATCAGAATCTTGCTTCTTCTTCATCTCGTTCTCCCAGGAAGACATGGCGCTCAAAATTCTCTTCTTAGACTTTAGAAATGAAATAGGACTTGGGGCAAGTGTTTTCCTTAAGTTAGGACCTTTTTATAGACTTGGGAGATGCTAGAATATTCTCCAACACGTTTAGAATCTCCTACATAACTCCCACAACTTCTCCCCCACGATCTAGGCTCTAAATTAACATTTTTCACATTTTTTATAACTGTAGCGCCTAAGCGCCAACTAGTCGGCGCTTAGCCGCCAGTGCACAATTTAGCACAGGTCTGCTAAGTGTCCAAATTCTCATTCTGACTTCTCCAAATAATTAATTAAGGTCAAATAAACTCCACTTAAGTTTAAATACTCCAAATTACTACCACTAAAAACATAAAAACAAACCAAACAAAGAAAACAAAACACACAAAACAAACATAAAGCAAAGCACACCGATAAATATGGGTTGCCTCCCACATAGCGCTTGTTTTAACGTCTTCGACTCGACATACCCGTAACTCATTACGAGTGACCCAACATTAAATTCTCATCAGATTTAGATTTATTGATCTGAAATATGGTTTAAGTCTATGTTTGTTAACTTTAAATATTTTTCCAGATCTTAGGATCTTAAATATCTACTGACTCCATAAGAATAAACTTTTATCACAATAAATGGACCCATCCACCCAGACTTAAGTTTTCCCGAAAATATTCTCAATCTAGCATTATACAGTAAAACTTGTTGTCCTGGTACAAGATTTTTAGTAAGAATCTTCCGATCATGCCATAACTTCATCTTTTCCTTATAAATCTTAGCATTTTCATAAGATTCCTTCCTTATTTCTTCAAGCTCATTCAATTGCAATAATCTTTTTTCAACAGCATATTTCAAATTATAATTGAACTCTTTAATAGCCCAATATGCTTTATGCTCAAGTTCAAAAGGTAAATGACAAGTTTTTCCAAAAATCAGCCTATATGGGGACATTCCTATAGGTGTTCTGTAAGCAGTCCTATAGGCCCACAAAGCATAATCCAGTTTAATTGACCAATCCTTTCTATTTGGATTAACAGTTTTTTCCAATATTCTTTTAATTTCATGATTGGATAATTCAACCTAACAACTTGTTTGTGGATGATAAGCAGTAGCAATGCGATGATTAATATGATATTTCTTTGCTAACTTCCCTCGCATTTCTAAATTGACTTCCTCCATCAGTTATGATTACTCTTGATATTCCAAATCTGCAAAATATATTCTTTTCTAAAAACTATGCAACACTTTGAGCATCACATCGAGGTAAAGCAATAACTTCAATCCATTTGGAAACATAGTCTACTACTATCAAAATATAAACATTTCCAAAAGAAGGTGTAAATGGTCCCATAAAATCTAATCCCCAAACATCAAATATTTCAACTTCCAACATAAAATTGAGGGGCATCTCATTTCTTCTAGAAATATTGCCTACACGCTGACATATATCACAATTTTTAATATAAACATTCACATCCTTAAAAATTGTAAGCCAATAAAATCCCGATTGTAAAATTTTATATGCAGTTTTATCACTTCCAAAATGTCCCCCATAATCAGAATCATGACATTTTTGAATAATTTCATAAGTTTCTTTCAAAGGTACACATCTTCGAATTATAAGATCCTTTCATTGTTTATATAAAAATGAGTCATCCCAAAAATAAGTCTTAGCATTAGACAGAAATTTCTTCTTTTCATGATATCTCAAACTATAGGGTATAATATTACTAACAATAAAGTTTACTATGTCTGCATACCACGGAACACTCCATTCTTTAACAGTGAACAATTTTTCATCAGGAAAATGTTCATTAATTTCTTCAATATCACGAAAAGATTTTTCAATTTCAAGCTCGGACAAATGATCGACAATTTGATTATCAGAACTCTACCTATCTACTATCTCAAAATCAAATTCTTGCAAAAGAAGAATCCATCTTATAAGTCTCGGTTTTGCATCATTTTTCTTCATTAAGTTTTTGATAGCAGAATGATCAGTACGCAGAACACATTTAGTTCCAATTAAATATGATCAAAATTTATCAAAGGAAAATACTATAGCTAATAACTCTTTCTCAATAGTTGTATAATTAATTTGAGCTTCATTAAGAGTTTTACTAGCATAATAAATTACATTGAAAATTTTATCATATTTCTGACCCAAAACAGCACCAATAGCATAATCACTAGCATCACACATTAATTCAAAAGGTTTTTCCCAATTTGGTGAAATTATTACAGGTGCAGTGATTAATTTTTCTTTTAATGTTTCAAAAGCTTTACGGCAGTCGTCATTAAAATTAAAAATTGCATCCTTCTGTAGTAAACGACAAAGATTTTGTAATCTTTGAAAAATCTATGATGCAGCGCCTATAGAATCCAGCATGTCCTACAAAACTTCTAATTCCCCTTACATTGGTTGGGCAAGGTAAATTAAATATAACTTGAATTTTTGCAGGATCTACCTCCAAACCTTTTTCTGAAATCTGATGTCCCAAAACAATTCCTCCTGCTACCATAAATTGGCATTTTTTTCCAACTAAGGACCAAATTAGTTTCTTCACAACATTTTAGAACTTTAGATAGATGTTCTAAACATGATTCAAATGAAATTCCAAACACTGAAAAGTCATCCAAAAAAATTTCAATCCCTTTTTCAATTAAATCACAAAAAATAGCTATCATACATCTCTGAAATGTAGCAGGGGCATTACATAAACCAAAGGGCATTCTTCTAAAAGCAAACGTACCATAAGACTAGTAAACGTACTTTTGTCTTGATCCTCAGGAGCAATTTGAATTGGGTGGTAACCAGCATATCCATCCAGAAAATAAAAGTATTTATGCCCAGACAGTCTATCCAACATTTGATTTTCAAAAAGGGAGTGGAAAATGATATTTCCTTGTGGCAGGGTTTAATTTTCTGTAATCAATGCATATTCGCCACCCTGTAACTTTTCTTATTGGTATCATTTCATTCTTTTCATTAACAATCACAGTTACTCCTCCTTTCTTAGGAACACATTGAATAGGACTAACCCATGCACGGGTAGATAATTCCAGCATCCAACCACTTTAAAATTTCTTTCTTAACAACTTCTTTCATGATAGGATTTAATCTCCTTTGGGGATCAGCCCACAGTTTGCAATTATCTTCCATAAGAATTCTGTGCATACAAATTGAAGGACTGATTCCTTTAATATCAGCAATTGTCCATCCAAAGGCTTTCTTGTGCTTCTTCAGAATTTCAAGCAAACTCTCTTCTTCTTTTTCAGTTAATTGAGAAGAAATTATAACATGCATGGTTGAGGATTCACCTAAAAAACATACTTCAAATGATCAGGAAGCATTTTTAACTCAAGTTCAGGAGGTTTTTCAATTGATGGACCATAAGATTTATCTTTTTCAGTCATATCTAACAATTCAAAACTTTCAGGAACATACTTTAAATCTTCTTCTTGAAAATCTTCAGAATCAAATAACTCCTCTTCTTGCTTTTATTCAAATTCTTTTCTTTCAGCTTTCTCTTCATAAGTTGATTTGAAATGACATTCACTTAAATATTCGATAACATTCATCCTAAAACACTCATCTTCTTTACCTCTTGCAGGATATTTCATTGATTTTGAAATATTAAATATAACAGTCTGATCATTAAACCTAATTGTTAATTCCCCTTTTCGCACATCTATCATCGCTCTACCTGTAGCTAGAAAAGGTCTCCCCAAAATTATGAGTATCTCTTTATCTTCCTGCATATCTAACACAATGAAATCCACAGGAAAAATAAATTGATCCACTTTTACCAAAACATCTTCTATAACTCCTTTAGGATATGTGACCGAACGATCTGCAGAGTTACAGTAGTCGGGGTTTTTTCTCCTAGTCCCAGTCTTTTGAATATTTATAGAGGCATAAGGTTAATGCTTGCAACCAAATCACATAAAGCTTTTCCACAGAATCTTTCTCCAATTGCACATGGAATTATGAAACTACCAGGATCTTTAACTTTTTCAGGAAGCTTTCTCAGAATTATCACACTGCACTCCTCACTAAGTGCAACAGTCTCATTTTCTTCAAACTTCCTCTTTTTATTAAGAATGTCCTTCATAAGTTTTGCATAGCTTGGCATTTGTTCTAGGGCTTCAGCAAATGGAATATTAATGGTAAGCTTCTTTAATATCTCCATGAATTTTGAAAATTGCTTATCCAACTTTTGTTGATTAAGTCTCTAAGGAAATGGAGGTGGTGGTTTTTCTAAGTCAACCTTAGGCGGAGAAATAGGTCTTTCAAAACCTTTTGGAGTGTCCTCTTTAGGTCTTTCAATTTCTTCTTTCTCTACTTCAGTTTCTTTTTGAACTCTACCTTCCAATTCTTTTCCACTTCTCAATTAAATTGCTTGTCTTGGATTCACTTCAGTATTACTTGGAATCATTCCATGGGATCTATTACTTAAGGCATTTGCAATTTGTCCCAATTGATTTTTAATATTTCTGATGGTTGCTCCTTGAATTTATAATTGATTTCCCACATGTGATATTACTTCTTCCATAGACAACTTCTTCTCCTTATTTTGTAAAGTATTGTTATAACCTGAAGGATAAGTTAAACTATTATTATTATTACCTTGGTTGTTCCAATTCCCCAATGGGTTTACTTGGGTGTTCCTCCATTGTTGATTAACATCACCCTGATTATTGTTATTCCAGTTAAAATTTGGATGATTCTTCCAACCTGGGTTATAATAATTGGAATATGGGTTGTTAGGTTTGATCATAACATTCACGAGTTTTGGTGAAGAATAAGAATTAACCATTCGGCCTAATGAATTTTCTTCAATCATGAGATTTGGCTGAGAAAAATTCATCCCAAATTGGTCTATCTTCCTTGATACAGCAGCAACTTGATTTGTTAACATTGTAAAAGCATCATTTTCATAAACACTGGCTACCTTTTTAGGATCAGAAAATGGTTTAGTAGTCATTTCTTCAATTAAAGCATAAGCATCAGAAAATGGTTTAAACATTAATGATCCACCAGCAGCAGCATCAATGATTGATCTAAGAGATCCAACTAATCCATTATAAAAAGTTTGAATTATTAACTAATCTGGTATCGCATAATGTGGACATTTTCTGAGGAGATCTTCAAATCTTTCTCATGCTTCATATATTGATTCCCCTTCAAACTGCAAAAAGATGTTATATCATTTCTCAACTTAGCAGTCTTAGATGGTGGAAAATATTTAACAAGGAATTTTTGTGACAGTTCACCACAAGTTCTAATTGATCCAGGTGCTAACGAATGTAACCACATTTTAGCTTTATCCCTTAGTGAGAAAGGAAAAAAGTCTAAGTCTAATAACATCATTCGAAATACCATCATATTTAAAAGTAGCACACAACTTTAGAAAATTAGCAAGATGCAAATTAGGATTTTCAGTTGTTGCTTCCCCAAACTGATTATTTGACACCATTTGGATAATAGCAGGTTTAAGCTCAAAAGAATTAGCAGCTAAAACAGGGTTTTGAATACTACCACGAAGTTCATCTACTGTAGGGTTAACATAATCTCTTAAAGGTCTTAATTCTTGATGGATGCCAACATTTTGATTTTGATGATTTGCCATTTCATGAATATTTTTTTCTTTTTCTGTATTTTTATTTTTTTGATTTTTCTGATAGTTCTTTCTAATTCAGAATCGTAAGGCACAAGTCCTTCAGAACCTGAACTACGCATACAACAATAAAACAAAACAAAATACAACACACTAAAAAAAACAAAGAAAAGTAAAAATTTATAATTTCTTAATTCTCTTTAAAATGCAATCTAATTAGTTTTCCCCGGCAACGACATCAAAAACTTTATCCCGATAGATATAAGTGCAACGGATGCTAGAAACTTGGTTCCGCTGGATAAATGCACTGATGATTTAAGATATGAAAATAATGATTTTATAATATGGGATACTACGCAAGTATACGTATTGTTTATCAAGTAATATAGGACTTTCTGATTAAGCCCCAAGATATCGAACCCACAGGGAAAATGTAAAAACTTTAAAGGAATCAGAGAAATTATCTTTTTACTTTCTTTGATTGTTTTCAAAAAAGTATGTCTTGATTTTGAAAAGTTTTGAAGGTTGATATGTCTTTTGAACTTTTCTTAATAAAATGCTAAACAAGAAATTAAAACTATAATAACTAACACTGGATGTAAAATACTATTAACTATAATATCTTTTTCTTTCCTTTCATGAAGTAGTAATAATTCTTAAAATATTGTTGTGGAAGTATTCAAATTTTTGTTGTGACAGATAGAAGCAAATGTGTTCATACTTGGTTCTATAAAGAACATAGGTTAATTTGAAATTTATATTATTTTGAACATGGTTAGGCAGGGAAAATACCAGTCTCTCACTCTAGAGTTCCCTCGATTCCCACCATCTGGGGGCTAACTTCTCATAACAAAACTCAAAACTTCAAACCAAATTAGGGAGTTTTAGCCTGTCACTCTAAAATCCTCTAATTTTACTCCCTTTCATAAAAATATCTTCTAATATTACATTCAATTATATGAACTACAATTCTCACCCATATAATTGCAAGTGATTCCTACTAAATTTTCGAGACAATACCGCATTGGATCTTACATAATCTCAAGAAATTTTACAACTTAACAGACCAAATTAACAAGAAAATAAAGTTTTTAGAATCAATCTTCAAAAATTCTTCCAACTTTCAAACACTTATACTTACCACAACAATTCTCTTTAAATTAATTACTTCGCCATTTAAGAAAAAAAAAGATAAAGTAAACTACTCAGAATGCATTGAGAAAATATAAAAACACATTGATTTGAAATTAAAAACAACGATAAGAAAAATAAAAAATGAAAAAAGTATTAATAAACTAAATAAAAGTAAACACTTATATGAAAATCTCTCCACATGACTAAGGAAGTTCCTCTGAAACTTTGACTCTTCGCTAAACTACTCCTTAGAGCAAGTCTCCCAACTCCGTTGACTCAGAATATAGACTTCAGACTTCAATAAAAACTAAACTAGAAGAAAGAAAAGAAGTGGGAAGAAGAATACTTCACTCTGACCCTTTTCTCCTTTCTACTCTCTACTCCTACTCTAAAATAAAAACTCTTAAAATGCAGTGGAAGAAAAAAAGAAAGAAAGCAAGAACCCTTAAAAATGCAAATGAAGAGCCTCCTAATCTTTTCTAAGACTCTCTTTAAATAGTAAACCAAAAGGTACCTTGGTGTCTCTTCAAAATATGTCCAGATTCGATGTATCTACCAAGGAACACACCCCTTCATTCAAACTTGCCGCCAAAAGGATGTTATGGACGTTACCAGCAAGAGTTGCATCCCATCCCTTTTGAAATTGGCGCCAAATCCATTTGAAATTCAATTTTTAACTATGGCGGCTAAGCGCCGGCCCAGCGGCGCTTAGCCACCAGTGCCAAATTTTTTATTTTTCATTTTTTTGCTCCAAATTTGATCCAATTTTGCTCCTTTAATCATTACCATCCATTTTCATCATACATGCAAGAAAAACACAAAATACCTTCCATTAAAGTGCAATATCATTAAAAATAGGTATAAAAATGTGCATAAAAATACGATATATTTTAGGTGTATCAATTATTACAGAAGATTTTTAAGAAGGTTAGTCTTACCAGAGAGCATGTTAGAGATATGGATGGTAAGATTAAAAATATTGAAAGGTATATTGTAAAACATGATGAATATGTTGAGAATTATCATCAGTACATGAACATAATGATTAGAGGAGATCACTGTGTTGAGATGGCCCCCTCTTCCTTTTTATATACCTTATGTGTCATCCAGAGACTAGAATGAAGATGATTATAATGTGGATGGTGATTAGGATTGCTGTGTTGAGTTTTTGATCTTGTTATGTGATTTTCTTATGTGTTGTGATGCTTTTATTTAATGTTGTCATATGTGATGTGATGTATTTGGCTATGAACTCTGATATTATGTAGATTTATAGTTGGACTATTTCTATTATGCACAGTCAAATGTTTATGTGTTGAATTAATGTTTTTGTGTTTTTGTGTTTGAGTTTTTAGTAGTGTCTAATTAAATTCCTATAAATATTAGAAAATTTTAGAACATTATTAGAAACCACTATTTATATAGCACGTTTAAACTTCTCAATATTTGCTACCATTTACTTTCTAGTATGTTGTGATTTGTGTTGGTTTGTATTTGTTTTGAAAACCTCCACTATTATAGAAGTCCTTTGAAATTTTGAAATTTCTATTTTAGGAAAAACTAAAAAACTAAATTTGATTTCTTTTTACTCCTTTTTTAAACTGTTATACTTGCATGTTTAGAATATAAAAATTCTTGCAAGCATGTTATTCTAGTTTTTTAATTCTTAGCCATGTATCATTTTTATGCTTAAATGTTTTATCCTAATTAAAAATTAAAGTTTGGGGTGAATTTAAAAACAAATTTTCAAAAAACTAAATATTTATTTGTTCTCAAGTATACTTAAATAAAATTTGATTTTTTATGAAAAATTTTTATGTATATGAAGTTATATTAGGGAAGCAAAATTTTGAATATAGAAATGAGTAAGTGAATTTAGTTAAAATTTATAGTAATGATGAAAATTTTAAAGTTAAAATTTTCTTAATAAAGAAATGTTAAATATAATTAAACTGTTGTATTTCTGGATAAATAGAAGATTTGACTTTTTTTTTCAAAGCTTAAATTTTTTTATTGAACAAATAATTTTCAACACTGTTATTAAGATTTTTAAGTGAAAAAGATATATATCAGACCTTTATTTTAAATGGAATGGTGGAATTCAAAATCATTAAGGCCTATCTAGATATATTAATCCTTGACTTATAAAAAAGAAAGAAAGAAAAAAAAGAAGAAATAGAAAAAAAGAGAAAAATAGTATGTGAAAAGGAAGGAGAAGCTTGAGGATTTAACGGCCTAATGAAAAATTGGTTCCATACCTAAAGTTGAAAAATATAAGTTTTAAGAAAATCTAAAGCTTAAGGTTATAATATAGTAAGTAAAATTATTTCCAAATAAAAATTTTTAAGTGAGGAAGATGAAATGTTTGAATCCTAGATTTTGAAAAATTTATAAGTATTTTTGAATTAGATAGAAACTAATATTTTTCATTATCCATTACTTAAGAATCTTCTAATCTTTAAGTTGCTATCATTTACTAAATTTTTTTCTAAATTGAACTATTTCATTTCTAGAACAAAATTTTGAAACCTTACTAAATAAACTCATTTACATAATTTGCATGTTAAGATTTGCTATGTGATTAAGTGTCACTTGAGGAAAAGTAACATTTTAAGTTTGGGGGATTTTGATATACCTAAAATATATAGTATTTTAAAATACATTTTTATACCTATTTTTGATGATATTGCACTTTAATGGAAGGTATTTTTGTGTTTTTCTTGCAGGTACGATTAAAATGAGTGACTATGATGAAAGGAGCAATAAAGAATCAAATTTAGAGCAAAAATTGAAAGATGTGCAAATTTGGCCTTTGGTGCCAATGTGTCGGATGGCCGACGCATAGGCACCACAGTTAAAGTGACAAATTTTATTTAATTTTGCCCCAAATTTGAAGAGGTTTTTGAAGCATTCTTTGGTTTAAACTTCACTAATTTTCCATCAGCACCAAAACTCATTTAAAATTTGAACGGATGGATGCATTCTTGGTGGATACATTGAATCTGGACATATTTTGAACAGACACCAAAGCACCTTTTCGAAAATTTTAAAAAGAAGACTTAAAGATCAGAAAAAGGATTGTTGTTGGAGGGTGTGATTAGTGTTAAGAGTCAAGTTTATGTTAAAGAGAGCACAGCTTTCTACTTCACTACTTTTATTTTCAGTTGTATCTAGTTTTATTAATAGTAGAATAGAGATTCGGAGTCTACAAAGTTGGGCGCCAACCTCAATTGTGTCTTGTAAATGGAAAGAAAAGTTTCAAAGGAACTTCAAGAGTCTTGTGGAGAGAATTTTCATATAAGTGTTTAACTTTGTTTTACATTTGGTTTTAAAGCAAGACTAGTTTGGTTTTCACTACGATTTTTACTTTCAAATCATGTTGTGATTGTGTTTTCTCCATGGATTCTGTGTAGTTTTCTTTATCTTTTTCCTTTTAAATGATGAAGTAATTAAATTATGGAAGGAAGTTGTGTAAAGTACAGGATTTCAATGTTGGAAGAAGTTGGGATGATTCACTACCTTGCACTTCATATACTTCTTGATTTGGCCAATTAAGATGTTAAAATTTGTTGGGAGATTATGTAAGATTCATTGCAGTATTGTCTCAATCAACAATTGGAAAGAATCACATGCAATTGTATGGATGAGAATTATAGTCCATATGATTGGGTACAAATAAATAGGAAGATATGCTTATAATGGGGAGTAAAATTAGAGGACATTAGAGTGACAGGATAAAGCCCCCTACTTTGGTTTGATGTGAAAAATTTTGTTATGAGATGTTAGTCCCCAGATGGAGCGAATCGAGGGGACTCTAGAGTGAGAGCTGGTATCTTCCCTGCCTAACCTATCTACAAGATTTCAAAGCATCAAATTAACCAATGTTCTTTATAGAACCAAGTAAGGGTAAAGAATATAATTGCTTCTATTTGGCACAACACATTTTAGATACTTCCACAACGAAATTCCATAATTATTACTGATTCATTGAATGAGGAAAAAGATATTTTATTCTCATTTGCTTTCATATTATTTTATAGTTGTGTTCACTTTATTTGTTTGCTTTAATTTTTATTCAGAAAATACCAAAAACAAATTTAAAAAACTTTATATCTTAAAACATACTTTACAAAATAATTTTAAAAAGTAAAAAGTTATTTTTCTTATTTCTTTAAAATTTTAGACAATTCCCTGTGGGTTCGATATCTCTGGTCTTAATCAAGAAATTCTATATTACTTGATAAACGATACGTACACTTGCATAGTATACCATATTACAAATAATTAAAGTATAGTTTCATATCTAAATTGTAAGGATAAATATTCGGGGATCAGTAGTAGAGGTTGTTGTTGTTGCGTGTGTGTCTCTTAGAGTGAAATTGTTAGGAGAGTTGAGAAGTCATCAATGGAACTTTTGAGGATTTTCCTGGGAAGAAGTTAAGATAAGTACTGTGTATTTTTTCTTGAGTTTTGTTTTACTATGTAAACTTGAATTTTAATATAAATCATGTTCTGTTGTGTTATCCCCAAGAAATATGAGTAGTATTCTTTATCTTTATCCTATCAATAAGAAATCATTATGTGTAAGATTAGAATTGTTTAAGATTTTTCTTATTCCACACTTGTGATGATTCATTACATTATAATTAATTTACATATTCAATATGGCCAATTGGTATGTTAAAACTTGCTGTGAATCCATAATAATCTGGGAGGGCTATGTATTCTTCAACTAGTAATAATCACATTAATCTAGTGTGTGATAAAGAAGTTCGTAGGTTAGTGCAAATAGATAGAGAGATAAGTTTTGATGGGTGTAAATTGCTAATTCTAGGATGACATGATAAAACCTTAACTAATTTGATATAGAGTTTAGAGCTTAAGGTTACGTTAGTCTAAAAATTGTGTGCCTAGTGGGTAATCTAGAGTGATAGACTAGAATCTACCCTTCATAACCAAGGATTAAGGAACTTAATTCTAGGTTGTCCAATGTTCTTTATGCACTCGGAAGAGGGTAAAAAATAACTATCATCCTATTTTTCACAAAACTACATTTAAACCTTTAAACATTTGATTCATACAGGGGAAATACTTTCATATAATTTGAACTCTTCTATATTAAGTTATTTTAGAAACCCTTAGCAATTTTTTTACGTTTTAAAACTAAATTAGTAGGTATTAGTTACTTCTTTTTACATATAAACTTTTGACCTTATTTCTTAGATAATTATCTGTAATTTAAGTAAAGTTTAATTAAGTATATAAAGAGAATTTTTACCTTCCTTATGGGATTGATACTGGGGTATTAAAAGAAAATCTTATATTACCTGAATGATACATGCACTCGCATTTCAATCCTCGTGAAGATTTGAAATTGATAATTATAAAATATAATACCAAAGTCACTAGGAGTAGCTGCTATAAAACATAATTATATTTATCAGCACAAAAGAGCAGTCAAGTTATTTGCCATTGCAAAGGACTGAAATTAAAGAAGATTTACATGAAGCAGGTACAATTAAAGTTTGATTCAAGTTCTTGGCACCGTTGTTAAGGAAGGAAGAAAGTGACAGTACTTATGACTTAAAATTTTATTTGAACTATAGAAGTATTTTAGAAAAATTGTAGTGTTGTTTATTTATATAAGTGCTTGTTTGTGTGTTAAAAATATTTTTTTTATTTAAGAATTTTTGAATTTATTGTTTAATTTTATTTTCTAAACTTTTAGTTTTGTATGTGTAGTTCAGGATCTGAAGGTTTATAGCCTTTCAATTCTGAGTTAGAACAAACTATAAGAAAATTTTGAAAATAAAGAAATTCATAATTTACAAGAAATGAAAAACTCATCGCATTGTAATGTTAATAAGCAAACTGTTGAAAATGAACATCATCATGTACAAAGACCTTTAAAGGACTATGCAAACCCTACAAAAAATAAAATTTACTTGAGCATACAAATCCCTACTATAGTGGCTAACTCATTTGAACTAAAACCTGCTATAATCCAGATGGTAGGAATAATCAGTTTGGGAGAATACCATCTGATAATCTAAACTTACACCTTGCTAGTTTTCTAGAACTATGCGCTGCGTTTAAGTACAAAGGTGTATCAAATGGTGTTGTTAGACTTAGACTTTTTCATTTTTCCTTATGGGATAAGGCTAAGATGTGGTTAAACTCAATAGCACTTAGATCTATCTTAACATGGGAAGATTTAGCACAAAAATTCCTAGCTAAGTATTTTCCACCTTCAAAACTGCTAAGCTTAGAAATGATATTACCTCATTTACTCAGTGTGAAGGTGAAGGGAACAAATTAAAGAACTCCTTAGGAAATGACAATATCATGCTTTGTCAGTCTGGTTGATTATTCAAATATTTTATAATGGGTTAACAGGATCATTTAGATCTATCATTGATGCTGCTGCTAGAGGTTAATTAATATCAAAAACATTTGATGAAGTTTATGAATTAATAGAATAGATGGCTACTAAAAGTTTTCAATAGCCTTCTAAAAGGATAAATCCTAAGAAAGTAGCCAGTGTGCATGATACTAAAGCAATTTTTATTTTGGCATCTCAGGTTGTTGTGATATCACAGAAGTTAGATCAAGTCAGACTGAATTTACCTCAAACATCTCATGTGAGTGAGGAAAACTAATTGAGATAAATGATGGATTCTCAATCAACTGTTTATAAGAATTTAAATGCAGTTAATAATAGACCCAATAACCCATATTCTAACTACTATAACCCAGGTGGGAAAAACCACCCTAACTTTAATTGGAATAATAATTATGGTGGTAGAAATTAGCAATGGGGGAACAATCATGCAAACCCATTGGGAAACTAGAACAACCAAGGTAGTACTAACTATATACCAACTTATCTTCCTGGCTTTACAAATAACTAAAAAATTAAGGAGAAGAAGTTGTCTATAGAAGAAGTGATGTTACAAATGAGGAATCAATTACAAAGTCAAAGTGCTACAATTAGAAATTTTGAGAATCAACCGGAAAAAATTGCTAACTCACTTAGTCATAAGCCTCAGGGAACACTTCCTAGTAACACAAAAATTAATCCTAAAGATAAAAATGAAGAGCAAGAGAAAGTAAAAGATATCAAGTTGAGAAATGATTGAGATTTGGATACTAGAGTGCAAAAAGTGATTGATGTTGATATGGAAACTAAAAAAACCAAAAACATGAAGAAAATATTCCTAAGAATATAGAAATCCCTATCTCTTTAATTAAGATCAATTTAGAAAGACCACCTCTTCCATTTTCTCTAATACTTAGGCAGTAGAAGCTGGATCATCAATTTTAAAAATTTTTAGAGATATTTAAAAAGCTAATAATCAACATTCCTTTTGCTGAAGTGCTGGAGAAAATACACAGTTATGTTTAGTTTATGAAAGATATGCTAATTAAAAAGAGGAAGTTTGGAGATAACGAAACTGCTCCACTGAGTAAAGAATGCAGTGTAATAATTCAGAAAAAGCTTCTTAAAAAACCAAAAAATCATGATAGCATTATTATACCTTTTGCGATAGGAGATAGATTATGTAGAAAAGTTTTATTAGATTTAGGTGCTAACATTAACCTCATGCCATTATCAATATTTAGAAGGTTAGACTTAGAAGAGATTTTACCCATAACTATAACCCTTCAATTAGTTGATCGATCGATTACATATCCGAAAGAGGTTATAGAAGATGTACTGGTACTGGTAGATAAATTTATCTTCCTTGTGGATTTCATTATTTTAGATATGGAGGAAGATAATAAAATAGCAATCATTTTAGGGAGATCTTTCCTTTCGACTGGATGAGCTATGATAGATGTTCAAAAAGGAGAGCTAATCATAAAATTTAATGAACAGGAAGTTTCTTTTAATGCGTTAAAATCTATGAAGTATCCAGCTAAAGTAAAAGAAGATATGTTATAGAATGGAGATTATTGATGATTTAAGTAGTAACAATTCATATAAAATTGTGAAGTTAAAATTGGACAGAAAGAATAGAAGTATTAGAATGAAACTAATCTTCAAGATAATTATATCAAGATAACCACTGAGGATTCAAATTATGTTCAAGAAGTTTTTGAGATTTTAGACACTACTACAAACCGTAAGCTTCTTATTCCTTCAATTGAGAAACCTCTTGAATTTGAGATGATGGTACTCCCTACATATTTAAAGTATGCTTTTCTAGGAAACTCATCAACATTACATGTTATAATATCTTTAGACTTAGCTGATGATCAAGAAGAGAAATTAATGGAAACCTTGAGAAATTATAAGAAAGACTTTAGATGGACGTTAGTAGATATTAAAGGTATCAGCCTTTCAATATGTATGCATAGAGTTTTAATGGAAAATAATCACAAGCCCAGGGCAGATCCTCAAAGAAGATTGAACATTATCATGAAAGATGTTGTAAAGAAGAATATTTTAAAGTGGTTGGATGCTGAAATTATTTATAATATTTATTATGGTATATGGCTTAGTCTGATTCACTGTGTTCCTAATAAAGATGGAGTGATTTTAGCTGTAAATGAATGGAATGAATTAATTCCAACAATACAAGTCACTTGGTGGCAAATCTGTATTGATTATAGACAATTGGATCTCACCACAAGAATAGATCACTTTCCTCTACCTATTCAAGAACATATGTTGGATAGGCTAGCTAGGCATCGATATTTCTATTTTTTGGATGGATATTCATGATTCCACAAAATACATATAGCTCCTGAGGATTAAGAAAAGACAACATTCACAAGTCCTATATAACTTTTGCTTTTAGAAGAAAGTCATTTAGTTTTTACAATGCACATGCAACTTCTCGAAGGTGCGTGATGTATTTTTTTGTGATCTAATTGAGAAAGGAATTGAAGTTTTCATAGATGAATTTTCAGTTTTTGGAACCTACTTTGATTCATGCTTAGATCATTTAGCAAGAGTTCTAAAATGTTGTAAGGAAATAAATTTTGCTCTCAATTGGGAGAAACTCCAATTTACTTCATAGAAGGAATTGTGTTGGGACATAAAATTTCTAAAAGTGGTGTGGAAGTAGAACCAACAAAAATTTAATTAATTGCTAAACTACCTCCTCCTACTAAAATGAGAGGAGTTAAGAGTTTTTTAGGACATGTTGGGATTTATAGGTGGTATATTAAAAACTTTTCAAAAATTTTGAAACCTCTGTGTCATCTTATAAAAAAAGATGCAATATTTGATTTTTACCAGGAATACTATGCATTAAATTTATTAAAGAAAAAATTAATCATTGCACTTGTTATTGTTTCACCTGATTGGAAAAACCCATTTGAAATAACTAGTGATGCAAGTGATTAAGCTATTGGGGCAGTTTTAGGGCAAAAATATGATAAAATTTTTAAAGTATATACTATGCCAGTAAAATTCTTAATGATGCTCAAATTAATTATACTACTACTAAGAAGGAGTTATTGGAAATAGTATGCATTTGATAAATTTAAATCATATATAATTGGAGCAAAATGTATTGTGTGTACTGATCATTCTACAATTAAATATCGAGTGTTGAAGAAGGATGCAAAACCAAGATTAATTAGATGGGTCTTTCTAATGTAGGAATTTGACTTTAAAGTAGTGGATATGAAGGGATCTGATAATCAAACTACTGATCATTTATTAAGGCTTGAACAGGAAAATTTTAATGATGAGAGAAATGAAAATTTTCCTGATGAACAATTATACACTATTTCTGAGTGGCGTGTTCCGTGGTATGATGATATAGTTAACTATATAATTTGTAATATTTTATCTGACAGATTAACATGAAACAAAAGAAGAAAATCATTTAAGATGCAAAATTTTACTTTTGGGATGCCATTATCTATATAATAAATGTAAGGATTAAGTGATTTGAAGATGTGTACCTGTTGACCTCATTTTTGATGAGGTCTTTTCTTTTCTCTCTTCTTAGTACTTATGATCTAGCCATAGGGCTTCTCCTTGACCATCTTAGAGGACTAGAAATGGGACCCATCACTTAGAAATTCAAAATACTTCTTGGCTCCCTTCAAAACCCACAAATTTGATTGTAAACCCCTAAGCCACTTGGAGGGTTAGAATCAAATGTGGAGGTTTAAAGGTTGAGTTTCCTATAGGACTCTTTGGCCTTAGGATTACCCTGGGTGGCCTGGCCTGGTGAGGGTAAGCTTGCACACACCACACTCCCACACACACACACATTCCAAAGCCTAAAACTACCTTTGACCAATTCGACTTCCTGACTCATGTAGGCAATTCATATGGGTGGACCTTAACCCTAAGCCCCTAGCTAAGAGGGTTAGGAACAACATATTGAGTGCCTAAAATGAGTCCTCTCATGGCTTTTGTGACCTTACTATGACTTCTTGGCTCAAACAAAATGATTTCATTTCACTCACACTCGATCAATCTTCACTTTTCCAAAATTTCAATTTTTGACCCCGGGGGCCCTAAACCCACCAAACCTACCAAATGCCCTTGAAATTGCCCAAAATTTGCAAAATTGCCTAAATTACCCAAAATTCCTCAAAATCAGTCCTAAAAATTTCCCCCCACTCAAATTGATTATCCATGACCAAATACACCAAAATTTCCAAAAATACCCCTCAATACCCTCCAAATACCCAAAATACCCTTTTAACCCAAAAATTCCAAAAATTCAGAAAATTCCCAGAAAATTCTAAAAAATTCCAAACATTCCCAATTTCATTTTGTTCAACTACACCATAAGCCAATTTTGTCAATTTAACCAACTTTTACTAAACCCTTAATTTGACCCATTTTTAATCTAAAGTGAACCCAATGTCAAACCAAACCACTCCAATTGACCTCAATTTTGATCCAATTCAATTCTAAACTTCAATTAAATGTCCCCAATACCAATTTAGACAAAATTCAAACCCAAATTTATCAACATGTGGATCCAATTTCAATTTGAAGCTTAAAGCCCAATTTTGGCCCATGACCTAAACTTAGTCCAAACCAACCCAACTTAACTCCAATTAGCCCCAAATCTTTTCCAAAGCTTTCCTAACATTCCCAAAAAAAAAAGACTAACTTAATTTGCCCCAAATTTGAACCTAAACTCCACCCAAACCTAACCCAAAACCATAATCCTCTAAATTGGCCTAAACCCAAACCTAACCCAAATAGGCCCAAATCCCAAAACCAAAGCCCATACAAATTTGAAAGCTCCTTGTTACACACCCATAAACATTTCTCAACATTAATTTTACATCAAAGCCAACATTAGCCAAACATTAGCCCAAGGTAGTCCAATTTTCCCCACTTTGACCCTATCACTAAGGAAGCCCAAATTAAACCCAATTCAACTCCAAATTATTTCAATTCTATTCCAAATCACTCATGACACATCCCTAAACTAAACCCAACATTTGTAAGGCCCAATATTTACAAAAATTTTCATCCATCAACTTGATTTAAAATCTAAAAGCCCACTTGCCTAAAGCCTTTAAAATCCCATACCTAAACAATTCCAAAAGCTCAAAATTGACCTTAAAGCCCACATAGTATCTCTTTACATCATCCATTTCAATTGAAGCCATCCCTAAGTTTTAAATCAATGGTTAAATCATTCTAAATCAAGCCTCATGACAATCTCCCCAAAATTCATCAAAAATCGCTAAAACCTACTTCCATGAAATTGACTAAGCTTGGCCCCAAGCCAAATGAAGCCATGGAGCCATGCATAAGCCATATGCAAGCCATGAGGAGCCCTTTACACCTCACCATGCCACTTATGGCAAGAAGAGGGGAGCCTTTCTTAAGCCTTCACTAAGCTTTTTTAACCCCATTCATGATACACTTTAACCCAAATTAGCCACCTCACCTTGGATGGGGACTTCACCACCTTCTCTTGGCTGATCCAAGTGATTCCTCCCAGCCCAAAGTCAAGCCTTGGGGAGTTGCACCTAGCCTAAACCATGCCTTGGACCAAATCAAGCCAAAATAAGCCTTCCCCCATTTCCACTTAAATCAAATCCTTTACACATGGCCAAAGCCAATTGCTTGCACCAAACTCAATCCCTGGACTCACTGAGTCAAGATGGTGACCTGAACCTGCTGGCCAGCTACCTGGTTCGCTGAAAATGCCATGGCCAAGAGCTCCATGTGAGTTAAACTCCCAAATTCTCCCTGGCTGAGCTGCCCCATGCCCAATGGCCACTGTGGCTGTTCTTCCCTTGACCAAGGCAGCTGATCCCAAGCCCTAACTCCCCCTGGGAAGCCCTCCAGCCAGCTCTATTTAAACTCCACCCCCTCTTGGCCAAATAAGGTGATGAACCAGAGCTTAACAAAACTCTGCCAAAATTGCTCCAGGACCTTCTCCTAACCCAGAGCAATTGATTCCCAGTGTCCCTTTGCCCTAATCCCCATTAACAGAGCTCAATTTCTCAGTAAAAAATCCACCCAAAAAACAGAACAACTCTGAAACCTCCACCAAAATCAAATTAAACTCACCCACACCTGCACAAGAGCTAGAGAAGGAGTTCCCCAGTGAAAGCCCCCTCACCAGGCCAGCCATCCTCTCTATCGGCTAGACTTTGAAATCGGCCTTGGTCACTTTCATACCTTGGCAATTCCCCAGAGCTAGAGACTTCATCTGGAGCTTCCTTGGGTGCAATCGAAAGTGCCACAATTCTCTGATTGAAGCTTCACTTCTCAGAGCCAAGGTATGAACCCCTTCTTCCTCCCAAGCTTCCATCGATTCTCTATTTTGCTTGGCTTAGTTTCATAGCATATAAACCATATGGATGTGTTCGTCTCCTCAAGAAGAATCCATAGAGCTTAAGAATATGAAAATTCATTGAGAAATGAGAGAGATCTTAGGGTTTTAGTGTGGACGGCTCACGAGACACACCAGTCGTAGACGATGACTAGGCACCGTCAGATCTCGCGTGTATCAAATAGACTACCCAGATTGAGCCAGATCAAAGGATGGAGCGAGACCGCGGGCTGCGTGGCATCCTAGTTAGATGGCGGCGTCGAATGGGAGAGAGTCGTATGGGCTTTCGGATCCGCCGAGATTGAGTCAGCACCGCGCTGGATAAGTAGATAAATAGGCTATTTTCTATTTATTTAAATACCCAAAAATTGAAAAATCCATAACTTTGCATAGAAAAATCATAAAAATAAAATAAAAATACCCTCTTGCTCAGTGAATAGAGGAGAATAAGGTGGAAAAAGAATTGAGTTAATTTGATGAGTATTTTATTTTTAATTAATTAGTTACTCATTTCAATATTTTAACTCTCCATTTGCATAGACAATTCACCATGGCATAAGACCATAGGGCTTTTGTAGCCTCTGATCTTGGAAACATTCCCTGAATTTTTCAAGATCAGAGGCCATCTCTATGGCAAGTTATTGATTTTCCAAATTTTTGTGCCTGTTTTGATATTTTAATTCCAGTAATTAGCATGCTACTTAGAAAATTCTAGGAAAATTTGGGGAAGTATCTTAGGACCAGAGGACCCTAGGAAATTTATGGTTTGAGTTAATTCATTAAGAATAATCATAATTGGCCTAAATACTCAAAACTGAATTTTAATTAGTTTGGGTTAACCATACATCAAAATAACTTGAAAACAATTCTCCAATGGTCTTTAGGATCAAAGGGACCTCACATAAAAATTTGAGATCAATTGGAGGTGATTAGCCCCACTAAATGGACTAATTAAGTTACATGACCAAAATTAAACTTTAAAAATTCATAACTCCAAAAAAACATTTCAAAAATTCACCAAAAAAGTTTTGGGGCTTTTTAGATGTTAGGGGAGTCTAAGAAAATTAAAATTAAAATTTTCTAAAAATCTTCATTTTTAATCATGTTTTAATATTTTAATAATTTAAAAATAATAAAAATCATAAAAATATCATATTTTGCTTCCTAATCACTTCACAACAAACCAAATATTTTTCCTAAGTCTATAGGTTAAGATATTGAATTTTAAAGGCTTGAAACAATTGTTAATATTAAAAAATGAATTTCCTTACATTTTTACTAAATTAATTCTAATAAATCAAAGAAAAATCAGAAAAATATAAAATTTGTTTTTCTGAACTCCTTGAGGTCAGAGAGATTTATGAAAATTTTAAAATTTATTTTTCAACTTTAATTTTATTTTATAATTAATTAACACTCCAAAACTCAAAATAATCATAATAAATAAAATATAATCTGAAAAATCACCAAAATTGGTCCAAGTGGTCCTCTGGTCAATAGGGACATCCCATAATTTTCTTAAGGACAGAAACCTTACCTTAGTAATTTTGTTGAATTTCCATTGAAAATCCCTATTTTTCATTAAGATAATTATATAAATTAAATTAAATTCAGAAAAAATCACATTTTCTCCTCTAATGTCTTAATTGACATGTGAGTGAAGTGACATAAAAATTTTAAGTTCATTTGAGCTTAATTTAATGAGTTATGAAATAAACCCTTAAAACTTTAGGTCTAATCAAGAGGAGGATAAAATATTTTATCTAAATTTTCTCTTAGATGATTGAAACTTTAGGAAATAAAAGGGTAGGAACCAATTATTCATTTCTAATAATCCAAAAAAAATGAAACCTTAATTAATTAAATAATTTAAATTTTGGAAGATTAATTGAAATTTAAATTATTAAAATGGGAAGTATAACTTAGGGAGACTATAACCCTTTAATTTAAGATCCCTAAATAAATCACTTTAATAATATTCAACTCTTAATCAAACTCAAAAATGATAATTGAAATTAATAAATTAAATAATTAAAAGGAAAATAAAACTTATATAAATTAAAAGCTTACAACATTAAGTGATTTGATAATCAAATTGAAATAAATTTAAAACATTAAAACTAATTTGAAATCACTTGAAAAGGAAATCTAAAACAAACTTGAAACATCAAAATCAACCTAAAAAATAATTCATAATTAAAAATCAAACCAATTAAAACATAATTTAAAATATTTCAATTAAATTAAAATTAAATCACTAAAATCTAAATTGAATAAACTAAATACCTCTTTAAACCCAAATTAATCTAATACATTGAGATCATTTAAAATGTAAGATTTAATTAAATTAAAACAACTTGAACACTATTCTAAACTTAAAATTATTAAAATTTCATAACTAAATTAAACCACTTTTAATCATCAAATCCAATTTTAAATCATTAAAATCTTTAATAAACCGATTTGCCCTTAAAGGCTAGCATTATCATAAATCTTAAATGGAGCATCAAGTGAAATGTCACTTTACTCATAGGATAATCAAATATCTTAGTTCACTAACTAAGAATCAAAACTTAACTAAATTCTTGGATGATTAATTCACCAGTACGATAAAATTCATTTGGACTCAAAATAATCTCAGAAGTATTGAAAAGATGTTTAGGACTCGTCCTAAGCACTTTCTCAATATGATGAGATGTTTTAGAAGAACAACTTAACTTAATTGTTCTTTGACGAAGAAAATCATCCTTAACAAAACACAAGAACCTAGATGTCATAGGGATTGACTACCAATATGATTAAGACTTTGGTAGACAACCAAAACCTTCCCATAGCTTTACCTAGGTGTTTTCTTGCAAATTATATAAATGCTTTAACATGTGTTTTAAGTATAGCTTGGAATGACGGGAAGACCCTCCAGGTATGCTTTTATTTTATTGCAATTTACCTACCTGTACTGCACTTTACTTTTCTTGCATGTTAAACAAGATTGACACCCTGCATGAAAACTGAAACATTTTAGGATAACAACAAAACTGAAACCCAAAATTAAAATTAAAAGTCACAACAAGATAAAATTCACCACCACAATATTTTAAAATATAAAACAACTCAAAATTTAATCACAAACAGAACAACAAAACTACAATTGCAACTAAATTAAAACGTTATGTTGGATGATCAGAAATACCTCGGATGATGTAACCTACGTGTTGCTAACGGGATTTCCCACGGTCTAAATGAAAGTTTTGAACTCATTCAGTCGAGTTCAGCAAATTCATCTGAACTAAGTAAATCTGATAAAAATAACGGTGCCGGGATGATGAAACCGTGGGATCTTAACCGGTGTTGTTATAATCAACTTTAAGATTCCCCTAATAAAAAATTAAAGACATTTGGACTTTAAGATTTCTCTAAACCAAAACACTTCTTTCATCTCCTGATTTTCACTTTCTAAAACTAGACCTCTGCAACAACAAGGTGCTTGGAGCACGGTGGGCAGCACGACGATCATCTTCAGCAAAACTCGGGTCTACTTCAGCAAAACCATTCTTAGAATTAAATAACCAAGCCATAGGATTTCGAGGTATTTTGCCTAGTGCAACATAAATCCTCAACCTTTTCGTTAGGCACTGCCATAATCATTTTATGCAAATTAAGTCCTAACATTTCCTAGGATTCCGAGGTAGTTGTTTGGTAAGACATAAACCCTCACATCTTCGAGGCAACTTGTGTGATTATATCATACAAATATAAGTCCTAATTAACTAAAATTGGCAGAATTACAACATTAAGTAAATTCTCGAATTGAAGCCAAACAATAGGATAGTTTGGGAAGTTGCCAAGATTCCTCTTGGATCCTCAGCTTCTCCTACTTCTCTTCTTTTGGACTCCTGAAATAAACTGTTTCAAATTTGAGCTAATCCCTATTGAAATTTCCAAAACTCAATCCTTTGAAACCTTAAACTTTGAAATTCTTGATAGTAGAACCACTGATCTTAATCGAGAGTTTTCTTAAATGATTCCTGTCATTTAAGATGTAATTAACTATAGGGCTTGCCCTTATAGGGAACTTTAAGAACCCAGGTATTATAAAACCTGCTTAATTCCTTTATATTAAGCAGGGAAATTTGTCGACTTATAAAATTGGTTCGCAGACCAAACAGATGTCACAAATATTCTAGTTTATTTAATCGAGACCCATCGTCAAGCAGTGTGTTTGTCCTTCGAGATAGATACATGGTTTGTGATGTGGTGCTCGTTTATATAAACTATTTCGGATGTGAGATCGGTTTGATTTCATATCTTAAAATTTTCAAACATAAAATTATTTTCAAAATAAAATGCTATTTTCTAAATTATATATATATTTAAATTAAATTTAAAATCTAAAATTCGCCGACAATTTCTGTAGGCAACCCCCTTTTCAAAATACAACAGAAACCGAAAAATATGTCGACATACTTCTGGCGACTCCGCTGGGGAATTAGTTCCTCTCTCCATTTTGATCAGATGGTTTTGCTTTCATAAATCGGTAGTGAGTCCATACCCCTTTTGAACCAAACTACCATTCTTTCCATTGACAAACCACGTTCATTTCTGTTTTGAACGGGTATAGCCAACTCATTTTGGATTTTGGAGCCACTATTTAAACACTCCTAAATAGAGAGGTTCTGAAATCCTTTTGCCTCTTTCTGAGGTGGGGTGGACCCCCAATAGGTGTTAGTTTAGGATCGGTCCTTCGGGTTGAGAAATCTTACGAGAGTTTCTCTCCTTTCCAATTTTGAATCAAATCCTTTACCTTTTCTTTAACCTTCCTCCTTTAATCGTCTTGTGCCTAACAAAAAAATTCTCTAATAAACAACTTTTTAATAAACGAACTCTTTTAAATCACAAATACATTAAGATAAGCTAAAATGTGTTCGGACTCTTTATTTTTCGTCTTAAGTTTTGCAACAAAAGGAAGCATAATTCGGGACTGACGTTCGGAATTTACCTTGCAGAAAATGACTGCACCAAAATTAATTTTCTCCTTCACCAATGGAATGGACTTCGCCATCTATAAGGATGAACTGCCCGACAATGGAGTCATCCATTTTGGACAAGGATTCAACAATACAGATATTAAGTTCACTGACGTCACCCTCTTCACACTAATGGACAAAGTATCGGAAACTAAGGAACCCTTGATTGAGTTCAACCTGAAGTCGACTCAAGAGTTCCCGCCTTTACAAAAAGTCCCAGCTGAAAGAGACACCACTGTTCATAGAAAGACTGTGATCTTTACCCCCACCGGTCTGGTTATCTCTACACCTGCCTCGGCTCCCACCAAACTGAAATGGAAGGGAGTCCAAGTTTATGATAAACTTGCCATCGTGGAGGGTGCAGATTTCGCTGCAATACCGTATGTTTTCTAAATTGGGTCTAGTTCAAAGTTTACACCCCTGACTCGGACTCAGAGAAGAAATAGGAGCAGAAAGATCGCTAGGATCGAGAAGGCCAAGGCTGTTGAAGTTACTTTTCTAGAAGAGATTCCTGAAGAAGAAGAAGAACTACCTGAAATTTCACCGCTGTTGGAAGGAAGTAGGTTTCACCCTCTCTCTGCTGCATCAGACGAAGAAGATGTCTGAAGGATTGTCGCTGCATTAACCCGACCTGAATACTACAGTGACTGTAAAAGAAAGAGGGCCAAGACTACGCCGTTTACTCGACTGCGAGCCGTAGTAGAGAAACTAGCTAAGAAGGAAGGGTGCCCTGTATCAGAGATCCTAACAAGAATGGGACGAGTGCCAATCAAATCCCGCCTCGGACCGCGAGTAAACCCCATCACTACCCCGGAGAGGCCAA
Source organism: Papilionanthe hookeriana x Papilionanthe teres (assembly GCA_022702705.1). Lineage (NCBI taxonomy): Eukaryota > Viridiplantae > Streptophyta > Magnoliopsida > Asparagales > Orchidaceae > Papilionanthe > Papilionanthe hookeriana x Papilionanthe teres. Next base: position 125,194,787 of record CM040421.1, on the reverse strand, counting down.
GGAAGAAAGTGTGAGCTAGTTCATCTGTTGTCATATCAGGACACCATATTAGGGAGGACACCACCTACCGATGCACAGCCGACAGACCATCTGGTCCTAGGCCTTATACTGCAAGAAGGATGGTGTGGCGACCTATTATTGCTGAACCGATACAAGCACAGTGTTCTGGAAAGAAGAGTCTCGTCAGAAAGCCATAATCTGAAGAAAGTGCTACTGCATTAAAAGAATCTCCCAAGAAATAAGTCCAACAGTCATCACATGACAACCGTGAAACCGTTTGGAAGAGGCCACTAGAGGATACCATAGGTAAGCTAAGAACCGACATCCAATAGTTGGCAAAGGAAAGAGGGGAAAAATTGGAAACTGAAGTAGATTCATCAGAGTTTATGGATAAAGATTATGCTGAGATCAACACGGTTGAGACATGAGCATCATCAGCTTCGCAAGGTGCTCCGGCAGCAGCGGAAAGAGATGAACCGGAAGTGATGAGAGCACAACTTCAAGAGAAGGATAACACAATATCTCAAATGGCAAGGAAGATGGAAGAGATGGGAGCTGAGCCACTCTCTAGAGTCATGTGCAACCTCAGAAAGAAACACACCCAGAGATTATTCACATCGCGGACGGAGGAAAGGAGATCACATCTGTTAACGGAGATGAACAACCAAAAAAGGATTCTGCGCAAAGCATGATTCCCGAAAAGGATATCAAAAACATGGAGAATAGTAGGTGCGAGAAGCCTTAGCACAGTCTAAGAGCGGAGCTTCTATTCAGACGGGTAGACCTTATCCTGAAGAATTTGATGTGATCCAATACCCAAAAGGCTTCGTACCACCTCTGTTCAAGACTTTTGATGGAACGGGAAACCCCCGGCAACATGTCGCACATTTTTGTGCTAGTTGTTGCAATTCCGGTGGGAGCGATGCTTTACTCTTTCGACAGTTTGTCAGCAGCTGTCAGGGATTGCCTTCGATTGGTATGCAGAATTGCCAAATGGCTCAGTTAAGACCTTTTCAGAATTGGAAAACCTCTTCGTTTAGCGGTTTGTCGGGGCTCGACACCACATTACTATCGGTGATTTAGTGGTGGAGCAACAGAAACCGAACGAAACTTTGGTAGATTACATACTTCGCTGGAGAAACTTAAGCATGAAGTGTGAACCACAACTTCAGGAACAACATGCGATCGGTATTTTGCTAAAAAGTATCCATGGCCCGATAGCACTTCTCCTCAAAGGATTCACAATTAAGACTTTCGAGAAGTTGCTTAGCAAGGCTGGGAGCTTGTAAGAGGAGGCAAAGCAGCTGAGTTTTGTCGACAAGACTGACAAGCAGAAGCCTATAAAAGTATTTAAAAAAGAAATCTGGAATCGTCGCAGCAGTAGATAAAGGCAAGCGACCAGTGCGAGATACGGACGGAGCAACCACGACCCTGGTTATCAACCACCGCAACGGACTTACCAACAACCACAACGGGTTTATCGGCAACCTCAACGGAACTACCAAAATCCTCGACCGAGCTATCGGTCGCCTCGACGATATGAGCAACTCGCCTCGTCCACGGCGTACCACGAAAGAACTTCTAAATAGGGAATATCCATTCAAGATCGAAGCGGTAGCGAAGATGTTCCGCGATTTAATGAAGACACCCGATTTTCAGCTACCAGAGCCTAAGAGGCCAGAAGAAGTCAACAAGAAAGATCATCCGAACTACTGTCCCTACCACAGGATGCTCTGGCACAAGATAGAGGATTGCATCACTTTCAAGAGTTGGCTTGACGACAATCTACAGAAAGGGAACATAACGATCCCGAAGGAATACATAAAGGAACCCCAAAAGGGAGGTTCCGTCAATGTTATTACAACGGATCCTATTGTTCTGATAGACCCTTACACGACCAATGATGGATGGAGTACCGTCTGGACAAAATCTTCAAAGAAAATTTTGGGTCACTTCCAAAACACTTCGGTGCGCGCTTCAACTCAAAGTTTGAAACCTACCGAGCTGGTGCTATCACTTGCAATTGAAGAACCACCTCAGAAGGAGGAGAAGATCGAGGGAGAAAAGAAAACTGAGGCTTCGAAGGGTAGACTAAGGGCTGCTTATCCTAGGATGGTTCTTTCCAATTCGGGGGAGAAATCCCTTGGACCTCTGACTCTGTATGATTATTTGCTCGCCCCAGCGGGATCTTATAATGATAAGAGTTTTGGTGTTGGCTACGTTTTGACTGTTTCTAAAGATTACGTAACTAACGACAACCAACCTAATCCTGATCTCGATTCCAATACGATAAATTATTCTCAAATCATACTAAACCTCGATGACACGATGAAGGAGAAGATGCTCACGAGGATGTCTACGAAAGCTCAACAAGTAACGAGTCTATTTGTGAATTCCGAGGAACTCCAATCACGATAGAATTGGAGTTATCAAACTCCGAGACAACTCCAGAAGAGCCAGTAGTTCTGATTCAAGAGGAGACACTGGTAGATTTACCACCAGATTCAGAACAAGTAACTAAACTCAACCTAAGAAGCGAAAAAGTTCTATATCCAAGAATGGGTCCAAAGGATAAAGGAAAGCAGGTGGTTGCTCAGGAAGAACCAACCCCAGCAGAAGAATTGCCCGTTCGGGAAGAACCCGAGGAACATGATAATAAAGTGGATTACAACGTGCTAGCCCATCTTAGGAAGCTACCAGCCAAACTAAGCATCTACGACGCTCTGATCCTGTCAAAGGAGATGAGGGAAACTCTGATCAAGGCTTTACTTGATCCAGAAATTTGTTTAGCTCAAATGGCCCGTAATTTTTTTGACGTGGTTTGCTCGTTAAAAGAACAACGAGGTGTTACCTTCATGGACAATGATCTACTACTGGGAACAGCAGATCACAACCGATTGTTGTACATTTCAGTCACTATTGGAAAGTTTACGCTCTCCGGAGTGCTGGTTGATCCGGGAGCATCAATCAACATAATGAATCTTCCAACGTTAGCATATTTGGAAATTGATGCTCGCGACCTTGAAGCAGATAAGATGTTACTAAGAGGCTTCAATCAAAAAGGAGAAAGAGCCCTTGGATCGATAACACTATTAATGAAGACCGGTGACTTAGCAAAGACAACCACAAAATTTCACATAATTGATTCTGAAACATCGTTTAATGCTCTACTGGGTCAGCCATGGATCCATGAAAACCGGATGGTACCGTCATCTCTGCACTAGTGCATAAAGTATTACGAAGGAGGAGAACAGTGTATCAAAGGTGACTTGCAACCATTCTCTGTACAAGAGATTGGGTTTCTCCAGAACTCGCACCTGAGGTCGAGGCCGGGGACGAGGTTAAGGAAGAGACGTTGGAACATTTGGACAAAAGAAAACGATCATCGATGTTGATTGGGAGAATAGTTCTGAAGAAGAATAAATCAAGAAAGAAGCAGCAACAGTAAATCAAAAGAAACCCCAGTTCAAGATCTATCTCGAAGATGAAAAGAATGAAGAATACAAATCAATGTACGAGAAGATTAACCACTATGTGCATACTAGGACCCTGACCCAATCCATTCTCATAAGATCGAGGGTATGGTGGTTAAGGAAGTGCATGGTGGTACTGCTAAGCCGATCAAATTCTACCATGGTGCTTCTTCTTCCAAAACTGAAAATGATGTACAATTTGAAGATGTTACTTCTTCTGAATTAATGAAATAGTTTTTTGAGTGGTATTTTGAGTGGTATTCTCCCTGTGTTCAGAATTTAATTCAACATGGTGTCTCACCTAAACAATGGACAGAAGGTTGATTACAACACTTTAAAAAATTATGGAATAATGCCGGTCAACCTCCCAATTCAAAACATGGTCTCGGATTTGGCACAGTAGGATCAGTTGATGATACGGGATTTTTCTTGGTTGTCACTTGCAAGCCTAATGAAGATTGCTTGGAAGCTTTAGATGATCTCGAAGATCTACCAGTCGGAGACGCTCCGCTAGAATTTGAAGAAGAAATTAAATCTACAGTAGACAAGTTAATGAAAGTTAACTTAGGTACTAGCGAAGAGCCTAGGCCGACCTTTGTTAGCTCCTTACTCAATAAAGAAGACTCCGAAGAAATGATCAAGCTACTGATGGAATTCAAGGACTGTTTAGCTTGGAGTTACGATGAAATGCTAGGATTAGCTCCAGAGTTTGCAGTTCACAAGCTAGGAGTGGATTCTACTGTCGTTCCAGTCAGACAAGCTCCGAGAAGAATGCGTCTAGAAATTGAACAATAAGTTATAGCTGAAGTTAAGAAGCTAATAGACGCTAAACTTGTCCGTGAAGAACAGTATCCAACTTGGTTAGCCAACGTGGTACCAGTCAGAAAGAAGAATGGACAGATCAGAATCTGCGTAGATTTCAGAGATTTGAACAAAGCGTGTCCAAAGGGTGAATTCCTACTACCAATCCCAGAATTAATGATGGACATTGCCTCAACGCACGATGTCTTCTCTTTCATGGATGGATCTTCAGGATACAACCAAATAAAGATGGCACCAGAAGATGAAAAGCTTACAGCCTTCAGAACGCCAATCAGAGTATACTGCTTCACAGTGATGCCTTCGGACTGAAGAATGCAGGAGCAACATATCAAAGAGCAATGACAAGGATTTTTGACGATCTCATTCACAATCAAGTTGAGTGCTATGTGGATGATGTGGTCATCAAAAGCAAACTAAAGGAAGATCACCTGTATGATTTGAGAATTGTTTTCGAGCGATTAAGACAATATAACCTTAAGATGAATCCCTTGAAATGCGCCTTCGGCGTCACCTCTGGGAAATTCTTAGGATTTGTTGTCCGACATCATGGAATTGAAATCGATCCGGAGAAGATTAAAGCTATCTTAGAAATGCCACCTCCCAAAACCTTGAAACAATTACCATCCTTTCAAGGGAAATTGGCATATCTTCGACGCTTTATTTCAAAATTGTAAGGAAGGTGTCAGCCTTTTTCTGCTTTGGTTAAGAAGGATGCCAAGTTTACTTGGGACTCCAAATGTCAACATGCCTTCAATGACATCAAACAATATTTAATGACACCTCCTGTCTTAGCAGCCCCAGTCTAAGGTAGACCATTGATACTTTATACCGTGGCTTTAGACGACTCCCTTGGAGCCCTGCTAGCTCAGATCAATGACAAGGGGAAAGAAAACGCCATCTACTACTTAAGTCGTCATCTAATTCCGATGGAAGTAAAGTATCCTCCGATTGAGAAACATTGTTTGGCCCTGATCTTCACCGCTCAAAAGCTTAGGCATTACATGCTTTCTCATAAGGTCAACCTTATCTCGAAAGTTAATCCATTGCAATATTTGATGACTCGCCCGATGCTTTCCAGAAGACTTGCTAGGTGGTCGATGATACTATTGCAATTCGATATAACCTTTGTTCCTCTTTGTGCAGTAAAGGGACAAATCCTAGCAGACTTCCTCGCAGCACACCCTTTACTGGCAGAATCGCCTCTCAACGACGACTTGCCAGAAGAGCAGATAATGAGCCTAGAAGACCCCGACGATCGACGTTGGGAACTATACTTCGACGGAGCATCTTCAGCACAAAGAAATAAAGAATTGTAAACGATAGTGCCCGGTAAGACAGGAATCAGACTAATATTTATAACACCGGAGTGGGGGATGTTAAGGTACTCCTACCACTTAACAGAACCGTGTACAAACAACGAAGCAGAATACGAAGCCCTTATAACCGGATTGGAATTAACCATTCAGATGGGGATAACGGATATCAACATCTATGGGGATTCTCAGTTGATAATTCAACAGGTCGCAAGACAATACAGACTTCTATAGCCAATACTCAAGTAGTACTTTCAGTATGCCATGAAATTGTTGGAGCAGATTCCGAATGTAACGATCTACAAGATTCTCATGAGAGTAAACGCTCTTGCAGATGCGTTAGCCCGCCTTGCAAAAGAATTTGCCTGCTTGCAGGATGAATCAGTTGAAGTGTCAGTTCAGGGTCGTCAGATACTCTCACAGCTCGACATGGACACGATACACAAGTCAGGAAAAGAAGAAGAGACAATTGCGGCAGTAACAGAAAATGCAGAAGACTAGCGTCAGCCGCTAATAGACTACCTGCATACATGAAACCTACAGGACAATAAGTCACTTACCCATCAAATTAAGAAAAGAACTCTGTCTTACACATTAATAAACAATACATTATACAGAAGGTCTTTCGATCAGATGTGGCTAAGGTGCCTGAGCGAGTCTGAGGCTCGTGAAATTGTTAAAGAAGTGCACTCAGGACTGTGTGGCGCTCATCAGTCGGGTCCGAAGATGAAAATGAAGATTAAGATACTAGGGTACTACTGGCCCTCGATGATGACCGATTGCATGAAAATTGCCAAGAATTGTCACCAATGCCAAGTGCATGGAGTGGTTATACATCAGCCTACGAATGTGCTACATCCGACAATCGCATCGTGGCCATTTGAGTGTTGGGGCACATATATTGTGGGTCCGATAGAACCACCTTCTTCAAGAGGACATCGCTTCATTCTTGCAGCAACAGATTACTTTTCCAAGTGGGCAGAAGCAATATCGCTAAGAGAAGTGAAGGCACACCATGTGCTACAGTTCTTCAAGAATCAAGTTGTCTACCGTTTCGAGGTACTGCGCAGAATCATTTCAGATAATGGGTCCGCGTTCAAGAGTACAAAGATCAACAATTTTGTCAGGAGACACAGGATCGACTGACGCTATTCAACAATCTACTACCCAAGAGAAAATGGCTTGGCCGAAGCTTTTAATAAAACTTTCGTCCAAATATTAAAGAAAATTTTGGATGACAACAAAAGAAATTGGCACGAGAAGTTGTTAGATGCTTTATGGGCCTACAGAACGACTTTCAGAACCCCTACCCAGTCTACGCCTTACGCCTTAGTGTACGGGTCCGAGGCCGTTTTACCCTTAGAGGTTTAGCTTCCATCACTCAGAATTGCAGTTGCGAACAAGATCACTACAGAAGAAAATGTCAAATTACAACTAGAAGAATTGTAAAGCTTAGAAGGGAAACGACTTTCAGCGCAGCAAAATTTGGAACTGTATCAAGCAAAGGTGATCCAGGCCCACGATAAACTGGTCCGCCCAAGGATGTTCAAAGTCGGTGATTTATTTCTAGTACTCAGAAGACCTAATCTTGCACACCGTAAGATAGGAAGTAAATTTGAATCAACTTGGGAAGGGTCGTTCGTGGTTATGACAGTCTACTCAAAGGGTTCCTACCAGCTTGTTAACTGTAGTGGAGAACGACCTATGCTTCCAATTAATGGACGATATTTGAAGAAGTATTACGTGACCTGATGTTTCGAAGAATGAATTCCCATTTTAGAAACACGGGTGGAGTAATCATTTGTAACTGGGTCCGAACCCAAAATAAAAAAAATGGATGATAAAATAAAAATCATTAACAAAAAAAGTGTTAAAAAGAAAATATGTGAAACGATTAAATTTTGATCTTTTCTTTTAAATCAATTCATTCCTGATATTTCCTCATCTCTTCCTACTTCCTCTAAAATTTAAAAGAAGTAAATAGAATTTTTCATTAATAAATATTTACTTATTGTTCTTGTTCTTAGTACATCCCCTGATCCTTTTCTTGTTTTTCGCAGGGAAATGTCGAATGGGCGGTTGGTTCTGAACTTTAAGAATGGCATGAGTCTGGCACTCGATGAAAAGAGGATGAAGGATGGAGCCGTGATTGAAATTGACTCTGATTTCACACCGGCCGGGCTACAATATGAAGAAACTGATTGGAATCCGATTGATCAGGAAGAGTTTCACAGTCATACAGTAATGAAATTAGGTGGCCCGAGTCACCCGTCTACTAGCAAGAAAAGAAAAGCAAACACCGCTCATGCAACGGGAGAAGACAAGAAGGTTAAGTCCATGGTTGCTACAACATAGGGCAGACTTGTCAGCGTCGTGCCCACAGGAGTTCAGGAGGTGAGGAGAGCTACTCTCACTCCTACTCAATGAAGAAACAAGAACCGTCGCATTAGCAAGATGCTGACTAAGCTGGCAGCAAATCAGCGTGAAGAGACAGTCGCTACCGTCAGTACAAATACTTCGAAGAGATTGGTTCGGCAGGAACCAGAAAGGAGGAAGTCAATTCCAAGAACAGCATAAAGGAAGAAAGAAATCCCGAGGAAAATAGAAACGGAGTTAGTACCACGACGCCAGACAGAGCTACCAGTTTTGAAGAGTCTTGTTGCGAAAGCAACCCTGGAGGATGTCCCGACAGAGACTATCCCCGAGGAGCCGAGACATGCAGGAGAGCGTGCTGGGGTTGAGCCGTACATCCCGCAATATGTTACCAGACCTCGAGGACTTTAGATAATCCCAGAATACGAGCTGGAGAAATTACAGCAAGTTGAAAGGAAAAACTTTTGAATACTTCGAGAGAATTCGAGGCAAGAGGGTCAATATCTTGGAAGGCCTTGAGCTGCATACAGATGTGTTTTCAGATTACGAACAACAGCAGATTGTGGACTGCATTATCGAGCTTCAGAAAATGGGCCGAGCTGGTCGTCTGAGGGATAAAACTTATTTAGAGCCCCGAAGATGGATGCCAGGAAAAGGAAGAGTTACTATCTAGTGCGGGTGTTGCTACAACTTCGCTGAAGACAGAAAAGGAAATCCACCAGGGATACTCCGTCATAGTGAGGTGAATCTGATGTCGAGAATTATCAAAAGAATGGTAAAAAGGATGGTGACATGGAGGGTATTGCCTGCAGATTACATACCCAATAGCTGCATCATTAACATTTACAAGGAGGGCGACTGCATACACACATAGACCATCATGACTTTGTCAGACCTTTCTGCGCAGTATCTTTTGTCAACCAGTGTAATATCATGTTCGGATCTGACCTCCGGATAGTGGGCCCCGGAAAATTCCGAGGGCCGGTGGAAATACCATTACCGGTAGGTTTCGTCATGGTATTAAAAGGAAATGGAGCAGACATAGCAAAACACTGCATCCCAGGAGTACCTGTTGAGCGAATCTCCATCACCTTCAGAAGGATGGATGACAGTAAGATGCCTTTTCATTTTCAGCCAGATTTAGAGTTAGAGAGTCTCCGGCCCTACGAGCTGTGAGTTACATGGGAGATAGCACACCTCCAATGCACATCCGTACGGCATTCCTGCCAATGGTGGCTTGGAAGGTGATGTTATTGTCCATGTATCTTACTATTCAGACATGGATTTTGACAAATGCTTTTGGAAGAATAAACAAGAATCTTACGCAATCCATTTTGGTTTTATGAGGATTGTATGAGATACTGAATTTTCAAGGAAAATAGCATCATGTTTTGGATCAAGAGGTATGATGTATTTTCAACAGATTGGAATGAGAATGATCATGTTATGTTCTGCCTTCACCTCTTTTTGTGCAAATTGACTGGGAAACGCCATTAAGCTAAATGAACTTCGAACAAAGAATGAAAAGAGAAAGAAAATGAATAAGGAACTCCTTCTTTTTAAGAATTTGAATGTCAAAATAAATTGCAAATTAACACGAACTCTAAATAGACGAAAATGAAATTGAATCACTAAAACAAATCTAAATCTCAGACTGATATTCATTCTGAATCCTTCAATTCTAACCTTTCAATTCTCCTTCCTCTGTGTGTTAGAGGATCGACTAATCTAATTGACACGGAGCCGCGAACTTTGTTTGATTTGGTTCTGAGGGCATGGGATTAGGGCCCTCTTCATACAGATAGAATTTCCGAGCCTGGAGCCGAACTTCAAGTTCTCTTAGAGGCTAGAGCCGAACTTCCAGTTCACTTCGAGGCTAGAGCCGAACTTCTAGCTCTCTTTTAAACTTCCGAGGCTGGAGCCGAACTTCCAATTCTCTTCGAGGCTAGAGCCGAACTTCTAGCTCTCTTTCAAATTTTTGAGGCTGGAGCCAAACTTCCAGTTCCCTTCGAGGCTAGAGCCGAACTTCTAGCTCTCTTTTAAATTTTTGAGGCTGGAGCCGAACTTCCAGTTCTCTTCGAGGCTAGAGCCGAACTTATAGCTCTCTTTCAAAATTCCGAGGCTGGAGCCGAACTTCCAGTTCTCTTCAAGGCTAGAGCCAAACTTCTACCTCTCTTTCAAACTTCTGAGGCTGGAGCCGAACTTCCAGTTCCCTTCGAGGCTAGAGCCAAACTTCTAGCTCTCTTTCAAATTTTTGAGGCTGGAGCCGCACTTCCAGTTCTCTTCGAGGCTAGAGCCGAACTTTTATCTCTCTTTCAAGCTTCTAAGGCTGGAGCCATTCCAGTTCTCTTCGAGGCTAGAGCCGAACTTCTAGCTCTCTTTTAAATTTCCGAGGCTAGAGCCAAAGTTCCAGTTCTCTTCGAGGCTAGAGCCAAACTTCTAGCTCTCTTTCAAACTTCCGAGGCTGGAGCAGAACTTCCAGTTCTCTTCGAGGCTAGAGCCGAACTTCTAGCTCTCTTTCAAATTTCTGAGGCTGGAGCCGAAATTCCAGTTCCCTTCGAGGCTAGAGCCAAACTTCTAGCTCTCTTTCAAATTTCTGAAGTTGGAGCTGAACTTCCAGTTATCTTCAAGGCTAGAGCCAAACTTCTAGCTCTCTTTCAAACTTCCGAGGCTGGAGCCGAACTTCCAGTTCTCTTTGAGGCTAGAGTCGAACTTCTAGCTCTCTTTCAAACTTCCGAGGCTGGAGCCGAACTTCCATTACCCTTCGAGGCTAGAGCCGAACTTCTAGCTCTCTTTCAAATTTTTGAGGCTGGAGCCAAACTTCCAGTTCTCTTCGAGGCCAGAGCCGAACTTCTAGCACTTCTGAGGCTGGAGCCGAACTTCCAGCTCTCTTCGAGGCTAGAGCCGAACTTCTAGCTCTCTTTCAAATTTCCGAGGCTAGAGCCGAACTTCTAGCTCTCTTTCAATTTCCGAGGTTGGAGCCTAAATTCCAACTCTCTTCTTCGAGACTAGAGCCTAAATTCTAGTTCTCTTCAAATTCTAACTCTCTTCTTCAAGACTAGAGCCTAAATTCTAGTTCTCTTTCAATTTCTGAGGCTGGAGCCGAACTTCCAGTTCTCTTCAAGGTTAGAGCCGAACTTTTAGCTCTCTTTCAAACTTCCGAGGCTGGAGCCGAACTTCCAGTTCTCTTTAAGGCTAGAGCCAACCTTCTAGCTCTCTTTCAATTTCCGAGGCTGGAGCTGAACTTCCAGTTCTCTTCGAGGCTAGAGCCAAACTTCTAGCTCTTTTTCAAACTTCGAGGCTGGAGCTGAACTTCCAATTCTCTTCGAGGCTAGAGCCGGACTTCTAGCTCTCTTTCAAATTTTCGAGTTTGGAGCCTAAATTCCAACTCTCTTCTTCGAGACTAGAGCCTAAATTCTAGTTCTCCTTCAATTTCCGAGGCTGGAGTGGAAGTTCCAGTTCTCTTCGAGGATAGAGCCGAACTTCTAGCTCTCTTTCAAACTTCCTAGGCTGGAGCTGAACTTCCAGTTCTCTTTGAGGCTAGAGTCAAACTTCTAGCTCTCTTTCAAATTTTCGAGGCTGGAGCCGAACTTCCAGTTCTCTTCGAGGCTAGAGCCGAACTTCTAGCTCTCTTTCAATTTCCGAGGCTGGAGCCGAACTTTCAGTTCTCTTCGAGGCTAGAGCCGAACTTCTAGCTCTCTTTCAATTTCTGAGGCTGGAGCCAAACTTCCAGTTCTCTTCAAGGCTAGAGTCAAACTTCTAGCTCTTTTTCAAACTTCTGAGGCTAGAGCCGAACTTCCAGTTCTCTTCGAGGCTAGAGCCGAACTTCTAGATCTCTTTCAAATTTTCGAGGTTGGAGCCTAATTTCCAACTCTCTTCTTCGAGACTAGAGCCTAAATTCTAGCTCTCTTTCAATTTCCGAGGCTGGAGCCTAACTTCCAACTATCTTCTTGAGACTAGAGCCTAAATTCTAATTCTCTTCAAATCCCGAGGTTGGAACCTTGGTTCCGACGCTCACCTCAAATCCCGGATTTCCACTAAATCCCTCTGAAATAAATCTTGAATCGAACTTCAATCCGAATTGAAACTCAAACAAAAAATCCAAACTAACACATTAAAACTTGAAACAGAAAATGAAACAAATCTAAAATCGACTCTCTCTAGATCTTGTGATCTAGAATTTACCTCCTTTTCTCCTCCCCAGCGAGAGTTCTGGAATCTTCAGTCTTGGAGATTTACCTGTTACTCCCGAGCGGAATTTTTTTTTCTGTGCTTCGTTCTAAGTGTGTCACTTAGACGTTTGTGTTGGTTTTGTTGATCTTTCGGTCAACGCCAATACGCGCGATGTGCTTAGTTAGCACACCACACCTATTGGGGGTCCATTTGTTGACCTCATTTTTTATGAGGTCTTTTCTCTTCTCTCTTCTTAGTACTTAGGATCTAGCCATAAGGCTTCTCCTTGACCATCTTAGAGGACTAGAAATGGGATCCATCACTTAGAAATTCAAAACACTTCTTGGCTCCCTTCAAACCCCACAAGTTTGATTGCAAACCTCTAACCCACTTGGAGGGTTAAAATCAAATGTGGAGGTTTAAAGGATGAGTTTCCTATAGGACTCTTTGGCCTTAGGATTACCCTGGGTGGCCTGGTCTGGTGAGGGTAAGCTTGCACACTCCACACTCCCACACACACACATTTCAAACCCTAAAACTACATTTAACCAATTCGACTTCTCGACTCATGTAGGCAATTCATATGGGTGGACTAACCCCTAAACCCTTGGCTAAGAGGGTTAGGAACAACATATTGAGTGCCTAAAATGAGTCCTCTCATGACTTTTGTGAACTTAATATGGCTTCATGGCTCAACCAAAATTATTTCATTTCACTCACACTTGATCAATCTTCACTTTTCCAAAATTTCAATTTTTGACCCCGGGGCCCTAAACCCACCAAACCTACCAAATGCCATTGAAATTGCCCAAAAGTTGCAAAATTGCCTAAATTACCCAAAATTCCTCAAAATTAGTCCTAAACATTTCCCCCACTCAAATTGATCATCCATGACAAAATACACGAAATTTTCCAAAAATACCCCTTAATACCCTCCAAATACCCAAATACCCTTTTAACCCAAAAATTCCAACAATCCAGAAAATTCCCAAAAAATTCCAGAAAATCTCAAATATTTTCAATTTTATTTTGTTCAACTACACTATAAGCTAATTTTGTCAATTTAACCCACTTTTACCAAAACCCCCAATTTGACCCATTCTTAATCCAAAGTGAACCCAATGTCAAACCAAACCACTTCAATTGACCTCAATTTTGATCCAATTCAATTCTAAACTTCAATTAAATGTCCTCAATACCAATTTAGACCAAATCCAAACCCAATTTTATCAACATATGGATCCAATTTCAATTTGAAGCTTAAAGCCTAATTTTGGCCCATGACCTAAACTTAGCCCAAACCAACCCAACTTAACTCCAATTAGCCCCAAATATTTTCTTAAGCCTTCCTAACATCCCCACAAACAAAACGCTAACTTGATTTGCCCCAAATTTGAACCTAAACTCCACCCAAACCTAACCTAAAACCAAAATCCCCTAAATTGGCCTAAACCCAAACCTAACCCAAATAGGCCCAAACCCCAAAACCAAAGCCCATCCAAATTTGAAAGCTCTTTGTTACACACCCATAAACATTTCTCAACATTAATTTTACATCAAATCCAACATTAGCCCAAGATTAGCCCAAATTAGCCCAATTTGCCCCACTTTGACCCTATCACTAAGGAAGCCCAAATTAAACCCAATTCAACTCCAAATTATTTCAAATCTATTCCAAATCACTCATGACACATCCCTAAACTAAACCCAACATTTGTAAGGCCCAATCTTTACCAAACTTTTCATCCATCAACTTGATTTAAAATCTAAAAGCCCACTTGTCTAAAGCCTTTAAAAGCTCATTCCTAAACAATTCCAAAAGGCCAAAATTGACCCTAAAGCCCACATAGTATCTCTTTCCATCATCCATTTCAATTGAAGCCATCCCTAAGTTTTAAATCAATGGTTAAATCATTCTAAATCAAGCCTCAGGACAATCTCCCCAAAATTCATCAAAAATCTCTAAAACCTACTTCCATGAAATTGACTAAGCTTGGCCTCAAGCCAAATGGAGCCATGGAGCCATGCATAAGCCATATGCAAGCCATGAGGAGACCTTTCCACCTCACCATGCCACTTATGGCATGAAGAGGGGAGCCTTTCTTAAGCCTTCACTAAGCTTTTTTAACCTCATTCATGATACAGTTTAACCAAAATTAGCCACCTCACCTTGGATGGGAACTTCACCACCTTCTCTTAGCTCACCCAAATGATTCCACCCAGCCCAAAGTCAAGCCTCGGGGAGGTGCACCTAGCCTAAACCATGCCTTGGACCAAATCAAGCCAAAATAATCCTTCCCCCCTTTCCACTTAAATCAAATCCTTTACACATGGCCAAAGCCAATTGCTTGCACCAAACTCAATCCCTGGACTCACTGAGTTAAGATGGTGACCTGACTCTGCTGGCCAGCCACCTGGGTCGTCGGAAAATGCCATGGCCGAGAGCTCCATGTGAGCCAAACTCCCAAATTCTCCCTGGCTGAGCTACCCCATGCCCAATGGCCACTGTGGCTGTTCTTCCCTTGACCAAGGCAGCTGATCCCAAGCCCTAACTCCCCCTGGGAAGCCCTCCAGCCAGCTCTATTTAAACTCCACCCTCTCTCGGCCAAATAAGGTGATGAACTAGAGCTTAACAAAACTTTGCCAAAATTGCTTCAGGACCTTCTCCTAACCCAGAGCAATTGACTCCCAGTGTCCCTTTGCTTTAATCCCTATTAACAGAGCTCAATTTCTCAGTCAAAAATCCACCAAAAAACCAGGACAACTCTGAAACCTCCACCAAAATTAAATTAAACTCACCCACACCTGCACAAGACCTAGAGAAGGAGTTCCCCAGTGAAAGCCCCCTCACCAGGCCAGCCATCCTCTCTATCGGCCAAGCTTTGAAATCGACCATGGTCACTTTCATACCTAGGCAATTCCCCAGAGCTAGAGACTTCATCTGGAGTTTCCTTGGGTGCAATCGAAGGTGCCACAACTCTCTGATTGAAGCTTCACTTCTCATAGACGAGATATGGTCCCTTTTTCCTCCCGAGCTTCTAGTGATTCTCTATTTTGGTTGGCTTAATTTCATTGCATATAAACCGTATGGATGTGTTCGTCTCCTCAAGACGAATCCATAGAGCCTAAGAACACAAAAATCCGTTGAGAAATGAGTGAGATCTTAGGGTTTCAATGTGGACAGCTCACGAGACACACCAGTCGTAGACGATGACCAGGCGCCGTTCGATCGCGCGTGTATCGAATGGACTACCCAGATTGCACTGGATCGAAGGATGGAGCGAGACCACGGGCCGCGTGGCATCCGAGTTAGATGGCGGCGTCGAATGGGAGCACGCCGCATGGGCTTTCGGATCCGCCGAGTTTGAGTCAGCGCCGCGCTGGATAAGTAAATAACTAGGCTATTTTCTATTTATTTAAATACCCATAAATTAAAAAATCCATAACTTTGCATAGAAAAATCATAAAAATAAAATAAAAATACCCTTTTGCTCAGTGAATAGAGGAGAATAATGTGGAAAAAGAATTGAGTTAATTTGATGAGTATTTTATTTTTAATTAATTATTTACTCATTTCAAATGTTTTAATTCTCCATTTGCATAAACAATTCACCATGGCATGAGACCATAGGGCTTTTGTAGTCTCTGATCTTGGGAACATCCCCTAAATTTTCCAAGGTCAGAGGCCATCTCTATGGCATGTTATTGATTTTCCAAATTTTTGTGCCTGTTTTGATATTTTAATTCCAGTAATTAGCATGTTACTTAGAAAATTCTAGAAAAATTTGGGGAAGTATCTTTGGACCAGAGGATCCTAGGAAAATTATAGATTGAGTTAATTCATTAAGAATAATCCTTATTGGCCTAAATACTCAAAACTGAATTTTAATTAATTTCGGTTAACCATACATAAAAATAACTTGAAAATAATTCTCCACTGGTCTTTAAGATCAGAGGGACTTCACATAATAATTTGAGATCAATTGGAGGTGATTAGCCCCACTAAATGGACTAATTAAGTTACATGACCAAAATTAAACTTTAAAAATTCATAACTCCAAAAATACATTTAAAAAATTCACCAAAAATGGTTTTGGGGTTTCTTTGATATTAGGGGAGTCTAAGAAAATTAAAATTAAAATTAAAATTTTCTAAAAATCTTTATTTTTAATCATATTTTAATATTTTAATAATTAAAAAATAATAAAAATCATAAAAATGTCATATTTTGCTTCCTAATCACTTAAGCAATCAACCAAATATTTTTCCCAAGTCTATAGGTTAAGATATTGAATTTTAAAGGCTTGAAACTATTTTTAATATTGAAAAATTAATTTCCTTACATTTTTACTAAATTAATTCTAATAAATCAAAGAAAAATAAAAAAAATATATAAAATTTGTTTCCCTGAACTCCTTGAGGTTAGAGAGATTTATGAAAAATATAAAATTTATTTTTCAACTTTTATTTTATTTTATAATTAATTAACACTCCAAAACTCAAAATAATCATAATAAATAAAATTTAATCTAAAAAATCACCAAAATTGGTCCAAGTGGTCCTATGGTCAATAAAGACATCCCATAATTTTCTTGAGGACAGAAACCTTGCCTTAGTCATGTTGTTGAATTTCCATTGAAAATCCCTATTTTTCATTAAGATAATTATATAAATTAAATTAAATTCAGGAAAAATCACATTTTCTCCTCTAATGTCTTAATTGACATGTGAGTGAAGTGACATAAAAATTTTAAGTTCATTTGAGCTTAATTTAATGAGTTATGAAATAATTAGGCTTAAAAGGGCATAATAGTAATTAAGAACTTTAACCCCTAATTAAAACTTTAGGTCTAATCAAGGGGAGGATAAAATATTTGATCTTAATTTTCTCTTAGATGATTGAAACTTTAGGAAATAAAAGTAATAATCCAAAAAAATGGAAACCTTAATTAATTAAATAATTTAAATTTTGGAAGATTAATTGAAACTTAAATTATTAAAATGGAAAGTATAACTTAGGGAGACTATAACCCTTTAATTTAAGATCCCTAAATAAATCACTTTAATAATATTCAACTCTTAATCAAACTCAAAAATGATAATTGAAATTAATAAATTAAATAATTAAAAGGAAAATAAACCTTAATTAAATTAAAGGCTTACAACATTAAGTGATTTGATAATCAAATTGAAATAAATTTAAAACATTAAAATTAATTTGAAATCAGTTGAAAAGCAAATCTAAAACAAACTTGAAACATCAAAATCAACCTCAAAAAAATTCATAATTAAAAATCAAACAAATTAAAAATTAACCTAAAATATTTCAATTAAATTAAAATTAAATCATTAAAATCTAAATTGAATAATCTAAACACCTATTTCAACCAAAATTAATCTAATACATTGAGATCATTTAAAATGTAAAGATTTAATTAAATTAAAACAACTTGAACACTATTCCATACTTAAAATTATTAAAATTTCATAACTAAATTAAACCACTTTTAATCATCAATTCCAATTTTAAATCATTAAAACCTTTAATAAACTGATTTGCCCTTAAAGGCTTGCGTTATCATAACTCTTAAATGGAGCATCAAGTGAAATGTCACTTTACTCATAGGATAATCAAATATCTTAGTTCACTAAGCAAAAATCAAAACTTAACTAAATTCTTCGATGATTATATCACCAGTACGATAAAATTCATTTGGACTCAAAATAATCTCAGAAGTGTTGAAAAGATGTTTAGGACTCGTCCTAAGCACTTTCTCAATATGATGAGATGTTTTAGAAGAACAACTGAACTTAATTGTTCTTTGATGAAGAAAATCATCCTTAACAAAACACAAGAACCTAGACGTCATAGGGATTGACTAGCAATAGGATTATGACATTAGTAGACAACCGAAACCTTCTCTTAGCTTTACCTAGGTGTTTTCTTGCAAATTATATAAATGCTTTAACATGTGTTTTAAGTATAGCTTGGAATGACGGGAAGACCCTCCAGGTACGCTTTTATTTTATTGCAATTTACTTACCTGTACTGCACTTTACTTTTCTTGCATGTTAAACAAGATTGACACCCTGCATGAAAACTGAAACCTTTTAGGATAGCTACAAAACTGAAACCCAAAACTAAAATTAAAAGTCACAACAAGATAAAATTCACCGCCACAACATTTCAAAATATAAAACAACTCAAAATTTAATCACAAACACAACAACAAAACTACAATTACAACTAAATTAAAACGTTTTGTTGAATGATCGGGAATACCTCGGATGATGTAACCTACGTGTTGCTAACGGGATTTCCCATAGTCTAAATGAAAGTGTGGAACTCATTCAGTCAAGTTTAGTAAATTCATCTGGACTAAGTAAATCGGATAAAAATAACGGTGCCGGAATGATGGAACCGTGGGATCTTAACCGGTGTTGTTATAATCAACTTTAAGATTCCCCTAATAAAACATTAAAGACATTTGGACTTTAAGATTTCTCTGAACCAAAACACTTCTCTCATCTCCTGATTTTCACTTTCTAAAAATAGACCTCTGCAACAACAAGGAGCTTGGAGCACGGTGGGCAGCACGACCATCTTCTTCAGCAAAACTCGAGTCTACTTCAGCAAAACCATTCTTAGAATTAAATAACCAAGCCATAAGATTTCGAGGTAGTTTTCCTAGTGCAACATAAATTCTCAACATTTTCGTTAGGCACTGGCATAATCATTTTATGCAAATTAAGTCTTAACTGGTCTTAGGATTCCGAGGTAGTTGTTTGGTACGACATAAACCCTCACATCTTCTAGGCTACTTGTGTGATTATATCATACAAATATAATTCCTAATTAACTAAAATTGGCAGAATTACAACATTAAGTAAATTCTTGAATTGAAGCCAAGTAATAGGATAGTTTGGGAAGTTTCCAAGATTTCTCTTTGATCCTCAGCTTCTCCTACTTCTCTTCCTTTGGACTCCTGAAATAAACTATTTCAAATTTGAGCTAATCCCTATTGAAATTTCCAAAACTCAATCCTTTGAAACCTTAAACTTTGAAATTCTTGAAAGTAGAACCACTGATCTTAATCGAGAGTTTTCATAAATGATTCCCGTCATTTAAGATATAATTAACTATAGGGGCTTACCCTTATAGGGAACTTTAATAACCCAGGTAATATAAACCCTGTTAATTCCTTTATATTAAGCAGGGGAATTTGTAGGCTTATAAAATTGGTTCGCAGACCAAACGAATGTCACAAATCTTCTAGTTTATTTAATCGAGCCCCATCGTCAAGCAGTGTGTTTGTCCTTCGAGATAGATACACGGTTTGTGATGTGGTGCTCGTTTATATAAACTATTTGGGATGTGAGATCGATTTGATTTCATATCTTAAAATTTTTTAACTTAAAATTATTTTCAAAATCAAATGCTACTTTCTAAATTTTATATATATATATATATATATATATATATATATATATATATTTAAATTAAATTTAAAATCTAAAATTCACCGACAATTTACGTAGGCGACCCCATTTTTCAAAATATAACACAAACCAAAAAATATGCCAACAGTACCATTTGAAGAAATACAAGAAATTATTCAAAAATGTCATGAATATGATTTTGGGGGATATTTTGTAGTGGATAAATTTATATTTAAAATTCTAAAATCTGGATTTTATTGGCCTGCTTTATTTAGGGATGTTAATATTTATGTAAAAATATGTGATAATGTTGGAGAGTAGACAATATTTCTAAAAGGATTGAAATACCCCTAAATTTTACTTTAGAAATTGAAATTTTTGATGTATGGCGTTTGCCTTTTAAGGGACCATTTATACCATCTTTCAGAAACCAGTATATTTTAATTGTTGTTGATTAAGTTTCTAAAAGATTGAAGAGGTTGCTTTACTCCACTATGATGCTCAAAGTGTTGCAAATTTTTTAAATAAAAATATTTTTTCCATATTTTGAATGCCTAGAGTGATCATTACAGATGGTGGAAGCCATTTTAAAAATAAAAGAATTGAAATATTTACTGAGAAATATGAAAATAAACATAGAATTGCCAATCATATCATCCTCAGACCAGAGGTTTAACTGAAGGGTACATATGTGAAATTAAAACAATATTAGAAAAGAATATAAATCATAATAGAAAAGATTGATCTACTAGACTTGATAATGCATTATGGGTACATGGGACTGCTTAAAAATCTCCTATAGGAATATCTCCATATAGGCTCATATTTGAAAATGCTTATCATTGCCAATTGAATTGGAGCATAAAGCTTATTAGAATATTAAAGAATTTAACTATAATTTGAAAGATTCTGGTGAGAAATGATTATTGTAATTAAATGAGCTCAAAGAAATTAGAAATGATTTTTATGAGAATGCAAAAAATTTATAAGGAAAAGATTAAAATTTGGCATAATCAGATGATTTTAAGAAAAGATTTTTAGCCTGAACAATAATTTTTACTATGTAATAAAAGATTGAACTATTTCCTAGAAAATTTAAGTCCATGTGGTCGGAACATTTTTTGTAATAAAAATCTATCTAAATGGTGCTGTGGATATTAAAGATCTGAAAACTTAAAGAATATTTAAAGTAATCAGACACAAATTGAAACCTAACTTAAGTGGAAATAGGCTTATATATGACGACGTCCTGATTTTGGATCAACCAGAGTAAACATTGGATACGTCGAACTGACGACGTTAAACCAAGTGCTTCATGGGAGGCAACCCATGATTATCTATGTGGATTAAATTTTGTTGTTATGTTGAACGCATTAGCATATAATAAGATCTACTTTATAATAGGAGGCACTAAACACTAATTAAATGATCAACATGAAGTTGGGTCGTGTTAGTTGGACCTAAGGTAAAGTAGTGGTTAATTGAGCATTGGGGCCTAAGTGCTAGTTTACAAAGTGCCCGACAGCTAAGCACCATAATTCAGAAAACTTTGAATAACTGACCCATTGTAGTTTGAACCACTTCTTCCATTTAAAACAATCACTAACCTGCATGGAGTTATCATCTTGACATTTCTATTCGTTTGGAAGATAGAAATAAGTGCAAGAATTAACCTCTCATTGAGACTATTGCATCAAGAACATTGGAAGGCAAGACTAAAGGAGTTTCTGATAGAAAGAAATTCATCAACAAAGATGCCCAGAATTACTAAAATGGATCACTTATGCCAATTAAGTTGATTGAAAAAAGATGATTCATTACACCTGGTGAGCAAGTGGAAGCAATAATTACTCAAAGATGCTGGGAAGTGCTATGTTATAATACCACAGCTGCAATCCTGTGAAGGAATTCTATGCCAATCTTCTTGAATTACACCAAGGCTTTGTCTATGTTAGGGACAATTTGGTACAATTCACTCCTTCGCGTGTTAACAAATTATTTTTATTGGATAATATTCCTTTATGCAATTATACCAACTTTGCCTCAACCAAAAGTAAATTGGATGAAATTTTTAAATTCCTTACTAACAGTGAAGGAACTTGGTGAATGAGGAATGAATCACATATGATTTTTTTTGCTTCTAAACTAAACTCAACATCTATATTTTTACACTTCTTCACTGCTGCCAAGTTACTTCCTTCTAGAAACTTCAGAAAGGTGACAAAGAAGAGTGTTAACTTAAATTACTGCATTCAGACTGGTAAACCTATATTTGGCTTTTCTTTTAATGGATATGCCATGGGATTTGAACATCAATTAATTATCTTTTCCTTGTGTTGTCAAGCTCAAGTTCCATATGAGAATTGGGAAAAGGTACTTCTGCCATAGAAGCCCATGATCGATTTTAGTGTGATGCATGATAGCATTGATATTTTAGTGGGGCATGGTGGTAGTTCTTCTTCTCGATCTTCCATAGCATCATCGTGACCACGACGTGCTAGCATCATAGGTATTACAGAAAAGATCAAGAAGATAGAGGAGGAAATGACGATTATTCATACCAAGATTAGAAACATCTTCGATCCATTTGACCATCTGGATTGACAAATAAAGCTTCAATTTAATCATGCTACAAATTTTGAGGATGCACAAATAAGGATATATGAAAAGAAAAAATGGATTAAAGATGAGTCTACAGAAGACTTTCCTCACTATTTGTGCACCACCAATCGATGAATGTGAATGTAGAGGAAGATAGTGTTATTAAAGAAAGTGAGTAGTGGGTGTTATGTGTTGAATATCTGACATTTAGTTGTGTTTGATTTAGTGTCAAACTCTAATCTGTAGGTGTATGTGTGTCTGCATATATTTATTCTTGTGTATTTATATTTTCTTATTAGCCTATGTAGGATTGTGGTTTGTTGGATTGTATCGAAATGATGTATATATTTGTTTGTTTATATTAAGTTTGTGTGTTTCATATGTGGTGTTAGTGTGCTTAAATCATTTGGATTTTTTGTATTTTAGGAATCTAGTACTTGTGAAAATAAAAGTTTGATGAAGTACAAAAGATGTTAAAATTATCAAAATGATGTTGAATTGAGTGAATTAGGGTCCGGAAGCCTTAGGTTTGCTGTGCTTACATCTAGAAAATCAAAATTTGCAAAATTGGGCTTTGGCGCCTAAGAGCCAAAACTGACGCCTAGGATCTGAACCGGATAAACCGCCAATTCAGATCTTTAAATTGTGAATTAGCCCGGTTCAATGCCATTTTTGTGCTCGACTCCTACTTCCTTCGAACGTACACCAGCCCTTCTCAATGGCTTCTTTTAACTTGTGATTCTTGGTGATTAAGGCCTAAACACTTCAAATTTTTTCTACTCCAGGTAAGATCTAAGATTTGTCAAAGAAAATTTCATGTTTCACCATGGATTTCTTCTACATTTTGGAAATGCTAAAAATTGTAAAAAATATTGAGAAGTTATAAAAAAATACATCGTGGGAAGCTTGTTTTCTTGGAAAATGCTTGTAGGAGCCTTCATAACTTATATTTGGAATTTATATGCATTTTTATTATATTTGAATTGGCTTCTAACATAGAGAGAGGAAAGGGGAAGAATTTTTTTATCAAAGAAAATATACAAGTCTAAATGCTCAAGATTAGAACAATGATTTACTTTTATCAAAGAATATTATTGCAGAAATAAGCTTTTCTAGACCTGGAAGTTCAATGAAAATTCTAATTGTAGAGCGTCACTGGAGAGTTTCTACTACTTTACTGCATTAGCAGTTATTTTTGTTTTTTTAGAGTTTTATGCGAATTTCCCAGATGCATCATGAGATGAAATATTTGTTAAGGATAGGAGAGTAGAGTTTACCTCTTGGCAGATCAATGCCTTATACCAAATGTCTGAAGTTTTTGACTGCGACTATTACGGTTTCCATCCTACCAAATCCGAGCTTGAAGAGATCATTTCATTTCTTACGAATGGGAAGGGAGCATGGAAAGTCAAGAACAACCATAAAGTAAATTTCTCTTCCTCTAAGTTTAATTCTCCATCTAAGTCATGTCACTATTTTATCTCTTACTCCTACAAACCACTTGAGTGAACTGACCCGGAAGTGATCCACTTTGAACTACTACATTCAAAAGATGAAACATATTGACATTAACTCTCGCATCTACAAGTCCATCATCAGTTCTTCTATGGGAGGTTCTATTACATGTTTGGCTTACCCTTCTCTCATCTTTACTTTATGTAAACATTCAGGAGTTAGTTTGAAGCTTGGAAGGAGTTATTATAGCCACTGAAGCCTATTTGTAAGGCTAATGTGGATTTACATGGAAAGCATGCTACAATTGGTTCTAGAAGCTGATCTTTAGACATTCCTTCTACCTCTACTTCTAAACCTTCTATCTCTAGTGTTGTTACTCCACCTCCTACTATTTGGGAAGAACTTCGTGATTGCTATCAGGAACATTAGGAAGATTTTTCTTTTGTGCATTTCAACTGCAAGAGAATAAAGATCATTGAAAATATTTGAAACAACATCTGAAACGGAAATGTGAGGTGAGCTTGAGAGGAGATCAGAGTGTGCAGTTTCCTTTGTATCCTCATTATCCTATGTTTGAACACTGCATGGCTATGAATGAAGAAGATGATGGTGATGAAGAAGATGATGAAGAGGATGATGATGAGGAGGAGGAGGATGATAATGATGAAGATGAGTAGTTATTCTGAGTCTGGATGTATTTACTTTCCTTAGTTGTTGTTGACTTTTAGTTATTTTATTGTGTTAGACATTGTGTTATTTATGCTTACTATTGATGTAGATTTTAGGCTTTTTAGTTGTTACTGCACTATTGTTTAGTTTTTGCTCCAGATCATATATAGTATTTCCTGTGTGTTAGGTAGTTCTTTTACTTTAAAATTTTTGTGTTATACATGTTGATTGGAGATTTACTACTGCTAAGCACCTGTCATTACTTCTTGTACCTGTATGATTTTAATGTGCAAAACCCTGCGATAGATAATGGTTCTATTAAATTTTTCATTCTTCATAATCATTTTGTACTTAAATGTTTAAAATTGTTTAAAAACTTAAGTTTGGGTGAGGGAGAAAAACTGTTAGAAACTAAACTTTATTGAGGACATACTATATTTAAAAATTATTTTAACTTAACCTATGGTAAGTGGTGTTATCTAGAGAGAACTGTATTTTTGTTTATGTGAATGTTATAGTAGACTTAAGTAAAAGTTTTGGTGATAAGGGGTAGTTTTAGAGTTTAGATATTTGGTATAAAGAAATAGGTATATGCTTTTACTATTAATAATAGGAAAATTGTATTTTTGAAATGCTAAAAAAATTATATTTATATTTCAAAAAGAATTGAGACTCTATGAAAATCATTTTTATATTAATACACATTATTAAGTGAGGAAATGTGATAACATTTTAAGTTTAGGAGGAGGATAGTGAAGGCTGGTGTTTAGGCTCCACAGTTAGGCTCACAGGCGCCAGAATCAGTTTTTCTTTTGATGCAATGATGTCTAATGGATTTTACAGGGGCATCTAAAGTGACTCTTGGAGATTTCAAGGTTTATTTAAAAGAGTACTAAGAAAAGGAAATGTGGAGGAAAGAAGGCTCTGGTAGTAGAGGTTGTTATTGTTATGCTTGTGTGTGTGTCTTAAAGTAAAATTGTAAGGAGAGTTGAGAAGTCATCAAAGGAACTAAAGAGTATTTACTTGGGAAGAAGTTTAAGATAAGTGCTGCGTATTTTATTTTTTTGAATTTTTTTTACTGTGTAAACTTGAATTTTAATGAAAAACATTTTTTGTTATGTTATCCCCATGAAATCTGAGTAGTTTTTATTATCTTTCTCATTACAATAAGAAATAATTATGTGTAGGATTAGAATTGTTTATGATTTTTCTTATTTCATACTTGTGATGATTTATTACTTCATACTTAATTTACATATTCATTCTGGCCAATTAGTATGCTAAAACTTGTTGTGAATCCACTAGGAGTTCTCTTTACTCAAGAGAGCTCTGTCTGAGAAAGTCTCTACAATTAAGAGGACTTTGAAATCCATAGTGGTCTGTTCTATCATTGAAACTAAGGAAAAGTTTGACTGTGAAGGAAAGAAGATCCTTGTAGACGAGGAGTACTCTCCACCGCCATTCGTATTTGAGATTGGGTCTAGATCTAAGTCCACATCAATGATCTGCACTCAACAAAGGAATAGTAGCTGCTACCCTAAAGGGTGATGAGCTTATGGAAATGGAGTTTTCTAAAGGACTATTTTCTCTTATGAAGAAGCAGGTTATACCCATTGTTCGCCACTCACAATGGAGAAGATGTTTGTAGGATTGCTATGGTACCCCTAGATCCTTCCATCACCAAGAAAAGAAGAAGGGCCAGTTTATCTCAACGATTCAATATGTATTTGAGAAGGTCACTAAGAAAGAGAAGTTCTCCATCTCTCAGGTCTTGCACAAAATGGGGTGAACAGTCTCCACGAAAATAAAAAGGAATTCTCAATAAGCAAAGACCAAACCACTGATATCAAAAGAGTGATAAACCAAGCTTCACTCGAGGGATCGACGGACTCCAGATGTTCCAGCCCAAGCGCCCTCCAAGCTTAGTTTGAGACCCAGAATGACAGAAAATACCATCTTTACAGAAAAATAGTTTCTTCACTCTCCCTTCAAAGCTAGACTAAACACCATCCAACATTTTCCACCAACACATGTGAGTTGCTTTTTAGGGCCAATGTAACATCTGTCAGTATGAACTCATTAAGATAAATTTTACGAGCTGGAGATCGTACCCGCCCAAAAATAATGACAAGACTTTGAAGGTATCTCATCATGTACTCAAAAAGAACGTATGGAGAGGTAAACCATCAGAGGAAGTCTCCGATGTTGTGGGCACATAGTGCACCATTTTGGTTGGTACTTTTCTAGAAGGGACTCATTCAAAAGAAGAAAGGTTACAAAAGTTAAGAGCTCATGTTAGATAGTTCTCAGCATACAAACAACAAAATTCCCCAAATCATGTGGAGGACTAGTCCACAAAAATCAACATGGTGAAGACTCAAGCCACCTCGACTACACGAGAGGTACCACTGCCAAGTGGTAAAGAACTAATATAAAGTTTGTAAAAGATCATAAAATAGCAAGATGAATAGATTAGCCATGTTGAGAAGAAAGTTGAGAAGATGATGACCGCATTAGCAACTTTACATAACTCACCATAAGTGACACAGCTTCAGCTGTCAAGATCACCGACCATAGGCAGTCCACACACTCAATGATAAAAGAGAATCAACGGAGATTTAGGATACTAGTTAAAAGAGAAAGGATTTCACCCAGAGTGGAATTCCATAAAATGACATAATCTAATTAGTTTAGTAAAAGGTTAAAGAAATATTGGCCCAGGTCAGGGATGATGCACCCAAATTATGTTTAATTTTTCATATACATTTTGTACTCATTTTTTGTGATATTGCACTTTAATGGAAGGTATGTTTCATACTTTGCTGCAAGTATGATGATTTTAGGGAAATGGAGCAAAAAGAAGCGAAAAGGAACAAATTTGGAGCGAAAAAAGGCAAAAACCAAATTTTGAAGTTCTGACCCGATGACACCTAAATCAACGCCGACGGCAGGTTTTTCCAGAGCGCGTAGAATTAGAAGGTGTGATAGGCCACCAACGACACCTTATCCAGCACCGATGATGCTTAATGTCGGTGGACCAGATTCAATGTATTTGAACGGCTTTTGGAGGGATTCTTATGGCAACTCTTGGTAAATTTGTTCCTTGACTATTTTAACTTGTTTTGGAAACCAGAATTGGGTGTTTTAGAGAGTGTGTGTTTGAGTTTTTGGAGAGAGTGTGTTTCATTGTAAGTGAAGAAAAGTATGTGTGAGTAAAAAGGAAGTCTTTAGAGAGAGTTTAGAGTCTAGGGTTTGGTGTTTAGTGTTTTTTTGTGAGGGATTCTTCTCAATAGAGTTTTAGGAGGAGAGGAAAAGTGAGAGATTGCTTCTTCCCTACTATTCCAAGAGAGAATTGTGTGTTGTTGTTAAGAGAGAAAGAGATTCAAATGAACTTTAAGGTTTTTTCCTGGCGAAGAAATTAAAATCAGTTGTATTTACATTTCATATTTTGTATGAGTTTGCTATTATATATAGAATCTTTGTTTTGTTGAATATTCCTCATGATATTTGAATAGATTTGTTTATCTTTCTCCTTTCAAAGATAAATGGTGAAGTGATTGTTTAGATTGGATGTGCCATAAGAAAGAATAGAAATTGCGATGATTTTTCACTTTGTTCTTCATTTACTATTCGATCTGGCCAATTGATTGTTAAAATATGTTGTGAAACATACGATCCGAAAGGGCTATTCTTTCTACAATAAAAGTAAAGATTACATTCAATGTCCATGAATGAGTGATGTAGTTCATGGGGGTTGGGTGCAAATAAATAGGGAAATATGTTTGTTGGGAATTAGAGATTTTAGGGTGACAGACTAAAGTCCTTAATGTGGTCCTAGTGTTTGGAAACTTAAGCAAGAGTTAGTCTTCAGAAAATGGGAAGTGGTAGCTCTGTAGTGAGAGCCAGTATCCTCCCAACTTAACCACGAAATTAGGAACTAAACCTAAGATTAGTCAATGTTCTTTATAGAACTCTGAAGAGGGTAAAGAATAGGTATGCTCATATTTGGCAAAATAAAAATATTAAACTAATCTATATTATTCACTCACAGAAATATCATTTTAAGAAGGAGGAAAATTTCTCGATATTTAAAACCTTACATTACAAAAGTTAGTGTAGTATTAGTTACTTAATCTGAGGTTTAGAAAGTTCAGTAGTAATTTTAAATTCTATTGCATCTTTAAACTTTAGTGATTGTAGTATTTACTTTTAGTGAATTGCAAATTCGAATATTGGATTTATGTGCTACACTATTAGGTTTGTTCCCTTTCTATGGGATCGATAACCATGACTCCACTAGAGCTCTGTATTACTTGAGCGATAGGTATACTTGCATAAAGGTTGGCTGCTTTGATATTAAACTGAATATACTTTATAACTGAATTGAAAACACTTATTTGAATATTAATTTACATTAGCAAGCCGTGCATCAAGTTTTTGGAGCCATTGTCGGGGAGACAATAGTAAATTTAGTAGCATCTGAAAAACTGTAAATTGTATTTGTGTATGCTTAGTTTTGGATCCGAAGGTTTATTTCCTTAAGATTCGGAATTAGAACTTACTATTAGAAAATTTCAAGAAAAGCAAAAAGAATTTAAAAATTTGAACAAAATGGCGTACAATATAGATAACCAAAGACATGAAAATGAACATAATCAAGACCTTTAAGAGATTATGCCAATCTTATAGCAGATGAAAGACATTTAACTATTCAAAATCCTAATGTAGCTGCTATTTCATTTGATCTTAAACCTGTTATTATCCAAATGGTACAAAATAATCAATTTGATGGTACACCAAACGAAGATCCTAACTTACTTCTTGCTAGTTTTCTAGAACTATGTGCTACATTTAAATATGACGGAGTGTCAAACAATGCTGCCAGACTTAGACTTTTTCCTTTTTTAAGAGGGATAAAGCTAAGGCATGGTTAAATTCATTAGCACCTGGATCTATCAGAACTTGGGGAGAACTATCAAAAAAATTTTTGTCAAAATATTCCCCTCCATTAAAAACTGCAAAACGTATAAACGATATTACATCTTTTTGTCAGTTTGAAAGAAAATAAATATATGAAGCATGAAAAAATTTAAAGATTTCCTTAGGAAGTGTCCACATCAAGCTTTACTAGATTGACTAATAATTCAAACATTTTATAATAGATAAGTGGGATCTCTTAGATCAAATATTGATGATGCTGCTGGTGGATCGTTAATGTCAAGACCTTTTGATAAGGCATATTCTTTATTTAAAGAGATGGCTAATAATAGTTTTCAATGGTCCTTTGAATGGGTAAATCCAAAAAGAGTAGTTAGTATTCATGATTCTGATGCAATATTGATGTTGGCTTTTCAAATTGTTGCAATTTCAAAGAAAATAGATCAATTCGGAATGAACTATTCTCAAACGCCTAAGGTGTTAGAGGAAAACTCATTGGTACAAATAGTAGATTCTCAATCATCTTATGAGACTTTAAATGCTATTAATTATAGACCCAAAAATCCCTATGCTAATTATCATAATCTCGATTAGAAGAGCCACCCAAACTTAAATTGGAATAATAACACTGCTGCTGTTAATCCACAGTGGAGGAACAATTCTGTGAATCCAGTAGAAAATTCAAACAACATAGGAAACACAAATTATAGACCTTCTTATCCTCCAGGATTTAATAGTAACCCACAAATTAAGGAAAAGAAGTTGTCTATAGAAGAATTGATATTAAACATGGGTACTCTATTGCAAAGTCAAGGGAGTTGTAAAGTTAAGGAGCTACTATTAAAAATATTGAAAATCAATTGGTTCATATTGTTATTGGACTAAGTAACAGACCTTTTGGAACTTTCTCTAGTAATGTTGAGATTAACCCAAAAGATCAAGATAATGAACAACTCAAGGCTATACAGTTAAGAAGTGGAAAAGAATTGGAATCAATTGTGCTAAAAGACATTGAAGTTGAAAAAGAGAAGGCAGAAACTGATAAAGGTAATGATAAAATATATCCTAAGTTAGAATATACACATAAACCAATGAAAATTACTGTAGAAAGACCATCACTCCATTTCCACAAAAATTGAAACAACTAAAGAAAGACAAACAATTTTCAAAATTTTTAGAAATCCTTAAAAAAGTTAACTGTAAATATCCCTTTTGTTGAAGTTTTAGAACAAATGCCTAATTATGTGAAGTTCATGAAGGATATATTAATTAAGAAAAGGAAGTTTACAGATAATGAGACTGTTGAACTCAGTGAAGATTGTTGCGTAATTATTCAGTAAAAGTTTCCTAAAAAACTTAAAGATCCTGGTAGCTTCACTATACCTTGTGCTATTGGTGAAAAGTTCTTTGGAAGAGCCCTATGTGATCTGGGAGCCAGCATTAATCTTATGCCTCTATCAACTTTCAAAAGGACGGGAATAGAAGAAATTTCACCTACTTCAGTAACTCTTCAGTTACCTAATGGTTCTATTACTTATTCTGAATGAGTTATTGAAGATGTTCTAGTAAAGGTTGATAAATTTATCTTCCCTGTGGATTTATTGTTTTAGATATGGAGGAAGATAAAGAAATTCCTATAATTTTGGGAAGACCATTCCTTGCAACTGGAAGACCCATCATAGAAGTTCAAAAAGGAGAATTAACTATGAGAGAAAATGATTAAGGGGTGGCATTTAATATATCAAAAGCTATGAAATATCCAGAAATAGAAAATGACGACAAATGTTTTCGAATGGAAATTTGTGAGTACTAGAAAAATGAGCATTTTAGGAAAAGTTTGAAGAAAAAAAAGGAACAAGAAGATGAGATGGAAGATGAATATGATGAGATAGATACTGAAAAACTGGACTATGTTCAGGAAAGATTTGGGATGTTAGATTTTACAAAAAATGATAATAAAAGTTTAATTCCAGCTATCATAAAGCCTCCTGAACTTGAGATGAAAATGCTTCTGAATCATTTGAAGTATGTATTTTTAGGAGAATTATCTTCATTAACAATTATTGTATCATCAGATTTAAATGATTTACAAGAGCGGAAATTACTAGAAACTTTGAAAAGATATAAAAAAGCTTTTGGTTGGACTTTAGCTGATATTAAAGGAATCAGTCATTCAATATGCATGCATAGAATTCTGTTGGATGAACGACATAAACCTAGAGGAGATTCACAAAGGAGGTTAAAGTCATTAATGAAAGAAGTAGTGAAGAAAGAAATTTTGAAATGGTTGGATGCTGGAACTATATATCATATTTCAGACATGGGTAAATCCGATCCATTGTGTTCCTAAGAAAGGAGGAGTGACAGTTGTTACTAAAGAAATAAATAAATTAATAACCACAAGATAAGTCACTGGTTGGTGAATCTGTATTGATTATAGAAAATTAAATGCCGCCACTATGAAAGATCACTTTCCTTTACCTCTTCTAGACCAAATGTTGGATAGACTTGCTGGGCACAAAATGTTTTTGTTTTTTAGAAGAATATACTAGCTATCATCAGATATTAATTGCACCTAAGGAACAATAAAAGACAAAATTTACCAGTCCTTGTGGAACATTTGCTTTTTGAAGAATGTCCTTTCGATTATGTAACATACCTACAACATTTCAAAGATGTATGATGTTAATTTTTAGTAATCTGATTGATAACGGAATATAAGTTTTTATGGATGATTTTTCTGTGTTTGGAAATTCATTTGACATTTGCTTAAATAATTTAGAAAAAGTTTTGGAATTATGTGAAAAAACAATTTTAGTTCTAAATTGAGACAAATGTCAATTTATGGTTGCAGGAGGAATTGTTTTGGGGCATAAAATTTCTGAATATGGCATAGAAGTAGACCCTGCAAAGATTCAAAGTATTGTGAAACTACCATCTCTAACTATGGTGAGAGGAGTTAGAAGTTTTCTAGGATATGTTGGGTTCTATTGGCATTATATTAAATTATTTTCAAAAATTACTAAACCTCTGTGTTAACTTCTAGAGAAAAATAAGAAATTTTACTTTAATGAAGAATGTTTAAATATCTTTGAAGTATTTAAAGATCAATTAATCACTACTGTTGACCTCACTTTTGAGAGGATCATTTCAAAGACAACTTGAGATAGGAGATACACGAATATTGACTTCCTATATCTCATTGATGGACATTAAACCCTAATGATTAAGGTAAAACCCTATAAATCCTTTTTAACGTAAATTTTAATGACATCTTAAAATGATCAAATCAATAATGACAAACGCTGATATGATCAATTATTGACCCAATAGGTCAACATTTGACCAAAAAGTCAATTTTGGTCAAAATGGTCAATCCTTGACCCAATGACCAACCCATTGACCCAATAGGTCAACCTTTAACCAAAAAGTCAATTTTGGTCAAAATGATCAATCCTTGACCCAATGACCAACCCATTGACCCAATGACCAACCCATTGACCTAATAGGTCAACCTTTGACTAAAAAGTCAATTTTGGTCAAAATGGTCAATCCTTGATCCAATGACCAACCCATTGACCCAATTAGTTAACCTTTGACCAAAAAGTCAATTTTGGTTAAAATGGTCAATCCTTGACCTAATGGTCAACCCATTGACCTAATAATTCAACCTTTGACCAAAAAGTCAATTTTGGTCAAAATGGACAATCCTTGACAGAATGACCAACATAAGAAAGGATGAAGAAGAAATCTTGTACTGCATCGACACTCTACAGGCATTTGGCAGAGAAGGCTGTCTAAGGCCAAGGACATATACAGAGCCGTCAAAATGGAAAAGAGGAAAGGGCAGAGTCACTGTCCAGTGTTGCTGTTGTTACAACTTCGCTATAGATCGACAAGGCAATCCCCCGAGAATTTTACAGCATGATGAGGTGGATCTGATGCCACCACAGATCAATAAAATGATAAAGAGGATGGTCGAGTGGCATGTGTTGCCGGCAGACTGTATTCCTAATAGGTGCATCATAAATATTTATGAGGACGGTGATTGTATCCCACCTCATATCAACCACTTAGATTTCTTGAGACCCTTCTGCATGGTCTCCTTTATAAGTAAAAGCAATATCTTGTTTGGACGAGAAATCCAGATTATCGGACTAGGAGAATTCCGAGGTTCTGTTGAAATTCCCCTGCCAGTCGGATCAGTACTGATATTAAAAAGAAATGGAGCATATTTAGTAAAACACTGCATTCCAGGTGTTTGAAGAAAAAGGGTGTCAGTCACCTTCAGAAGAATGGATGAAGACAAAGCGTCATTTTACTATGAGCGAGATCCAGAGCTGGAGAACCTTTGTCCTTTGCCACTGAGACGGCTATACCTACGGGTGTTAGCGAGGGGACTTTTGTTCCGGAGTGTAACCTTAGCAGGTTGGCTCGTCCTCGTAGCAGTCTCAGACAGCAGAAACCTACCACCCCTTTCAGCGAGTCATGACAGTCGGTGCCGCTACTTTTTGTAGCAACCAGATGATTTGATATGCCAGCTCTGTTCAGTTTTGTACACATCATCTACTTTTGGATGCTTGTCAGCATATGATCAATTGTACAGCTTTAAGCAGAATTAATGAAGATTTTTATTTTCAAAAATGTTTTCTTTTCAGCGCGACAGTCAAAAGAGTTGAACCACGTGTTTGGTTCCAAAATGAAATGGAAAAAATAATAATGTAGAAGAAAAGGATAAAAAGAAAAAAGATAACAAAAATAAAACTTAAATGAACCCCAAACTTAAATCAAAATGAAAATGAAATTGAAATCAAATCAAAATTGAAATTTAAAATTGAAATTTAAATTTAAAATCAAACCAAATGAAATATAATGAAACAAAAAAAATTGAAAGAAAATGATGAATTGAAAATAAAACAAAATAATAATATTTGCTTTTTCTCTCTCACAAGATCCCGAGTCTTTGTACTTGTCGGCATATTTTTGAAAATGGGTCGCCTATAGAAGTTGTCGGTGAATTTTAAGTTTTAAATTTAATTTAAATATATATATTTAATTTTGAAAGTAGCATTTGATTTTAAAAATAATTTTAAATTTGAAAAATTATAAGATGTGAAATTAAACCGATCTCACATCTCAAATAATTTATATAAACGAGCACCGCACCACAAACCGTGTATCTATCCCGAAGAATAGACACTGCTTGATGATGGGACTCAATTAAATAAACTAGAACATTTGTGACATCAGTTTGGTCTGCGAATCAATTTTATAAGCCTACAAGTTCCTCTGCTTAATATAAAGGAATTAAGCAGGGTTTATATTACCTGGGTTCTTAAAGTTCCCTATAAGGGCAAGCTCCTATAGTTAATTACATCATAAGTGACGGGAATCACTTAAGAAAACTCTCGATAATGATCAGTGGTTTTGCTCTCAATAATTTCAAAGTTTAGGTTTCAAAGGATTGAGTTTTGGAAGTTTCAATAGGGAATGGCCCAAATTCGGAACAATTTGTTTTGAGAGTCCAAAGGAAGAGAAGTAGGAGAAGCTGAAGATCCAGGACGAATCTTGGAACCTTCCCAAACTATCCTAATATTAGGCTTTGAATTTTGAAAAATGAATTTATTTAAGTTTCAATCCCGCCAATTAATTATAGGAATTACATTTACATAATCACCTGATTATGCAAATAACCTGAAAGGTAGGAGGGTTTACGCCGTATCGGACGACGACCTCAGAATCCTAAGCAAGTTAGGGCTTATATTGCACAACAAGGTTGTGCAAAGGCCTAAAAGAACAAGTGAGGATTTATGTCGCACTAGGCGGACTACCTTGAATCCTATGGCTTGTTATTTAGACAAAGGATTGGTTTTGCTGATGTCGATACATGTTTTGCTGATGAAGATGGTCGTGCTGCCCACCGTACTCTAAGCTCCACGTCGTAGCAAGATCGCAGTTTAGATTTAAATCTTAAATTAAAGTGAACATGCCAATTATTTTATCTTGTCTTATTATTATTATCATTTTTTTTTTTTGCAAGTGTGAGTGTGTGCTACAGTGACAGGAGCAGTAGTAAAAGGGTACAGGAAAAATAGGTATATGCTACAGTAAACAGTAAGCATGCTACTTTAAGCAGGAGTTGGTACGAAGAAAAGTAAAGCATGCTACGCTAACAGGAATATGCGTTGTAACAGGTAAAACATGCTATGCTAACTGAAGCAAGTACTGAGAAAAGTAAAACATGCTACGCTAGCAGGTATATATGCTAAAAAGTAAAGCAGGTAAAGCAGTAAATAAAAGAAGTAACAGTGCTACAAATGTACCGTACGCGCTGATTACCCGCGACGTATTATTACCTGTTTATTATTATCACTTTATTGTTTCCTGCAGAAAAGGGCATCAGCATAAAAAAAAAACAGGAGTGAGCGTAGTAAGGGAAACCTGACTAAGTACGCTACCATATGTGCAGGAAAAGAGAAATGCAAAATCCGGGAATAAATCCAAAAAGAAAAAGGCGAAAGAAAGAAAAAAGGAAACCCGAAAGAAAGGCGAAATAAAGCAAAGAAAATCGAGAAAAGAGAAGGAATCCTGTAGAAACCTTAAAG
Source organism: Papilionanthe hookeriana x Papilionanthe teres (assembly GCA_022702705.1). Taxonomy (NCBI): domain Eukaryota; kingdom Viridiplantae; phylum Streptophyta; class Magnoliopsida; order Asparagales; family Orchidaceae; genus Papilionanthe; species Papilionanthe hookeriana x Papilionanthe teres. The sequence goes on along the minus strand of CM040421.1, from coordinate 125,158,925 downwards.
AAAAACACAAAAATGGTCATAGCAAAACTACAAAACACTAAAAGGAGAAACTCACAGATGTCCCGCTAAACTCACAGCGAACAGTAAGAAAGCCATGGGGCATCTGAAAAGGACCGTAAGCATGGTGATGTTAAGGACTCAGAGTTGTGCTATATGTCCCACCTTAGGTACTGACTACTAGACCAACTTTCTACAGAAGGTAGCCCTAACACGACTCGAGTAGCCGACCATGGACCTTTGTAAATTTTCACACATTTCATTTTCGGTTTGCATGCAAGTAAACAGTTGTAGATAAGTTGGCTGTGCTGTGGTGGAGGTAATTTTTTTTGTATTTTTTTTCAAATGTATGTATTTTTATTATTATTTTTTATATATTTTAGTCCACAGGTTGGCTACCCTAATCAGACTATGACTGCTAACATCTTTAGACAGCCGGCAGTAGAAACCCCAAGGAGGGCGAATAGTGTCTTGAGTTCCTACTCTACCCTCTCCAGAGTCTCTGAGTCAGGCGGCACCATTCTATAATTTTCTCGTAACCTTCCCTTTGCAATTTTATCAGTGTCCCCACCACACTTACAGCCTTGCTTGATGTCCCCACATATAGCCTAAAGGGGCTATATGTGCACACCTGCACGTCCCCTGTAGGTGCGGACATTGAACCAAGAAGCAAAGAGAAAATCAAGGGACAAGAGAACAAAACAAGGAGAGAGGAGAAAACAACTCACCTAACACAGAATCGTAAAATGAGGTGAATTGGTTCTCAAAATTAATCAGCTCAAGTCAATCACCCCGGACTCCCGACAATCCTCACTCGTCCTAAAGGAAAGACCTAAAAGTGTCGCCATGCTCGTGAAGTGACCTAGGCCTCTAGGGTGGTGCCAAACCCATCCCCATGACACTCAAGTAATGGCAAAGAAAAGGGAAAAATAAAGCTGCGGGGAAGAAAAATAAAACGGAGTGAAGCAAAAATGAAGTAGAAAAAGAACAAAACTAACCAAGAAAAATCGTGCAGCATAACGGCATAAAAATGAATTTTCCACACCTGCAATTTGCATAAAAAGAGATGTCGCAAGCATATGTATATGTAACAACCACTGTTTCCATCCATCCCAAGCATGTATAAAGCATGTTAGAAGAATGAAAACAGAGCCCTACATTTTAGTGCAAATAGGAGCAGCTTCCTACAACTAAAAGAGCCAAACCAAGCCCCAAATCGAAATGCAAACAGGAGGCGGCCTCTCCACATTTCAAAGATCACATCTTAAAACTTTTCACATTTACAAAAGAGAGCTATGTCAAGTTTTAGATTTTTCAAATAAGCCACCCGGGTCCTCTAAATTTTCATAAAAGAGTCATGCAAAGCTTTTCAAGTTTTCACATATAAGCCATCCAAACTTCTCAATTTTTTACAAAAAGAAACACCCATGCCTTCCAGGTTTTCAAAAGGTCAAACACCAAGGTTCTCGAATAATTGCAAAGGACAAATAAAACCTTTCAAATTTTCAAAAAAATGCAAAGCCTTGAGGTAGATTATTGCAAATAAGCAAGCCAAACTTTTCCTCCTATACTCAATCACATAAGTTCTGCTCTCAAGATTGCAGTGAAATCTTGGAATTTTAAAAATAGTACCTGCTCCCATATTCCTTTCAAACACTCCATCAAGCAAAGATAAGTAGCAAATCAACGTGGCTAGAAATTCAAATGTAAAAAATGTGCATGTGCGAAATATACAAAGTTAAGTGGAATGCATGTATGTGCTTCAAGCAAAAGATGGATTTAAAATAAGTGCTCCAGTCTTTTGAAATTGACATTAAAATAGCTTAAGAATTCTCCACCTGAATGCTTATTACTGCTATCTCCAAATAATATTTGAGATATCCAACTAGTGCTCAATTTAAAGTAGGACTAAATGCTCAGCACTCTCAAGGCATTTATATACATATAATGAAAACCAACAAATATTATTCCAGCAACAAAAGATTGATACGATAAACGAAATGAATCCAACAACTGAAAACAAGCTCAACCATGAACCCCAACCTTAGTAATGGTGAATAGAATTCCCATTGAAAGCCAGTTCTTGCATGCAGTTAAAAAAATAATAATAATAATAATAATAAACATAATGACTGATTTACATGTATACCACTCAGCTCATAAGTATTCGCATATTTAGCTTCTCGCTTTTTTGTTATCTAAATTTTGTATACCACGTCAAGAGCATTATCTCGTCACATAGAATCCACTTCCATGCATAAATCAAATGATATGTATTTGAAGAACAATGGTATGTATATAAAGAATTGAAGCCAGGAAGTCAAACAATGAATATGAAGGATTAAGTGGTATGTATCTAAATTTCATTAAATAAGCATTAATCAATTGCAAATAGAAGTTTAGTGGCTGCTCATACATAACAAATTTCAACTTCCAATGTCACTATCTAAAATGTTCATCCAATAACTCTCATTCGAGTTAAATTTCAAAACGCCACCAACGCTCTTTGCTACCAAGGAAGATTCATAAAGCCATTAATTAAACCAACAGTGAATGCTAACTCTTCAAAAGCATTAAGGCTTCCTACTCCAGCAATTGCATAAAACCTCCAACCACCCCTTCATGCTCCAAAGCACTAATGTTTGGAGATGAAATAAATAAAGCATTGAAAGGATTCCAAACTCTCCAGAAAATTCAAAAGGAAATAAGAAGAGGAAACATATAAAGCATAGAAAGGGTTCCAAATTCTTCAGCAAGTTCAAAATGAAAGAATCAAAGAACTCTTAATATAGTTAAAGCTGAAACGAATCAGCTCGAGAAATCAGATCTTTATTCTTTTCAAAGCAGCAAACGATTCATCCTAAAATAGTGCTAAAGTCTCCTCCAAAACAACATATGCTACAGTATGGATGCGAGTTTCTCGTATTAAAAGCATGACATTTCTCAACCTTCGCGAAAACAGGAAAATCAAGGATAACTCCAAGCAAAGTAAGAAATGTGTAAGAAGAAGGAGTGGGGAGAGATCACCTTACTCGAGATTTTACCCAAAAGAAGTGACGGAGCTCCAAGCCAAAGCACACAAAGAACAAAACAAGCAATGGAAAGCAATTACAACAACCTCCCTGAAATTATTTTGGCAGCACCTCCACCTCCTCTCAAAATTTTGGCCAACCTTAGAGAGCTCCCCAAGTGGGATTTATATAGCCAGAGGAGAGGAGGAGTGTATCGTCAACCTACCTGGGCAGTGAGTCGAGCCGAATGAGACGGGCGAGGGTGGCGACAAGCTGAGCATGGGGGAAGTGGAGACAGTGCGGCAGGAGGCATGGTGAGGGAAAAGCTGGAGTGCGGCAGAGAGTAGGTGGAAGCTTTTCCCAGAGATTGGAGCACGGGGTAGGGGACCTCGGGCTGGACCTTCGCGAGGAAGAAGAGGGGCTCGGCGAGGAGAAGGGGGCTCGGTCGGTTCCATTCGCGAATTTGAGAGAGGAGCGACAGCTAGAGGCGTGAGTGTGAGGGTTAGGGATTTAGGTGTTTTTTTTTTCTTTTTTTATTTCATTTTTTTTTATTAGTGTTTTATTTAAATCTCCGATTCGAACTCAATTCAACCCCGCACTAAACTATATCAAAATTAGTGTCCTTCCTAGGTAATTTCGACGTTCCGGATGCAACAGTGCAGTCCGTTTCGTCATCCGAGGTCATTTGAACAATCTCATCGACGGTTGCGTCAAAAAATGTGTCAAATTCAAGTTTTATCAAAATTTTGACTCGCGGTTGATCGTTTCAAAATTTAATTTTAGTTTCGATTAATTTTGAATTAAATAAAAGTTCGAGTGACGTGAATTTCAGAGTTTAAAAGTGTCGAGGGTCCGAATTGTGAAATTCGCGCGTGCGGCAGTGCGAAAAGTGCACAAGGCAACCCTAAGGCTTAAGGGTTCTATAGGGACTCATTTTGAGCTCCGTCGTGTTAGTTTCGACCTTCTAAATATTAGAGGTCGACAACCATACGAGCAGAATTTCAAGATGAGTAAAGAGTCGGTTTGAACTTCTAAAAAAAGGTGGGTCCCATCTCTAGTCCTCTAGGATAGTCAAGGAGAAGTCCTATGGCTAGACTCTAAGCACTAAGAGGAAAGAAAAGACCTCACCAAAAATGAGGTCAATAAATGGACCCCCAATAGGTGTGGTGTGCTAAAGGAGCACACCGCGCGCATTGGCGTTGACCGAAGAGATCAACACAACCAACTCAGGCGTCTAAGTGACACACTTAGAACAAAGTGTAGAAAATTTCCACTGGGGAGTATCAGGTAAATCTTTAAGACTGAAGATTCCAAAACTCTCGCTGGGGAAAAAGGAGGTGAATTTTCGGATCGCAAGATTTCAAGAGATTGGATTTTAAATTCGTTTCATTTTTTTATTTTCAAGTTTTAATTTTAAGTTTTAATTTTGAATTAATCAGAATTTTGATTGAAATTTGATTTGAGATTGATTTCAAGATTGATTCCGTGGAAATTTTGGATTTGAAATGAGAATTGGAACCTAGGTTCCAACCTTGGGGTTGCAAAGAGAACTGGAATTTAAATACCAACCTCGAAGAGAATCGGGATTTAGGTACCGACCTCGGAAAAGGTAAGAACTGGAAGTTAGGTACCAGTCTCAGAAGAGAGTCAGAATTTAGGTACCGACCTCAAAATTTCAGGAGTGCGAAAAATTTTCTCGGAAGAGTGTGGAATTATAGACACCGAGATCAGGATGCCTTGTCGGTCTTATACCCAAGTCGGAGGATTAGAATGCGAAAAAAAGTTTCTCGAAATGATGCGGATTTAGCGGACACCGAGATTAGGATGCCTTGTCGGTCTTATACCCAAGTCGGAAGATCGACGTTCTATGATGAGAACTTTGACTTGCACCATTGCGATAGGAAATGATCTTAAAGCAATGCGGTGTCGGATGCTGGGATCCTCAACCTCTAAAATTTGATTTTTGATTTGAACCATTGCAATAAGGAAAGAACCTAAAGCAATGCGGTATCGGATGTAAATCCCTCAACCTCTAAAATTTGATTTTAATTTGAACCATTGCGACAGGGAAAGAACCTAAAGATATGCGGTATCGGATGCTGGGATCCTCAACCTCTAAAATTTGATTTTCGATTTGAACCATTGCGATAGGGAAAGATCCTAAAGCAATGCGGTATCAGATGTAAAATCCTCAACCTCTAAAATTTGTTTTTTGATATGAAAAATTGCAATAGGGAAAGAATATAAAGCAATGCGGTATCGGATGTAAAATCCTTAATCTCTAAAATTTGATTTTTATTTGAACCATTGCGATAGGGAAAGAACCTAAAGCAATGCGGTATCCGATGTAAAATCCTTAACCTCTAAAATTTGATATTTGAATTTGAACCATTGCAATAGGGAAATAACCTAAAGCAATGTGGTATCGGATGTAAAATCCTTAACCTCTAAAATTCGATATTGATTTGAACCATTGCAATTGGGAAAGAACCTAAAGCAATGTGGTATCGGATGTAAAATCCTCAACCTCTAAAATTTAATTTTTTTGATTTGAACCATCGCGATAGGAAGGAACCTAAAGCAATGCGGTATCGGATGTAAAATCCTCAACCTCAAAAATTTGATTTTCGATTTGAACCATTGCGATAGGGAAAGAACCTAAAGTAATGCGGTATCGGATGTAAATCATCAACGTCTAAAATTTGATTTTGATTTGAACCATTGCAATAGGGAAAGAACCTAGAGCAATGTGGTATCGGATATAAAATCCTCAACCTCTGAAATTTGTTTTTTGATATGAACCATTGCAATAGTGAAAGAACCTAAAGCAATGCGGTATCGGATGTAAAATCCTCAACCTTTAAAGTTTGATTTCGATTTGAACCATTGCAATAGGGAAAAATCCTAAAGCAATGCAGTATCGGATGTCAAATCCTCAACCTCCAAAATTTGATTTTTGATTTGAACCATTGTGATAGGGAAATATCCTAAAGCAATGCGGTATCAGTTGTAAAATCCTCAACCTCTAAAGTTTGATTTCGATTTGAACCATTGCAATAGGGAAAGATCCTAAAGCAATGTGGTATCGGATGTAAAATCCTCAACCTCTAAAATTTGATTTTTGATTTGAACCATCGCAATAGGGAAAGAACCTAAAGCAATGCGGTATCGGATGTAAAATCCTCAACCTCTAAAATTTGATTTTTGATTTGAACCATCGCAATAGGGAAAGAACATAAAGCAATGCGGTATCGAATGTAAAATCCTCAACCTCTAAAGTTTGATTTCGATTTGAACCATTGCAATAGGGAAAGATCCTAAAGCAATGTGGTATCGGATGTAAAATCTTCAACCTCTAAAATTTGATTTCGATTTCGCAATTGATTTGCAAAGATTGGTAGTGTTGATTTGCAAAGTGTAGAATTTTGGTGTTTTGAGAATTTCATGAAAGTTGTAAAAGATTTTTGTGGAAAGAAACAGATTATGAGGGAATATGAGGATGTCACACATCCCATTCAAAAGAGTTGATCAAAAAGTTACTGGTTTGGACTAGCTACGATTCCTTGCCATCAGAACCAAATCGAAAACCTCGTGGCTCCGTGTCAATGGAATCGACTGCTCCTATCTAAGACAAGGGAGAGAATTGAAGGGATTGGATTTTAGATTTGGAAGTTTTGAATTTGAATTTGATTAGGATTTGATTTGAGGTTCAAATTTAGATTGGATTTGAAAGCACAGATTGGAGATTCTGATTTGAGGTTTATTTTTAATATTGAGATTCCTTTTTTTTTCTGATGATCTGGGTTCATTTTGATTTAGATTTCAATTTGATTTTGTATTTCATTTTGATTTGAAGTTTCGTTTTGGCTTGAAGTTTGTTTCGTTATCTTATTCGATTTTTTTTTTAGTTTTCATTTTTTTTATTTATTTGTTGTCATTTGTTGGGGAATTTATTATTGGTTTTTTTTTTTGTAAAGTTTTATTTTATTCATTTATGTCTCATGATTTGTCATTTATTTTTTTATTTTTATTATTTTTTTTAGTTAGGGTTTGGACCCAGTCATAAGCAAGTGCGGCATCTGTGCTTCGTAGAACGAGGTTGTCTTTGAAACATCACGATGTGCAGTTCTCCTTGAGGTATCATCCACTGACTAAAGCCACGCGTAGAAAATGACCTACTCTTCGAGGTACTGTTGGAATTATATCCTTTCAAGTACCTACAAAGATGTGTTATTTCTACAGACACCACAGCTGAACGGACAGGAACTTCGTAGCTTCGTTTGTAACAGTTGTCATTCTCTACCATTGATTTAGGAGGATTGTCTAGGCTATCTTAGTGAAGTTGCCTTGACGCCCTTTGAATTATTGTTAGAGTTGTATCTGCCACGTACAGAATGATATGACTTCAGGATTGAATTCCATCAATTCCTAATAATAAGACCCTTTACTTCAATTCTTTCCTTCTGAGCCTAAGTAGATTTCAAAATTTATGCTCATGTGATAAAAATATTTTTCATTGTTTAAAGATATTTCTGAGCCAATTAATAACCGACCAAAAGGCATAAAATCATTTGACTCTCTTCAAAGCATAATATCAGAGGAAACTTCTTAAGGTAGACTTTCAAGTTTTATTAATCGGGAGAGGATTAAGACACCAATTTTTGATTATATGCTTGCCTCAAGCTTCTTCTCAGGGAGCTTACTTGTTTTCTTTTTCCTTTTTCTTTTTTTTTTCTCCTTTCTATTGAGGATTACTATATCTAGTGGAGCACATGTTAAAGATTTTGAATGTCTAGATTGGGACACCAATTTTTTATTTTGTGCTCACCTCAAGCTTCTCCTCAGGAATACTTCTCTTTTTTTTCTTTTTTATCGCTCCTTTTATTTTTTGAGAATTACTGTATCTGGTAAGATATATTTCTGTTAAAGATTTTGAATGTCGAAACTCCCCAAATTAATAAATCTGAAATGTTTCTTAACATGAATCCTAGGATATTATAACTCATCCAAAAGTTTGGACCCAGTCACATGGCAGAAAATTAAAAGATTCTCGATATCAATTACTTGTATTTCAACCACACTGCTTCATTCCAAAATTTACTTAGGACTCAGTCCGAATTCCTTAAAGTGAAGGACCCAGTCATTAGGGCATAAATTTCATTCTTTCCTAAAGTTACTGTCTTATCAAAATATTCAAGTTTGAGCTTTCCAAATATCGAACAATTCTAAACAAAAAAAACTTTTTCTATTCATTCTCATTCATAGCAATGGGAGGGATGTGACAGATCAACATCAATCATGTATATTTCCTTTTACATTGGTAGATGTAGTACAATGATAGTCAAGAAATGTCTTCTTTGTTGCCAATTACATAGGAGTCAGCTAGAACAAACAGATCGACCGAAATCATATTGATAGAACCTTTTTCAGGTTCTTTTCAAATATTCTTTCGGGATTGTTACGTTGCCACTCTTGAAATTCTCTTCAAGCCAATCTTTGAAATTGCAACACTCTTCTATGGTGTGTCCAACGAACCTGTGGTACGGGCAGTATCTTGGATGTCCTTTTTTATTGATTTCATCCAGTCCTTTTGGCTCAGGTAACCAGAATTCAGAGTTCTTGATTAGATTGCGGAACATCTTTCTTGCTGCTTCATCTTTAAAAGAGTACACCTTGTTTGTTCGAGAAACCATTGTTGGAACTTGTCTTTCATTTGTCTGGTAGAGTCTTTGCTGAAGGGATTGTTGAGCGTTCTGCCTGGGACGTTGGAAGGTCCGCTGATGTTGTTCGACCTGTACTTGCATTTGTTGCTTTCCCCTGTTAACCACAACAATTGTCTCAGATTCCTTCTCGAATATCTTCATTGGCTCTAGCTCGTTGGCTTTTCCAAGAAAACCAAGTTGTTTAGCTTCTTCTTGAAGTCTTCCGGCTTTATTAAGTAACTTCTCGAATGTTTTGATGGTGAATCCCTTGAGCAAGAGACCAACTGGACCGTGAATGCTCTTTAAAAGAATTTCAACTATGTGCTGCTCTTGCAACTGTGGCTTGCTTCTCATGCTGAGATTTCTCCAACGCAGGATGTATTCCATCAAGGTTTCATCTGGTTTTTGTTTCTCTACCACAAGATCACCGACAGTGATGTGGTACTGAGCTCCAGAGAACCGTTTGACAAAAAGATTCTCCATTTACGTAAATGTTCTTAGCGAACCATTTGGTAACTCGCATACCAATCAAAGGCGACTCCAGTGAGGCTATTCACAAATTGGTGGAACAAAAGTGCTTCGCTACCCTCGTGTTGCAGCGAGCTTGCTCGGAAGTGTGCAAGATCGTCAGCGGGATTTCCGGTTCCATCAAAAGTTTTGAACAATGGAGATACGAAACCTCTGGGGTACTGAACGGTATCAAACTCTTCTGGGTAAGGTCTACCCTTTGAAACTGATTCCTCCATTTCTGATTGGACCAGGGCTTCTCTCACTTGTTGTTCCACAATCTGTTTAATGTCACTCTCCAGTATTGGACCCTGAACTAGATCCTTCTTTGATTGTTCGTCGAAGGTGGACTCCTTTCTTTCAACCGTAACATGAACAGTTTCTGGTTGGTTTGCTTCGAAAGTTGCTATTGGTAACGACTGCGACTGCCCTTGAATTGTAGTCATGACGACCATTATTTCCTCTAGTTGTTTCTTCATTTGACCTATCTGCTCATCCCACTGTTGAATGGCCATTTGAAACTCATCCACGGTGTTCTCCTTAATGAGTAAAGGAGCGTCGTACGAGGATGGTGTGGCCTCCTTCTCGATGACGTTGATCTCTGCAAAATCACCTTCCATGTAATCTGATAGGTTGTAATTCCCATTTGCGACGTCTTCTTTCTGGTTTTCAAATAGTTGTGCAATGTCAACTCGGAGCTTCTCTATTGCGGACTCAATCGAGTTTTCTTTGAGAATTTTTAGGTCAACCAAGGACTTTTGAGGAACATCACTTATCCCCTCGAGCACTGGCGTCACTGTATAGAAGCCAAGCGAAACATCTGAAATCATATTCACAGAACCTTTTTCAAGTTCTTTTAAATATTTCTTTGGGATTGCTATGTTCCCACTTTGAAGTTTGTTCTCGAGTCAGTTCTTGAAGGTGAAGCAGTCATCTATCCTGTGTCTGAGCATCCTGTGGTAAGGGCAGTACATCGGGTGATCTTTCTTGTCCACATCCTCTAGTTTCCTGGGTTCTGGCAACTGGAATCCATCCTTCTCGATCAGACTACGGAATATCTTGCCACCGCTTCTTTCTTAAAGGAGTATTCCTTACTCAAAAGCTCCTTCGGGTTGCGTGTCGGTCCGTGTAGTTTCTGCCGAGATGGTTGCTGACTCGGCTGGCGGTACTGCGGCAGGCAGGCCTGTCGTGGCTGGTCAAATTTTAGACTTTTCCAGTTGTGCCTCCTTTCTTGTGCTTTGATTAGTTGCGCGGTCTTTGAATTGAACCCAATTTCGAGTCCGGAAAAAGGTAGGGTGTAAGCGTCGACTGACTCTTCCTTATATAAAATCTCTTTTCCTTTATAAAAAAAACAGTTTGTGTGGTGACGGTGGCTCTAACAGTAGGAGCTGAAGCAGTCTTCAGAGAAGTCCCAGCGCTTCTAGCGGCATACTTCACAATAATAGAAGAGTCTTATTTAATCCATTCCTTCTTTGGCATAGGGAGCTCTTCAACAATTTTCAAGTTGAACTCTACAATAGGCTCAACGGATTTTCTCATTTAGGGTTTCATCATTTCAACAGAAAAATTCCTGAACTAAGTTTCAACACTGTCGAACCCTTGTCCAAACTTGATGACTGGCAGGTCAGGCAGTTCCTCTCTATTGACAGCAAACTCCACTCCAGAGGCGAAAGAAAAGACCAGCTAGGGTGAAGACATTGTCTCCTGTCATTTGAAGAATTTCTTGAAGTCAGTGTTGTCTCTTGCTTTGCAGTTTCAAAGAAAGTACTCAAGTTAACTTGCTTTGTACTGGGCATCCTTTAAACATGTGAATTTTTTATTTGTGTTTCTTTATTATTATTATTATTGTATACTTGCAGTGTCTTGAGAAGCTTTATTTTGGTTTGAAATTTTGACAATATTTTATTTTATTTATGGTTTATTGAAAGGTTGTTAGAGTGAAGTTTAAGTTTGACCTGTTTGCAACAAGTCAAACCTAAAGAGGAATGAAGAATCAGATCCGGTCCGAGATTTAGAAGAGGTTGAATTCTCAATGAAATCACGTCAATAGTTTGCTCCTATTCTAACACACCCATTGGGGGTCCACCTCGCCTCTTTAGGGAGGTGGGAGGATTCTGGAATCTCTATTTAGGGGTATCTAAACAGTTGCTCCAGAATCCAAAGGAGTTGACTACACTCATTCAAGACAGAAATGAGCGAGGTATGCCAACGAAAAGAATGGTAATTTGGTCCACTAGGGGTATGGACTCACTACCGATTTATGAAAGCAAAACCATCTGATCAAAATGGAGAGAGGAACTAATCCCCAGCGGAGTCGCCAGAAATTGTTGGCATATTTTTGAAAATGGGTCGCCTACAGAAGTTGTCGGCGAATTTTAAGTTTTAAATTAAATTTAAATATATATATAATTTTGAAAGTAACACTTGATTTTGAAAATAATTTTAAATTTGAAAAATTATAAGATGTGAAATTAAACCGATCTCACATCTCAAATAGTTTATATAAACGAGCACCGCACCACAAACCGTGTATCTATCCTGAAGAATAGATACACTGCTTGATGATGGGGCTCGATTAAATAAACTAGAAGATTTGTGACATCCGTTTGGTCTGCGAATCAATTTTATAAGCCGACAAGTTCCCCTGTTTAATATGAAGGAATTAAGCAGGGTTTATATTTCCTGGGTTCTTAAAGTTCCCTATAAGGGCAAGCCCCTATAGTTAATTACATCCTAAGTGACGGGAATCACTTAAGAAAACTCTCGATAATGATCAGTGGTTTTGCTCTCAAGAATTTCAAAGTTTAGGTTTCAAAGGATTAAGTTTTGGAAGTTTCAATAGGGAATGGCTCAAATTCGGAACAGTTTGTTTTGAGAGTCCAAAGGAAGAGAAGTAGGAGAAGCTGAAGATCCAGGACGAATCTTGGAACCTTCCCAAACTATCCTAATATTAGGCTTTGAATTTTGAAAAATGAATTTATTTAAGTTTTAATCCTGCCAATTAATTATAGGAATTACATTTACATAATCACCCGATTATGCAAATAACATGAAAGGTAGGAGGGTTTACGTCGTATAGGACGACGACCTCGGAATCCTAAGCGAGTTAGGGCTTATATTGCACAGCAAGGTTGTGCAAAGGCCTAAAAGAACAGGTGAGGATTTATGTCGCACTAGGCGGACTACCTTGAATCCTATGGTCTGTTATTTAGACTAAGGATTGGTTTTACTGATGTCGACACAGGTTTTGCTGATGAAGATGGCCGTGCTGCCCACTGCGCTCCAAGCTCCACGTCATAGCAAGATCGCAGTTTAGATTTAAATCGTAAGTTAAAGTGAACATGCAAATCGTTTTTTCTTGTCTTATTATTATTATCATTTTTTTTTGTTGCAAGCATGAGTGTGTGCTACAGTGACAGGAGCAGTAGTAAAAGGGAACAGGAAAAACAGGTATATGCTACAGTAAACAGTAAGCATGCTACACTAAGCAGGAGTAGGTACGAAGAAAAGTAAAGCATACTACGCTAACAGGAATATGCGTTGTAACACGTAAAACATACTATGCTAACTGAATTAAGTACTGAGGAAAGTAAAACATGCTACGCTAGCAGGTATATATGCAAAAAAGTAAAGCAGGTAAAGCAGTAAATAAAAGAAGTAACAGTGCTACAAATGTACCGTAGGCGTTGATTACCCGCGGTGTATTATTACCTGTTTATTATTATCACTTTATTGTTTCCTACAGAAAAGGGCATCAGCACCAAAATAAAACAGGAGTGAACTTAGTAAGGGAAACCTGAATAAGTATGCTACCATACGTGCAGGAAAAGCGAAATGCAAAATCTAGGAATAAATCCAAAAAGAAAAAGGAGAAAGAATGAAAAAAAGAAACACGAAAGAAAGGCGAAATAAAGCAAAGAAAATCGAGAAAAGAGAAGGAATCCTGTAGAAACCTCATAGAAAAATACGAAAACGGTCGTAGCAAAACTGTGAAACACTAAAAGGAGAAACTCACAGATGTCCCGCTAAACTCACAACGAACAGTAAGAAAGTCGTGGGGCATCTGAAAAGGACCATAAGCATGGTGGTGTTAAGGACTCAGAGTTGTGTTGTATGTCCCACCTTAGGTACTGACTACTAGACCAACTTTCTACAGAAGGCAGCCCTAACTCGACTCGAGTAGCCGACCGTTGACCTTTGTAAATTTTCACACATTTCATTTTTGGTTTTCATGCAAGTGAAAAGTTGTAGGTAAGCAGATTGTGCTGTGGTGGAGGTAATTTTTTTTTGTATTTTTATTCAAATGAATGTATTTTTATTATATATTTTTTTTATATATTTTAGTCCACATGTTGGCTACCATAATCAGACTATGACTGCTAACATCTTTAGATAGCCGGCAGTAGAAACCCCAAGGACGGGCGAATAGTGTCTTGAGTTCTTGCTCTACCCTCTCTAGGGTCTCTGAGTCAGGCGGCACCATTCTATAATTTTCTCGTAACCTTCCCTATGCAATTTTATCAGTGTCCCCACCACACTTACAGCCTTGCTTGATGGCCCCACATATAGCCTTAAGGGGCTATATGTGCACACCTACACCTCCCCTGTAGGTGCAGACATTGAACCAAGTAGCAAGGAGAAAATCAAGGGACGAGAGAACAAAACAAGGAGAGAGGAGATAACAATTCACCTAACACAGAATCGTAAAATGAGGTGAATTGGTTCTCAAAATTAATCAACTCAAGTCAATCACCCCGGACTCCCGACAATCCTCACTCGTCCTAAAGGAAAGACCTAAAAGTGTCGCCACGCTCGTGAAGTGACCTAGGCCTCTAAGGTGGTGCCAAACCCATCCCAATGACACTCAAGTAATGGCAATGAAAAGGGAAAAATAAAGTTGCGGCGAAGGAAAATAAAACATAGTGAAGCAAAAATGAAGTTGAAAAAGAACAAAACCAACCAAGAAAAATCGGGCAGCATAACGTCATAAAAATGAATTTTCCACACCTGCAATTTGCATAAAAAGAGATGTCGCAAGCATATGTATATGTAACAACCACTGTTTCCATCCATCCCAAGCTTGTATAAAGCATGTTAGAAGCATGAAAACCGACTCCTCCTTTTTAGTGCAAATAGGAGCAGCTTCCTACAACTAAAAGAACCAAACCGAGCCCCAAATCGAAATGCAAAGAGGAGGCGGCCTCTCCCCATTTCAAAGATCACATCTCAAAACTTTTCACATTTTCAAAAGAGAGCTATGTCAAGTTTTAGATTTTTCAAATAAGCCACCCTGGTCCTCTAAATTTTCACAAAAGAGTCATGCAAAGCATTTCAAGTTTTCACATAGAAGCCATCCAAACTACTCAAATTTTTACAAAAAGAAACACCCATGCCTTCCAGGTTTTCAAAATGTCAAACACCAAGGTTCTCGAATAATTGCAAAGGACAAATAAAACCTTTCAAATTTTCAAAAAATGCAAAGCCTCGAGGTAGATTATTGCAAATAAGCAAGCCAAACTTTTCCTCCTATACTCAATCACATAAGTTCTGCTCTCAAGATTGCAGTGAAATCTTGGAATTTTAAAAACAGTACCTGCTCCCATATTCCTTTCAAACACTCCATCAAGCAAAAGAGAAGTAGCAAATCAACGTGGCTAGAAATTCAAATGTCAAAAATATGCATGTGCCAAATATACAAAGTTAAGTGGAATGCATGTATGTGCTTCAAGCAAAAGATGGATTTAAAATAAGTGCTCCAGTCTTTTGATATTGACATTAAAATAGCTTAAGAATTCTCCACCTGAATGATTATTACTGCTATCTCCAAATAATATTTGAGATATCCAACTGGTGTTTAATTTAAAATAGGACTAAATGCTCAGCATTCTCAAGGCATTTATATACATATAATGAAACCCAACAAATATAATTCCAGCAACGAAACATTGATCCGATAAACGAAATGAATCCAACAACTGAAAAACAAGCTCAACCATGAACCCCAACCTTAGCAATGGTGAATAGAATTCCCATTGAAAGCCAGTTCTTGCATGCAGTTAAAAAATAATAATAATAATAATAAACATAATGACTAATTTGCATGTATACCACTCAGCTCAAAAGTATTCACGTATTTAGCTTCTCGCTTCTTTGTTATCTAAATTTTGTATACCACGTCAAGAGCATTATCTCGTCACATAGAATCCACTTCCATGCATAAATCAAATGATATGTATGTGAAGAACAATGGTATGTATATAAAGAACTGAAGCCAGGAAGTCAAACAATAAATATGAAGGATTAAGTGGTATGCATGTAAATTTCATTAAATAAGCATCAATCAATTGCAAATAGAAGTTTAGTGGCTGCTCATACATAACAAATTCCAACTTCCAATGTCACTATTTAAAATGTTCATCAATAACTCTCATTCGAGTAAAGATTCAAAACGCCACCAACGCTCTTTGCTACCAAGGGAGATTCATAAAGCCATTAATTAAACCAACAGTGAATGCTAACTCTTCACAAGCATTAAGGCTTCCTACTCCAGCAAATGCATAAAACCTCCAACCACCCCTTCATGCTCCAAAGCACTAATGTTTGGAGAAGAAATAAATAAAGCAGTGAAAGGATTCTAAACTCTCCATAAAATTCAAAAGGAAATAAGAAGAGGAAACAAATAAAGCATAGAAAGGGTTCCAAATTCTCCAGCAAGTTCAAAATGAAAGAATCAAAGAACTCTTAATATAGTTAAAGCTGAAACAAATCAGCTCAAAAAATCAGATCTTTATTCTTTTCAAAGTAGCAAACGATTCATCCTAAAATAGTGCTAAAGTCTCCTCCAAAACAACATATGCTACAGTATGGATGCGAGTTTCTCGTATTAAAAGCATGACATTTCTCAAACTTCGTGAAACCAAAAAAATCAGGGATAACTTCAAGCAAAGTAAGAAATATGTAAGAAGAAGGAGTGGGGAGAGATCTCCTTGCTCAATATTTTACCCAAAAGAAGTGACGGAGCTCCAAGCCAAAGCACACAAAGAACAAACCAAGCAATAAAAAGCAATTACAACAACCTCCCTGAAATTATTTTTGCAGCACCTCCACCTCCTCTCAAAATTTTGGCCAACCTTAGAAAGCTCCCCAAGTGGGGTTTATATAGCCAGAGGAGAGGAGGAGTGTATCTTCAACGTACCTGGGTGGTGAGTCGAGCCGATTGAGACGGGCGAGGGTGGCGACAAGCTGCGCATGGGGGAAGTGGAGACAGGGCGGTAGGAGGCGTGGCGAGGGAAAAGCTGGAGTGAGGTAGAGAGTAGGTGGAAGCTTTTCCCAGAGATTGGAGCACGGGGTAGGGGACCTCGGGCTAGAAAGAGGGGCTCAGCGAGGAGAAGGGGGCTCGGTCAGCTCCATTCGCGAATGGGAGAGAGGAGCGACGGCTAGAGGCGTGAGTGTGAGGGTTAGGGATTTAGATGTTTTTTTTTTCTTTTTTATTTCATTTCTTTTTTTTTGTTTTAAGTGTTTTATTTAAATTCGCTGATTCGAACCCAATTCAACCCCGCACGAAACTATATCAAAATTAGTGTCCTTCCTAGGTAATTTCAACATTCCGGATGCAACGGTGTAGTCCGTTTCGTCATCTGAGGTCATTTGGACAACCTCGTCGACGGTTGCGTCAAAAAACGTGTCAAATTCAAGTTTTATCAAATTTCGACTCGTGGTCGATCGTTTTAAAATTTAATTTTAGTTTCGATTAATTTTGAATTAAATAAAAGTTCGAGTGACGTGAATTTCAGAGTTTAAAAGTGTCGAGGGACCGAATTGTGAAATTCACGCGTGTGGCGGTGCGAAAAGTGCACAAGGCAACCCTAAGGCTTAAGGGTTCTATAGGGACTCATTTTGAGCTCCGTCGTTTTAGTTTCGACCTTCTAAATGTTAGAGGTCGACAACCATACGAGCAGAATTTCAAGATGAGTAAAGAGTCGGTTTGAACTTCTAAAACAAGGTGGGTCCCATCTCTAGTCCTCTAGGATAGTCAAGGAGAAGTCCTATGGCTAGACCCTAAGCACTATAAGGAAAGAAAAGACCTCGCCAAAACTGAGGTCAACAGTACTCATCTTCAAATCCTTCGCTTTTGCGGGTGCTTCGCAAAATTTGCATTATTTACACAACGCTACTTCTCACAAATTTGAAATATCTTGAAATTCTGCACATCTTGCAATGGCTACCAATCTTGGTAGAATTGCACTAAATCGCTTTCTTCGAAAGACAAATATCAAGTTTTACCAAATTCTCCTTAAATGAAATTCTGGGATCAGTACCTAAATTCTAATTCCCCTCCGTCACCTCTTAGGTTTGATATGAGTCCTTGAGCTTTCCTTCCTGATGTGACACCTTGGGCCGGATGTGAATCTTTGAGCTTTCTTCCTCAAGATCTCCTCAAAATTTTCCTAATTTTCCATCTTCCTTCCGAGAAATTTTTCGCCTTCCATGAAATTCCGAGAATAAAGCTTAGTCGTCAGATTCCCCCAAAATTCCCTAATTTTCCATCGCCCTTCCGAGAAATTTTTCGCCTTCCATAAATTCTGGGAACGGAGCTTAGTCATTTGATTCTTCCAAAATTCCCAAATTTTTCATCATCATATGTGAGAAATTTTTCACCTACCATGAAATTCTGGGAACGGAGCTTAGTCGTCTGATTCCCTCAAAATTCCCTAACATTCCATCTCCCTTCTCAGAAATTTTCCACCTTCCATGAAATTCTGGGAATGGAGCTTAGTCATCTGATTCCTCCAAAATTCCATATTTTTTCATCATCCTATCCGAGAAATTTTCTGCCTCCAATGAAATTCTGGGAATTGAGCATAGTCATCTTATTTCCCCAAAATTCCCTAACTTTATATAATCCTATCTGAGAAATTTTCTGCCTCCCCTGAAATTCTGGGAATGGAGCTTAGTCGTCTAATTCCCCCAAAATTCCCTAATTTTTCATCATCTTATCCGAGAAATTTTCCACCTTCCATGAAATTATGGGAATGGAGCTTAGTCATCCGATTCCCCCAAAATTCCCTAATTTTTCATCATCCTATCCGAAAAATTTTTTCGCCTTCCATGAAATTCCCGGAATGGAGCTTAGTCGTTCAATTTCCCAAAAAAAATCCCTAATTTTCCATTTTGTTTTCAAGAAATTTTTCCAAATCCACAAAAATTCCTAGGTCGGCACTGAAATCTTGATTCTCATCTTGAAACTGGTACCTAAATTTCAGTTCTCATCCTTCTGGGATCTGTACCGAAATTCTGATTGCCCCTCTACACTCAAAGTTTTTCCCCACAAAATTAAAATCTTCAAATTCAAAATTCCACAAATCCTGAAAGTTCCATAAATTTCATAAAATTTTAAATTAAAAATTTGAAACTCAAAAGTAAACTAAAATTCGAACTCAAAAATTTAGATTGAAATAAAATCTAAATTCTAAATCCTAATTTTAAATCCAAATTCCAACACCAAATCGATTCGGATCGAACTCCTTCGGAGTTTGAAAGCTTGAAATCCATAGCTTCTCTCTTGAAGGTATTCCATTTTCCTTCCCCAGTGATAGTTCCTGGGACTTGAAGTTCTATTTCCTAATCCCCAGCTGAAACTTCCTCGCTAAATTATGCATTTGTCTTGAGTTTTAACTCGGGCTATTGAGTTGGTTTTGTTGATCCCATCGGTCAACACTAATATGTACAGTGTGCTTGCCCAGCACACCACACCTATTGGGGGTCCATTTGTTGACCTCAATTTTGGTTGAGGTCTGGTCATTCTTTAAAATAGCTTAGGGTCTAGCCATAAGACTCTCCTAGTGACTTTCTTAGAAGACTAGTCATGGAACCCTTCCCCATAGAAATCCAAACTTTTCTCACTTCACTGGGAGTTTTCATATGTTTAAGGCCTAACCTCTAATTTTGGGAGGAAGAGCCATGCATAAGGAAGCCCAGGGAAAGTCTCCTATAGGTGATCAGGCCTTAGGATCTACCCTGCGAGGTCTGGAGCTTACACCGCACTCACACTACACATTCACAACCCTAAACAAAGCACACCACCTTTTGATCCCCTAACTCTTTGGAAACTCATGTAAGTGGTTTTCGCAAGCTCTTAGCCTCTAGCTATGGTTTGGCTAGTACTAAAATATAGAGGACCAAATGAGGTGGCCCTTGGTTCATGGCTCAATCTAAACAATTCCATACTACTCACCTTCAACCAATCTCAATTTTCCCAAACATTCTAAATTCCTAACCCCTTTGCCCCAAAATACCCCTCTTAGCCCAAAATTCCAAAAATTCCAAAAATTCCAAAAATTTCCATAATTCCCAAAACCTCTCAAATATTCTCAATTTAATTTCTCTCAACTACCACATTACTCAATTTGGTCAATTTAGCCCAATTTAACTAAAAGCCTCAATTTGACCCATTTAACCCAAAACTGCCCCAATTAAATCCAATGTCTACCCATTTGATCCCAATATTGCCCAATTTCAATTACAAACTTTAATTCAACATCTCCAATACCAATCTAAATCAAATCCAAGCCCAAATTGACCCACATTTGAATTCAATTTCACTTAAAACCCAAAACCCCCAATTTTGCTTCAGTGACCCAAATCCCCCAAATTGACCTTATGTTAATCAATTTCTCCCCACTTTGAATTCTAGACCCTTCATAATACTCCCATAAACTGAATTGAACCATTAATAGCCCCTAATTTGGATCTTAAGCCCATTCAAATCCACTTGAACCAAGCTTACCAAATTTTGACCCAAACATGACATATGCCCAAAATCTCCCAAATTGATTGCCCTACTCCAAAACTTTCCATCCAATTTATGTTGTGAACTCTTTATAACATCCCCATCGGCCATTTAGAACCTTCAATTGGCCTAAACCCCACTCTATCCCAACCTAAACTCAAGCTTAGCCAACTTGCCCCAATTTGACCAAAGCACCAAACCAAGCCAAATTGAACCTCAAACCTCTCCAAAACCACCCCAATCCTTTTCTAAACACTTTATGACAATCATGTTGAAAATTTTGAACAATCAATTTGGTTCAACTCATGCTCAAGCCCAAGCTAGCCTAACATAAACCCAATGTGACCTAAATTGAACCTATGACCTAATGACACTTAAATTGAACCTAATTGAACCAAATTGACCAAACCAACTCCATGGCAGCCAACCATTGGATCCCAAAGACCAGCCAAAACCCACTCAACCGAATTCCATTGAGCCATGGACCAAAGTTCCTTCACCAAGGACAACCCCCCCTCACCTTTTGGCATAACCCATCTCTCCAAGCAAGCCACACATCATGGCAGGCAATTAACTTCATTAACTCCTCTCTTGCCTCCTATTAGCCTTCCAGACACCTTCCCTGTCCTTGCCAGCCGCCCTAGCCGCTGGAACAACTCAGCCCAAGCGCCCCCATACTCCTTAAAATTTAAAATTAAGCCTTGTCAGTGAGGGATCACCTTGGTGAACAATGACACTGCTCTGCACTCACCCTAAGTGGCCTAAAGCACCCAAAACTATGCCCTGAGCTCAGCCAATTGGCCATGGCTATAAAATCACCCCCTCTCGGTCAAAATCCAAGTGCTGAAATTTCGTAACCAAACTCTGCCAAAATCTCACCAGAGCTCCTCCAGGCCTCTCTAAGACCATTCCAGTCATTTCCTCCCCCTCAGGTTTCCACTGACAGAGTTCAATTTCAGAGCTTAAATTTGGCCAAAAACTGGGGCACTTTCCAATACACCTCCACACAGTATCAAATCTCAATTAACTGTGCCCACACATTCCCAGCAGTGAAAGAAGAAGATCCCTCATCAAAGCCCCATCACAGAAGGCCTCTGCACCAGACATTCATCAAAGCTCGAAATCAGCCTTGGTTACTTTCATACCTAAGCAATTCACCAGGACAAGAGGCTTCATCCCTGAGCTCTTGGGACTCCAACGAAGGTGTAGAGCATCTCTAATTGAAGCCTCACTTCTCAGAGCCAAGGTATTGCCTCCTTCTTCTTCTCGAGCTTCTCTAGATTCTCCATGTAATTAGGGTTAATTTAAACTGTGATTAGCCATATGGATATGTTCGCCATTCTTAGACGAGTCCATAGGATCAAACCCGAAGTGATTTGGTTGAGTATAGGCTGAGATATTAGGGTTTTAGTGTGAACGTCTCTCGGGATGGACCAGTCGAAGACGATGTAGGAGCATCGTCGGATCGTGCGTGTAATGCTTGGACGGCCAGGAAGGAGTCGGAACATAAAGTGTGACCGTGTGGCATCCCAATCAGATGGTGGCGTCAAATGATGGAGTGACGCGTGGTCTTTAGCAGCTGCCGAGGATCCAGTCAGTGTCGCGTGGTTAAGTAGGAAAATCCATATTTTCTGAATTATTTAAATTACCAGAACTTTAAAAATCCATATCTTAGCCTAGAAAAATCATAAAAATAAAAGAAAAATACCCTGTTACATAGTGAATAGAGAAGAACAATGTGTAAATGGTTTGAAATATTTTTTATCTATTTTTTATTTTTATTGATTTAAATACTGATTTCAGTCTTTAAATTCTCCACTGACCCAAACATTTCACCATGGCTTGAGCTTTGGGGGTCTTGTTCTATATGTCATAAGGGACCTTTCCTGACTTTTCCAAAATCAAGGGAGATCTCTGTGGGAAGATCTCTATTTTTCAAGTTATTGTGTATGTTTTTGTATAAAAATTGTAATAAATAAAATAATAATTAGAAAATTGCAAAGTGAATTTTGTAGGTCTCTTATGATAAGAGGACCCTAGGATAATTATCTCATGACCTAAGTCACTAAGATGTGCACTAATCACCAACTTGACCTAAAACAAACACTTAATTAATTAAGATAAAATAAAAATTAAAATAACCTAAAAATGATGCTGCACTGTGTTTCAGGGACAGAGGAACTCCCCTAAAAATTTTAAAGTCATTTAGAATTAATTAAATAAGTTAAATGATTTTCCTAAGACCAATGGTATTTTTGGCCCTTAAATGAATTTTAATAATTAAAATACCACTCAAAAAATTATAAAACTAATTTTGAGAGTTCTTTGTGATTTGATAAGTTTTCTAAAAAATAAAATGAATTTTTTATAAAATTTTCATTTTAAATCATATTTTAATACTTAAATAATTAATAAATATTGAAAATCACAAAAATATTAAAAATTATCAAATTGTCACTTTTGATCTCCTAATAACTTAAGAACCTTCCCCATAATATTCCTAAGTCTCTAAGTCAAGATCTTAATTTTTAAAGGCTTAAATGAATTTTTAAAAGGCTAAAAATGAATTTCTTTAACTTTTCACTAAAATAATTCTAAAAATTAAAATAAAAATAAGAAAAATATGAAACTTGTTTCTCTAGGTTCCCTGACCTCAGAGAGTTTTTTTTAAAAATATAAAATTGAATTTTAAACTTTTGAAATATCTTACAATTAATTAAAACTCAAAAAATAAAAATAATTCTAATAACTAAAATAAACTTCAAAAACTCATGAAATTTGGTCCAAGTGGTCCTCTAGTCTAGGTTTACCTCCAGCAAAAATTTTAAAGTAAAATAGTTTGTTTTGATCAAGGAAGTTTAACTAAAACCTCTATTTTTGCATTAAAATAAATATATAAATTAAATTGAAATTTAAAAAATCACATTTTCTCCTCTGATGTTTTAATTATCTCATTAGTAAGGTAACATGAAAATTCCCAAGTAATTTGAATTGAATTTAAGAGATTATGAAGTGATAATCCCCAAGGGCAAAGTTGTAATTTTAAGGGTTTATATTTAGGTTTAATATAAGAGTAAAATGGGCAATTAATGATCCTAAATGATATGATTGGATGTTTGAGACATTAAAGGAAAAAAATAGTAGAAACCAACTTTAATTTTGTCATATCAAAACTAAATATTTGAATTTTGCTAATTAATTTTAATTTGGAAGATAATTAAACAAAATGATACTTATGGTTAGGGGTTAATCTTAAAGGTTAATAATCCACTAGCTCACACCCCTATTAAATGATAGCACAAAATTTTGATAAAGATCAATTAAAACCATTTAAATTTTTCTAAAAAGAATTACAAATGTATCCATCAAAATTTTAAAGGGCTTGGTAGCGAGCTAGGCTTAATCAATCTTGCTGAAAGAAGTTTAGCAAAGGAAAACATAATTAAATTCTAAATACCTGAAAACACTACAAGCCCCGAATCAAAATTTGACTAAGTACCCTAATAATCTTAATCAGTTCTTTAGGGTCTTCACCCACATAATTCTTAAATTAAATGATAAATGATGAATTGCCCTACTCTTAGAAATGATTAAAACATTGGTTCATTAAGCATAAATGAAAGGGATAAATCGTCTAATAACTATAATAAATCCAAAAGGACCTCAGGGATGTTCAAAAGTATTGTGAAATATCCTAGTTTCTCCTGGACCATTTCACAAGTCTTCTGGACACCTTATAGGACTATTGTATTTATTATATTTATTAAATGAAAATATCTCATAAATGAATAGGACCCACCGGGTTATGATCCAGGACTTGGTAGGCCTGTGACGAACATATCTATAAAGTGTTACTTTCCTATAACTATAAATGTTTATTGTAAAGGATACTAAAGTTTCTGGTGGATGAATGAGAAGACTCGCCTACACTTTTGTAAGTTTATAGCGCTTTCTTTTCCCATATTTTCTTTACAGAATTTTACTTTTCTTGCAATTTGCATGAAAAATAACAATGTCACCCTGCTTGAAAACTGAAACCTTTAGGATGGTCACAAAACCAAAACCAAAACTAAATTAAAAATCAAGATAAGATAAAATTCATCGCCACAACATTCAAAATATAAACCAACTCAAAATTTAATCACAAACAAAACAACAAAAAAATAAAATTATAACTAAATTAAAATGTCTCGTTGGATAATCGGGAATTCCTTGGATGAGGTAACCACGTGTTGTTAATAGGGTTTTCCACAGTCTGAATGAAAGTATGGAACTCATTAAGTTGAGTTTAGTAAATTCATTTGAACTGAGTGAATCCGATGAAAATAGCGGTGCCGGGATGATGGAACAGTGGGATCTTTACCGGTGTTGCTATAATCAACTTTAATAATCTCCTAATTAAATATTAAGACATCTCAATTTTAAATATTTCCATAACCTGACACGTCTCTCTTCTCCTCAATTGACACTTATTTAAACCAAACCTGCTACGATAAGAAGCTTGGAGCATGCAAAACCTTTCCTAAGTCTAAATAACAAACCATAGGACCTCGAGGTAGCTTGCCTAGTACAGCATAAATCCTCACCTTTTCTTTAGGCCTTTGCATAGCCTTATTGTGCAATATAAGCTCTAATTCTCTTAGGATTCTGAGGTTGTCGTCAGATACGAAATAAATCCTCCTGTCTTCCAGGTTGTTTGTATAATCGGGCATTATACAAACGTAATCCTTATAATTAATTGGCGGGATCGAAATTTAAATAGCTTAATTTCCAATATTTAAAGCCAAACTATAGGATAGTTTGGGAAGACATCAAGATTTTTCTTGAATCTATGTCCTTCCCCTAGCCTTCTATCCTTTGGATTCTGATAAAATAAAGCGTTCCAAAGTTTGAGCAATTCACCCATTGAATTTCTGACTATCACATTTTCTTGGAAAACTTTACCTTTGGAAGTCATGAATATAAATATTTCCTGATCTATATTAAGAGTTTTCTTAGGTTACTTCGGTTATCTAAGATGTAATTAACTATAAGGCTTGCCCTTATAGAAAACTTAAAGACCCCAGATTAATATAAACCCTATCTAATTCCTTCATATTAGGTAGGGGAAATTGTCGGTAAAAAATGGTTCGCAGATCAAACAGATGTCATAAATTCTTTAGTTTATTTGATCAAGCTTCACCACGAGCCACGTACTTATTCTACAGGATAAATACATGTCTTGCGGCAAAATGCTTGATTATTTAAACTATTATTTATATGAGATCGGTTTGAATTCATATTTTTGAAAACAAAATTATTAATTTCAAAATCCATATATATATATATATATATATTAAATTAGATCAATTTTCTATTTTATAAAATTAAAACCCTTTTCAAAACACCCAAAAACATATTTTTCGATAAACAAAATTTAAAATGACAGACAGTTTTCTGGCGACTCCGCTGGGGATTAAGTTTCTCTCTTCATTAAGATCAGAAAATATTATATTCATATATCGGTAATGTGCTCATATCCCTCATGAGCCAGATTACCATTCTTCCGTCGACATACTTCACCCATTTCTTTCTTGGGAAAGTGTGATCAACTCCTCTAGATTTCAGGACCGTCTGTTTAGTCACTCCTAAACAGAAGGGTTCAGAAGTCCCTAGGTTTTCCTTTTTGATCTTGTGGTGTCGGACCCCCAATAGGTGTGTCAGTGAGCAAATCTCGATAGGGCAATCTGTGCTGTGAAAGGGACCTCCAATGAGGTCCCATACTTCACCTCTTTTCTGTGCCTTTCGAGTTCAATCCTATCTTTGGCGGCACCCACTCTTCTTTAAACCTTAAAACTCCTTTTAACCAACAAGTGAAAATCTAAAAAAAATTAAAAAATAAAAAAAAATGAAATAAAAAGATAATAAAATGGAATGAAATTTTTCCCAGTTTACAGAACAACCTTATTCATAGTGTTTGCACTATGATGACAAGGTTTTTGGCCCTCGCCAACCTTTGGAATGCTTCACCTGACAGTTAAAGATGTCAACCCCTACACTGACTTTCTCCTGCAACTTGCCTTCTGATGCCTGAATATTTATGTTTACGATTTATATATGAAATTTATGATTTATAATATGTCATTCTACGCAAGTATACGTATCGTTTATCAAGTAATATATGACTTTCTGATTAAGCCCCGAGATATCAAACCCACAGGGAAATGTGTAAAAATTTAAAGAAATAAGAAAAATAATCTTTTACTTTTTTAATTGATTTTTGCAAGTATGTTTTAAGGTTTTAATTTGGAAAAGTTTTTTTTGATATTTTTAATAACAAGTTTAAGCAAGAAATGAAATTATCAATACTCTAAACACGATATAAAAGTTATAAGAATCAAATATCTTTTTCTTTCTTCAATGAATCAGTAATAACTATGGAATTTTATGTTGTGGAAGTATTCAAATGTATTGTGCCAAATAGGAGCAATTATATTCTTTACCCTTACTTGGTTCTATAAAGAAAATTGGTTAATTTAAAATTTTCAAATTTTGTAGATGGGTTAGGCAGGGAAGATACCAGCTCTCACTCTAGAGTTCCCTCTATTCCCTCCACCTGGGGGCTAACATCTCATAACAAAATTTAAAATAACAAACCAAATTAGGAGGCTTTAGCCTGTCACTCTAAATTCCTCTAATTTTACTCCCCAATAAAGCATATCTCCCTATATATTTGCATTTAATCATATGGACTACAAATCTCACCCATATAATTGCATGTGATTCTTTCAAATTGTTGTTTGAGACAATAACACATTGGATCTTACATAATCTTACAACAAATTTTAACATCTTAATTGGCCAAATCAAGAAGTAAATTAAGTTCAAGGAATTGAATCATCACAATTTATTCCAGCATTAAACACTTATACTTTCCACAATATTACTTCCATAATTTAATTACTTCATCATCTAAGAAATAAAAAGATAAACTAAACTACTCAGATTTTATGAAGTAAACACAAACAAAACTTGATATTAAAGCATAAAACATAATGAAAACACAACAATCTTACTTAAAAAATAAAATGTAAAAACAAAGATAAATACTTATTTGAAAATCCTCTTCACCAGACTCTAGAAGTTCCTTTGGAATTTTGCTTTCCACAATACAACTCTAAAGAGGTTGGCACCCAACTCTGGTGACTTTAATAAAGACTTTAAACTTTAATAAAAACTAGATATATGGATAAAAGAAGATTGGTGAGAAGAAGGCTTCACACCAACCCTTTTTCCTTTCTTACTCTCTACTCTCTACTATAGAAAAAAAACTCTAAAACTTAACAAACTCTAATAACACACTCTGAATAATAACACTCTCTACACCACAATAACAACACCCACTTGCAAATTATGAGGCTTCATTTTAATAATTTTCCAAAAGGTTCTTTGGTGTCTCTTCAAACCATGTCCATATTCAATGTATCTACCAAAAGATGCATCCCTTATTTCAAGTTTTCCGCCCAAAGGAAGTTAAGGAAGTTACCACCAAACGTTGCTTCAAAGACCCCTAGAAAATGGTGCCAAAATTCATTTAAATTTGACTTTTAACTGTGGCGCTTAAGCACCGGCACTTTGGCGCTTAGGCACTAGAGGTAAAATTTCTTAAACTTCATAATTTTACTCTAAATTTGGTCCTTCTTCGCTCCTTTCATCATACCTGCAAGAAAAACACAAAATACCTTCCATTAAAGTGTAACATCATCAAAATCCCCCAAACTTAAAATGTTACTTGTCCTCAAGTGACCCTTAACCATAAAAAATTTTAACATGAAAATTATGTAAATGAGTTTCTTTAGGAAGGTTTCAAAATTTTATTCTAGAAATGAAATAATCCAATTTAGAAAAAAATTTAGTAAATAAGACCAACTTAAAGTTTAGAAAGTTTTCAAGTAAAGGATAATGAAAATTTAGGTTTCTATCTAATTCAGAAATACTTGTAGATTTTTCAAAATATAAGATTCAAACATTTTATTTTTCTCACTTAAAAATTTTAATTGAGAATAATTTTACTTACTATATTTAAGATTTTCTCAAACCTTATATTTTAAACTTTAGGTATGAAACCAATTTTTTATTAGGCCCTTAAATCCTCAAGCTTCTCCTTCCTTTTCATATACTATTTTTCCTTTTTTCTTTTTTTCTTTTCTTTTTCTTTTTATTTCTTTCCTTTCTTTTTTTTCTCTTTTTTTTATAAGGTAAGGATTAGTATATTTGGATAGGCCTTTAATGATTTTGAATTCCACTCTTCCATTTAAAATAAAATGTTTGATATTTATCTTTCACTTAAAAATCATAATAATAGTGTTGAAAATTATTCTTCAATAAAAGAAATTTAAGCTTTTTTTTAAAAAACGTTAATTCTTCTATTCATCCAAAAATACAACATTTCTTACTAAAGATAGTTTAACTATATTTAACATTTCTTTATTAAGAACATTTTAACTTTAAATTTTTCATTATTACTATAAATTTTAACTAAATTCTTTTATTCATTTCTATATTCAAATGTTTTTTTCCCCTAATATAACTTCATATACATAATTATTTTCAATCAAAAATCAAATTTATTTTAAGCATTCTTGAGAACAAATAAAATTTAAGGTTTTTTTGTTGAAAAATTTAGTTTTTTAAATTCCCCCCGAACTTTAATTTTTGGTCAGGATAAAAACATTTAAGCATAAGAAATGATACATAAGTGAGAATTAAAAACTAAAATAACATGCTTACAAGAATTTCAATATCCTAAATATGCAAGTATAACATCTTTAAAGATAAACAAGAGTAAAAAGAAACTAAATTCAGTTTTTCATAAAAGAAAATTTTCAAATGACTTCTACTGTAGTGGAGGTTTTCAATGTAAATGCACACCAACTTAACATAACTAAAATCACAACAATAGTAGATTATTGGTAGTAGATTTTGAAAAGTTTAAACATGCAATTTTCAAATAGTGGTTTTTAATAGTGTTCTAAATTTTCTAACAAATTTGGAATTAATTTATACTCTATTAAAAATTTAAACACTAAATACACATTAAAACTTTTACTAGTACACACATATCACAAACTACAACATAAAACATTAATTTATAATAAAAACATCTTAATGTGCATGAAAAGAAATAGTCCAATTATGATCTATACAAAATCAGAGTTCATATCATAAATACATCACACAAAAATTAAATATCACATCACATATAAAAATACCAAAATAAAAACATAACTACACATAAGAAATCACAAATCAAAATAAATTAAACACAACAACTCTAATCATCATTCTCATCATCATCTTCTTCAGCCCAGTCTCTAGATGGCACATAAGGTATATAAAGTGGATGAGGGGGCATCTCAGTACTATGATCACCTCTAATCACTTTATCCATGTACTGCTGGTAATTCTCCTCATATTCATCATGCTTAATAATATACCTTTCAATATTTTCATTTTTACCATCCATATCTCTAACATGTTCTCTGGTAAGACTCACTTTCTTCAAAATCTTCTTCAATAGTCCAGTTTGTGAATCACTACATGATGATGCTCTAGTAGTAGTGGTACGTGAAGTAGAAGCAGCAGAAGCAGAAGCAGAAGCAGTGGAAGTTCTAAATCCTCCTCTCCAGCCAAACTCTGAATGTACAGTGTAAGCACCAACGTTTACATTGGTAATAGGTCTCAATGGCTAAAGAACCTCCTCCTATGTTTCAAACTTAACAGCAGATCGCTCACAAATTGAATGAATTAAGGATGGAAATCCCATACCTTAAGTAGTAGAAGATCTGGCACAGTTCATCACAAAGTAAAAAATAATAACCCCTACATCAATAAGCTTTCCCAACTAAATACAATGATTCAGAACTGTTCTCTCTCTCTTGTAACTTCACTAGTATGACTTGAAGGCAACAATTTAGAGGAGATAAAGTAATGTCATACATTTGAAATGATATTCAACTTGGAGGCCTGAAAATTTACTCTTCTTTCATTTATTATCGTCCATAAAACATTTCCATCAGTCAGAAATGATATAATCTCATCTAATTCCCCTTCAGTAGGATGATAATTAGTGTAAAAACAAAACACCACAGGAGGCAAGTGGTAAAATACATTGATTACCGCAGGTGAAAAATGTACTTGTTCACCTCTAACCATCACCAAATTTTCTTCTGTTGCAGGCACGTTTGCATAAAACTCTCTGATCACAGAAGCAATAGGGACAGTGGAGAAGTAACAGTGATTCTCCCAATTTCTTCTAGTAATCATCTCTTCAATAACCTCTCCAGGTTTACTAAACACTCATTCTGGAATCAATTTGCGTGACGACTGTGCGTCTACATATCGATCCTCAGCTCTTGCACTAACAAATTTGTTGGAATCAAAATTCACTTTATCTTTTGATCGCTTTAACTTTGGAGCCATCTCTTAAAAAAAATCGCAAAAATTTACCATAAATTACAAAATCAAACTAAACTTGCTAATTTAACTTCCAAAGGTAATTTCCACTAAATCCAAGCAATTTTTCATGCTTTTCTCAAATTTCACCATAAATAATGATCTTAAGATTTTTCAATAATGCACTCAAAATATATGGTGAAAATAAAAAAATTTTATTTAAGAGTAGTACTCATATCTCAAGGAATTCAAATCTGACAAATCTCGTTAAAATTGGCTCTTAATTGATCCAACTTAAGGATGCCCTAAATCCTATTTCGTGACTTTGAGAGGTTGAGGGTGTCGGGAGGTGTTAAAAATGTAAATTTTTGGATTTTTATCTGCAGAAAATTAGTTTTTGCGAACCGGAGCTTAAGAGCGGGGCTTCAGCGCTTAGCCGCGAATTCTAGCGCTTAAGCGCCTAAGTTCTGGCACTTAGCTGCCAGCATTCTTATTTTCACAATTAATTTAAAAATTCACTAAATCCCTTGGTTAATCACCCTAAATCACTTTAAATGATAATTTCTCCCTTCTAAACTTTTCTAATTCTCCAAAGAAAGTTAATTTTCCATCAATTCTAAACAAATTTCACACAAACACAAACTTTCATTAAAAATAATCACACTTAATACATACTAAAAATTTATATCCAAATATTTTGGATAAAATTTCCCAATACAAAATAATTCAAATATATCAAAACAAAGATAATTTTTTACATTATTAAGATGTAATAAACACACATTAAAGTTCAATAAAACACAAACATATAACACTAGACACTAAACACTTAACACATCAAACCACAATACTAGACTATACTCAAATTAATTACAATCTCCATTAGGTTGAATGTATCCAAAACCACCATTAGTTCCATTTGAACCATCTGGAATATAGATCTGATAAAACGGGTGATGGTTAAAAACTCTTACGTCTTCCTCTTCTAACCATTTGTTTTTTAGAAACATCGCCTTATCTGCTTCTTCCACATGACTTGTATGACTGAATTACATTTTAAGTTGCCATCCCATATGCGCTAAATGAGCATTAGTTTTATTTTCCTTTACTTCAATTGACTCCACGTTGGCTTCAATCTTCACAATTCTTTCTGCAATACCTTGAATACTAACTGCTAGGAATCCGTTATATAACTCTTGCGCACTTTCACTGATAAATTTCTTCTTGTTGGCTTCCTCCTTCTTCTTAATTTCACTCTCCCAAGAAGACATTTTTGCACTCAAAATACTCTTCTTAAGACTCAAAAATGGAAATATGGACTGGGGCAAGTGTTTATCTTAATCCAGGGTTTTTTTTATAGACATCGGAAGTGCTAAAACTGACTCTAGACGTTTTAAAACTCCAAAATAACTCCCAAAACCATTTCCCCACTAATTTGGCTTCTATAAATTCATTTATCACATTTTTCTTAACTGCGGCGCTTAAGCGCCAACCAAGCGGCGCTTAAGCGCTAACCAAGCGGCGCTTAGCCGCCAGTGCACATTTTTCACAGGTCTGCCAAATCCAAATTTTTCATTCTGACTCTTTTAAGTCATCCTTTAACGACAAAAAAAAACACCACTATAACTATTCTCTTCAAAATACTACCACATAATCATAAAAACAAACCAAACAAGCCACACAAAGCAAACATAAAGCAAAGCACACCTATAACTATAAAGTAAAGCACATCGATAACCATAAACCAAAGCACACTGATAACTATGGGTTGCCTCCCACAAAGCTCTTAGTTTAATTTCTTTGGCCTAACATACCGAGAACTTATTCTGAGTGACCCAACATCAAATTCTCATCAGAATTAAGTTGATTGACTGAAAAATAAGGTTTAAGTCTATGACCATTAACATTGAATATTTTTCCAGTCTTAGGATCTTGAATATTCACAGCTCCATAAGAATAAACTTTTATCACAATAAATGGACCCATCCATTTGGACTTAAGTTTTCTAGAAAAAATTTTCAGCCTTGCATTATACAATAAAACGTTTTGTCCAGGCTCAAGATTTTTAGTAAGAATCTTCCGATCATGCCATAACTTCATTTTATCTTTATAAATCTTAGCATTTTCATAAGTTTCATTCCTTATCTGTTCAAGCTCGTTTAATTGCCATAATCTCTTCTCAGCAACATCCTTTAAATTATAATTGAACTCTTTAATAGCCAATATACTTTATGCTCAAGTTCAACAGGGAAATGACAAGCTTTTCAAAAAATTAGCCTATATGGGGACATCCTTATAGGAGTTCTGTAAGCAGCCCTATAATCCCACAAAGCATAATCTAGTTTGATTGACCAATCCTTTATGTTTGGATTAACAGTCTTTTCCAATATTCTTTTAATTTAACGATTGGATAATTCAACTAAATCACTTGTCTGCGGATGATAAGCAGGAGCAATGCGATGGTTAATATGAAATTTCTTTACAAACGTCTCCATAATTGCATTTCTAAAATGAATTCTTCCATTTGTTATGATTACACTTGCTATTCTAAATCTACAAAATATATTCTTTTTTTAAAACTTTGCAACACTTTGAGCATCACATTGAGGTAAAGAAACAGCTTCAATCCATTTGGATTAATAGTCTACTGCTATTAAAATATAGATCTTTCCAAAAGTTGGTGTAAATGGTCCCATGAAATCTAATCCCCAAACATCAAATATTTCAACTTCCAACATATAACTGAGGGGCATCTCATTTCTTCTAGAAATATTACCTACACACTGTCATCGATCACAATTTTTAATATATGCATTAACATCTTTAAATTTGTAGGCTAATAAAATCAAGATTGTAAAATTCTATAAGCAGTTCTATCAACTCCAAAATGTCCGCCATAATTAGGATTATGACATTTTTGAATAATTTCATAAGTTTTTTCTAAAGGCACACATCTTTGGATGATCAGATCCTTTCCTTGTTTATATAAAAATGGGTCATCCTAAAAATAAGTTTTAGCATCAGATAAAAACTTCTTCCTTTCCTGGTATGTAGAACCATATGGCATAATATCACTTACAATAAAATTTACAATGTCGGCATACCATGGAATACACCATTCATTAATAGTGAACAACTTTTCATCGGGAAAATGTTTATTAATTTATTCAGTATCACTAAATGATTTTTCAGTTTCAAGCTTGGATAGATGATCAGCAATTTGATTATCGGCACCCTTCCTATCTACTATCTCAAGATCAAATTCTTGCAAAAGAAGAATCCATCTAATCAATCTCGGTTTTGCATCTTTCGTCTTCATTAAATATTTGATTACAGAATGATCAGTATGCATTACACATTTAGTTTCAATTAAATATGATCGATATTTATTAAAAGCAAATACTATAGCTAATAACTCTTTCTCAGTAGTGGTATAGTTAATCTGTACTTCATTAAGAGTTTTACTAGCATAGTAAATTACTTTGAAAATTTTATCATATTTTTGACCCAAAACAGCACCAATATTATAATCACTAGCATCACACATTAATTCAAAAGATTTTTCCCAATTTGGTGAAATTATAATAGGTGCAGTGATTAATTTTTCTTTTAATGTTTTTAAAGATTTTAGGCATTCATCATCAAAATAAAAAATTACATCCTTTTCCAATAAACGACATAAGGGTTTTGAAATTTTTGAAAAGTCTTTAATGTAACGCCTATAAAAACCAGCATGTCCCATAAAACTTCTAGTTCCCTTTACATTTGTTGAACAAGGTAAATTAGAGATAACTTGAATTTTTACAGGATCTACCTTTAAACCTTTTTCTGAT
Source organism: Papilionanthe hookeriana x Papilionanthe teres (assembly GCA_022702705.1). Classification (NCBI taxonomy): domain Eukaryota; kingdom Viridiplantae; phylum Streptophyta; class Magnoliopsida; order Asparagales; family Orchidaceae; genus Papilionanthe; species Papilionanthe hookeriana x Papilionanthe teres. The sequence goes on along the minus strand of CM040421.1, from coordinate 125,124,652 downwards.
ATTCTATGTCCTAATACAATTCCTCCTGCTACCATAAATTGGGATTTTTTCCAATTAAAGACCAAATTAGCTTCTTCACAACGTTTTAGAACTTTAGATAAATGTTCTAAACATGATTCAAATGAATTTCCAAACACTGAAAGGTCATTCATAAAAATTTCAATCCCTTTTTCGATTAAATCACATAAAATAGCCATCATACATCTCTGAAATGTAGCAGGAGCATTACATTAACCAAAAGGCATTCTTCTGAAAGCAAACGTACGATAAGGACTGGTAAACGTTGTTTTCTCTTGATCCTCAGGGGCAATTTAATTTTGGTGGTACCCAGTATATCCATCCAGAAAACAAAAGTATTTATGTCCTGCCAGTCTATCCATCATCTGATCTAGAAACGGGAGTGGAAAATGATCTTTCCTTGTAGCAAGATTTAATTTTCTATAATCAATGCATATTCGCCACTCTGTAACTTGTCTTATTGGTATAATCTCATTTTTCTCATTAACAGTCAGAATTACTCCTCCTTTCTTAGGAACATAGTGAATAGGACTCACTTATGCACTATCTTGAATAGGGTAGATGATCCCAGCATCCAACCATTTTAAAATTTCTTTCTTAACAACATCTTTCATAATAGGATTTAATCTCCTTTGAGGTTTAGCCCTAGGTTTACAATTATCTTCTATACAGGTTCTATGCATACAAATTGAAGGACGGATTCCTTTAATATCAGCTATCGTCCATCCGAAGGCTTTCTTGTACTTCTTTAAAACTTCAAACAAACTCTCTTCTTCTATTTTAGTTAATTGAGAGGAAATTATCTCTGGAAAATTTGAGGACTCACCTAGAAAAATATGCTTCAAATGATCAGGAAGCAACTTTAATTCAAGTTCAGGAGGTTTTTCAATTGATGGACCAAAAGATTCATCTTTTTCAGTTATGTCCAGTGGTTCAAATTTTTCATGAACATAATATAGTCTTTCCTCATTAAAATCTTCAAAATGATGTAACTCCTCTTCTAGCTTATATTCTAATTCTTATCTTTCAGGTTTCTCTTCATAATGATATTCACTCAAATACTTGATAACATCCATTGTATAACATTCATCATCTTTACCTCTTGTAGAATATTTCATAGATTTTGAAAATTTGAATGTAACAGTCTGATCATTAACTCTCATTGTTAATTCCCCTTTTTGCACTCTATCATTGCTCTGCCTGTGGCTAGGAAAGGTCTTCCTAAAATTATAGGCATCTTTTTATCTTCCTCCATATCCAGCACAATGAAATCAACAAGAAAGATAAATTGATCCACTTTTACCAAAACATCTTCTATAACTCCTTTAGGATATGTGATCAAATGATATGCTAATTGCTGAGTTACAGTAGTTGGAGTTATTTCTCCTAATCCCAGTCTTTTAAATATTGATAGAGGCATGACGTTAATGCTTGCACCCAAATCACATAAAGCTTTTCCATAAAATCTATCTCCGATTGCACATAAAATTGTGAAACTACTAGGATCTTTAAGCTATTCAGGAAGTTTCTTCTGAATTATTGCATTGCACTCCTCACTAAGTGCAACTGTCTCATTATCTTCAAACTTCCTTTTTTGGTTGAGAATATCCTTCTTAAATTTTACATAGCTTGGCATCTGTTTTAAGGCTTCAGCAAATGGAAGTTTGATTGTTAGGTTCTAAAATATCTCCAAGAATTTTGAAAATTGCTTATCCAATTTTTGCTGATGAAGTCTTTGAGGAAATGGAGGTGGTGGTTTTTCTAAATCTTCCTTAAGTGGATAAATAGGTCTTAACCTTTCTGAGCATCCTCTTTTGGTTCTTCAATCTCTTCTTTCTCTACTTCAATTTCTTTTTCAACTCTACCTTCCAACTCTCTTCAACTCCTCAGTTGAATTGCTTTTACATGCTCTTTATTCTTATCTCTTGGATTTACTTCAGTATTACTTGGAAGCATACCTTGGAATTTTTTATTTATGTATTGACAATCTGTCCCAATTGATTTTCAATATTTCTTATTGTAGCTCCTTGACTTTGCAATTGATTTCCCATTTGTAACACCACTTCTTCAATAGACAACTTCTTCTCCTTAAATTGTGAAGCATTGTTATAACCTGGAGGATAGGCTGGTCTATAATTATTATTCCCTTGGTTATTCCAGTTTCCAAATGGGTTTACTTGATTATTTCCCCATTGTTGATTAATATTACCCTGATTATTGGTATTCCAATTAAAGTTTGGATGATTCTTCCAACCTGGGTTATAATAATTAGAATAAGGGTTATTAGGCTTACTTATAGCATTCATAGTTTCTGGTGAAGTATGAGAATCAACCATTTGACTTAATGAATTTTCTTCAATCATGGCAATTGGCTGAGAAAAATTCATTCTAAATTGGTCTATCTTCCTTGAAATTGCAACAACTTGATTTGCTAACATCGCAAAAGCATCATTTTCATGAATATTGGTTATTTTTTACAATTTAACCTTTCAGAAGGCCATTGAAAATTATTAGTAGCCATTTCTTCTATCAAAGCATAAGCATCAGTAAATTGTTTAGACATCAGCGATCCTCCTGCAGCAGCATCGATAATAGATCTAAGAGATCCAAAATCCATTATAAAAAGTTTGAATTATTAACCAATCTGGTGTCAAATGATGTGGACATTTCCTAATGAGATCTTTAAATCGTTCCCATGCTTCATATATATATTCTCCTTCAAACTGACAAAATAATGTAATATCATTTTTAAACTTCGCAGTCTTTTATGGTGGAAAATATTTAGCAAGGAATTTTTGTGCTAAATTGATGCACCTAAAATATATAGTATTTTTATGCACATTTTTATACCTATTTTTGATGATATTGCACTTTAAAGGAAGGTATTTTGTATTTTTCTTGCAGGTATGATGAAAATGAGTGATTATGATGAATGGAGCAAAATTGGATCAAATTTGGAGCAAAAAAATGAAAAATGAAAATTTGGGCACTGGCGGCTCAGCGCCGCTTGGCCGGCGCTTAGCCGCCATAGTTAAAAATCGAGTTTATTTTAAATTTGGTGTCATTTTCAAAGGGGATGAGATGCAACTCTTGGTGTTAACTACCATAACTTCCTTTGGGCGGCAAGTTGGAATGAAGGGGTGCAATCTTTGGTGGATACATTGAATCTGGACACATTTTGAAGAGACACCAAGGAACCTTTTGGTTTAATATAAAAAGAGAGCCTTAGGAAAAATTAAGGGGCTCTTCCCTTGCATTTTGAGGGCTTTTCCTTTGCATTTTGAAGAAAGTTTTAAATAGGAGTAGGGGTAGAGAGTAGAAAAGGGAAATGGGTAGGATTGAAGCCTTCTTCTTTCCACTTCTTTTCTTTCCTTTAGTTTAGTTTTTATTGAATTCTGAAGTCTGTATTCTGAGTCATCAGAGTTGGGAGACTTGCTCTGAGGAGTAGTTTAGTGAAGAGTCAAAGTTTCAGAGGAACTTTCTAAGTCTAGTGGAGAGGATTTTCAGATAAGTGTTTACATTTATTCTTAGATTTAGTTTTTAATTAATACTTGTCTTTGTTTGTTGTTTTTCATATGGTTTTTAATTTCAAATCAATGTGTTTTTGTATTTTCTCAATGTATTCTGAATAGTTTACTTTATCTTTTCTTTCTTAAATGAAGAAGTAAGTAATTCATGAAGAATTGTTGTGGAAAGTATATGTGTTTAAAGTTGGAATAAGTTGTAAAAATTGATTATATAAACTTTGTTTACTTCTTAATTTGGCCTGCTAAGATGTATAATTTGTGGTGAGATTATGTACGATCCAATACGGTATTGTCTCGTAAAAGTTAGAACGAATCATATGCAATTATATGGGTGAAAATTGTAGTTCATATAATTGAATGTAATATATTAGAAGATGTTTTAAAAGGGGAGTAAAATTAGAGGATTTTTAGTGTGACAGGATAAAAGCCTCTAATTTGGTTTGAAATTTTAAATTTTGTTATGAGAAGTTAGCTCCCAGGTGGAGGGCATTGAGGAAACTCTAGAGTGAGAGCTGGTATCTTTCCTGCCTAACCATGTTCAAAATGAAAAAATTTCAAATTAACCAATGTTCTTTATAGAACCAAGTAAGGGTAAAGAATACATTTGCTTCAATTATTTACAACAAATTTAAATACTTCCACAACAATTTTTTCATAATTATTACTACTTCATAAAAGAAAGAAAAAGGATATTCTAGTTAATAGTATTTTTCATACCGTGTTTACAGTTATTATCATATAAATTTCTTGTTTGACTTTTATAAGAAAATTTAAAGAGTGAAATCAACTATCAAACTTTTCAAAATCAAAACATATTTTCAAAAGCCAATTAAAAAAGTAAAAAGATAATTTTCTTATTTCTTTAAAGATTTATCACTTTCCTTGTGGGTTCGATATCTCGGGGCTTAATCAGAAAGTCCTATATTACTTGATAAACGATACGTATACTTGCGTAGTATCCCATATTATAAAATTATAATTTTCATATCTAAATCATCAGCATATATATTTAACAGCCGACCAAGTTTTTTGTACACATATATTTATCAGGGATCAAGTTTATGGTGCCGTTGTCGGGGAAAGAAATTAATTAAAATTAAGAAATTTTAAATTTTTGCTTTTCTTTTTTTGTTAGTGTGTTGTGTTTTGTTTTGTTTTATTGTTGTATGCGTAGTTCAGGTTCTGAGGGACCTGTGCCTTACGATTCTAAATTAGAAAGAACTATCAGAAAAATAAAAAAAATTTAAAATACAGAAAAAGATAAAAATATTCAAGAAATGGAAAATCATCAAGATCAAAATGTTGGCATCCAAACAAAATTAAGACCTTTAAGAGATTATGTTATCCCTACAGTGGATGAACTTCATTGTAGTATTCAAAACCCTGCTGTAGCTGCTAATTCTTTTGAGCTTAAACCTGCTATTATCCAAATGGTGTCTAATAATCAGTTTGGGGGTACAACAACTGAAGATCCTAATTTGCATCTTGCTAATTTTCTAGAGTTGTGTGCTACTTTTAAATATGATGGTGTTCAAGATGATGCTATTAGAATTAGTCTTTTTCCTTTCTCACTAAGGGATAAAGCTAAAATATGGTTACATTCGTTAGCATCTGGATCAATTAGAACTTGGGGTGAACTATCACAAAAATTCCTTGCTAAATATTTTCCACCATCTAAGACTGCTAAGTTGAGAAATGATATTACATCTTTTTGTCAGTTTGAAGGGGAATCAATATATGAAGCATGGGAAAGATTTAAAGATCTCCTCAGAAAATGTCCACATCATTGGATACCAGATTGGTTAATAATTCAAACTTTTTATAATGGATTAGTTGGATCTCTTAGATCGATCATCGATGATGCTGCTGGTGGATCATTAATATCTAAACCATTTTCTAATGCTTATGCTTTAATTCAAGAAATGACTAATAATAATTTTCAATGGCCTTCTTGAAGGTTAAATCCTAAAAAGGTAGCAGTTTTTTTGAAAATGTTGCTTTTACAATATTAGCAAATCAAGTTGCAGCTGTTTCAAGAAGATAAACCAATTTGGGATGAATTTTTCTCAGCCACATTCCATGATTGAAGAAAATTCATTAGGCCAAATGGTTGATTCTTATTCTTCACCAGAAACTTTGAATGCTATAAGTAAGCCTAGCAACCCATATTCCAATTATTATAACCCAGGTTGGAAGAATCATCCAAATTTTAACTAGAATACCAATAATCAGGGTGGTGTTAATCAACAATGGGGGAACCACCAAGTAAACCCATTGGGGAATTGGAATAACCAAGGAAATAATAATAATAATAATAGATTAACTTATCCTTCAGGATATAACAATGCATTACAATTAAAGGAGAAGTTGTCTATTGAAGAAGTGGTGTCAAATATGGAAAATAAATTACAAATTCAAGGAGCAACCATCAGAAATATTGAAAATTAAATGGGACAAATTGCAAATGCTTTAATTAATAGATCCCAAGGAATGCTTCCAAGTAATACTGAATTAAATCTAAGAGAAAAGAATAAAGAACAAGTAAAAACAATTTAACTGAGAAGTGGAAGAGAATTGGAAGATAGAGTTCAAAAAGAAACTAAAGTAGAGAAAGAAGACATTGAAGAACCGAAAGAGGACGCTCCGAAAGGTTTGGAAAGACTTTTTTCTCCACTTAAGTTTGATTTTTAAAAACCACCACCTCCATTTCCTCAGAGACTTCGTCAACAAAAGTTAGATAAGCAATTTTTAAAATTCTTGGAGATATTTAAGAAGCTTACTATTAATATTCCATTTGTTGAAGCCTTAGAACAAATGCCAAGCTATGCGAAATTTATGAAGGATATTCTTAACAAGAAAAGAAAGTTTGAAGATAATGAGATTGTTGCACTTAGTGAGGAGTGCAGTGCAATAATTCAGAAAAAGCTTCCTGAAAAGCTTAAAGATCCTGGTAGTTTCACAATTCCATGTTCAATCAGAGACAGAATCTATGGAAAAGATTTATGTGATTTGGGTCAAGCATTAACCTTATGCATCTATCAATATTCAAAAGACTGGGACTAGGAGAAATAACCCCAACTACTGTAACTCTGCAATTAGCATATCGTTCGATTACATATCCTAAAGGAGTTACAGAAGATGTTTTGGTTAAAGTAGATCAATTTATTTTTTCTGTTGATTTCATTGTGTTAGATATGGAGGAAGATAAAGAGATACCTATAATTTTGGGAAGACCTTTCCTAGCTACAGGTCGAGCCATGATAGATGTGCAAAAATGGGAATTAACAATGAGGGTTAATGATCAGACTGTTACATTTAATATTTCAAAATCGATGAAATATCTTGCTAGAGCTAAAGAAGATGAATGTTATAGGATGGATCTTATCAAATATTTGAGTGAATGTCATTTCAAATCAACTTATGAAGAGAAATCTGAAAGAGAAGAATTGGAACATAAGCAAGAAGAGGAGTTACTTGATTCTGAAGATTTTCAAGAGGATGATTTAAAGTATGTTCGTGAAAGTTTTGAATTGTTGGATTTGACAGAAAAAGATGAATCTTATGGTCCATCAATTGAAAAACCTCCTGAACTTGAGTTAAAAATGCTTCCTGATAATTTGAAGTATGTTATTCTAGGTGAATCCTCAACCTTGCCAGTTATAAATTCCTCTCAATTAACTAAAAAAGAAGAAAAGAGTTCTCTTGAAATTTTGAAGAAGCACAAGAAAGCCTTTGGATGGACAATTACTGATATTAAAGGAATCTGTCCTTCAATTTGTATGCACAGAATTCTTATGGAAGATAATTGCAATGCGCGGGCTGATCCCCAAAGGAGATTAAATCCTATCATGAAAGACATTGTTAAGAAAGAAATTTTAAAATGGTTGGCTGTTGGAATTATCTACCATATTTCAGATAGTGTATGGGTTAGTCATATTCATTGTGTTCCTAAGAAAGGAGGAGTAACTGTGACTGTTAATGAAAAGAATTAAATAATAATAACAAGGCAAGTTACAGGGTGGCGAATATGCATTGATTATAGAAAATTAAATCTTGCCACAAGGAAATATCACTTTCCACTCCCATTTCTAGATCAAATGTTGGATAGACTGGCTGGGCATAAATACTTTTATTTTCTGGATGGATATACTGGTTACCACCAAATTTAAATTGCTCACGAGGATCAAGAGAAAACTACGTTTACCAGTCCTTATGGTACGTTTGCTTTTAGAAGAATGCCTTTTGGTTTATGTAATGCCCCTGCTACATTTCAGAGATGTATGATGGCTATTTTTTGTGATTTAATTGAAAAAGGGATTGAAGTTTTTATGAATGACTTTTCAGTATTTGGAATTTCATTTAAATCATGTTTAGAACATTTATCTAAGGTTCTAAAACATTGTGAAGAAACTAATTTGGTCCTTAACTGGGAAAAATGTCAATTTATGGTAGCATGAGGAATTGTTTTGGGACATCGGATTTCAGAAAAAGGTTTGGAGGTAGATCCTGCAAAAATTCAAGTTATATCTAATTTACCTTGCCCAACCAATGTAAGGGGAATTAGAAATTTTTTAGGACATGCTGGATTCTACAGGCGTTATATCAAAGACTTTTCAAAGATTACAAAACCTTTATGTCGTTTACTGGAAAAGGATGTAATTTTTAATTTTGATGATGATTGCCTTAAAGCCTTTGAAACATTAAAAGAAAAATTAATCACTGCACCTGTAATAATTTCACCAAATTGGAAAAAACATTTTGAATTAATGTGTGATGCTAGTGATTATGTTATTGGTGTTGTTTTGGGTATCATAAGATTTTCAAAGTTATTTATTATGGTAGTAATACTCTTAATGAAGCTCAAATTAATTATACCACTACTGAGAAAGAGTTATTAGCTATAGTATTTGCCTTTGATAAATTTTGTTCATATTTAATTGGAACTAAATGCGTTGTGCATACTGATCATTCTGCTATCAAATACCTAATGAAGTAAAATGATGCAAAACCGAGTTGGCGCTTAGGCGCCGGAGTTACAAAAAACGTGAAAATGATAATCTAGAAGCCTAGATCGTGGGGAAGAGGTTATGGAAGTTATTTTAGAGTTTTAAAATGTCTTGGAGTAGTTTTAGCAATTCCCAAGTCTATAAAAAGAACCTGATTTAAGAGAAACACTTGCCCCAAGTCCTATTTTCATTCCTGAGTCTTAAGAAGAGTATTTTGAGTGCATCATGTCTTCCTAGGAGAATGAGATGAAGAAGAAGCAAGATTCTGACAAGAGTATGTTCATTAGTGATAGTGATAAAGAGTTATTCAATGGATTTCTAGTTGTTAGTATTCAAGGGACTGCAGAAATGATTGCAAATATTGAAGCCCAAGTGACTTCAATGGAAGCAAAGATCAATGAAACTAACTTACAGTTGGAGAACATGGGATGGCAACTCAAGATGCAATTCAGTCATTCAAGATACGTGGAAGAAGCAGATAAGGTAATGTTTTTGAAGAACAAATGGATTGAAGAAGAAGATGTAAGAATGAACAATTATCACCCGTTCTATCAGATTATATTTCAAAAGGGTCAAATAAGAATAATAGTAGTCCTTGATATAATCCGCCTAATGAAGAATGGAATTAAGTGTGCTTTATTTTTTATATTTTAGTGTGCTTATGTGTTTTGTTTAATATGTTTTGTGTTCTTATGTGTTTTGTTTGGTGTGTTTAGTGTTTATGTTTGAGTTTTTAATTATGCCTTATGATGTGATAGTTAAATCCTAGAGATGTAAACTTATCATTTTAAGATTAAGTCTCTTGAATTTAGAGAATTTCATCCTATGTATGTGGATAGAAATTCTAGGATTGTATTAAGTGTTATGTTTATTTTAATGAATATAAGTTTGTGTTTGTGTGAAATTTGTTTGGAATCGATGAATATTTAACATTTGAATTGGAATATTGGAAGATTTAATGGGAAGAGATAATTATTTTGAAGAGATTAAGGGTGATTAACGAAGTGGTTTAAAGCATATACCTTAATTGTAAAAATTTAGGTATTTGCGGCTAAGCACCAGATTTTGCGGCTAAGCGTCGAAGGGTTCGTGCTTAGGCACCAGTTTGCGAAAATTTTTTGCCACCGATTAAAAAACCATGAATCGTCATTTTTAACTCCTTTTTCATCTTCAACCCATCATTTTCACGCGATAAAGAGTCTAGGGCATCCTTAATATGGACCATTTAAGAGCCAATCTCAACAAAAATTTGTAGATTTGGATTCCTTGAGGTAAGAACACTACTCCTAAGTAAATATTTTTTATTTTCACCATGTATTTTGAGTACATTTTGAAAAATCTTAAAATCACTACTCATGGTGAAAATTTGAGAAAAAACTTAAGAAATTGCTTGGATTTAGTGGAAACATCTTTTGGAAGATAATTTAACAAGTTTAGCGTGATTTTGAATATTATGGTAAAATTTTCATGAATTTTTAGAGATGTCTCCAAAGTCAAAGTGCGCTAGAGGAAAGACGAAGTTTGATTCTGACAAATTTGTTAGTAGGAGGGCTGAGGAACGATACGTCGATGCATTGCAGTCACGTAAGTTGATTCCTGAAAGAGTGTTCAGTAAGCTAAGAGAAGTGATTGAAGATATGATTGCTAGGAGGAACTGGGAGAACTAATGTTGCTTCTCCGTTGTTGTTGTTGTTTCTATTGTTAAAGAAATCTATGCGAATTTGCCAGCATTAGAAGAAAATTTAGTGATGGTTAGGGGACAAGATGTGAACTTTTCTTCTGGGGTAATTAACACTTTCTATCAACTGCCTCCTGCTATGTTTTGTTTTTATTCTAATTTTCATCTTACGGAGGGAGAGCTAGATGAGATAATGGGATTTTTGACTGATGAAAAAGGATTGTGTAAAATAACAAATGATAGAAGAGTTAATTTTCTTGCTTTCAAATTAAATGCCACTTCTAAGGCATGGCATTATTTTATCTCTTCTAAACTATTGCCTTCAAGTCATACTAGTGAATTGAAGAGAGAAAGAGCTATTTTAAACCATTTCATTCAGCAAGGGAAGCCTATAGATACTGGAGCGATCATTTATGATTATATTGTGAATTGTGCCAGATCTACCACTACTACAGGTATGGGATTTCCTTCCTTGATTCATTCAATATGTGAACGGTCTGAAGTGAAATTTGAAACCTGGGAAGAGGTACTTCAGCCTTTGAAACATATCACCAGTGTAAACATAGGAGCTTACACTGTACATTCAGAATTTGGCTGGAGAAGAGGATTTGGTAGGGCTTCTGCTTCTGCTGCATCTACTTCACGTGCTTCATCATCTACTGATTCACAGACTGGTTTATTAAGAAAAATTTTGAAGAAAGTGAGTCTTACTCGAGAGCATCTGAAAGATATGGATGGTAAGATGGATAATGTGGAGAGATATATTGTTAAAACATGATGAGTATGAGGAGAAATATTAGCATTATTTGGATAGACTAATTAGAGGTGATCAGAGTGCTGAGATGCTCGCTCATCCATTTTACATACCTTATGTGCCATCCAGGGATTGGAACGAGCAGGATGATGATGATGAGGATGAAGAGTAGATGTATGTTGTTTGTTTTAGTTGTTGTGTTGTTGTGATGTGTTGTTGTGAACTTTGTCTAGTATTTTTTTTATGAATGTGTTGTGATGTGAACTCTGATAGTATGTAGATTGTAGTTGTACTATTTATCTGTTATGCATATTCAGATGTATTGTTGTTGGATTGATGTTTTATATGTTGCTCTGAGTGTAGTGTGTGTGGTAGTAAATGTTTTAATGTGTATGTTGTACTAGAGTTTTTTTAGGGTGTACTTTAATTCTAAAACTGTTAGGAGATTAGAGAACACTATAGAAACTACTATTTAGGAAACTACATGCTTAAAAACTTTACAAAAATCTACCACTACCATTTGCTATCTAGTATTAGTGTCATTTCAGTTGGTGTGTATATGCTTTGAAAACCTCCACTACTGTAGAAGTCTTTTGAAATTTTTACTTTTCTTGTTATAAAAAGAAAAAGTTTTGAAAAAATGAATTTGATTTCATTTTACTCCTGTTGTTTAAATTGTTATACTTGCATATTTAGGATATTTAAATTCCTGCAAGCATGTTATATTAATCTTTAATTCTCACCCATGTATCATTTCTTATGCTTAAATGTTTTATCCTAACTAAAAATTAAAGTTTGGGGGGAGGGAATTTAAAAAAAAACAAAAATTTTTCAAAAACCTAAAATCTTATTTGTTCTCAAGAAAACTTACAATAAATCTTAATTCTTGATTGAGAACAATTATGTATATGAAGTTATATTAGGGGAACAAAAATTTTGAATATAGAAATGAATAAAATAATTTAGTTGAAAATTTATAGTAATCATGAAAAACTTAAAGTTCAAATTTTCTTAGTGAAGAGATGTTAAATATAGCTATCTATCTTTAGAAAGAAATTTTATATTTTTCGATAAATAGAAGATTTGACTTTTATTCTTCAAATCTTAAATTTTTTTTATTGAAGAATTATTTTCAAATACTATTATTATGATTTTTAAGTGAAAGATATATATCTGACCTTTATTTTAAATTTAAGGGTGGAATTCAAAATCATTAAAGGTCTATCCAGATACAGTAATCCTTGCCTTAGAAAAAGAAAAAATAGAAAAAGACAAAAAAAGTGAAAAATAGTTTGTAAAAAGGGAGGAGAAGCTTGAGGATTTAAGGGTCTAATAAAAAATTGGTTCCATACCTAAAGTTTAACATATAAGTTCAGAGAAAATATAAAGCTTAAGTTTATAATATAGTAAGTAAAATTATTTTCAAATAAAGATTTTTAAGTGAGAAAAATAAGATGTTTGAATCCTATATTTTGAAGAATCTACAAATATTTCTGAATTATATAGAGACTTATATTTGTCATTTTTCTTTCCTTAAGAACTTTCTAAACTTTAAGTTGGTTTTATTACTGAATTTTTTTCTAAATGGGACTATTCCATTTCTAGTACAAAATTTTGTTATCTTCCTAAGAAACTCATTACATAATTTGCATGTTAAAATTTTTCTATAAGATTAACTGTCACTTAAGGACAAGTGACATTTTAAATTTGGAGGATTTTGATACACCTAAAATATATAATATTTTTTATGCACATTTTTATAGCTATTTTTGATGATATTACACTTTAATGGAAGGTATTTTGTGTTTTTCTTGCAGGTATGATGAAAATGAGTGATTATGATGTAAGGAGCAAAATTGGATCAAATTTGGAGCAACAAAATGAAAAATGAAAATTTGGGCACTGGCGGCTAAGCGCCACTGGGCCGGTGCTTAGCCGTCATAGTTAAAAATCGAGTTTAATTTAAATTTGGTGCCATTTTCAAAAGGGATGGGATGCAATTCTTGGTGGTAACTACCACAACTTCCTTTGGGAGGCAATTTTGAATAAAGTGGTGCAATCTTTGGTGGATACATTGAATCTGGACACATTTTAAAGAGACACCAAGGAACCTTTTGGTTTAATATAAAAAAAGAGTCTCGGGTAAAATTAAGGGGCTCTTCCCTTGCATTTTGAACGGCTTTTCCTTTGCATTTTGAAGAAAGTTTTAATTAGGAGTAGCAGTAGAGAGTAGAAAAGAGAAAAGGGTAGGATTGAAAACTTCTTTTTTCCACTTCTTTTTTTTCCTTTAGTTTAGTTTTTATTGAAGCCTAAAGTTTGTATTTCGAGTCATCGGAGTTGGGAGCCTTACTCTGAGGCGTAGTTTAGTGAAGAGTCAAAGTTTCAGAGGAACTTCCTAAGTCTTGTGGAAAGGATTTTCAGATAAGTGTTTACTTTTATTCTTACATTTAGTTTTTAATTAATACTTGTCTTTGTTTGTTGTTTTTCTTATGGTTTTTAATTTCAAATCAATGTGTTTTTTTATTTTCTCGATGCATTCTGAGTAGTTTACTTTATATTTTTCTTCCTTAAATGAAGAAGTAAGTAATTCATGAAGAATTGTTGTGGAAAGTATATGTTTTTAAAGTTGGAAGAAGTTGTAAAAATTGATTCTATAAACTTTGTTTACTTCTTAATTTTTCCTGTTAAGATATAAAATTTGTGGTGAGATTATGTAAGATCCAATGCGGTATTGTCTCATAAAAGTTAGAAAGAATCACATGAAATTATATTGGTGAAAATTTTAGTTCATATAATTGAATGCAATGTATTAGAAGGTGTTTTAAAAGGGGAGTAAAATTAAAGGATTTTTAGTGTGACAGGCTAAAAGCCCCTAATTTGGTTTGAAGTTTTAAATTTTGTTATGAGAAGTTAGCCACCAGGTGGAGGGAAATGAGGGAACTCTAGAGTGAAAGCTGGTATCTTCCCTGCCTAACCATGTTCAAAATGATAAAATTTCAAATTAACCAATGTTCTTTATAGAACCAAGTAAGGGTAAAGAATACATTTGCATCAATTTTTCACAACAAATTTAAATACTTCCACAAAAATGTTTTCATAATTATTACTACTTCATAAAAGAATGAAAAAAGATATTCTAGTTAATAGTGTTTTTCATACCATGTTTACAATTATTATCATATAAATTTCTTGTTTGACTAATCCCCAAACGTCAAATATTTCAACTTCCAACATATAATTGAGGGGCATCTCATTTCTTCTAGAAATTTTGCTTACACGTTGACATTTATCACAATTCTTAATATAAACATTAGCATCATTAAAAATTTTAGGCCAATATAATCCAGATTGTAAGAATTTATATGTAGTTTTATCAACTCCAAAATGTCCCCCATAATCAGAATTATGACATTTTTGAATAATTTTATAAGTTTCTTCTAAAAACACACATCTTTGAATAATCAAGGCATTTCCTTATTTAAATAAAAATAGGTCATCCCAAAAATAAGTCTTAGCTTCATATAGAAATTTCTTCCTCTCCTGGTATGTCAAACCATAGTGTAAAATATCATTAATAATAAAGTTTACAATGTCGATATACCACAGAACACACCACTCACTAACAACGAACAAGTTTTCATCAGGAAAATTTTCATTAATTTCTTCAGTATCACAGAGAGATTTTTTAGTTTCAAGCATGGACAGATGATCAACAATTTGATTATCAACACCCTTTTTATCTATTATCTCAAAATCAAATTCTTGCAAAAGAAGAATCCATCTAAACAATCTTGGTTTTTGATACATCTTCTTCATTAAATACTTAATCGCAGAATGATCAGTATGCACCACACATTTAGTTCCAATTAAATATGATCAAAATTTATCAAAGGAAAATACTATAGCTAATAACTCTTTCTGAGTAGTGGTATAATTAATTTGAGCTTCATTAAGAGTTTTACTAGCATAGTAAATCACTTTAAAAATTTTATCATATTTCTAACCTAAAACAGCTCCAATAGCATAATCACTAGCATCACATATTAATTCAAAAGGTTTTTCCCAATTTGGTCAAACTATAACAGGTGCAGTGATTAATTTTTCTTTTAAAGTTTTAAAAGCTTTTAGGCAAGCATTATCAAAGTTAAGAATTACATCTTTTTCCAGTAAACGGCATAAAGTTTTCAAAATTTTTGAAAAGTCTTTAATATAACGCCTTTAAAATCTAGCATGTCCCAGAAAACTTCTAATTCCCATTACATTAGTTGGGCAAGGTAAATTAGAGATCACTTCAATTTTTACAGGATCTACTTCCATACCATTTTCTGATATACGATCTCCCAAAATAATTCCTCCTGCTACCATAAATTAGTATTTCTCCTAGGTAATAACTAAATTAGTTTCTTCATAGCATTTTAGAACTTTTGGTAGACGTTCTAAACATGATTCAAATGAAATTCCAAACCCTGAAAAGTCATCCATAAAAACTTCAATTCCTTTTTCTATTAAATCACAGAAAATTACCACCATGCATCTCTGAAATGTAGCAGGGGCGTTACATAAACCAAAGGGCATTCTTCTAAAAGCAAATGTATCATAAGGACCGGTAAATGTTGTTTTCTCTTCATCCTCAGGAGAAATTTGAATTTGGTCGTAACCAGTTTATCCATCCAGAAAACAAAATTATTTATGCCTAACTAGTCTATCCAACATCTGATCTAGAAAAGGAAGTAGAAAATGATCTTTCTTGGTGGCAAGGGTTAATTTTCTTTAATCAATGCATATTCACCATGATGTAACTTATCTTACTGGTATTATTTCATTCTTTTAATTAATAGTCAAAGTAACTCCTCCTTTCTTAGGAACACATCGAATAGGACTAACCCATGGACTATCTGAAATAGGGTAGATAACTCCAGCATCCAACCACTTTAAAATTTTTTTCTTAACAACTTCTTTCATGATAGGATTTAATATTCTTTGAGGATTGGACTGAGTTTGCAATTATCCTCCATAAGGATTCCATGCATACAAATTGAAGGACTGATTCCTTTAATATCAGCTATTGTCCATTGGTGTGACTTTTTTAATTTGCCAATATTTATGAACTCAAATTTATATATATATTGATTTAGTTTTCTATTGAGTCACACAATTAAACGCAGGTATATGTATCGCTCAAGTAATACAGGGCTCTAGTGGAGTCCTGGATATCGATCTCAAGGGAGACAATTAATTTTATGGTGTAGCACATAAATCACTTCTCGAATCACAGCACAATCTCAAGTAATTACAATTCTTAAAATAGAGACAAATATTTGTAGGTACTAATTCTACCAAAGTACGTTCTAACCTTCTAGCAAGTTAAAGTAACAGAAGACTAAATTTATAACAAAGTTTAGCTGTAAGAATCTTCCTCCTCTCCAATTATAATATGATAATTTTTGTGACATAGAACAGTGATTCAATTGTATTGTGCCAAATAGGAGCATTCCTATTCTTTACCCTTTTCCAAGCGCATAAAAAATATTGGCTAATCCTAAGTTCAGTCCCCAAATCTGTAGTTAGGTTGGGAGGATTTTGGCTCTCACTCCAGAGCTCCCACTTCCCTTCCCCTGAAGGCTAACTCTCACCTTAGTTTCCAAACCCTAGGACCAAATTAAAGATTTCAGCCTGTCAATCTGAAATCTCCAATTCTATGCCCATCAAAGTATATTTCCTTATTTATTTGCAGTCAACCCCCATGAACTATATTACTCATTCATGGACATTGAATGTGACCTTAACTTTTGTTGTGGAACTCATAATCCTTTCGAAAAATATGTTTTCCAACAAGTTTTAACAATTTAATTGGCCAGATCAAAAAGTAAATGAAGTACGAAGTGACAAGTTCATCACAAATTCTCCATAATAAATCGGCACATCATTTCCATATCACAATATCAACACAGCACATGAAAAGGAGGAAGACAAAGAAATCTACTCAAGACTCATGAGGAATAGATGACAAAACATGGATTTTGTATATAAAAGCAACGTCATACAAACAGAGTAAAGAAAAAACAATTTATCTCAAACTCTTCCCCAAGAGAATATCAAGGAATTACTTTGACTACTCTTCTTTCTTCACAATAACACATAATTCTCTCTTTAGATAAGTAAGGAAGAAGAAATCTCTCACTTTCCCTCTACTCATATACTCCTTAAAAGAGAACACACAAACCCTAGATTTCCTAAACAAAATGAAAAGACACACTCACTCTTAATTCTCTCACACTCTAAACTCTCTCCCATTCTCTAAATTTAGCTCTAAAGTAATTTAAATCCAGCCATAACTAATTTCCCAAGAGTTTCTTCAAGCATCCATCCAAAATCTGGCCAAATACAATGAATCTAGTTTGATCGGGATAGGCGCGATCAGGAGCAGAATAATGCACCGTCTGGTGCTATTTTCCACTTTCTGGTTAAAATTTTCTGTAAATTAGCGCGCTCTAGCACTGGTGACAGTGCCATTCAACGCTAGTTCAATAAAAGGCACTTTTGACCCATTTTTCTCCAAATTTGCTCCTTTTCGCTTCCTTTTGCTCCAAAGGCATAAAATCATTGTACCTACATGAAATCATGAAAAATATTTTTCTTTAAAGTGCAATATCATCAAAAATAGGTATGAAATGGACATTAAAAAGTTATAAAATTTTCAGAGGATCAAGATCCCCCAAACTTAAATATTACTTGTCCTCAAGTAATTTTAGTTAATACATAAAATAAGGATCCACCGCAATGAACTTTCTCTCTAGAATACCATAATTTTAACTTAGATAAATACAATAGAAAAATTTTCAGAAAGATCCTTAAAAAATTCAAGTAAATTCTGCAGATGTAAGACTATCTAGTAATCAAGTATAAGAGTTATAGCCTTCTAATCTTTTCAAAAATGACTATAGATTTTCCTATTATGAAACTTAAAAGGATTACATGAAAAGAAGTTTATGAGAATACTACTAGTAAAGATGTTAATCCATACATATAAGTTCAAGAAAGTAATTGGGTTCTTCTCTTTAGGTGGGTCCAAGTGAAGCCAATTTTTGATTAGGCATCTCCTTAAGCTTCTCCTCACTTCTTTATTTTTTTTTCTTTTCTTTTTCTTCTTTTCTTCTTTTTTACTTTTGCTTTTTTGCTTTTTTCAAGTGAGGATTACTATATCTGGATAGCCTTTAATAATTTTGAACTTCACCCTTCTCACCCTAAATTTGAAATTTAACACAATCCTTTACCTTATAGGCATTTCTTTAGCTTATTATTGATTCATCATAGAGTCTCAATCTTTTCCTTTCACATAAAGTTTTAGAATTCTTAATACTACAAACATACAATTTTTCTTACTTCGAATAGTTGACTATAGTCTTATTCTCTTATACCAAATATCTTAGCCTACAAAATTATTTATCATTACCAAATACTTTCATTCAATTTCACAAAATACTTAAGGAAAATTAAAATACAATTATATGAAATTGAGTTCTATCACAGGAAATCATGTTAATAACTTTAAAAATACTTTAAAATGAGAACAATTAACAGTTAATTCTTCCCTCCCCCAAACTTAATTTTTTTAGTATCAATACAATTAACATGGAAGAAAGAAAAGCTAAAAATGTATATAACTCATACCTTAATATGTTAAGCTTTTCATACCTTTGAGTTTAGGCAGGTCTTCTTCATAAGTTAGAATAGTGGTTCTGAAATAATTAAGAGCATTTCTACATACAAATATGGGTTAGAAATTTACAAGGGAGGAATGTCGGTGTATTTTTTAGGGTTTAAATTTAATTTAAGTATATATATAATTTGGAAATTAGCATTTGATTTTGAAAATAATTTTAAGTTTGAAAATTTTAAGATATGTAATCAAACTGATCTCACATCCCAAATAGTTTATATAAACGAGCACCGCACCACAAACCGTGTATCTATCCCGAGAAATAGATGCACTGCTTGATAATGGAGCTCGATTAAATAAACTAGAAGATTTGTGACATCCGTTTGATCTGTGAACCAATTTTATAAGCCGAACAAGTTCCCCTAGCTTAATATAAAGGAATTAAGCGGGGTTTATATTACCCAGGTTCTTAAAGTTCCCTATAAGGGCGAGCCCCTATAGTTAATTACATCTTAAATGACAGGAATCATTTAAGAAAACTCTTGATAATGATCAGTGGTTTTGCTCTCAAGAATTTCAAAGTTTAAGGTTTTCAAAGGATTGGATTTTGGAATTTTCAATAGAGAATGGATCGAGTTTGGAACAGTTTATTTTAAGAGTCCAAAGAAAGAGAAGTAGGAGAAGCTGAGGATCTAAGAAGAATCTTGGCAACTTCCCAAACTATCCTATTATTTGGCTTGAATTTGAGGAAATTATTTAATGTTTCAATCCTGCCAGTTTTAATTAATTAGGACTTATATTTGTATGACACAATCATACAAACAGCCTTGAAGATGTGAGGGCTTATGTCATACGAAACGATTACCTCGAAGTCCTAGACCGGTTAGGGCTTAATTTGCATAAGACAATTATGCAAATGCCTAATGAAAAGTTGAGGATTTATGTTGCACTAGGCAAACTACCTCGAAATCCTATGGCTAGTTGTTTATTTATAAGAAAAGAGAGTTCTTGAAGATCCGTTGTTTGCTCTCTTGAACATGTCCTTCCGCATCCTTGATCGTGCTGCCCTTCGGTGTATTGCCTCGAGCTCCTTGTTGTTGCAGAGGTTTAGTTTTAGAAAGTGAAAATCAGGAGATGTGAGAAGAGTTTTGATTTAGATAAATCTTAAAATCCAAGTGTTTTTTAATGTTTTAATTAAAACAAATCTTAAAGTTGATTAAACAGAACCGGTTAAGATCCCACGGTTTTGTCATCCCGGCACCGTTATTTTCATCGGATTCACTTAGTCTAGATGAATTTGCTAAACTCAACTGAATGAGTTGCACACTTTCATTTAGACCGTGGGAAATCTCGTTAGCAACACGTGGGTTACATCATCTGAGGTATTCCCGATCATCCAACGAGACGTTTTAATTTAGTTATAGTTGTAATTTTTTTGTTGTGTTGTTTTTGATTAAGTTTTGAGTTGTCTTATATTTTGAAATGTTGTGGCGGTGAATTTTATCTTGCTGTGACTTTTAATTTAGTTTTGGGTTTCAGTTTTGTGGCTATCCTAAAGGTTTCAGTTTTCATGCAACAATCTTATTTATCATGCAAAAAAAAGTAAAGCGCAGTGCAGGTAAATAAATTGCAATAAAGTAAAAGCGTACCTGGAGGGTCTTCTCATCATTCCCAGTTGAAACTTTAGTATTGCATTGCATATAGGTGTTTATAATTTTGCAGAAATTAAAGCATGCCAGAAAACAGGAAGAAGTGGGACTAACAAGCAGTAGCTACTCAATCCTATGATGTCTATGTTGAGATCTCGGTACGTCTACCAAGTCATATGATGTCTATGTGAATTTCTATGTTGTGTTTCAATGAAATTTGTTAATTTAATTGAGGATGGTTTCGTTAAGCAGACATATTAAGTTTAATAGACCTCAGAGGCATCTAAACAGTCAGAGAAGGATGCAGGTCCATGCTTCCCTCTCATATCCTGATGAAAAAGTCTCGGGCTCATTTAGACTTATTATGTTGCTTAACATCATCCTACCTATACCCTTATGCTTAATGAACACAGGTGTTCGGTGTAGGTTGGGGCAGATGGGTTTAGGTGTGGTTTGGATTTAGATTTGGTGTTAACTGGTAGTTTGATTTGGACTTATGGGAGTGTTGTGAAGAGTTTGTGGTTTTTAATTGAGTTTGATTTTAGTTTGGGGATTGGATGATTTGAATTTGGTTTGGGTTTGAACAAAGTTTAGTTTTGGTTTTGGTTTGGGTTTTAGTTTTGGTTTTGGTTTTGGTTTTGGTTTTGGTTTTGGTTTGAGTTTTGGTTTTGGTTTTGGTTAGAGTTTTGGTTTTGGTTTGGTTTGAGTTTGATTTTGGTTTTGGTTTGTGCTGGGATTTGAATCTAGGGATTTTGTGTTTGGAATATGAATTGGGAAGGTTATGTGGACATCGGGTAAAAATTTGGGTTACTCCACGCATTCATTAAGCATAAGGGTATTCTTGTTATGTTTTCTACACCAAGTTGTGATTTCCTAGGGGTTTTTATAAAGGCAAAAATGAACCATGCCCCAGGGGGTCCTATCCTAGGTTTGATTGTTATCGTGTTGGTATCATATTATGATTAGGACTGTTGTTGTGTGTGGTGATTATTGTTTTAGTTTGTTTATGTGTTATATTATTATTGTATGTTATTTTATTCTTATATTAATGTTATTTTATATGATGTTATGTTATTTTTATTTTTATTATGTGTTTTTTAAACATATTATCTTTTATGTATAATTAAAATTATTATTATCTTTATGGTTTATTTAATTTATTATTTATTATCTTATGTGATTTTTTTTATTTTATCATTATTTATTTATTTAATTAACTATTATTTATTTATTTTATTTTACTTTAACTTGATATTTATTTATTTAAATTATTATCTTTAATTTTATTTTAATTTATTTTGTTATTTCATTTAATTTTAATTAAATTTAATTAATTATTATTTACAATTATTATTAATTTAATTTATTTAATTTATTTAATTTAATGTAAAGCATTATTGTTTAATTTAATAAAATTTAATTTAATTTGTTTTATTTTATTTAATTTAATTTAAATTACTATTTATTTACATTACTATTTAATTTAATTTAATTTAATTTATTTAATTTATTTAGTTTATTTTAATTTATTATTTATTTATATTATCAATTTAATTTATTTAATTTGTTTATTTAATTCATTTAATTTAATTTTTATTTATATTTTATTTAATTTAATTTAATTTAATATGATTTGATTTATTTAATTTAATTAATTTAATTTAATTTATTATTATTTACAATTATTATTTAACTTTAATTTAATATTCAGTTTTCATTAATTTATTTAACTTAATTTAATTTATTTATTTAATTTAGTTTAATTTTAAATTATTTATTTATTTACATTATCATTTAATTTAATATAATTTTGATTTATTTAATTTAATTAATTTAATTAATTTATTTAATTTAATTTAAACTATTATTTATTTAATTGTTTTTCGTTTACTTAATTAATTATTATTTAATGTAATTTATTTAATTTAATTATTATTTAATTTAATTACTATTTAATTTTTTAAATTAAATTCATTATTCATTTAAATTATTTAAATTATTTTTAATTTATATATATATATATATATATATATATATATATGTATTATTTATTTTTATTATCCCTTATAAGTTATTTTATTTTAATTAATTATATGTACATTTTTATTACTTAAATATTATTGATTTATTATTATTAATTTATGTTATTAATTTACATTAAATATTATTATCATTTTTATTATTATTTATTTATTTATAAGACTTTTCATTTTTCTCTCTCTTAAATTATTCTTTTCTTTATTTAAAGTTATGATCATTTATATTAAGTTATTATTATTTAAAATTATTATTTACATATATATGTTTACATTTTAAAAGGGCATTTTTATTTATTTACTTTATTTTCATTATTCATTTAGTGTATATAATATATTTAACATTAGTTTATATATTATTTAGTATATATAGTTTATTTACATTTATTTATATTATTAATTTACATATGTATAATTTACATAGTGTATATTATATATTATTTTAGATTTTTATTTCATTTTATTATTATTATTATAATTATTATTATTATTATTATTATTATTATTATTATTATTATTATTTCCTCTTTATGTTTATTTTCTTTTCTCTTACCTTTATTTCCTTTATGTTGTATTAAAAATTTTAAAATTCATTTTTTTAAGGTTATAAAAACTAGGTGAAAAGATTAGGTGGTATTTTTGTAAATAGTGAAACTAATGAGCCTATATAATTACATATCTTTGCATAAAAAGGAAATCCTAAGCTTATGCATGAATAAAATGAAG
This sequence comes from Papilionanthe hookeriana x Papilionanthe teres, assembly GCA_022702705.1. Classification (NCBI taxonomy): domain Eukaryota; kingdom Viridiplantae; phylum Streptophyta; class Magnoliopsida; order Asparagales; family Orchidaceae; genus Papilionanthe; species Papilionanthe hookeriana x Papilionanthe teres. The sequence goes on along the minus strand of CM040421.1, from coordinate 125,101,598 downwards.
ATTTGCAATAGAAATAATCTACACATGATTTTATTATTATTATTATTTTAAATAGCTTACATGAAGAGAAAATCCCTAAGGCTAAGCATGGAAGAGTTTAACACATAATTCTTTGTAAACCTATGTAGAGGAAGAGGGGCTTTAAAGAAAATACATGTATATGTAGGGTCTTAGGCTAAGCATGAGAGGGGTGAAACATTTCTTTGAAGCTTAAATGTTCATAAGATAAAAGAGAGGGGGAAGAAGCTTACCTTGCTTTGGAGGAGTTGATGGAAGAACCCTTGAAGAAGACTTGTTGAAGCTCACGGCTAGAAGGGGATTTGGGTGGGTGTGGTTAGCTTGGAAGGAGGAAAAGAAGATGGGGAAGGCTCACGGCTAGGAGGTTGGGAAAGAGTGGGATGGTGAAGTGAGTAAGTGTGTGTGTTAGGGAGTAAGAGTGTGTAAGAGTGTGTAAGTGAGATTATGGGGGGATTTATGGAGAGAGGCTCACGGCTAAGAGTGAATGGGGGGAGTGAGGATGAGGTGAGGTGGAGGTGAGGAGGAGGTGTGGTGAAGGTGAGGAGAGTAGGGTGAGGTGGCGGGTAGGGTGAGGGAGAGGTGTGGGAGAGGTGAGGGAGAGTGAGGGAGAAGTGAGGGAGTAAGGTGGAGGGAAGAAAAAATATTTTTTTTTTGTTATTTGTTTTTTTTTCCGTGAGATATGAGAGGGGGAGAATGTGGGTGTGTGTGTGAGTGTATTTTAGTTTGGTGAGTTTTGGATTTTGGGTCCATTTTAAGAACATTGGGCTAACTTGAGTTTAGATTGGGCTAGAGCTCAAATGAAGCCCAAGTGCCTTGATAAATATTGTCCACATGATTGTAATGAAGATCTTTTATGAAGACACAAAGTGGTTTTGAGCTCATTTGAAGGTTCAATTTTGGCATGGATTGGATTTTTGATTATTTTGGACCATATTGGATTCGGGTCAAGTTATCCTGAGTTTGAGTGGGAATGCTGTCCAGAAGTCTTCAACAATATTGTAGATATGATTGTCTAGAAGACGTATCATGAAGACATAAAATGGTTTTGACGAGGTTTAGAGGGTCATTTTGGTGGATTTAAATCATGTGTTCAGCTTGGGTCAAAATTGGGGTTTCTTTGGTCCAAAATGGATTTGGATAAGACCTGAGCTCAAATTATGGGCAATTGATGATCCAATTCAGTTTAAGGAGGTGTTATAAAGAGTTTGGAATTGAAATTTGGGAGGAATTGATTAACATTGGGTCACTTTAGGAATTTTGGGTTATTTAGGCAAAATTGGGGATTTTGATTTCAAGTGGAATTAGATTCAAATGTGGGTCACATTGGACTTGAATTTGATCTAAGTTGATATTGGGGATGCTGAATTTTGGTTTATAATTGAATTTGATGAAAATTGGGGCCAATTGGGTCAAACTTGGGTTTGGTTTAGGCACATTTAGGTTAAATGGGCCAAGTTTGGATTTTGGATTGAAAGTGTATTAATTTGGGAAAATTGACCCATAGTTTAGTTGAAAGAAATGAAATTGGAAATTTTTAGGATTTTCTGGAATTTTTTGAGAATTTTTTGGAATTTTTGGATTTTTGGGCAAAAAGGGTATTTTGGGTATTTTGAGGGTATTAGGGGTATTTTTGGAAATTTTAGAATTTTTGGTCATGAATGGTTGATTTGAGTGGTAAGGAATATATTGGAATGATTGAATTTAAAGAATTTTTGGTTATTTAGGGAATTTTGGGGAAGCTGGGGGCCAAAAAATTGAAATTTTGGAAATTTGAAGGTGGCTTCAAGGTGAGCAGGATGTAATGACCAAGGGTCACTTACATTTGGTCCTCTATGTGTTGGTCCCTACCACTTAGTAATAGACTTAGGGCTGGGCTATCCACATGAGTTTCCAAAGAGTTCAGGGTTTAAATTAGGATGTGCAGTGTCTGTATGTTGTGAATGTGAAGTGTATGAGTGGTGATCTCGAGACCACCCTCGGGGCAAATCCTAAGGTCTGACCACCTATAGGAGACTTCCCCTAGGATTCCTTATGCTTACCTTTTTCCTACCAAAAGGTGGAGGTTAGGCCTTAAGCACATGAAAACCCCCTAGTGAAGCAAGAAGAGTTTTGAATTTCTATGGGAAGGGTTCCATGACTAGTCCTCTAAGAAAGTCACCAGGAGAGTCCTATGGCTAGACCCTAGGCTATTCTAATGAGAGACTAGACCTCAACCAAAAGTGAGGTCAACAAATGGACCCCCAATAGGTGTGGTGCGCCGGACAGGCACACCGCGCGTATTGGTGTTGACCGAAGAAGATCAAGAAACCAACACAAAGTCGCCTAAGTAAAATACTTAGGGCAAAACGCAGAATTGAGAGAGAGTTGTTTTCACTGGGGAAACAAGAGGAGGAATTTTCAATTTAAGAGTTGCAACTTTAATTTTCAATTTTCAAATTTCAAATTTGGATTTGATTTACTTCACTTTTCTTTCGACTTTAATTTAAATTTGATTTTTATTTTGGTTTTAATTTAAATTTCAATTTTGGTTTTATGCGGAGAAAAGAGTAGGGCTAAGGCCCACCCGAATGCATTCATATGCTGAGAAGGATGTAGGGCTGAGTCTACTCCATATGTGTATGCTGAGAAAGAATAGGATGGAGCCTATGCAAAATGCAGAGTGCTTCAATTTCAATTGCAATTTCAATTTTAATTTTGTGTTGGGAAAAGAATGGGGTGAAGGACTACACCGAATGCAGAGAATATGCAGAGAAGGGAGTAGGGCAGAAGCCTATCCCAAAGTCTAAGACTGTTTTGATTTTAATTTCAATTTCAATTTTGTGCTGAGAGAGTTGAATGTTGAGATTCGTTGAGAAAGAGTAGAACTGTGCCTATCCTAATGAGGAGAACTGCTGAGGAGGGAATAGGGTGGAAGCCTATCCCGAGTGTTGAGAACTGCAGAGAATATGCTGAGATGGGAGTACGGCGGAAGCCTATCACGAATGCTGAGATTGCTAAGAATCCTGAGAATGCTGAGAATGCTGAGAATGCTGAGAAATGCTGAGAATATGCTGAGATTGCTGAGAAATGCTGAGATTGCTGAGAATTGCTGAGAATTGCTGAGAAATACTGAGAATGCTGAGAATATTCTGAGATTCAGTTTATGTAGAAATTTGTAAATATTTATTAATGAAGAATCTTGCTGAGATGTATTCATGCAGAAATTCAGAAAGATTTCATTGATATTTGGGAATGCAAAGGATTATGAGTGCAGAGACTGAATATGTTGTTGAGATTTATGAATGCAGAGATTGTGAAAACATATTGTAAAGTGCAGAGAATGTTTGTAGAAGTTTATGAGTGCTTAATTTTATTGAAATGTCTGTGCAGAGATTTTTTCTTTTTAAAAAATTTACAATGTGCAGAGTTCTTTTGTTTTGTTCAAATGTTGACTTTTATTTTGTTTGATGCTGAGTTTTTTTTAGTTGCATTTGTTTTAGGATTTGGACCTAGTTTTAGACAAGTGCAGCATCGGTGCTTCGTAGAACAAGACTGTCTTTGAAACGTTGCGATGTACGACACTTCTTGAGGTATTGTTCACTGACTAAGGACCGGTGCTAGAAAATAACTCACTCTTTAAGGTGCTATCGGAATTATATTCTTTCAAGTACCTATAAAGGTGTGTTATCTCTAAGGACGCCACAGCTGAAGTGGCTATAATTTCGCAGCTTTGTTTGTAACAATCATCATTTGATTTGTTGCAGATTCTGTGAAGGTTATTGAAGTTGTCTTCGAGAAATCTTTCTGACGTTCTTCGAGTTGAATTTGGAGTTGTATTTGCTGGACACTGAAAGATACGACTTCAGGGTCGAATTTCCATTAATTGCCAACAACGTGACCCTTTCTTTAATTCTTCCTTCCCAGGCCTAAGCAGATTTCAAAATTTATGTTCATGTGACTAAAATATTTTTCACTGTCTAAAGATATTTCTGAGCCAATTAATGACCGACCAAAAAGGCATAGAATCACTTGACTCTTTTCAAAGCATAATATCGGAGGAAACTTCTTAAGGTTGCCTTTCAAGGTTTATTAATCAGGGGAGGATTAAGACACCAATTTTTGATTATATGCTTGCCTCAAGCTTCTTCTCAGTGAGTCTTTTTGTTTCCCATTTTTTTTATTGAGGATTACTATATCTGGTGGAGCACATGTTAAAGATTTTGAATGCCTGAATTAGGGCACCAATTTTTGATTTTGTGCTCACCTCAAGCTTCTCCTCAGGAACTCCTTATTATTATTTTTTTTTGCACCTTTTGTTCTCTGAGAATTACTGTATTTGGCAGTGCATATTTCTGTTAAAGATTTTGAATGTCGAAACTCCTGAAATGTTCCTTAACGTGAATCCTGGAATATTATAACTTATTCGAAAGTTCGGACCCAGCCACATGGTGGGAAATTAAAAGGCTCGTGATATCCCGAGTCAATTACTCGTATTTTAACCACACTACTTCATTTCGAAATCAACTTAGGACCCAGTCCAAATTCCTTAAAGTAAAGGACCTAGCCATTAGGGCATTAACTTCATTCTTTCCTGAAGTAGAAGTCTTAGCAAAATATCCCCATCTGAGTTTTTTCCAAATATTGAGCAAAAACAAACTCCTTTTTCTTTCATTCATTGTGATAGAAGAGATAGTATAGCTTAATACTGATCATGCTGAGCAACAAAAGTAGTACAAAAGTAATCGAAAAGTGTCCCTTCCATTGTCAGCTGCGTAGGAATCAATCGAAGCAAACAAATCACCGAAATCATATTGATAGAACCTCTTCAAGTACTTTTCAAATATTCATCGGGGATTATTACGCTTCCATTATTGAAGTTCTTCTCCAGCCATTCTTTGAAACTAATACAGCCTTCAATGGTGTGCCCAAGCATTCTGTGATATGGGCAATAGTTGGGATGATTCTTCTTGTTAACCTCCACCGGCTTCTTTGCCTCAGGCAATCTGAACTCGGGTTTCTTAATCAAATTCTGGAACATCTGTGCTACTGCTTCATCATTGAAGGGATATACTTTGTTCAAAAAATTGGTCATAGACCGACCCTGCCTTCCATCCGTCCAGAGTGGCCTCTGCTGGGATGACTGTTGACTGTGTTGCTGATTGTACCGCTGACCGTACTATTGAGCATGTTGAATATACTGCGGTGGTTATTGAACGTACTGCTCTGGTGGCTGAACATACTGCTGTGGGTGTGGAACATACCACTGAGGCGGCTGACTGAACTGAGGAAGCGGCTGATTGTACTGAGGTGACTGCTCAGTCTGTATCGGCTGCTTTTCCTTGTCGACTGCTGCCACTGTCTCTAATCTCCTTTCAGATATCTTTCCTGGCTCCACCCTGTCCTCTTTCTCGATGAATTCAGTTTGTTTGACCTCCTCTTGCAGGCTTGCGACTTTACTAAGTAGTTTCTCAAACGACTTGATGGTGAGTCCTTTAAGCATGAAAGCTATCGGTCCATGGATGTTCTTGAGTAAGACCTCAATCGCATGTTGCTCCTACAATTGGGACTCTCACTTCATGCTTAAGTTTCTCCACCGTAGAATGTACTCCACCAAAGTTTCATCTGGCTTCTGCTTCTCTTCCACAAGACTGCCTATAGTGACGTGGTGTTGAACCCCGACAAAACGCTTGACAAAAAGATATTCCATTTCTGCGAAAGTCTTCACTGAACTATTCGATAAGTCTGCGTACCAGTCGAAGGCGATTCCTGAAAGGCTGCTCACAAACTGTCGGAGCAGTAGCGCATCACTACCCCCCGCATTGCAGCAACTTGCTCGAAAGTGTGCAACGTGCTGCCGAGGGTTTCCAGTCCCGTCGAAAGTCTGAACAAAGGTGGTACGAAACCCTTGGGGTATTGGATGGTATCAAACTCCTCCGGGTAGAGCCTACCTTTCTGAATTGATGTCCCTCTTTTTGATTGATCCAGGGTTTCTCTCACCTGTTGTTCAACCATTCGCTTAATGTCTTTTTCTGGCACCATATTCTGAGTTGAATCTTTCTTTGGCAGCTCATCTCGATTTGCAGAAGCAACCTCCCTTCTTTCGTCGGTAATATGGACAATCTCTGGTTGGTTCATCTCTGGGGATGCCACCTGCTGTGAGTGCGACTGTCCTTGCATTATAGCCATAGCAGTTATCATTTCTTTAATTTTCTTCTCGAGACAGCTGATATGTTCATCTCTTTGTTGAACGGCCCTCTGCCACTCATCCGCGGCATTCTCCTCACAAATAGGAGTGTCGCTTGCAGCTAACATGGCTTGGGTCTCGATGACGTTGATTTCTGTGAAATCACCTTCCATGTACTCTGCTAGGTTGTAATCTTCATCTTCAACATCTTTATTCTGACCTTTAGACAGTTGTGCAATGCCAGCTCAAAGCTTTTCCATAGCGGACTCAATTGACTTTCCTTTGATAACTTTAAGATCAACCGGGGATTCTTGAGAAACATCACTTATTTTCTCGAGCAACGGTGTCGTCGTGTAGAAGCTAATGGAATCACACGAAATCATATTTATAGAACCTTTTTCAGGTTATTTTAAATACTCATTCGGGATCGTTAAGTTTTCGCTCCTGAAATTCTTCTCAAGCCAATCCTTGAAGCTGAAGCAGTTTTCTATAGTGTGACCGAGCAACCGGTGGTATGGACAGTACTGGGGATGATCTTTCTTACCTACCTCCTCTGGTTTCTTTGGCTCCGGTAGTCTGAATTCTGGCCTCGTTATCAAGTAACGGAATATCTGCGACACTGACTCCTCTTTGAATGGGTATACCTTGTTTAATCGTTGATTCATTGTCAGACCCTGTCTCCCATCTATCTGGTATGGTCTCAACTGGAACAACTGTTCTTCAGACCGATGCGGCTGCTTGACTTTTAGAATTCCCTGATTGCTCTTCCTTTCCTGTGTCTTTGCCATTTGTATGGACTTCGAATCAGACTCAATCTTGAATTTAGAAGACAGCAAAACACAAGCATCGACTGACTCTTCCTCATGTAGAATATCCTTTCCTTTAGTTAGCGGAGCGACTGGTACAACGGTAGTGAATCCGACAGTAGGAGCAGAAATAGCCTTAGGAGACGTCCCAACGCTTGTAATGACAACAGAGTTCTTTTCAATCCATTCCTTCTTTGGCATGGGAAGTTCCTCAACAGACTTCAGATTGAACTCTACAATAGGCTTAACGGACTTGCTCATTTCAGGCTTCATCATTTCAATAGCCACATCCCCGAACTTAGCTTCAACATCATTGAACACTTGTCTGAATTTGATGACCGCCAGCTCAGGCAGCTCGTCCCTATTGACGGCGAACTCTACTCCGGAGGCGAAAGAAAATATCAACTTTGGCGAAGACATCGTTCCTAGTATTTAAAGAATTTCTGGAAGTCAGTAACATCCGTGTCTTGTAGTTTCAACGGAAGTACTCAAGCTACCGCACTTGTATTGTAAACTGGGCAATTATCTTAATTTGTTTGGTGTTTTCGCCTTATTTTATTTTTTTTGTTTTTCGGCTTTTATATTTGTTAACATTGTTCGTTTAATTTCAAAATTTGAGTGAAAGGTATAAAAGTAGAAGTTTGGTTTAATTTGCCGACAGCAAATCAAACCCGAGAGACACGGAGCAAAAGTGAAATTCAGGACCCAGTCCTGGGCTGAATTCACATCGCACATTGCCCAAGTTGAATCAATCCACCAGCACACCTATTGGGGATCCGACCCCACCTCTTTAGAGAGGTAATAAAAGGAGGATTTCAGAACCTCTCTGTTTATATGTGTCTAAACAGTGGCTCCAAAATCCAAGGAAAGTTGATCATACATGTTCAAGATAGGAATGAACAAGATATGTCAACAGAAGAATGGCAGTTTGATCCACTAGGGGCATGGATTTACCACCGATTTATGAAAGCAAAACCATCTGATCAAAATGGAGAAAGGAACTATTCCCCAGTGGAGTCGCTAGAAGCTGTCGGCGTATTTTTTAGGTTTTAAATTTAATTTAAGTATATATATATATAATTTGGAAATTAGCATTTGATTTTGAAAATAATTTTAAGTTTGAAAATTTTAAGATATGAAATCAAACTGATCTCACATCCCAAATAGTTTATATAAACAAGCACCGCACCACAAACCGTGTATCTATCCCGAGAAATCGATGCACTGCTTAATAATGGAGCTCGATTAAATAAACTAGAAGATTTGTGACATCCGTTTGGTCTGCGAACTAATTTTATAAGCCGACAAGTTCCCCTGCTTAATATAAAGGAATTAAGCAGGGTTTATATTACCTAGGTTCTTAAAGTTCCCTAGAAGGGCAAGCCCCTATAGTTAATTACATCTTAAATGACGGGAATTATTTAAGAAAAATCTCGATAATGATCAGTGGTTTTGCTCTCAAGAATTTCAAAGTTTAAGGTTTTCAAAGGATTGAATTTTGGAATTTCAATAGGGAATGGATCGAGTTTGGAACAGTTTATTTTAAGAGTCCAAAGGAAGAGAAGTAGGAGAAGCTGAGGATCCAAGAAGAATCTTGGCAACTTCCCAAACTATCTTATTGTTTGGCTTCAATTTGAGAAAATTATTTAATGTTTCAATCCTGCTAGTTTTAATTAATTAGGAATTATATTTGTATGACACAATCATACAAACAACCTTGAAGATGTGAGGGCATATGTCGTACTAAACGACTACCTCGGAGTCCTAAGACCGGTTAGGGCTTAATTTGCATAAGACAGTTATACAAATGCCTAACAAAAAGTTGAGGATTTATGTTGCACTAGGCAAACTACCTTGGAATGATTTTTGGGGAATTTTGGTGAATTTGAAGAATTTTGGGTTATTTAGGGAATTTTGGGGAGGTCGGGGGCCAAAAAATTGAAATTTTGGAAATTTGAAGGTGGCTTCAAGGTGAGCAGGATGTAATGACCAAGGTTCACTTACATTTAGTCCTCTATGTGTTGGTCCCTACCACTTAGTCATAGACTGAGGGCTGGGCTATCCACATGAGTTTCCAAAGAGTTCAGGGTTGAAATTAGGATATGCAGTGTGTGTATGTTGTGAATGTGAAGTGTATGAGTGGTGATCTCGAGAACTCCCTCAGAGCAAATCCTAAAGTCTGACCACCTATAGGAGGCTTCCCCTAGGATTCCTTATGCTTGCCTTTTTCCTACCAAAAGGTGGAGGTTAGGCCTTAAGCATATGAAAACCCCCTAGTGAAGCAAGAAGAGTTTTGAATTTCTATGGGAAGGGTTCCATGACTAGTCCTCTAAGAAAGTCACCAGGAGAGTCCTATGGCTATACCCTAGGCTATTCTAAAGAGAGACTAGACCTCAACCAAAAGTGAGGTCAACAAAGAAGCTTAAAATCTACAACATAAAACATCAACTAAGCAATCCAACTGTTACTATCACAGATTAAACTAACAGACATAAACCACATGCAAACTGCACTATCACATCACATTCATCACATTAAAGTTTGCTACAAACACAACCAAATACAAATTACATCACAAATACAAATCCGAGAGATTCTCAGGTACATCACAAATTCATCAACAGATAAAAAATACAATGAAAATAAAAATATATAATCTACCAATCATCATTCACAGGAGCTTCACCATCATCAGGTTCATCTGGCTGGTATGGAGTGTACTCAGGGTATGTAGAAAATACAGCACTAGTGTATCCCTTGAAAAATCTCATCTATGCATCATGATAAGCTATCTCATTTTCTCACCACCGCACTTGATAATCATCATTTATCTTATTCCTTGTTTCTAATCCCTCTACTCTGGTGTTTAACTTCTCTAACTGATCCATAACATCATGCAGAGTAGGTTCCCTAGATGTAGATGGTCTCTCATCACTAGAAGAAGGTTCATCAGCTTTCTTACTCCATTTCCATCCTACATGGGCTTCATAGGTTTTCAGATTTAATTTGTTAATGGGTTTCAGGGGATGGACTACCTCATCATTATCTTCAGTTGCTACACCTGACTGAATACACAAGTCATGAATCAGCCTGGTGTGTCCTAGTCCACCTGTAGTTTCTCCTTTTGAACTTATTAAAATACTCTTATGAATAATAGCCCCAATATTGATATTCTTCATGTTCTGAATACAATAATTCAAAAAAACTATGTCTATAGTAACCTTGATGTGATAGTCGGTTGGCAAAAGTCTTGCAGAAATGAAATAATGCCAAACTTTTGATACATGATTAAATGTAGAAAGGGGGAAATTAACTTTTTATTTATTTTTAATCATCCATTCCCCTTTTCCGTCAATCAAATAGTTCATAACCATATCTAATCTTCATTAGTTACAGGAAAATTTTTTTATTCACATAAGAAGGATTCTCTTAACTGATAAAATGCATTGATGTGGGCAGGGGTAAATTCAACCATTTGTCCTCTAACAAGGATACATTCACTCTCAGAATAGTATAAATTTGCATAAAATTCTCTTACAATCCCCAGCATCACTTCAGCAGCAAAATAACATAAAATTTTCCATTGACTATTTGCAATTAGTTCTTCAATCACATCTCCAGGATTTTCAATAGCCTTTTCTTGAATACACTTCTTATTGCTAAGAAATGTACTGAAGCGGGAATAAGCATTGAAATTCACAAATTTACTCTCATCGTACTCAAATTTTCTCTTCCCCTTAGCCATTCTTGGAGCCATTTTTCTAAATATATTAAATTTATCCAAATAAATTTCAAAGTTGCAATCAAATGGACTCCAAAGTAAATTTAAATAGATAAGAACTCCAACACCATGGAAAATCTCCAAAATTTCTCTAAAAACCTCAAAATTCAAATCTTCCTAATGTAGGAGATTTTCACAGTCAAAATCGAAAAAATTTAGTTTAAGTATAGCTCATACAAAGAGAAGATGAAATTCAAACTTTTCCAGCCACGAAATTGCTTCAAATCCAAATGCAAATGAGCCCTAGGTGCGAAAATCGGCCTTGGCTGGAGGTATAAGATGATGGTTTGGGCACAAATGGTGGGTCCCAGGGTTAAATCACAAAATTTGAGGGTTTAAGGCTTTTTTCTAGTCGAGAGAGGTTCAACGCTGGTGACAGTGCCATTTGGCGATATTTTCTGCTCTAAAGGCCAAACTCTCTGTATTTTGCCGTAGTCCGGCGCTGGTGACGGCGCCGTTCAGCGCCATTTCAAAAACTGGGCTTCAAACTTTCTTTTGCAATTTTGATCTTTTCAATCCCGCTCCGACGTCTAATTAGTCCAGTTAAGCATTGAATAACATACTAAAGCCATGGCAAATGATATTCTTAACACAAACAACACAAAAATCACTTTGATATATAAAATCCAAATTACAAACACCTACAAATAACCCTAAATTCTACACATCATCAAGTCATAAAATACTAAAATTCACCATTGCTCACAACCACAAGACAATAACGCTGAAAAATAAACAAGAAAGCAAGTCCAAATATAACATCGAAGCAAAGCAATCAGTTTAAATACATAAACACACAAACACAATAATTAAGTCTTCATTCTTTCTCAGAACTATCATCAACTCTTAAATCTCCAATTGATTGAACGTGAATGAATAGATTGTAGAATGAACAAAACAGGAACTCCTCAGTAGAATCCTTCTCAATCCAACCTTTTCTTCTCATCATACGTATCAAACTTCCTTCGAGGTACCCAGAATGATTAAATTGTTCCTTCATTCTCCAATCCTAATGATCAAAGAAGTTAGATAAATTTTTGATTGCATTCATCAGGTGTTTAACTTCCTTCTCCAATTTCTTAATTTTCTTCAAAATGATCTGTGAACTTTCAGGAAAGTAAGGAGGAATAGGTGTCGAACTCTGAGATGGTTGATCTTCAATAATACTCATGTCATTCATATCACCAACTTCCTGGTTACTATGTTCATCCGTTGGGTCTATAGGCTTCCAAGGTAGAAGTACTCTTTTTCAATTCTCATATGGCACTTGTGATTGACTGCAGAGGAGGAATATGGTGGAAGTATGTCCAAGCTCGTACTTTGATCCATGAACAATTAATCCCAAAACAAATTTAACAATGATAGAACTAGTATCAATATGCATCCCCATTTGAATACAATAGTTCAAATTAGCACATTCCTTTGTTACTTTACTGATTTTCATAGTTGGGAGCAATTTTGCACATATAAAATAATGTAAGTGCTTTGACATAGGATTTAACAGTGTGGTTGAAAAACTTACATACATGTTTTCTCTTATCTCACATTCATCACATTCATCCATCAAATATATGTATATATCATTCATGTTGTCCTTCGTTGAGGCAAAGTTTGAATAGTGGCAGATCGACACATTCTCAATCATGTATAAATAATTATCTTTGCAGGAGTAAATGTGACAAACCTACCTCGCGCATAGACTGATCCTTAGTTGATTCCTTGAAGATTTACATAAAATGCCTTCACAACTGGGATAACTACGGTGGTAGTAGTATAACATAACACTGCCCAAAGTCTGAATAATGATTTCTTTAATTAAAGTAGTAGGAGAATTCGTACCTCGATTCACAAAGCTTCGCTCTTTAATCAACCTCATCTATGTGATATTATTGTTGAATAGACATTGCGCTTCAAAACTAATGAACTTTCTACGGTTGAAAACATAAAATCTTGAAGTTTCTATCGAGTTGGAATCCATTTGGATGAGATTTGGGATCTTCCTTTTTGTTCTTCTGGTAGTTCCTACATCTAGGGGTGTTTTTGGGGAGTTCAAGTGGAAGAGTTGCCGCCTAGAACAGCCAAACTTCAAATTTAAAGACGAAAAAACTATTTTCTGAACAGCAGCGTGGTCTGGCGCTGATAACAGCGCCGTCCAGTGCTAGTTCAATTTTTGCCAAACTTAGTTTTGTCCAAATTTATTCCAAACTTCAATTTGATTCATTTCTTTAATGTTGTTAATGATATTTAAGGAAGAGTAGGATCTAAATAAGTAACAAAAAACACAAATAACACATCAAACAAGCAAACACTCAATAACTGTGGGTTGCCTCCCACAAAGCGCTAGGTTTAACATCGTCAGCCCGACATCACCTCAAGTTATTCAGGTTGATCCAACATTAAAACCTCTTTAAAATTAGGTCTATTTCCTTCAAAATATAGTTTTAACCTTTGTCCATTAACTTTGAATATTCTTCCAGATTTAGGGTCTTCGATAATCACAACTCCAAATTAATAGATTTTTATGACTGTAAAAGTTTCTGTCCATCTAGATTTCAGTTTCCCAGGAAATAATTTCAATCTTGTATTGTATAGTTAAGCTTTTTGTCCTGGTTCAAATTCCTGTTTAACAATCTTCTGATCATGCCATATTTTTCTTCTCTCATTGTATATTTTATCATTATCATATGATTCATTTCTGATTTCTTTCAATTCATTCAATTGCAATAGTATTTTCTCACCAGTGTCATTCAAATTAAAGTTCAATTTCTTTATCGCCCAATATGCTTTATATTCTAATTTAACTGGCAAGTGACAAGTCTTTCCAAAGATTAATCTGTAAGGGTACATTCCTATAAAAGTTTTATAAGCAGTTCTGTATGCCCATAAAGCAATGTCTAATCTAGTAGACCAATCAAATTTCTTAGGATTTATGACTTTTTCCAAAATTCATTTAATTTCACGACTAGATACCTCTACTAAGCCATTAGTTTAGGGATGATAAGTTGTAGAGATTCAATTCATAATATTATAGTTTTCTACCAATCTCTGAATCAGATTATTCTTAAAATGGGATCCTCCATCAGTGATGATTACTCTAGGCATTCCATATCTTGTGAAAATATTTTTCATTAAAATCCTCAAAATACTTCTAGCATCACACATAGGTAAAGCTATTGCCTCAATCCATTTTGATACATAATCATCAACAATCGAGTATATATATATATATATATATATATATATATATATATATATATATATATATATATATATATCCAAATGAGGGTATAAATGGTTCTAATCCCCAAGTATAAAAAATTTCAACTTCCAAAGTAAAATTAAGGGGAATTTCATTTCTTTTAGATATATTGCCTATTTTCTGACATCGATCACAAGATTTGATAAATCTATAAAGATCTTTGAAAATAGTATGCCAATAAAATTCAGATTGCAAAATCTTATATGTAGTTCTATTAATTCTGAAATGTCTTCTAAATTCAAAATCATGACATTCTCGAATAATTCTTCCAGCTTCTTCATAAGGCACACGTCTCATAATAATAAGATCTTTACATTGCTTATACAAATAAGGATCGTCCCAAAAAAAAACTAGCATCATGTTTAACTTTTTTTCGCTGTTGCATTGTTAATTCAGATGGTAAAATATTACTAACAATGTAGTTTACAAAATCAGCACATCACGATACATTTCCTTCAGTAATATTATATAATTTCTCATCAAAAAAGGTTTCTATTATTTCCCTTTCAAAATTAAGCCATATTAGGTTGTTCAAGTCTTGATAAATGATCAGCTATTTGATTATCAACCCCTTTTCTATTAACGATCTCAAAATCGAATTCTTGCATTAAAAGTATCCATCGAATTAGTCTTGGTTTAGCATCCTTCTTTTGCATTAAATATTTAATAGTAGAATGATCAGTATGCACTCTACATTTATCTCCAATTAAGTCAGATCTAAATTTTTCAAAGGCATAAACAATAGCTAATAACTATCTTTCTGTAATGGTGTAATTAATATTAGCATCAGTAAGTGTCTTACTAGTGTAGTATATAACTTTAAACATTTTCTCGTGCCTTTGCCCTAAAACCACCCAATAACATAATCGCTAGCATCTCACATTTATTCAAATGGTTTCTCTCAGTCAGGTGAAACTATTATAGGGTAGCGATTAATTTTTCCTTTAATAGATCAAAAACTTTTAAACATTTATCGTTATAATCAAACTTCCTATCTTTTCCAAAAGTTTGCATAAATGCTTAGTAAATTTTGAAAAGTCTTTAATATATCGCTTGTAGAATCCTACATGTCCCAAAAAGCTTCTTACCGCTCTCACAGTTGCTAGAGGTGATAATTTTTCTATAATTTGAATCTTGCAGGATCTACTTCCATGCCATATTCAGATATTTTATGCCCAAGCACAATTCCTCATACAACCATAAACTGACACTTTTCCCAGTTTAGAACTAAATTTGTTTTTTCTCTTACCTGTAAAACTTTTTCTAAGTTGCATAAGCATGCATCAAATAAATCTCCAAATACTGAGAAATCATCCATAAATACTCTTATTCCATCATCTATTAATTTGCTAAATATGGACATCATACATCTTTGAAATGTTGCAAGCGCATTACATATTCCAAAGGGCATTCTTCTAAAAGCAAAAGTTCCATAAGGGCTAGTAAATGTAATTTTCTCTTGATCCTCAGGAGCAATAGGTATTTGGTGATAACATGTATATCCATCCAAAAAGCAATAATACTTGTGTCCAGCAAGTTTGTCTAGCATTTGGTCTAAAAAAGGTAAAGGGAAGTGATCTTTTCTGGTGGCGGCGTTTAATTTTCTATAATCAATACATATGTGCCAACCAGTGACTTGTCTTGTTGGTATAATTTCATTTCGTTCATTTACATTAACAGTCACTCCTCCTTTCTTAGGAACACAATGAATAGGGCTTACCCTAACACTATCAGAAATATGATATATAATTCCATCATCTAACCACTTTAAAATCTCTTTTTTAACCACTTCTTTCATTATTGGGTTCAGTCTCCTTTGTGGATCAACTCTAGGTTTATGTTGTTCATTCAACAAAATTCTACACATACAGATCAATGGACTGATTCCTTTAATATCTTCTATGAACCAACCAAAAGCTTTTTTGTATCTTTTTAAGGTGTTTAGTAATTTTTGTTCTTGATATTCATTTAAATCCAAAGATACGATGACTAGTAAGGTAGATGATTCTCCTAAAAATATATACTTCAAATTATTAGGGAGAATTTTCAGCTCAAGTTCAGGGGGTTTAATGATAGATGAAATTAAAATTTCATCTCCATTTTCCATAGCATTCAATTTTTCAAATCTTTCCAGAACAAATTCTAACTTTTCATTCTTCATATCATCCAAATCATCTTCACTTTCACTTTCATTTTCATCCTCGCATTCAAAATTTTATTCAAATACTTCTTTAAAATGATCTTCTCTCAAATAATCGTAGATTTCCATTCGATAGCACTCATCATCTTTTTCAGTTGAAGGTTATTTCATATATTTCAGATTGAAAGTTACATCTTGATCATTAACTCTCATAGTTAATTCTCCTTTTTTAACATCGATCATAGCTCTCTTAGTAGCAAGGTATGGTCTTCCCAAAATAAGTGGAACTTCTTTATCTTCCTCCATATCTAATACAATAAATTCCACAGGAAAGATAAATTTATCCACCTTTACCAATACATCTTCCACAACTCCTTTAGGATAAGTAATAGAACGATCAGCAATTGAAGAGTCACAGATGTAGAAATTTCTCCTATTCCTGATCTTTTGAAAGTTGATAAAGGCATAAGATTAATACTGGCTCCCATATCACATAAAGTTCTTCCAAAAAATTTCTCACCTACAGCACACGGAATAGAAAAACTACCTGGGTCTTTAATTTTTTTAGGAAGCTTCGTCTGAATAATTGCACTACACTCACCGCTAAGTGTAACAATCTCGTTGTCTTTGAACTTTTTTTCTTTTTAAGGTTATCCTTCATAAACTTTGCATAATCAGGCATCTGCTCTAATGCTTCAACAAAGGGAATATTAATCATTAATTTCTTACGAGTTTCCAAAAACTTTGCAAATTTATTATCCCTGTTCTGTTTTTTTAGTCTTTGAGGAAAAGGAGGAGGTGGTTTTTCAACAGTTATTTTTATTGGTTCAATCAGATATTCGTCTAGATATATCCTATTAGAACCTTTCTCAATTTTCACTTCCTCTCTTTCAACTTCAACTTCTTTTTGAACTCTTGATTCCAATTCTTTCCCACTCCTTAATTGAATAGCCTTAATTTGCTTCTTATTTTGATCTTATGGGTTGATCTAAACATTGTTAGGAAGATTTCCAAAAGGTATATTATTAAGCGCAGTAAAAATATGTCCCAATTGATTCTCAATGTTATTCATTGCAACATTTTGAGCTTAAATTGGATTATCCATATTCAGAATTATTTTTTTAGTACAACTTATTTTCCTTAAATTGTGGGTTACTATTAAAACCAGGAGGATAATAAAGTCTATAATTGATATTTCATTGGTTGTTTGGATTTCCAACTGTTTTTTCATAGAATTGTTTCCCCATTGCGGGTTAACAACAAAATTGGTTTTATTCCAGTTGAAGTTTGGGTGATTCTTCCAACTAGGATTATAATAATTTGAATAAGGATTATTGACTTTGTTATTTATGGCAATCAAGGTTTCATAAGGTGTTTGAGAGTTTATCATATGTTCTAATGAATTTCTTCTAACACTTGGGGTGTTGGAGAATAATTCATTCCATATTGATCTATTTTCTTATAAAGTGCAGCAATTTAAGAGACTATCATAGTTATTGCATCAGAATCATGAATACTAGCTACTCTCTTAGGGATTACCCGCTCAGAGGGCCACTGAAAATTATTAGTAGTGATCTCTTCAATTAACGAATATGCTTCATCAAATGGTTTTAACATTAATGATCCACCAGCAGCAGCATCGATAATCAATCTCAAAGATCCCACTAATCCATTATAAAATCTTTGAATTATTAACTAGTCTGGTAAAACATGATGTGGACACTTTCTCAGAAGATCTTTAAATCTTTCCCAAGCTTCATATATGGATTCTCCATCAAACTGACTAAAAAATGTGATATCATTCCTCAGCTTGCCAGTTTTTTAAGGAGGGAAATATTTTGCCAGAAACTTTTGTGAAAGTTCTCCCCATGTTCTGATAGATCTAGGTGCTAACAAATTTAACCACACCTTAGCCTTATCCCTTAATGAAAAAGGAAAAATTCTAAGCCTAATAGCATCGTTCGACTCTCAATTGTATTTAATGATAACACACAGTTCAAGAAAACTAGCGAGATGTAATTTAGGACCTTCATTAGGTGTTCCTCCAAATTGATTATTCTGTACCATTTGAATAATATCAGGTTTAAGCTTAAATGAATTAGCAGCAACATCAGGGTTTTGGATAATTAAGTGAATTTCAACTGCTGTTGGATTAGCATAATCTCTTGAAGGTCTTGGTATATTTTCATTTTGATTGTTCAAGTTTTTCAAGTTGTTCGCCATTTTGTGAGGATTTCCAGATTGTTTTTGTTGTTTTCAAATTTTTCTAATAATACGCACTAATTCAGAATCGTAAGGCACTAAACCTATAGATCTGATATTATGCATCCAAACACAATAAGCACACTAACAATAAACAAGCACACACAATCATGGCTGGTAATTCAAATATAAGAATTCAAATACTACAAAATTAATTTCAGCAGTTACCTTTCCTCCCTGGCAACGGCGCCAAACACTTAGTGCAACTTTTTTAATTTACCAAAATTTATGAACTCATACTAATATGTATTGATTTAGTTTTCTATTGAGCCACACAATTAAACACAAGTATACATATCGCTCAAATAATACAGGGCTCTAGTGGAGTCTTGGATATTGATCCCACAGGGAGGCAATTAATTTTATGGTGTAGCACATAAATCACTTCTCGAATCACAACACAATTGCAAGTAATTATAATTCATAAAATAGAGACAAACAATTATAGTTACTAATTCTACCAAAGTACATTCTAACCTTCTAGCAAGTTAAACTAACACAAGAATAAATTTATAACAAAATTCAGTTGTAAGAAATAATCATCCTCCTCTCCAATTATACTAAGATGATTTTTGTGACATAGATCAGTGATGCAAATGTATTGTGCCAAATAGGAGCATTCCTATTCTTTACCCTTTTCCAAGCGCATAAAGAACATTGCCTAATCCTAAGTTCAATCCCCAAATCCGTGGTTAGGCTGGAAGGATACTGGCTCTCACTCTAGAGCTCTCCCACTTCCCTTCCCCTGAAGGCTAACTCTTGCTTTGGATTCCAGACCCTATGATCAAATTGAGAATTTCAGCCTGTCACTTTGAAATCTCTAATTCTATGCCCATCAAAGTATATTTCCTTATTTATTTACACTCAACTCCCATGAACTACATCACTCATTCATGGACATTGAATGTAACCTTCACTTTCGTTGTGGAACTCATAATCCTTTCAGAAAATATGTTTCCCAACAAGTTTTAACAATTTAATTGGCCAGATAAAAAAGTAAATGAAGTACGAAGTGAAAAGGTCATAAAAAATTCTCCATAATAAATCGACACATCATTTCCATATCACAATATCAATACATCACATGAAAAGGAGGAAGACAAAGAAATCTACTCAAGTCTCATGAGGAATAGATGACAAAGAGTAGATTATATATATAAAAGCAAGGTCATATAAACAAAGTAAAAAAAATAACTTATCTTAAACACTTCCCCAAGCGAATCTCAATGAATTCCTTCGACTCCTTTTCTTTCTTCACAATAACACACAATTCTTTCTTTAGATAAGTAAGTAAGAAGAAATCTCTCACTTTTCCTCTCCTCCTACACTCCTTCGAAGAGAACACACAAACCCTAGATTTCCTAAACAATATGAAAAGACACACTCACTCTTCACTCTCTCACACTCTAAACTCTCTCCCGTTCTCTTAATTTGGCTCCAAAGTAGTTTAAATCTGGCCATAACTGATTTCCTAAGAATTTCTTCAAGCATCCCTTCAAAATCTAGCTAAATACATTGAATCTAGTTTGAATTCGGGATAGGGCACGGTTCGGCGCAGGATAGGGCACCGTCCGCCGCTATTTTATGCCTTCTAGTCAAAAGTCTCTGTAAATTGGAGCGGTCTAGCTTCGTTCAGCGTTAGTTCAATAAAATGCACTTTTGTCCAATTTTGCTCCAAATTTGCTTTTTTCATTTCCTTTTGCTCCAAAGGCCTAAAATCATTGTACCTGCATGAAATCATGAAAATTACATTTCTTTAAATTACAATATCATCAATAAAAAGGTATGAAATGGATGTTAAAAAGCATCAAATTTTCATTGAATCATCCATCCAAAGGTTTTTATATTTCTTTAAAGTTTCAAGCAAAGTCTCTTCTTCTTTTTTAGTTAATTGAGAGGAAATTATAACTGATAATGTTGAGGAATCACATAAAAAGGCATAGTTTAAATCATTAGGAAGTATCTTTAAATCAATTTTAGGAGGGTTTTCAAGTGATGGACCAAAAGATTCGTCTTTTTCAGTCATGTCCAAAATTTCAAAATTTTCATGAACAAAATTTAAATCTTCCTCATGAAAATCTTTAGAATCTTGTATTTCCTCTTCTTGCTTGTGTTCCAATTCTTTAATTTCAGATTTTTCTTCATAAGTTGATTTAAAATGGCATTCACTCAAATATTTAATGACATCTTTCCTATAGCATTCATCGTTTTTACCTCTTGCAACATATTTCATTGATTTTGAAATATTGAATGTAATAGTTTAATTATTAGCTCAAATCGTTAATTCCCCTTTTTACACATCTATCATCACTCTGCCTATGGCTAGGAAAGGTCTCCCTAAAATTTTGGGTATCTCTTTATCTTCCTCCATATCCAACACAATGAATCAACACAAAAAATAAATTCATCCACTTGCACCAAAACATCCTTTATAACTCCTTTAGGATATGTGATCGAACGATCAGCTAATTAAAGTTACAGTGGTAGGGGTTATTTTTCTTAATCCCGGTCTTTTGAATATTGATAACAGCATAAGGTTAATGCTTGCACCTAAATCACATAAACCTTTTCCAAAAAAATTGTCTCCTGTTGCACATGGAATTGTAAAACTTCCAGTATCTTTAAGTTTTTCAAGAAGCTTTTTCTGAAGTGTTGCACTGCACTCTTCACTAAGGGAAACAGTCTCATTATCTTCAAACTTCCTCTTTCTGTTGAGAATATCCTTCATAAATTTCACATATCTTGACATTTGTTCTAAGGCTTCAACAAATGGAATGTTGATTGTAAGATTCTTAAATATCTCCAAGAATTTTGAAAATTGCTTATCCAATTTTTGTTGTCAAAGACTCTGAGGAAATGGAGGTGGTGGCTTTTATAAATCAAATTTAGGTGGAGAAATAGGTTTTTCAAAACCTGTCGGAGCGTCCTCTTTTGGTTTTTCAATTTCTTCTTTCTCTACTTCAATCTCTTTTTGAACTCTAACGTCCAACTCTCTTCCACTTCTCAACTGAATATCTTGTACTTGCTCTTTAGTTTTGTCTCTTGGATTTACTTCTGTATTACTAGGAAGTGTTCCTTGGGATCTATTACTTAATGAATTGGCAGTTTGTCCCAATTGATTCTCAATATTTCTGATTGTAGCTCCTTGACTTTGTAATTGATTCCCATTTGTAACATTACTTCTTCAATAGACAACTTCTTGTCCTTAAATTGTGAAGTATTGTTAAAACCTGGAGGATAGGTTGGTCTATAATTAATATTCCCTTGGTTCTTCCAGTTTTCAATGGGTTTACTTGGTTGTTCCCCCATTGTTGATTACCACCACCCTGACTATTGGTATTCCAGTTAAAGTTTGGATGATTTTTCCAACATGGGTTATAATAATTAGAATATGGTTTATTAGGCTTATTTATAGCATTCAAATTTTATGGTGAAGCTTGAGAATCAACTATTTGGCCTAATGAATTTTCTTTAATCATGAAAACTGGCTGAGAAAAATCATCCCAAATTGGTCTATCCTCCTTGAAATTACAACAACTTGATTTGCTAGCTTCGCAAAAGCATCATTTTCATGAATGTTGGCTACCTTTTTATGATTTAACCTTTCAGAAGGCCATTGAAAATTATTAGTAACCATTTCTTCAATTACAGCATAAGCATCAGCAAACTGTTTAGACATCAATGAACCACCAGCTGCGGCATCGATAATAGATCTAAGAGATCCAACTAATCCATTATAAAAGGTTTGAATTATGAACCAATCTGATATCGACTGATGTGAACACTTTCTCAAGAGATCTTTAAAAAGTTCCCGTGCTTCATATATAGATTCCCCTTCAAACTGACAAAAAGATGTGATATCATTTCTAAGCTTTGCAGTCTTCGATGATGGAAAATATTTAGCAAGGATTTTTGTGTTAAATCACCTCAAGTTATGATAGATCCAAATGCTAATGAATTTAACCAAATTTTAGCTTTATCCCTCACTGAAAAAGGAAAAAATTCTAAGTCTAATAGCATCATCCGAAACGCCATTGTATTTAAAAGTAGTGTGCAATTCTAGAAATTTTGCAAGATTGAAATTAGGATCTTCAGTAGGTGCTCCCCCAAAATGATTATTAGATACCATTTGGTTAATAGCAGGTTTAAGTTCAAATGAATTAGCAGCTACAGTAGGGTGTTGAATACTACCATGAAGTTTATCCACTGTAGAGTTAACATAATCTCTTAAAGGCCTAAATTCTTGATGAATTTCAATATTTTGATGAACTTGATTTGCCATTTCTTGAATATTTTTATCTTTTTCTGAATTTTTATTTATTTTTAATTGTTTTTGATAGTTCTCTCTAATTCAGAATTGTAAGGCACAAGTCCCTCAGAACCTGAACTACACATACAAAATTAACAAAATAAAATAAAATACACTAACAAAAATAATGAAATGTAAAAACTTAAATTTTTTCTTTAAATAAAATTTTAATTAATTTTCCCGGCAACAGCGCCAAAACTTGATCCCCGAATAATTACCCTTACGTTTTGGATATGAAATTGTACTTTAATTATTTATAATATTGGATACTATGCAAGTATACGTATCGTTTATAAAGTAATATAAGACTTTTTTATTAAGCCCCAAGATATCGAACCCACAGGGAAATGTCTAAAAATTTTAAGAAATAAGAAAAATAACTTTTTACTTTTTCAAATGATTTTGTAAAGTATGTTTTAAGATATAAAGATTTTCAAATATGTTTTTGGTATTTTCTGAATAAAAAGTGAAGCAAACAACTAAAGTTAAGACAACTATAAAATATTATGAAAGTAAATGAGAATAAAATATTTTTTCCTCTTTCAATGAATCAGTAATAATTATGGAATTTCATTGTGGAAGTATCTAAAATGTGTTGTGCCAAATATAAGCAATAATATTTTTTACCCTTACTTAGTTCTATAAAGAAAATTAGTTAATTTGATGATTTAAAATCTTATACATGTGTTAGGCAGAGAAGATACTAGCTCTCACGCTAGAGTTCCCTCGATTCCCTCCACCTGGGAGCT
The DNA here is from genome assembly GCA_022702705.1 of Papilionanthe hookeriana x Papilionanthe teres. NCBI lineage: Eukaryota > Viridiplantae > Streptophyta > Magnoliopsida > Asparagales > Orchidaceae > Papilionanthe > Papilionanthe hookeriana x Papilionanthe teres. The sequence continues at coordinate 125,078,111 of CM040421.1, read as the reverse complement.
AACATCTCATAACAAAATTTTTCACATCAAACCAAATTAGGGGGCATTAGTCTGTCACTCTAAAGTCCTCTAATTTTACTCCCCATTATAAGCATATCTCCCTATTTATTTGCGCCTAACCTTATGGACTACAATTCTCATCCATACAATTGCATTTGATTCATTTCTAATTGTTGATTGAGACAATACCACAATGGAGCTTACATAATCTCTCAACAGATTTTAACATCTTATTTGGCCAAATCAAGAAGTAAATGAAGTGCAAGGTAGTGAATCTTCACAACTTCTTCCAACATCGAAATCCTATACTTCACACAACTTCCTTCCATAATTTAATTACTTCATCATTTAAAAGAAAAAAGATAAAAAAAACTACTCAGAATCCATGGAGAAAACACAATCACAACTTGATTTGAAAGTAGAAATCATAGTGAAAACACAATGAGTTTTACTTTAAAACCAAATATAAAACAAAGTTAAAAACTTATCTAAAAATTCTCTCTACAAGACTCTTGAAGTTCCTTTGAAACTTTGTTTTTCCTTTACAAGACACAATAGAAGTTGTCACCCAACTCTGTAGACTTCGAATCTCCATTCTACTCTTAATAAAAACTAGATACAATTGATAATAAAATTAAAGTGGAAAGGTTTACTCTCAATAACTCTCTAACATAAACTTGACTCTTAACACTAATCACACCCTCCAACCACAACCATTTTTCTGATCCTCAATTCTTCTTTTTAAAATTTTCCAAAAGGTGCCTTGGTGTCTCTTCAAAAAATGTCCAGATTCAATGTATCATCAAGAATGCATCCATCCGTTCAAATTTTAAATGAGTTTGGCGCTGATAGGAAGTTAGTGAATTTTAAACCAAATGATGCTTTAAAAACGCCTTCAAATTCGCACCAAAATCAAATAAAATTCGTCACCTTAACTGCGGCGCTTATGCGCCAAAGGTCCGGCGCTTAGCCGCCAAAGGCTAATTTTGCACACCTTTCAATTTTTGCTCCAAATTTGATCCTCTTTTTCTCCTTTCATCATAGTCAGTCATTTTAATCATACATACAAGAAAAACACAAAAATACCTTCCATTAAAGTGCAATATCATCAAAATTAAGTATAAAAATATGCTTAAAAACACTATATATTTTAGGGATATCATTCAACACAAATTTTCTTTCCTTTTTTGTCAACTTGTCTTTCTATTTCTTCAAAAATATATTGTTCTTTAGGCATGTATTGAGTTAAGTCTTTTGTAAAGTTAAGAAAATCTTCATAAGGTTTTAGATTGACTTCCTCACAGGATTGTATATCAGTCTGATATGGATTTTCTAATGAAAGTTCAGTTTCATCAATTGATCCAAAATCATTCTGATAAAGGCAAACGTCTTCCTAAATTAGAGTATTGAAATCTTGATAATAAGAAAAGACTGAATCTAGAAATTCCATTGCAAGTTTTCTGAAAATTTTAACGAGAATAGAAGGTTATGGACTCATTTATAAACTGGGATTTTTTTTTCATTTTATTATTTGTAAAATGTCAAACATAACTCTTCAAAGAGTAGGATGTGGTCCTAAAGGTCAAAACAACAAGGAAATTAGCCAAGAGATGAGAAGAAAGATACTCCCAAGAGGAGTCGCCAAAATTAAATCTCTTGTCGGCGTTTGGGTCGTGTCAAAGATTTTCTCGTTGTCGATGTCGATATCATTTTGGAGTCGCCTCTATGTTTGTCTTTAATATTACCCTAATCATCAATAATTCTTATTTCTTTTGATCCCATAAAAGAGTCCTTAGATAATAAGAAATTCAAAGAAAATAAGGGCTAATAAGACAAAAAACAGTAGAAAGAGGGATGTCAATGATAATCCTTATGAAAAGATTCTAGAATACCTTATCTTAAAAGTTCTTTATAAGGATGAGATTTTGGTAACCAGAGATTTAGATGGAATATCTATTATGAGTCCTTTGAATCTCTTGTAGGAGCAATCTCCTATAGTTAATTACATCTTAGACAATTATGATTGTCTAAGAAAACTTCTGATTAATGTTAATTTCTTGTTTCCTAAAAAGTTTTAAGGAAAGAAATATCAATTTTTAATTCTAAGGGTAATGTCTCATAATACCCTAAAAGTTTGTTTTTGTTAATTTTTTTTTTTGTTTTTGTTGTTTGTCATTTTTAATTGTTTTGTCAATGTCATTTATTATGTCATTTTTATTTTGTTTCATTTTGATGTTTGTCATTTTATTGTCGTTTTTGTCATTTGTTTGATGGCTCTCCTAAAATTTTTAGGTTTTGTGACTATTTTAAAATTTTTTGTTTGGTTTTGTCTTGGTTTTGTCATTTTAATGTTGTTTGTTTTGTTTTGTTTTATCAATGTTATTTGTCCAATATTTGGAGTGTCGTCATGCAAAACAGAGTTAGCACACCTTATAACATGCAAAGGAAATCTAAAACAAAATCAATGTTGTCGTTTCAATTTAATCGTCCTGCAAAATAGAGTTAGCACACCCTATAATATGAAAAGAAAGTATAAAATAAAAATTTAGTTTCATCCTACAAAGGAAAATAATGGCAGATTTAAAAGAAATAATGTCAATTTTACTTTTTAAATCTTTTATTTTATTCAGTTACATTTTGGATAAATTAGTAAGATGTCACTGGCTCTGTCATGCCAGGGTCATCAGAGGCCTTAATCTACTTAGTCCGAAAGGTGTTTAAACCAGAACCGGAAGATTTCTGTCAGCAACCAAGATTGCGTCATCCGAGAAATCTTCGTAGACTAAGAACACTGGGGTTCACGTTGCATTCAGTGATATTTGTTCATTAAGGTTTCATTTAAGTTTTAATGTCTTTTTCAAATTTTAGGTTGGAAAATTTTAGGTTGTTTACCATTTTTTTAAAGATTTTTATGTAATTTCATGTCAAAATCTTAGATTCAATATCTTTTGAACCTAAGGATTTTTAATTCAAGTTTTGAAAGTTTAGATTCAATGTCATTTGATTTTAGATTCATTGTCGATTGAATCTAAAAATATCATTAGATTTGAGAAATCATGTGTAATATATTATTAGATCAAGAAGTTTAGATTCAATTTTATTTGAATTTAAAGATTTAGATCTAATGTCATTAAGATGTTTGATAACTAGATTCAATATCATTTGAATCTAATAATTTTGATTAAGTCCAAATTAGACTTAGATAGAATCTAACATAAGTTATAATTTAGAATTTTAGATTCGATCTCTTTTGAATCTAATGTAAGTCTAATTATGTTAGACTCCGAAAAAATCTAACATACGTTAGATTTTAGAATTATAGATTCAATGTCATTTGAATCTAGAAGAAGTGTTAAGTCAAATATGGACTAGACTAGATAAAATCTTTTAAAAATTAGATTTAATGTCATTTAAATCTAATATCTTTGATTTGATCTTTAAAGTTGTTTGAGAAATTTTGACTCAAATTGATTTTGAGTCAAAAATTTGATTTCAGTTCAATGCGGGTTGAATTTATCTTGGGTCGAAGAAATGTTGAGTTAATCTTGAGTTCATGTCTATTTAAACTCAAGTTTAAAAGTGTTGGATTAGATTCAATGTAGATTGAATCTAATGTTGAGTTAACTTGAGTTCATGTCTATTTGAACTTAAGTTAGAAGTGTTGAATTAGATTCACTATAGATTGAATTTAAAATTGAGTTAACTTGAGCTCATGTCTATTTTAACCTAAGTTAGAAGTGTTGAGTTAGATTCAATGTAGGTTGAATCTAAAATTGAGTTAACTTGAGTTCATGTCTATTTGAACTTAAGTTAGAAGTGTTGAGTTAGATTCAATGTAGATTGAATCTAAAATTGAGTTAACTTGAGTTCATGTCTGTTTGAACTTAAGTTAGAAGTGTTGAGTTAGATTCAATGTAGATTGAATCTAAAATTGCGTTAACTTGAGATCATGTCTGTTTGAACTTAAGTTAGAAGTGTTGAATTAGATTCAATGTAGATTGAATCAAAAATTGAGTTAACTTGAGTTCATGTTTGTTTGAACTTAAGTTAGAAGTGTTAAGTTAGATTCAATGTAGATTGAATCTAAAGTTGAGTTTAATTGAGTTCATGTCTGTTTGAACTTAAGTTAGAAGTGTTGAATTAGATTCAATGTAGATTGAATCTAAAGTTGAGTTAACTTGAGTTCATGTCTGTTTGAACTTAAGTTATAAGTGTTGAGTTAACTTGAGTTCATATCTGTTTTAACTTAAGTTAGAAGTGTTGAGTTAGATTCAATGTAGATTGAATCTAAAGTTTACTTAACTTGAGTTCATGTCTGTTTGAACTTAAGTTAGAAATGTTGAGTTAGATTCAATGTAAATTGAATTTATAGTTAAGTTAACTTGAGTTCATGTTTGTTTAAACTTAAGTTAGAAGTGTTGAGTTAGATTCAATGTAGATTGAATCTAAAGTTGAGTTAACTTGAGTTAATGTCTATTTGAACTTAAGTTTGAGTTAGGTTCAATGTGGGTTGAACCTAAGGTTTAAGTTAACTTGGGTTCAGTTTAGGTTGAACCTAAGTTAGATATATTAAATTAGGTTCAATGTGGGTTGAACCTAAGGTTTGAATTAAGTCTAGTTAAAACAGACTTAATCAAGGTTTAAGTCTTATTTAAGTAATACTCAAAGGTTCATTAAGTTTAATTATATTAGACTTAATTAGAATTAAAGACCTTTCAAGTCTTATTTAAGTAAAGTTTAAGGTTTAACTAAGTCTAGTCAAAGTTAGACTTAACTAGAATTTGAGGTTATTTAAGCCTAATTTAAGTAAGGCTTAAATGTTAATTTAAGTTAGACTTAATAGAGTATAAATTTGATTAAAACTTAGTTAATTAAGGTTTAATAATTAAATTAGGTCTAATGAATTAGATCTAATTGAATTTTAAGTTTGATTAAACCTTAGTTTGTTAAGGTTTAATAAATGAATTAAGTCTAAAGTGTTAGACTTTATTAGGGTTTAGTATTGATTTAACCTTAGTTGGTTAAAGTTTAATAGTTTAATTAAGTCTAATGTTTTAGACTTAATTAGGGTTTAGGTTTAAATAAACCTTAATTGGTTAAGGCTTAATAGTTTAATTAAGTCTAATGTGATAAACTTAATTATGGTTTAAGTTTTGAGTTGGTTAAGGTTTAATAGTTTAATTAAGTCTAATGTGATAGAATTAATTATGGTTTAAGTTTTGATTCAACCTTAGTTGGTTAAGGTTTAATAGTTTAGTTAAGTCTAATGTGATAGACTTAATTAGGGTTTAGGATTAATTAAACCTTAGTTGATTAAGGTTTAATAGTTTAATTAATTCTAATGTGTTAAACTTAATTAGGGTTTAGGATTGATTAAACGTTAGTCCGCTAAGGTTTAATAGTTTAATTAAGTCTAATGTGATAGACTTAATTAGGGTTTAAGTTTGATTAAACCTTAGTTGGTTACGGTTTAATGGGTTTAATTAAGTCTTGTAATATCTTAAGCTTAATTAAAATTTGATTTTGTATTAAACCTAATTTAATTAAGGTTTAATGGGTTTGATTAAGCCTAGTGATGTCTTAAGCTTAATTAAAATTTGATTTATCGAAAGCCTAATGTAATGAAAGCTAAGGGAGATTAACTAGGTTTAATGTGTTGTTAAACTTAATTAGATTTTAATTTTGTCTTAATCTTAATTTAATTAAGGATTAATTAAGTTAGTTAGGGTTAATGTTAGATTAATTTTAATTAAGTTTTGATTTGAGTCTATTTAATGTTTGAACTCAATTTTGATCTAACTCATGGTGGCATGAGTTAAATATATAGAATTCTAAATTTTAAAGGCATTTTTAGGGTTTTTAGAGTTTTAAAATTTAAAAATTTTAACCTTAATAAGAAAATGACATTTTAAATTTTCAAAAGGTTAGAGTCTTTCATTTTAGGGTTTAGATTTTTCCCCCTAAATTTCGAACCAATTTCTAATTTAATTTTTTTATTTTCTGATTTTTAGAATTATTGTTAAAAGTAATTGTCCAATCTCATGAAAATTAGGAAATGTTGTTTTAGAGAATTTTCCCAGCCTTAGAAAAATCTGAGATTGTTCCTAAGGACCTAAAGGTTAATCCCTCAAATTTTCATATTTTTCAGACTTATAATTAATTTTCAATAATTAAAATACTCCAAAAAGTATTTAATTAATTAAAAATCAAATATAAATCAAAATTTCAAAATTTCAATTCCGTATTGTTCTCCTCACTGCCCTGAGTACAGAGGTATTTTTGTTATATTTTTGTAAGTTTTTGTGTGCAAAGATATGTATTTCTGATTGGATTAAGGTTAACTAAATTTAAATTAAACTTTATCCAAACAGAAAAATCCTAGGGGCACCGCATGTCCTCGGATCAGTCAAAACATGGCTAATCCGCTGTGGGAACCCGAACAGCGGAGACAACGTGATTTAATCTTAACTGTCCATTTCCAAAACACGGGAATGGACGACTGAGGTTCATCATCTTCATCTGTTCTGATCCCGCAGACCGTCCATGGTCTAGGAGCAAGATCTCCCTCGATTCTTGATGAAATCAGGCGAAATTTATTTCTATAGGATCTTTGTTAGATGAAGAACCCATCCATATGGTGATGTATGGGTTTTGAAATGGTTTACTTCACAATCTATCAAACTCGAACGCCATTAGAATGTAAAATTCATACCTTGGCCTTTGTCGATGCAACCTCAAATTGAATGGCTCTGAAGCTTCATCTTGACCTCAAATAGCTTTCCCCTAACTCAATTTGGAGTTAAATCAGGTCTAGGTATGAGATCCTCCTTAAAGTGGCTCGGCTTAAGGGAAGAAAGTAATAGCTAAGTTAAAGCCTACGGGGATGGCCAATTTCAATTGAGCTCATCATCGTAGGTCTCTGTGTTGGTGTAGGAGCAATCAATTTGAAGTTTGGAAGAGTTTGGTTTTACACTTGGATTTTATACTAGTTTTGGACTCATTCGGGTTTGCCAAATTACAGGGAATCAGTGGGTTTCATGAGCTGATTTTAGGTGGGATCAATTGCCTAGATCCTATGGAGCATTTTTGGTGTTCAGGGTCTAAGGATTTGAGCAGTGGTTTGCTACTTCCTATCTTTGTCTCTCTATTGGGTGCTATCATGTTTGGCCCTATTTATAGCCATGGAAATGGCTAGGGTGATTTTAGGCTTGCTTAGTGACCGCGATTTTTAATATACTTAAAAATATGAGAATTCAACACCACTACTAGAAGATCTAAATCCTCAGTAATAGCGTCAAATTGACTTGGAGCGTAATTTTAATTTTAGTAACAATTATATATTATAATCTTTTAATCGCAGAGTTACCTTTAAACGCAAGTATACATATCGCTCAAGAAATATAGGGCTTTAGTGGAGTCCTGGATATCAATCCCATTGGGAATATTTTAGAGGCTACATACTAGGATTATAAAAATTAATTCAGAATTACAACTAAATCGAAATTGCCTATCTGTCACTAATACGCAATTAACAATAATATGAAGTTAAAATTTAACTAGTTCTACTAACAATTAACTAATACTCCTAAAGTGAAGTTCAAATATATAAGTAAGAATCTTTCTCCTTTGTTAAGATATTTAAGTGAATAGATAATGAGAATTAGTTTTAAAATGGTGTTGTGCCAAAATAGGAGCATACTTATTCTTTACCCTTTGGTCCAAGCTAAAAGAACATTGACTAATCCTATGCTTTGTTACTGAATCTGCGGCTAGGCTAAGAGGATACCGGCTCTCACTTCGGAGCTACCACGTTCCCCTCGCCTGAGAGCTAACAATCTACACTTCAGCACCTAAACAATAGGACCAAATTTAGGATTTTAGCCTGCCACTCTAAAATCTCTAATTCTACGCCCGATAAATATTATTTTCCTATTTATTTACACCCTGCTTCCAAGGACTTTGACCTCCCTGAATATCAGATGTAATCTTTACTATAATTGTTAAACTCAACAGATTTGAACTATTTAATTGGCCAGATTGAAAGTAAATTAAGATCTAAGTGAAAAATTATCACAACTTATTTAAATTTTTTATGGCACATTAATTATATTTATCATTCCACAAAAATATCAAAACTAGGAGAAAGATAGAACAACTACTCAGAATTCATGGAGAGGATGCAATAGAACTTGGATTTCATATATAAAAGTAAAATACTACAAACTAAAGTAAATAAACACAACTTATCTTAAATTCCTCCCCAAGTAAACTCCTTGAAGTTCATATGAATCTCTTCTTTTCTTTACAGTACGCAAGAATTCTCCTTCGAAACAACAATGCAGAAGAGATCTCTCACTTCCCTTCCACTCTTACTATCCTTCGAAGAATTCCTCACATTCTCTATTTGAACTCACTAATTAACACTCACTAATAACAATGGACACTAGTGACTCTCTATTGGACACTAAGTAATTATTAGAAATCTCTAATAGTACTTTTTATAGAGTCTTAGTGACTTTAAGAGGACTCCAAAATGACAATTTTTCAGCCTAAAATGGTTCTTTTTAAAGTTTTTGAAGAGTCTCCAAGGGTTTTCCTGGCATCCCTTCAAAAATCATCCACATTCGACGTATATTGTCAAAAAACCGTCGATCCCGCCGTCGGCGGCCTCGAGCTGCGTCGTAGGCGGCCTTCTAAAAATAGTGCTTTAAACTGACCTAATCATCGGCGGCCACGACCTCCGCCGTCAGCAGCCTCCCTTGAAATATATTCTGAACTCTCGGGAAAATCACGCCGTCGACGCCGTCGACCTCGCCGTCGACGCGCTAGGTCAAATTTGCATAATTTTGTTCTTTTTGCTCCAAATTCGCTACTTTTTGCATATTTTCGCTCCTTTGTCCTTAAATCTTCATACATGCAGAAAAACACCAAAAATACCATTCTTTAAAGTGCAATATCATCAAAATCAGTATAAAATAAGCATGAAAATCTTAACCTTTTTTTCCTTGGGTCACTTAGGGAGCTGGCATCAGGCTCATAATGATCTTTGGATAAGATCTTGAGCTATGAATAAGATGGGTTAAAGTTTCCAAGGGTAAACCTCATGAGGTTTTGCCTATGGTTCACCTTGAGTTGGTGGTTTCCCTCTCCTCATTTGCTCTTCAAGGAGGTATATAAGGCAAGCTTAACCTTGCTGAATTCACCTACTCTAGGTAAACCATAAGTTCACTTGATGAATTCTAGGAGAAGATGACACATTAGCCTTCTTACTCACTTCACGTATTGCTTGGTTATAATAACACTTAACCATGATATGGGATGGGTTTAAGCTTTGTTCTTTTCCTATTGGGTGGCATAGGAGGTGTGTAACAAGCCATTAAGATAGCCAGCCACCTCACCTTAAGGAGGAGGGTGAGTCATGCTTTAAAATGAGGGGAGAATGCCACTTCATTTTTCTCACCATGATGAGGTTTAATCATGGTTAATATGATGTGGCATGGGTTAAATTTATTTGTAATGGGTCATATGGGTTGTGTTTAACCCATATGAGGTCACCCATGATGTCATTAATGGATTTGGAATTTTGGAAATCATTTATTGTGCCATGTGTGATGTCATGTGCCCAAATTTTATTTTATGGATTTTAAATTATAAATCCATTTTTAATTAATTATGTAATTAATCAAAAATGTCAGAAATTATATTATTAGCCAAAAAATTAATCAAAATAATTTTAGAATTAATTATTTGATTAAATTTATCATTTTTGGTCTAAAATTGGGTATTTTGACCAAATTTGATACATATTGACTAGGGTTGACTAATGTTGACTCATGTTGACCCAAATTGATCAATTCTATTCCAAGGGTGTCCAATGTGACCCATCCAACCTTGTCATGGTTGGTTTGATCATAAAGTCCATGGGTTTTTTCATTAAGAGTTTGATTTGGTCATATTGACCAATTTTAAGTTTTAAGTCAATCCAAAGGTCAATGTGATGACTTTTGGATTAGATTTTGGTCACTTTGATCAATGTTAAGTTGATCATGTTAATATCTATCTTTGAAGTTAATTTTGTGGTCAAAGGGGCATGGGTTAACCATTTTCTGACTAATTTTACCCTTTTAGGTCAAGAGTTGATCAATAGGGCTAAGGTGGTTATCTTTGTGTCATGTATAGATTTTTTTGATAAAATTTTAATTATTTATGTCAAAGAATGACCAATAAAATAAATGCAATAGTCTTTGGGTCATGGTTTGATCATTTTGACCAAAATTGACTTTTTGGCTAAAGGTTTACCTATTGGGTTAATAGAACGGTCATTAGGTTAAAAATTAACTTTTTTGACCAAAATTGACTTTTTGGTCAAAAGTTGACCTATTGGGTAAATGAGTTGGTCATTGGGTCAACGATTGACCATTTTGACCAAAGTTGACTTTTTAGTCAAAAGTTGACCTATTGGGTGAATAGGTTGGTCATTAGGTCAAGGATTGACCATTTTGGCCAAAGTTGACTTTTTTGTCATTAGTTGACCTATAGGGTCAATGGGTTGGTCATTGGGTCAGAAATTGATCATTTTGACCGCAGTTGACTTTCTGATCAAAAGTTAACCTATGGGTCAATGGGTTGGTAATTGGGTCAGAAATTGACCATTTTGACCAAAATTGACTTTTTGGTCAAAATTTGACCTATTAGGTCAATGGGTTGGTCATTGGGTCAGAAATTGACCATTTTGACCAAAATTAACTTTGAAATGATCCTCACAAAAGTGAGATCAGCACAATTTTCAAATTATCTATTTTAAAACATACTTTACAAAATCAATTTAAAAAAAAATAATTTTTTTATTTCTTTATATTTTTAGACATTTTCCTGTGGGTTTGATATCTCGGGGCTTAATTAGAAAGTCGTATATTAATTGATAAACGATACGTATACTTGCGTAAAATCTCATATTATAAGACAATTAAAATATATTTATTATTTACTTTGGAATTAAGTTTTTAGAGCCATTGCAAAGAAAGAGATAATATCATTGAAAAAAATATAAATTGAAAAACATAAACATAAATATTCGGGGATCAGCTCTCTCTATCACACTCAGGCTTGTGCTCTCCTTTATCTTACCTCCAACAATGGGTGAAACCACAAGCTTGCTGTGAACCATCCCTTTTCTTCTTATTCCTCTCTACTCACTCAACAATTCTAAATGATGCCCTCCATGATAGAAACACAACTGCCTCATATCTACAGCCAAGAATCCATGAAGCTAAGTTCATGGCTTCCATCTTCAAGAATCATTATTGAAGGGCACTCATAAGGTTTGACAAATGTTTTTTGAGCACAGAGGAGTTCTTTGCATTGAATGCGCTCTAAGTCACAACATCCCTAGATCCATCTCAGCTCGCTGCTCTTTGCCACTACTCTCCATCTCACCAGATAGATCTAATGCTATCTTTATCACACCCAGACTAGTGTTATACCATATCTCTACTCCAATAGAAGCCAAAACCACAAGCTCACTACGAACCATCTCTCCTTGGCTTATCATCCCTCTCTAGTACCTCAACAATCTTAAGTGGCTCCCTCCATGCTAGAACCAAGCCTGCTTTGTCTTCATAGTCAAGATCTCACCGCCATTGAAGCTTGAATCCTCTTGACGACCAAGCCGTAAAACACATTGTCGTCGATAGTGGAAGGTGGAGAATGGTCCAAGATGAAGGGTAGGAATAGTGTTACAGTAACAGACATATTATTTCTAATGGTCGGGTAGTTATTTTGTGCTTAATATAGTGATTTAGGTGCTAAAATGTAAATAGTGAAATTTATGTGAGAAATATAAAATATTTGCAGTTTTGAGAGCTGATGTAAAGCGCACTCATTTGAAACTCATAAATCAATACTATTTATCAAGAATTAGCCCGCATTTGCAGCGATTGTTTTGTGGGGTAGAAAAACCGTCCACTCCTCTGTCGTCGCTCTCGCGCAGTCCATCCTCTACATAAGATTCCCCAGATTCCTCCAACTCTAGGGCACTGCTCTCCTGTTCCACAGGCCTTTTGTCTACTTTCTTCTATCTTCTGATCAAGAAGGATTAGCGCCTATGGATAGTCGGAAGAGCTCCTTTAAGACAGCTAGGATCCTCTTCATATCCTTCACCATTCCTTTCTCCCTGTTTCTCGCGTTTTGGGCTATCAGCATCTGTCTCTCAACTTCCTCACAGACCCAAATGTCGCTCAGTTTTGGCCTTAAGAAAACTTCAAAAGCAGACGACTACCTTGCTTCCGTCGCTAACCTCTCCGTTTCTGAGCCCAAATATGCAGTTCCCGAGCAACCTGACGAAGTTGGCATTGCTGAACCTCCTGAGAAAGCTTTGGATTCTAATGGTGGGGGAAGTGGTCAAAATGGCATTTCGGGTGCTCTCCATCTCGCTGGATCGACTATTTTATCTGAAGAGGGCGTAGATTTAGTTGGGACGGGAAAAAATGTGTACGGTAGGGGTACAGTTTCAACTAATGGTGGCATAGTTTCAGTTACTCCTAGTTCAGTTGCAGTGATCTCTAGCTTTGGCAGTTCGATTAATAATGGAAGCTCTAGTAATATCTATGAGAAGAGCAGTGCTTCAGTTCATGCGGAGATTAACGCTAAACCTTGTGATGTTTTTGAGGGCAGATGGTTATATGATGAGAGCTATCCCCTCTATTCAAGCAAGGCATGCCCGTATATAGATGAAGGTTTTAGTTGCGAGGCCAATGGGAGAACCGAAACTGGCTACATGAAGTGGAGGTGGCAGCCAAATAGTTGTAACATTCCAAGGTAAAAATCCCACCCCTTAATTAGTTCAGTTCCTCATGTTTGTAATCTGAGCTTTAGCGTATGATTAAATGGGATAATTAGTTGTTGATTTTAATTTAGGTTCGACCCTGTGAAGTTTCTCAAGTTGATCAGAGGGAAAAGACTTGTTTTTGTTGGCGATTCAATTAATAGAAACCAGTGGGAATCCATGTTGTGTTTGTTAAGAGGGGCCGTTTTGGATCCCAGCAGGGTATATGAAGCCAGTGGGCGAAATATTACAAAGGAAAAAGGTGTTTACAACTTCAAATTCATGGTAAGCCTCAGAATTATATTTTTTCATTACATGGGGAAATGGTTACTGATCGCTGCTAACCTTGCTGCAGGATTACCGTTGCAGTGTTGAGTATTATGTGACTCATTTTTTGGTTCATGAGAGCAAGGCAAGGGTAGGGCGGAAGCGAGTTAATACTCTACGAATTGATACCATGGATAGAAGCTCATCAAGATGGAGAGGGGCTGATATAATAGTTTTTAATACTGCACACTGGTGGTCACATCACAAAACTAAAGCTGGGTGAGTGTAAGTTCCTCAGGTGCCACATAATTATTGAATGTTGAATTAGAGTAAAAAAGTATCAAATTCTTAGAAGTATAAGAAGTTCAGAGAATTTATTAATTTGTGACTTCTACATTTTGATGATTCTTTGACATGATGCCAAGTGTGCTTTATTGTGCTTGCCATAGTAATTTTTGCTGAATGCAAGGAAGAGTGCTTTAGTGCTTCATTTATTTGTAATAATCTTTGTAAGGTGAAGCGCATTAAGAGGTGGTCCGAGAGAAAAAGCCCAGGAAAAAAAACTTGAATTATGGAGGTCTACACTGGAGTCTAAAGGCCTTCGATTGAGTAGAACTAAAACCGAATGCATGGAATGTAATTTTAGTACTAGTAGCTCTAGTGATAAAAGTGTAAGTTTGGGTGATCAAATTATTAAAAGGTGGGAACGATCTCAGGTCTATTGTTGAAAGCGATGGGGATATAAATGGGGATTATAATAGTAGAATTCAAGTTGGTTGGTTGAAGTGGAGGAATGCTTCGGGTCTATTGTGTGATAGAAAAGCACCGCTTAGACTGAAAGGAAAATTTTATAAGATGGTGGTGAGACTTGCAATACTCTAGAGTGCTGAATGTTGGACTTTAAAAGAGAAGCATAACACTAAGTTAAGTGTTGCCGAGATGAGAATGATTTGGTGGATGAGTGGCTTTACTCTTAAAGACATTGCGAAATGAATATATTCGTGTCAGGGTTGGTATAGCTCCAGTGACGGACAAAATTAGAGAGAGTCGCCTTAGATGGTTTTGTCACTTTAAACGTTGGCCATCTAATGATCCAATTAGGAGAGTAGATGTTTTAGATTCGACTTATGTTAAGAAAGGTAGAGGTAGACCTAGGAAGACTTGGGCTTTTTGTATAAAAAATGATCTTAATTTATTAGAATTAAATGGAAATGTGACACTAAATAGGACGCAATGGAGAAAAAAGATTCATGTAGCCGACCCTACTTAGTGGGATTAGAGCTTTGTTGTTCTTGTTTTTGAAAGTTTGCTCAGGTCAATCTTCCCCCTCTAGCTTGAACACTTCGTCTCATTCTATTCCCCTCCAATATGAAATTTTAAACAAAGTGTCTTAATTTAATAAAATTTTATATTAACATTACAATAAATATATATATATATATATATATATATATATATATATATATATATAATTTTCTTATTAAATCAATTAAATAAAATGATTAAAATTTTCTTTTAAAATCACGATCGAGCTCAAACCTACAGATCCACTCAACTTCGCTTCGTCTCCTTTCTCGTCTGCACACATGATCTAGATCGCACGCACAAGAGCTCTAGTTTCGACTTCCTTCTACACGAGCTTAGCTTCTTCATAACTTTGGTTGACTTTGCGACTCAACTCAGCAGCACAAACCCTTGATGCCACCACCTCCTTCCTCTCTGCTCGACAGAGAAGTCATCTTCTGTCGACGTCATTGCCTCTGGCTACGAGGAAGCCCTAACTTACGCTTGTCGGTCTACTGTCTTCATACGCATCATTCAACTCTCCCGAAAAGTCGGCCTCATGATCTCTCCTATCTTCCCACTCAATAATTTATAGAACGAAGATATCTCTTCATTTCCACATCCCTCACTTCCTCCCCGACGTCCCGCACCCCCCCCCCCCTCTTAAGTTTCAGACTCCCTGCAGCATCTCCCCCTCTTCGTTTCCTCTCGGATCAATGAAACGAAGCTTTACAATTGTAATAATGGGTGATCACATTAAAAAGAGTGAACGTTTTAGATATCTCGGGTCTATTATTCAATATGATGGTGATATAGATGGGGATGTTATTATTAGAATTCAAGTTGGATGGTTGAAGAGGAGGAATGCATCGGGCCTATTGCGTGATGAAAGTTCCGCTTTGACTAAAATAAAAATTTTATAAGATTGTGGTGAGACCTCAATGCTTTATGCAGCTAAATGTTGGCTTATAAATGAGAAGTACAAAATTAAGTTATGTTTTGTTGAGATTAGAATGCTCAGGTGGATGACTGGTTTTATGCTAAGAATTAAAATGTGAAACTAATATTTCCATGAAAAAGTTGTAGTTCTAGTGACAGACAAGATTAGTGAGAGACGCCTTTGATTGTTTTGCTACATTAAATGTCGACCATTTGATGACCCTGTTAGGTAGTCATTGTTTTAGATTTGACTTATGCTAAGAATGGCAGAGGTATAGCTAAAAGGACATGGGAATATTGATGAAAAATGATCTTAATTTATTAGATTTATGATAATATGACACTCTGTAGGACACAGAAGAAAATGATTCATGTATCTGACCCCACTTAGTGGGATAAAGGCTTGTTGCTGATGTGCAAGTGCAACTTAACATATTCTTCTATACCAAGCAAATACAATTCCTCTTTGACAAGAAAATATACTAAGTTTTGCAGGATTTTGGAGGTAAATTGAATACTTTTTCCATCTCTTCTCTCAAATAAAAACTCCATAAAACACTTGATTTTGATTATACAATGAAATCCTTAAAATAAAATTATAACAATTAATTTCAAATTTAAAAATATAAAAGCAACCCTACAGATTTAAAGCGATTTTAACAAAATGACTTAAACCTCAATGAACTCTTTGAAATTGATGAATACTTCTCATCTTCCTTTTCTTTTGTAATACTGCACAGATGATCATATATTTCATGCTTGTGTGTGTGTGTGTGAGAGAGAGAGAGAGAGAGAGAGAGAGAGAGAGGAGGAGGAGGAGGAGGAGGAGGAGGAGGAGGAGGAGGAGGGGGGGGGGGGGGGGCGCTGCCGTGTGGCACAAGAAAAGAGAGAGAGAGTGAGAGAGTTTAAGATTTTTGGGTAGTTTCTTATTAGACTTCTTATGAATGAAATCCTTGATTATTTATAGCTAAATCCATTGAAAATGTTTTAGAAGAAGTAAAGATGGAAATTCTTAACAGTGCTTCAAGAATTTTAGGAAATCTCAATTGAAAAGATAGTCGTTACTCATTAAATTACTCATTTTTGTATGCTGCAATAATGTCATCCATTGTAGATTCTACCAAAACAGTCGTTACTAGCATTTGAAGACAAGCCTCGGGGCACGCAGTAGGCCGGTGGTGAGTTACACAGGGCAGGGGGTCGTGTGCATGCAGCGCTATAGGGCAAAAGGCAAGCAATATTGTGATAGCATGGACTGCTCTTTTTGCACAAGGTGGTACAGAGCGCATGGCATTTTTGTGCACTCAGTTGGTAAGATTTTATTTGGCTATAGTTGTGAATTGACAAATTGAAGTAAATAGTGTGCGCAAATGTAAAGCAATGCAAACTAACAAGTAAAATAACAACAGACATGTTCTGGTGAAGCAGTACCTAGTCAATATATTGACAATCAAAATGAATACTAAACAGTACAAGTCTTCAATGAATTGTTAAATTAGCATTTTACTGAAATTTTATTCTAAAAAACGACTGAAATTTTTTGCAAAATATAAGTGAATATAATTAAGATATATATGATTTTTTATTTTAAATAATATTCCAGATTGATGATGATATTCAAAATGTTGTTTTTAATACATAAATTTATTGTATATTTGTTAAAATTTTTACCAACAAATCATGTTGAAACTTATGTGACCTAGAGTTTGACAAAAAATGATATGATTTTCTCCAAGTGCATGCTGACAAAACTAATATATATTTTATGATGTGAAAAGATTCTTTTTACAATGTTTTAGATTTTTTTAAATTGATTTTGATTGTTGTGAGCAAAACGCCGTCTTTTGAATTTTCTTTCTATGACTATTATCGTTTCAAAAACACTCTTAGTAAGTGTGCATCATTCTTGAGGCTTTGGTTATGATCTAATTCAATCCACTACATCGAAGAGCTAAAGTCATCCTTACAAGGACGAGTTCGCTTGCATTTGATGAGGCATCTACTTAGTCTTCGATTATCTTAGCGAATAGTTTTTCTAGTTAGTTTCTTTAATCTTATTAACTCTTTAAGGATGCTTAGCAAAATATTTTATCATGTTACATAAGATTTATTATTATTATTATGGGAAATTTACATACATACCACTCAATTCTTTTGTATTTATATATCTAACACCCAAAGTTTGATATTTACACTTATAACACCTTGGTGTTATAAATCTATGCATGAAGAGGTGTATTTCATTTTTAAAAAGATAGTAACAGTGGTATGCATGTAAATATATGAGAATCATGTGGTATGCATGTAAAGGCCCCTATTTTTATTAAATCAAACAGGATAATACATACGAGTTTATACTCAACATTCCTGAAAATTCATGATATGAACTTTCCGGTTCATTTCCTGTTTTTTCTTTTCCTTTTTGAAACTCTGTTTTGTCTAGGAATTTGGTTGGCCTGCTCAGGAGAGTGGAAGTCTTTGCCTTGAGTTAAATGCTTGATAGAATACAATGTTCCCTGGGAATTATATTTGCCGTTGGATATCAATTTCCACATGGATTCCAGATATCAGAATCTTATACATATTTTTTCAGGGCACTGTGCTTTTCTTGCCGAATGTCTAAAATTGAATGCACCCAAATGCCTGCATGGAAATTTTGTATTGATGGAATAATATAACAATAGAATCGAAACTAAATACTGATCACGTTATTTTTGGTTCCAAAATTCAGCCATACCTTGCAGCAACAATAGCATTTTTGTTGGAGCTGCTCTTCAATTTTGTGACTACTATTATCTCAGTCATTTTAGACATTTTAAATAATATTGCAATCTTATAATAAAGAGAGAATTGAAACATTTAGTCCTTTCATTTCAAGATTTTAATATTGACTTAACAAACGAACCAATTTTGGAGCAATGCTTTGTTAAAATTTGCTATTTAACACTTCATACTGCTGAATTTGTGACTAGAGCAGCATGATTCATATTGAGACGAAGAGGGATATTTAAACCCTTACAATGGACTCAGATAAAGAAAGAAATAAAAATACAATCAAAGAAATAAAATCAGAATAATGATAAAAAGGATACTACATAATGAAGAATAAAGGTAATTAATAAATAATAATGGCTATGGAAAGCTAATAAACCTAATAAATCCAATACTCCCCCTCAAATTGAATATGAGAAGTTAAAGCATAGATGTCAATCATGTTCAACTTGGATTTGAGTCATCGAACAAAGGACGAGGAAGATTCATGGCGGGGATATTTGCTAGTTGACCACTGTAAGACACAAAAAGAACTCAAATTTCTCCGGACCCAATTTTCTCTTTAATGAAGTGTTTGTCATTCTCCACATATTTGGTATGATCATGCTGGACTGGATTGTGAGCAATGCTGATGGCGGTCTTATTATCACAGAATAGTTGCAGCGGGACAGAGGTTGGCATATGAAGTTCGTAGAGCATGATGTGTAACTAGAGAGTTTCACCGATCCCCAAGGACATGGACCAGAATTCAGCTTCAGCACTGCTCCGGGCAATCACATGCAGTTTTTTGCTTTTCCACGTGAGAATATTTTCCCATACAAATGAGCAATACCCCGAGGTGGACCGTCGATCATGAATGAACCCGTCCAACCAACATCTATTTAAACAACAATAGGTCGAGAGGTGTGACGATAGAAAAACAAAATTGAGCCCAGTTTACCTTTTAAATAGTGGAGAATCCGGTGGACAGCTTGAGGATAGTGCTCGTAGGGGTCATGCATGAATTGACTGGCACAACATTGGGAATGTCGGATATTTTTTATTGAGATCCATAGAGACAACCATAGTTTTGCAAATGAGAAGATTGTTCTCTGTCAAGAGATCTACCATATATTTGCTCTGAGATAGACAAATGCCCGGAGATAATTGAGCCACATCCATGCCTAAGAAGTACTTGAGAGATCCCAAGTCCTTCATTTGAAAGGTCATAGCAAGAATGTCTTTCAAAGATTCTAGTGCTGGGAGGAGATCGTTACCTATAAGAAAAATATCGTCAACATAGACAATAAGGATAGCTACCTGGCCATTAGAGGAATGACGAAAGAAGAGAGTGTGGTCTGCTTGAGCCTGAGTAAAACCATGGCCCACAACCATCTTTGTGAACTTGCCGAACCAGGTCTTGGGAACTGTTTTAGCCTTACCTTCTGGAGGCAGTAGAGTTAAAACCAGGAGGGAGAGACATGTATACCTCTTCTGTAAGCTCTCCATTAAAGAATGCATTTTTAAAATCTAGCTGGAATAAAGGCCACTCCATATTCACCGCAATGGACAATAGGACCCGAATAGTATTTAATTTAGCCACTGGAGCAAATGTCTCCTCATAGTCAACTCTGTTGGTCGTGTGTATCCTTTGGCAACCAACCGTGCCTTGTTGCGTTCAAAAAATCTCATCAAAGTTGAATTTGGTGCTAAAAATCCATCGACACCTCACAACTTTCATACCCTGAGGAAGATCAATGAAGCCCTATGTATGGATCTGCTGAAGGAGACTCATCTCCTCAATTACTGCGTTTTCCAGGCTGGATCAGCAAGAGCAACCTCAATGGTAGCTGGGATTTGATGGTCCGTCGGGATAGTAGCAAATTCTTTGTAGGCCAGCGATAAACAGTGGAAAGAGACATATTTTGCCATAGGGTCGGGGGAGCATGTCTGATTGCATGCCTTGCTTAGAAAACTCACCTCCTCATTCAAAGGAATCCTGCTGAGGATGTTGCCCGAAGTGGAGTCAAGGTCCTGTAAGGGGGTGGCGGGTTCCAGAGTAGGAACATTGCAACCGACGCGCGAGTGTAGATACAAATAGTGTGAGTGGATGGTTCACTTGCCGAATCAGGGGACTCAACAGATGGTGCACTTACCCGAGTAGGAGACTTTTCAGTTACAGGAATACTGGGGGGAACATATATATGGGTAGGATAAGAGACAGTGTCTAAGAACTCAAGCTCTCCCTCATTTTGGGATCGAGTTAGGAAAATATGGAACACTTTCAGAGGAGACACCAACACTCACATACATTTTGTTAGTGGTAAGATCAAGGCACTGATACCCCTTTTGAGTGGCAGAGTACCTAAGGATGATGCATTTTATGGACCTGAGATAAAGTTTACTCCAATTGGGGGTAGTGTTTCGAACAAAAGCAATGCAGCGGGAAACAAGGCATTAGGGTAGCTTGGGGGTTCGAAACTTGTGAATTTTAGAGAAGACTATTTGTGAGATATGTGACAGTGAGAATTTCATCATTCCATAATCGTTTCGGGACATTGGATTGAAACACATTGGAGTGAGCAACGTCAAGAAAGTGACAATTTTTTCTCTCGGCTAACTCCATTTTGTTGAGTGTCGATACACGAGCTATGTTGAGGATACTCTTACTCACCAAGAATTCACCCAAAATTAGTTGAAAAACTCACGACCATTGTCTATTCTAAAGATCTAAATAGGAGTTTTGAATTGGGTTAAAATGAATGAGTAGAAGTTTTGGAAGCTGACAAAAATCTTAGATTTGTCTTTTAAAGTGTAGTTCATGCTAGTCGTGTTTGGTCATCAATCAAAGTCAGGAACCCCCTTTTAGTAATGTAACTTAGAGTGCGAGAAGATCCCCATAAGTCATTGTGAATGAGAGAAAAAAAGAGTGGAAGGTGTGTAAGTGTGGGGTGAGTAATGGATCCAATGGTGTTTGACTAACTGACATGTCTCACAATTGAAATTAAAAAAAATTTTATTACAAAACATCTAAGAATACAAATTTTTTAAATATTGGCAAAGAGGATGACCTAAATGATATTGCAAGAGTATAATGAGACATTCAGTGATTCGAGATAAGCTATAACTAACCTCTGAGAAGTCTGTCCTTACTAACCGTACTATTCTCTTAGAAGAATATAGTCCGGCTGCTCTCTTATCAGTTCCAATCATTTTCCCCGAACGACGATCATGAAAAACACAACTATCAGAAGAGAAATTAACAATGCAATCAATATGATTCATCAACTTGCTGACAAATAACATGTTAAATTGCAACTGGGGAACATTTAAAATAGTGTCCAGAGTTAGATTTTTTGTTTTTACAACGGATTCTTTACTAGCAATGAAAACTATAGGAGCCATCGGCAAATTTGATGGTATCCATTCCAGAGCATGGACAGTAAATCCAGAAAAGTTGTGAGCATCCAATCATATGATCCGTGACACCTTAATTGATAATCCATGTATTAGAGGCGGAACAAGTCATAAAATCCATAGGAAGGGTATCTTGTCGGACATGGGAGGTCAATGGACCCATAGAGACTAAATGGGCTTCAAGAAGCTTGATCAATTGCTCCATCTGGTTTTTCAGGGATTCAGAGGATTTCGGAATGTTCCGGGTAGGAGTCGGCTTTGGAAAGTCAATAAATCGAATAAATCTAGTACTTATATGCAACTATCCAATATCTTAAAGAACAGATTACTCGACACTTTATGACACGGGCGCCTTTACTTTTTGGGCTTTTATGGTCATTAATCAGAAAACACTAAGATGTAAAAGCAAGTACAAGAACGACATTGGCCAAACCACAAACCTTTTGGAAATTAGGTAGCAACACAGCAACGGACGATTGAGTTCTCAGGTGTTAGTAGTGCAGAGACTGTCATGCTCTATCTTGAAAAAAGGACAAAAATGTCATAAAGCCATAAAATATATAGACTAAAAGATTCTTTTATGTAGTTATTGCATTGTTTGTGCGAGAATGTGATTTTCTTTGTCTGCAGGTGTGTTGGCCTGCTTTTATTTCACATGCTATTTCACCTTTAATCATCTTCAAAGCATCTAATGCCGTTCCTCGACACCTATGTTAAAAGAGGAAAGCTAAAAAACTAGTCTAAGGATTCTACCAGCTTCTGACACATGATTGGGCTCTTCAACAGAGTAAACTACTACCAAGAAGGCGGTGAAGTCCATGACCACCTTGACGTTTCCACTGCTTTCAGAAAAGCTTTAACAACTTGGGCTTCATGGATTGATCGGAATATCAGTGGAAACAAGACCCAGGTTTTCTTCCGGAGTTCAGCACCTAAACATTTCAGGTCACTATTTTTTTTGTATTTCTTAAGAAAAGAATTCATTTGAAAATACTTAAGAATCTTCTCCTTTGTGCCTTTCTATTGCTTTCAGTGGTGGGGAGTGGAGTTCTGGAGGGCACTGCAAAGAGAACACAAAGCCCCTAAATTATAGCATCATACCAAGCACTCCTGAAATGAACTTAATAGTAGATCAAGTTATAAAACAAATGAGAACTCCCGTGACTGTGCTCAACGTAACAAGCCTCTCTGGGCTTAGGATAGATGGTCATCCATCAATTTATGGCAGAAGACCTGGAAGTAGGCCGTCCTCAAATGTCCAGGATTGCAGCCACTGGTGCCTTCCAGGGGTTCCTGATACCTGGAATGAGCTTTTGTACTTTTATCTGCAAAGCAGACAGAGTTCCACTGAAACTTGACCTCATAAAAAGTTGACTTAGAAAACTAACTGCTGATGAAGATTTAGGTGACTATAACAAACCTTCAACGTTATTTCTTGTATGTTAATTCGTCACATGTTCGTTTATCCAGTCACCCTCGGGGTAAAAATTCAGTAATGATGGCAGAATGCCCTTGGCTTTTGTGCATCAACTGGTAAAAAACACACACACACACACACACACACGTTTTTTCTGTTCTTAGTTATGCAGGGCTGTATTGTTGATACTAAAATTACAATTCTTTCCAAAAATTGGAGCAAATTTTAAAATTCCTTGACCTTCCAACTGTAATTCTGATTATGTTGGTTTAGTTGGCCCATTATATTGGCTTAAGCTCTTAGGTTGACATTGGATTTGACTACTGCAATATTATGCCTGGGTTTAGTTTTTCCTTAATTCATATTCTTTAATAAATGGTGTAAGAGTTAATGGCATGGTCAGGTTAGAGCGGGTCATAAAATTTGTGGCTACCTGCGTCATTTGTATATTCTTATCGTGGTTAACTTCGACAATAGGTGTCACCCATGCTGGCTCCATGCAGTTATGTGGACTCTGTGCATAGCTGACTTGACTAACTCATATTAGGGAGTGATTATTAATTCTAAATTGAAATAGTTGTTTAATAAATACTACATTATTGACTTCTCTAGCATTTGAATTAGTCACATATCTTTGATCTTAGTTAATATTGATTGCATAATTGAAAGTCTGAACTATAAATTGGAAGCAAATGAAGTAAATTTAGCAGTATCAATTCCAAAATTTCATAGCAACATGCAAACATATTTGCATTGAGACAAGTGTAATAGTCCTTTCCCTCATCCCTTTATGTTGTCAAATACTTCAACTTGCACTTTTTGTTTAGTGATGTCCTTTTTCATTTAAATATATCAACCTTTTCAGTAATTATGAGCATATCATCAAATATCAAAGCAAATAGATCACTCTTCTTTGCGAAGTACCTCTTGATGCTGATACACATCAAAGCTACTCATACTGGATGACATTGCAATTATAAATTAATCAAATTTCCTCTTTCATTGCAATGAAAACTACTCAAGCCCATATAAAACTTTTTGGAGAAAAGTAAACTTTATATTTTTTTAAATCAGATCTGACATATCCCCATGATTGACTCGTATAGATAAACTCTAATCATAATGCAAAAAGGTAATATTTATATTTTCTATTATAATTTTAGATTCTGTTAGACTGTTGTAGATAAAATTACTCTAGTTGAATTTTGTTAAATTCCATTCATTTTTTTTGAAGTTAATCTTTTGGCAATTAATCTGTCTCTGAATCTAAGAATCTAAGTTTGCTTGGCATATTAAATTCCACCTTTTATTTTTAATATTCAGTTACAGCACACAAGTCTTTTACTTGGCGCTTTATTCATCAAATTTTAAATATAATTAATTTCATAATTAATTTCTCATAACTCTAACTTTACATAGCTTTAATTTTTAGTTTTCAAAGTTGAACACAGGAAAGTCAAAAAGGAATGACCCAAGTAGGAATAGTTTTTTTTTTTTTTGGAGTCCAAGGGAGTGAAAGGTAGAGGATGTCACAGATCCTGAAGCAAACTTTAATGGCTTCCCGAACTATCATATTGTTGGGCTTTATATTTTGGAGATGATATTATTTGTGTTTACTCTTGCCAATCATTAAAATAAGGGTTTACATTTATATGCTATCCAAATCATGCAAATAGCTTACAAGGATTGGAGGGTTCATGTCTTATCAAACGACAATCACATAACCTATAGAGTTAGAACTTATGCTACACAACATGATTGTATAAAAACCTAAAGATAGCATGAGGATTTATGTCGTGCTAGATGAACTATTTTGAAGTCCTATGACTTATGTTATTTAAAGCTAAGGAAAGTTTTGCTGATTTAGATCCACTCATTACTGAATCATGCTTTGTTGCTTGAAGTTGCCCTTCGTCTGCTTGCTTCCTTGTCACGTTGCCTAAAAAATTTTCCCCGAGCTCCATATCGTAGCAATTATGGGTTTAAACTTTATATGAACATGCAAATTGTTGAGTCATGGACTGTCTCAGGATACAACCTAGTATATGTCCTACTAGTATACCCTGGGCTCTTGCAAGTATCATAAATAGATGCAGAAGTAAAAGCAATAAAAATGTACATTAAAAGAAAATGCAGTAAAGAGGCAATAAACACAAAATTGCGTAGTTTGGACAAGGTTAGTGCAACATAATATAGTAATGTGGAAGAAATTCAAACAATTGTATTAAAATCTGGGGAAAGCTTAAACAAGTCATAAGAAAACTCGAGCAAATAAAACAAAACGTTGTCACATATAGAAGATCGAGACTCGGTGTAAGAATTTAAGTTATGGGGGAGCTTAGAACCAGGACTAAAGCCCTAGTGACTCTTCCTGAAGAAACTCTGTAGACAGCTTGTAAGGATCATGTCTGTGAGGCCCAACATAGGGTAAATGATTTTCGAATAGGCAATCATCAGAGGTCAGTCTTCAACTGGTCCATGTGACTGTCACATGGATTTATCTAGAGTTAACATTTTAAAAATTGAATTTTCAATTTGTCATGTGAAAGCAGTTTTGAGTTTGTAGACATTTTTAGCAGACAAAAGATTGATTCCGTTCAAAGCATATTTTAATTTTGAAAGTTGGACATTTATGAGTCAGTCACACCGACGGGTTGGGACTACCAGTCACTGATAAGAGCAAGGGGTAACTATCAACTAAATGTTCGGGTGCGGTAATGCTAATTCCCGAGCCACTCATGAGTCCAAAACATACATTACCCCTCACATACCTAGATACCGTAATCATCATTATTCTTACCATCAAAACCTTCCACTTACAGCTCGATGATCCATATGTGGCATTTAAAATGTTTACAATTAATATAAGGGTTTGAGTGTAAGGTTCAAGCTCAAATCC
This sequence comes from Papilionanthe hookeriana x Papilionanthe teres, assembly GCA_022702705.1. Classification (NCBI taxonomy): domain Eukaryota; kingdom Viridiplantae; phylum Streptophyta; class Magnoliopsida; order Asparagales; family Orchidaceae; genus Papilionanthe; species Papilionanthe hookeriana x Papilionanthe teres. The sequence goes on along the minus strand of CM040421.1, from coordinate 125,052,314 downwards.
CTAAGCATTCGGTTTGATTGTAAGTTGAGTTATGACAAGAATTTTCATTGGTTGATTTAATTAAAAAGGTTCCTAAATCACATCTTGGTGTATCTTTGTGTTTGAGGATAATTTTATTCAACAAGTTAAGTAATTCCAAATGATCTATAAATGAGAGTGACTCTAAACAACTATAGAATCTCTTGGATTTTCTCAAGTCCATTTTTGCCTTAATTGTTAAATTGATCTTCACGTATTGAATTATTATATTTTAGACTGTGTTGAGTGTTTTGTCTCTTAATTGACCCATGAGTAAGGCAAGTGGTCATTCTTTAAGGTTATGTTTAAGAATTATGTAAGCAGGTATCCCTAGGGTATATTGGGCTTGAGCTTATAGTATTTTAAGGTGTTCATGATTTTTTGTATTTTGTTATCTAATCCCTTTTGCATGATGTTAGATCAAACCTAATTCACTACAAGCTTTTAAGGCTTGAGGACAAATTTGTAATTTTGAAAAGGTTTTATATAATTTACTTAATCCTTATTAAAATATTGAGATATGTTTATTCATTGGTTGAGGGCTTAAAATTAGTGAATTATTGATATTCTAAATCATGCCCCTCACATTTAGATCATTGAAGTTCAATTTTCTTCCAATGCTCAACAATTTGAGTAATTTCAATTTTACCCTTTTATATAAAATATTTTGAATGATTTTGTACCCTTTTACCATTGACATTTCAATCATTTCAAAGAATTAATCATCATGATTTAATGTCGCTCCCTTTGGTTGATCCTAAATATTCATTGAGTTTGAGTTGAGGTAAAATTCTCAAAATGCCCCTAAGGTTTCTACCTCATAGCTTCAACATTTTGATTCAAGAGGTCATGAAAGTTCAATGATCTCTTTAAGACATCAAAGGAGAGTTTAAATGTTTTTTATTTTATTTATTTTCTATGAATAATTAAAACCCTAATTATGGATTTTCAATGTTAGTTGATTTAATTTATAAAGACATGTTATCTGTCCCTAAAAAAATTATAAAATGTTCATAGACATCCAAGATCAATCAAAGAAATTTTTGTGATTTTTTGGAATATAGTTTAAATTTTTATAAATTTTAAAATAATTATGAAAGGAAAGTAATTTAAAAATATTTTTTACATTTTAAAATAATTTTTTTTATTTGATCCCTCTAACTTAAGTGAACCCATAAAAAATAATTTCATATTTTACTAATTTTTATTTTATTTTTAATGAATAGTTTTAGTGTAGAAAGGTAAATATATTAGAAAATTAGGGCTTTTGGAGTTAGGGGGTTCTCTGAATTTGGGAAAATTAGAAGACCTCCCTAAGAATATCAGGAACAAGCCCACAATATTTCAATTCAACATGAGCAATATTTAGATTTGTATGATTTAACTATGCTCTGGAATCATTAATTTAATTTAAAATAAAATATTAGATGAATATTTCCAAATTTTCGTGCATAATATTTTTCTCTTTTCGCTGAGCACAAGGTATTTTTGTTTTATTTTTATGATTTTTCTACATCAAGATATGCTTTTTGAAAATTTTATATTTTAATTAAATCAGAAAATACCATATTGTCCTACTTAACCATGTCAGCACCAACTCATCCTCAATGGCATCGAATGCCACGCGGCGTGTTCCAATTCATTGACTCTTCCACATGGCCTGTCTTGTCTTTGCATTTCTGTTTACTAAAAAATAACATGAATAACACTGAAATAACATTAAGAATAACATATGAATAATACATGAATAAAATAAGAATAACACAGTGAATAACACCGCGTCTTTTCTAGCTTTCACGCGTCTTTTCGCCATTCCTTGCACGTTCCACCTCCTCGCCACGTTAGCCTGCTTTCTTGCTCCTTTCATTGTCTGACTTGATCTACACCATTCGTTTAATACACACAAAGGATCATATGGATTTCAGTCATCATCCCAAACTAAACCCTAACCAGAGAACCGTCCAACATGAAATGCTGAGATCACTCGAGATACTCAACGAAATCGCTTGTGGTTTAATCCTACACCATCATCTAAGTGAGTACATCAAATCTATGAGGCTAAAAATGAATAAAAGGTTCATCTTCTTCAAAAAGTTCTAGAGCCGAAGCGAAAATGGTGTTTTTGAAGTTATATCTGAGCCTAAGAGGGGAGACATCAATTGGGTTTACTTGAAAGCTTTGCTTGAGATCTGAGAGCCTCCTCCAAGCATTGGCTTCCTCTAAGAATAGGCCCAAGTAAGAACTTGACCAAAAGAGCTCTATTTTGGTCTTGGAATAGGTTAGAGGGCTTGGGTAAGTGGGTTATTGATGGGGAACAAGATTTTAAGGGATGGTGAGGCTTTTGAAACAACTATATCTGAGTTTTGTTAAGGTTAATGTTTGAGGAAAAAAAAGACAATAGTTTTGGACTTTATAATTAGGAGTTGCAAGGGGAGGGGATGGTTGGGGATGCTGAAATTTACTGAGGGAAGGTGTAGGAAAGCTTGGAAATCAATTTGGCAGTTTCTTCTTAGGTAAGTGTATCTCCTCATTTTTGCCAAGGAGAGTGGCCATTTTATAGGCCAAAGGATGGTGGTCAATTGGTCTGGCCGATGGGTGGAAAAGGGTGTTGAGGTGGTGCTAAAGTGGAGGAATCCAATGTTCAAGGCCTAATACGAGCGAGCCAAGTAAGGTGGGTGAAATTTTGAGTTTTGAAGCAATGGAGGCTCTCAGTTTTTGGATTTTTCAGGCAACTAGGGTGGCTGGTTATGATGCAAGTGGTCAATTCTTGCTAAAGAAGAGCAGAGATTAGAGATGGTGATAACCAATGTGCTATGTCAAGTGTCCAAAGGTTTTTTTTTTAAAGTGAGGGGTTTGAGAACAATTGAGTTTTAGCCAGACTAGACCAACATAAAAATGTTTGGGAGGTTTTCCAAGCTCCTGGCCAGTTTGGAAAGTGTAATTTAGTGGCATCATAGAGATTTAGGGTCTCCATTATGGGCTAAAGCAAGTCATTAAATGAGGCTAAGTGATCTTGGAAGAAACTCCTTTTTTACCACTTGAAGAAAGTGCACTTGCGCAAAGGGGTACAAAATTTGAGTGTTTCATGGGGAGATGATTCAAAATTTCATGTTTTTTGAGATGTGTTATTATGGTGTCACCTGCATTGTATTTTGGAAGTATTGTGATCAGACAGTAGGTACAATGTTATTGGAGGTAGCATTGGGAATTGTATTGAGATATTATTGAAATAAGAATAGCGACGCGACATAACCGTGGTAGTATTTGGTGTTATCCTTGGCGATGAATCAAGCATGTGGTTTTATTTGGAGATTAATTGGTGGAACACAGTGTTATTTGACGTAGCGGAGCGGGCGATGTTATTGCGGAGCAGGATATGCCGCGACAACGTTATTTTGGTAATATTATGATGGTTTAAAGGTTGTATTGCGATATTGTGGCGGGGAAACACGGGGCTATGTGGCGGTGGTAGTATCTCGGGTTTACGACAGTGTTATTACAGAGTTTTGCAGCGGCAGTATTATGGTGGTAGTACTGCGGTTGTTTTGGCGCACGACTGTAGGGTAATTGGAGAAAAAGCAGAGACAATATTATTTTGTGTTATTGGGGAATATTCCGTTGGTGGGGTTTTGGCGCGGGGCCATGAGGTTGTTGGGAAGAATGCGAAGGAGATGTTTTTGCAGTAGTATAGGGGTTGTATTATGATGTTATTGAAGGGCTTGCTGTGGAGTTGTTGAGATGGTTTGGTGCATGGTGTTCTTGGAGAGATTTAAATAGTGTTAGTGGGGTTGTGTTTATCGTAAATCAAACCTAAACATAGCCTAAACCTGTTTTTTACTTTATAATTTAAATTATGGACACAAAGCACAATGCAATTAGTGGGTTGGTGAATTTTTGGTGGTTGACAAGTGGGAAATTTGAGTATGAATTTGGAAAAGTTGTATTTGTGTGGAATTTGAAACTAATTGGATTGGATTTTGAATGTTGGGTGGATTTCTATGAACAAGGAAAAATTGGTGAAACATGGGTCAATTTGTTAATTTAAAGAAGTTTTGGTGAAAATTGGTGGGTTTAGGTAGTTTTGAAATTTTGGGGGTGGAAATTGGGTGGCCTGGAGGATTTGGGATAATTCTTGAATATGGGGATTTTGAATTTATTTAATTTGGTGAGAATTTGGTGGCATGAATTAAATGATTTTTTGTGTAAGGAGAAATGTAAAGTTTAAGACGTGTATGTACATGTGTATGAATGTGAATGTGTATGGCCAAATCATAAAGGGTTTCCTTAAACACTTTTGAGCCTATGGAAGCTCTCTTTGGGTCTCCATATGCTGGCCCTAGCCACTCAAACCAATAGTGATGGCTTATGCTCCTTAGCCGCTCAACCAAATAGTGATGGCTTGTAGCGCTAGCCACTCAATCAACCAGAAATGGCTTGAGACCACCCTTATGAGGCATCCCAAAAGAGCTAAGAGGAGGTTAGAATTGCTAACGGGTGAGTCCATCACTAGTCCTTTAGGATACTCAGTAGGAATGTCTTAAGGCGAGATTTTAGGCTCCAAGGAGAGGAAAAGGAAGGCATCAAAATGAGGTCATCAAATGTACCTGCAATAGGTATGGTGTGTCGCATAAGTACCCTGCGCCTATTGGCGTTAACCAAATTGATCAACAAAGCCAGTGCATCGTTCAGGTAGCCTTACCTAGAGCAGGCCAAAGATCAAACAGGGTTCGATACGGAATTTGAGCTGGGGCTCTCATGGGGAAATCCCAACTCAAGAGAGGGTTTGAATAGAATGTTTGAAAATTTTGATAAGTTCTGCTGGGGATTAGCAAGTGTTTTTTTATTTGTTGTTGTGAATTTTGAGTTTTCAAATTTAAGTGTGGATTTAATTTTTTTTATTTGTTCGTTTTTTTTTGTTTGATTTTGTGAGGGTGAAAGTTATCAGAAATTCCTTATTAAGGATTTGATAGTTTGGCAAATTGATTTAATGCAAAGAAAAATTCATGGACTTGTAGAAAATTCATGTGTCTATGAACTAGTCGGCGAAATTTTTGGATTTAGGAATCATTCGGGGGACAAATATATGAAAATCTTTGAGATTTGTGGAGAGAACCGAGGGGAGGGGGGGGGGAGGGGACACAATTGTGGAAATTTTGATGGATATGTGTATAAACACGAGGGGACATTTTTGTAGAAGTTTTGGTGGATCTGTATATAAACTCGAGGGGACAAATTTTTGGATAAACCCGAGGGACAAATTTGTGGAAGTTTTGGTGTATTTGTGAATAGACTTTGGGGAGGGGGGTGCAAATTTATGGAAATTTTGGTGGATTTTTACATAAACATAGGGGAACAAATTTGTAGAAATTTTGGTGGATATGTAGATAAACCTGGGAGGGGGGGTTGGGGGGGGGTGGGGCTGGGTAGGAGGGGCAAATTTGTGAATATTTTGATTGATTTGTGGATAAACCCAAGGGGAACAAATTTATGTAATTTTTTTGTGGATTTATTGACAAATTTAGGGGGAGTTTATGGAAGTTTGATCATATTGAGGAGGAAAGCACGGTGACTCACATCCAACTCAAGAGCTAATCAAAGAAGCATTTGCGTGGGAAGAGGTGTGGTTCTATATTAATAGAACCGATGAAATCTCGTGGTTATATTTCAATAGAACCATCCAAACCCTATCCACACCATGCAAATAACTAAGAAGAGTGTAGTTTTGTGTAAATTGAACTAGCTAACTTTGTTCATACGAGCGAAAGGACCCATTTTTTTGCAAAATAATCCATGAGTTTGTGAATGTCCATAAATTGTGAAATTTGTGGAAATTTTAGAGTATCTTAAATTTGTGGAGATTTTATAAAAATCTTGTGGAAGAGTGGTCCAACCAGTGATGGACAGAGCAATATAAAAGATATGCATGAGTTAGGACCAATCGAACCTCTCATATATGAAAAAGGACTAGGGAGAGACTGACAAGAGCACTAAGCTGAGAAAGCTCAACCTGGTACCAAGTCGAAAAGGGGATTAAATTTTTTTCGACTTATCTTTTGATCATTTCATTTTATTTTAACTTTATTTGTTGTATTGTTTTGTTTATTATTTTATTTTAGTCAACTTATCTTTCTTTATTTTTTATTTTTTATTATATTTTGATTATTCTATTCATATCGTTTATTGTTCGTCAATGTATTGAGATTGAGATAAACTCAAACCCATGACATTGATAGTCAATCAAACAGATTTACATACACGACAACTAAAGTAAGTATAACCTAACCATTTCCAATTAGCCGCTGAAACCTTATCATGTAGTTCCATATGTAGGAATATAAGAAAACATCACCTCACATGTGTGGCCCCAAGTCCTTAGCCTTTGGTTAAGATGGCTAGGACCAACATGTGAAAGCTCAAGGATGAGTTCCCATAGGATAAATGAAGCCATTGAATGACCTTGGGTGGCTTGGTTTTGGTCTCTCTCACACACACTGGAACCTACCACAATTTCCCACATACCCTAAACCCTAAATCACTTACACTTGATTCACTTTCTAACACCTTTTGGAAACTCATGTAGGTGGTCCCAAGCCCTCCACCTTTGGTTAAGATGGCTAGGACCCACATGTGGAGGGTCCAAAGTGTGTTCTCCAATGGTTCTTATGCCTTTAGGAAGGCTTCATGGCTTGCATGCTCACTCCACCCAAACATTACCAAAATTACCAAAATACCTCTGAAACCCTAAAAAATCCAAAATTGCCCAAATCCACAACTTTCCTTCAAAAATTCATTCCAAACCATCTCAAATTATTCAAATTTCCCAAATTCACTCCAAATTACCCAAAATCAATCCAAACACCTAAAATTCTTAAACTGACCCTAAGGCCCCAAAATTTTCATTTCTTTACTGAAACCATTTTAAATTCAAATCCATCATACCCAAACTCAATTTCATCAAATTCTAGCCCAATTACACCAAATTCCAAACCCAAAATTCAAATCCAAAATTAATCCTAGTCACACCCTAACCCAATTGCAACCAAATTTGGATCCATAAACCAAACCATGAAATTTCAACATAATTCACATGATAAATTATCAACAAAATTCACATAAAATAAAATCCCATTTCCAAGCCCAATATCAACTTTCCATGACCCATTCTTAAAAGCCCATTTCCAAGCCCAACTTCAATTCCCTACGAAATGAAAAAGACCATATGACAAAAATCAACCCTTCCCCTAATCACATTAATTAAATTAATTAAGCTATAAGTCCAAGATGATATGATTTAACCAACTCCAAATGGAATCCATGGAAAACCTTTCAAGCTTGACTTTTCCAACTTCCCACTTTCGTGTAAGCCATGTTGGCTAAGCATGAGCCATGGGCAAGCCATGTCGATTCATCTAAGCTACAAGGAAGCCATGAAGCCATGCATGAGTCAAATGTGAAGCCACAAAGCCTTAAATGGCAAAAGGAGGGGGCACTTTCCACTTACCCCCAAAAGCACCTTACCTTATCCATGCTTCACTTTAAACTAAAATTTAGCACTAGTACCTTGGACAAGGACCTCACTAAACACTTTCTCAAGTTGATCATCAGCCCATGCCACCTTGGAGGGTGAACCCAACCAAAATATATGACTTGGACTCAAATCTCCCCAAAATTAGCTTAACCACATTCCCTTTTGGTCAATTGACTTTACATGGCTAAACATAATTAACTTCACCACAACCCAACCCTAACCTCCCTGAGCAGGATGGTAACCTCTTCCTGCCTGACCAACCACCTTGGCCACTGGAAAACCCAATTCCAAGGGTAGACACCATGATTCAAACCCTAAATTAAACCCATGAAATGTGGATCTTTCTAATTTGGTTTTTGCCCCAGCCAGCACTCTGCATAAGATACCATTTTCACCCACTGGCTATCCCAATTGAGCCCTCCTTCCTCCTTTATAAATAAGGCTTCACCCCAAGCTAAGGAGGAGACATACACAAACTTTGGGGATACTCCGCCAAAATTTTTCCAAACATTAATTCTAGTGCTCTTAAGCTCATCCCAACAATTTTCCAGCCTCATCTCTACTGTTTAGTCCTAATTTTGAGCTTAAAAACCAGGGCATTTTTTGGCCATCCCACAAAACTCAACCAAGCCTCAAATTAACTTGCTTCTGAGCTTCACCAAAGTATAAGGAGAAGTTCCCAATAAAAATCCCCTTCTCCCAAGCACCCCAACCTTGACCATTACTTAAGTCGAGCCACCTACTCATTGAACTCCTACACAGCCCTAACCACAGAGCAAATTGGTGCATTGAAAGCTTCGTGGACTCAATGCAAACTTCTTAAACCAACCCAATCAAGGCCTCACCTCTTAGGACAAGGTTAAAGACCAAAATTCGTAAATTTTTGCTCGGTTTGGAACTTTATGAAGAAAACTTGTATTTCATACGTATCTAGCCATATAAACGTCTTCATCTCATCGAGATGAATGTGTAGGAACAAACCCCATGCAATATGGTTGAGTATTGAGCAAGATATTAGGTATAGAAAACAGATGGTTCTCTGGTTAGGGAGATTGGGGAAGTTGAATGAATGTCGTTCATTTCATGCATGTAATGGATGGATAGCTTTGATACGGTCAAAAGAAGTGATGGAACGTGAACGTGGGGCTGAGTCTGCAGCTACATGGATGGCAGCAGCGAATCAAAGTGCATCGCGCGACTCATCGAAGACGCCGAGAATGACTCAGATAATAAGAAAAATAGGGAATTTTTGGATTTAACTAATAAGTAAACTTTAAAAATTCATATCTTGGTGTAGAAAAATCATAAAAATAAATAAAAAATACATATACTTAGTGAACAGAGGAGAATTTTATGAACCAAAAATAAATATTTATTAGGTAATTTTTTAATTAATTAAATACTCTATAGAGTAATTAAGTCATAATTAATTAAATAGTTATCCAAATTAAACAAAAATTTGAAGGTTTGTTCCTAATGGTTTGGGCAACCTCCTCTGATTCTTGCAGGGTCAGAGGATACCTCTGTGACCAAAAGCCCTAATTTTTAGGATTATTAGCATTATCTTAATTAGAAAAATTATAAAAAAAAATAAAATCATAAAATACAAAATTTGATTTGGTAGGTTTACTGTGGTTATAAGAACTTAGGAAAATAAAAATCAAGTTTATGAAAATTTAAAATTCATTTTCTTATATAAAATTTAATATAATTACCAAAAAATTAGAAAATACAAAATAATTCAAAAAATCACCAAATTACCCCAAAATGAAGGAATTAGCTTCGTAAGGTCTTTGTAAACATTTAGAGGACACGAAAATGATTTTTAATATGAAAATGTATTTTCTAAGTTTGTAGGGATTTTAACTTCAAATTATTATATAAAATAAAGGAAAAAAATTATGAAAGTTAGTTTGGATTGTTTTTTCAGACTAGATAAACATGGAAAAAATAAAATTGAAGTTAGATTAAAAAATATCAAAAAATCACAAAAATATGAAAACACTCCAAAAGATCACAAATTTCATCCTAATTTTAAATAACCACTAAAAAGGCTTTTATAAAATTTTAAAACATAAAATATATTTTTCGGTATTTAAATGTATTTTTCCATATTATGGATATAAATAATTACCAATAATTAAATAAAACTTAGAAAAATATGCAATAAATTTCTCCGAGTTCACCGAAGTTGGAGAGATTCATAAAAAATATAAAAATGAATTTTTGAGGTAAAAATATATTTTCTATCTATTTATTTTTCAAAATCAATTAGAAAATTATAAAAATAAAAATATAATTCAATAAATTTACAAAAAATTTTCGAAGTGGTCCTCTAACCTAAGAGAATCTCCACTAATTTTCTTAAGGACATATAATATTTCGTAGTTAGTTAAATTAATTATCATTAAAAATTACTATTTTTGAACTAATACAATTATAGAAATTGAAGTAAAAATCACAAAAATATAGATTCTCCTCTGATATTTTAATTGACCTATCTGTAAGGTTACAACAAAGTTTCAAAATCATTTGAATCAAATTAAAAGAAATATGAGGTAAATAATCCTAGGGGTAAAACATTAATTATGTGATTGAACTCTAATTATGATTTAGGTCAAATCTTAGGGTAAATGGGTAATTTTGATCATAATTAACTCTCTAGGATGATTGAAACACAAAGGATTAAAGGGTAGAAACCAATTCATATCACTTTCCACAAAAGGTTAATTTGTAATTTTCCAAATTATTGTAGTTTGAGAGTTAATTAAATATGGAAGATTCCAATGTGAGGCGATTGAGTTAGGAAGATAATAATTAACTAATTAGAAGCCCCAAGATAATGGTAGAATGATGATTTAATTTTTCAATAAGGATTAAATGCAATTTACTTAACTTATTCAAATTTATAAGTCTACACTTAAGATATCTAAGAGCTTGGTAGAAAACCAAGTTTCATCTAAAAATCATTTAGCATGGTTTAGAAAAGAAACATATCAATTGTAAACACCTTTAAAACACTACAAGCTCAAATCAAATCAAAGACAAGAGCATAACATTTTGTAACGACTAAACTTATCCCTAAGGGTACTCACATAACTCTTAAACATGACCGAGTAGCCTACGAGTGGGTTAATTAAAATATTAAAACTCACTAAGAAATAAATTAAAGCATGAAAATTAAAATTCAACCTAATCAGTTTTGATTAATTCAATGGTGTAGTAAGTTTAAATGAACTAGAAATGACTCAAAGAATCCAAAAGTCTTTTGCCCGAACTCCTTTGGGAGATTTTGGGTGTTTCAGGCGACATTTAAAATTATTATAACTTGATGAAGAAAATCATCCCCAAAATTTATAGGGACCCACTAAGATATGATTTTGGGACCTGTTAATTCACTAATTCCAAACTAAAGTTCCTTACTTTACTTATCCTACATCAATAACTCAATGATCAAGGATTTGGGTCTTGGATAGGGTATTAAAATCCTTGTGAGAAACTAAGGATATTTTAATGCCATATATAGATCATCGAGCTTGTGTAAGTCTGAGGTCTAGGTGGTGAGGGCAATGACAATAATGCTAGTGTGTGCTAAGCGAGGGATGTAAAGTGGGATTTAGAATAGTATCTCCTACCTCAGGGATCCTTCAAGAGAGAGGAATAAGACTGATGATATTATTCCCCAACTCCTAGTAGGATTGTTGCCCTAGCTCTCTTAGGATATTGGTACAACTGAGAAATTAACTTGTGGAATACTTAATTTCCTAAAAATATATTTTCAATAAAATATAAAAAACAAAAATATCATTTCTCATAACAAACAACACTTTGGGTTGCTCTGTAAATTCTACATGCATGAATAACTTAAATAACTTTTGAAATCATATAAAAGTCCACTTGTTAATTACTTAAGACTAGAAACCTCCCTCCGATTGATTGCTCAATTGGTAGCTCTTCCTCGGGTTGGGATTATAAAGCACACAACCCAGCTTTGAGCCCCCCTCCTCTCCCCCACCCGCTTCAAATTTTTACACTTAACCCGACCTCTTATATGTGGCATCAGGTTTTATTTTACTCGTTTATACTTTCTTGTAACGTGCTTTGTTTCTTTATACCAAATTTCTTATGATTTCCTGTATTTTATTCTATTATGCCTATTGTACTAACCCTATTTGTAGCAGTAGTAGAAGCCTAGGTATGCAAGTTTATTTTAAATTTTCTGCATTCTAGAACAACGAGCTCGGAGCAGACTTCATAGGCAACACGAAGAGGATGCAACTTAAGAACATCTTCAAGAGAGCAAACAAGATCTTCAATAGGAAAAATTTCCTTAGTATTTAAATAATAAACCATAGGACTTTGAGGCAGTTAGTCTAGCACATCGTAAATCCTCAATTCATCTTTAGGCTTTTGCACAATCATGTTGTACAATATAAGTCCTAAATCTTTTAGGATTCTGAGATTATCGTTCAGTACGACATAAACCCTCATATCTTTCTAGGCTATTTGCATGATCTAGATCATATAAGTGTAAGCCCAAAACAATAAAATTGGTAGGATTGAAATATTAAAATAACATCATCTTTAAAATCAAAGCCCAATAGTAGGATAGTTTCGGAAGTCATCGTGGTTCGTCTCGAAGTCTATGACATCTCCTAATTCTCGTTCCTTTGGAATCTGATAATAACTGTTCATATTTGAACTATTCCCTATTGAACTTCTCATGTCTAACCTTACAAACTTTATCCTTGAATTTCTTGAAGACAAGGACCTCTGATCATTATCAAGAGTATTCTTAGGTGACTTAGATCATTTAAGATGTAATTAACTATATGTGCATGCCTCTATATGGAACTAATAAACCCAAGGAAACAAACCCTGCTTAGCCTTCAATATTAAGTAGGGAAACTTGTCAGTCACACAAAAGCTTCACAGACGAAGCATATGACATAAATTATGTATTGATTACTTAAACTATTGAGAATATGAGATCTATTTAGTCTAATTTTCCAAAATCAATATACTAATTTCAAAATTATAAATATATATTCAATTAAATTATTTTCAGAAACAACCGCCAGATTCCAAATGGAGTCTAACAACCACCAGTAAAGAACAATCCAGGAGCTTGTCCTCTGATGGATTTGTAACATCATCAATGATAATTTCCTTTTCCTGCCTCTCTCGTAGCTGATCTAGCATCTTGCGGATGCAGAGATTATGGTTTCACCTCTGAGTGCATGTAAGGACTATTTTTCTATTAGGTCGGGCGTCTGTCAGCGAAGCCCCAACTTATTTGCCCCTTGTCGTCATTACCATTGATTGCATCTTCTTAGCCTTGGTGGCCTGGGGTTTACTTATCCCACCAATTTCCTTAATTTTCCTTTTCTTTGTAGCCACACCCTTGCTCTTGCTTTGAATTTCAACACTAGCCTGTAGCCACAAACCACTTCTTGGTCTACAATAGTTAATGATGCTCCCTTATAGTCCATCTTGATCTATTTAAAGTCTAAGTCAAAATCGAAAAAGACCTTTGCTTTGACCCTTTCCTTGCCCAGCACAAGGCTGATGCCCTTTTTGAAAGTGAGGATCAGTCGACCTCTAGACATTTTCCTACAAAGATAGGAAAGAAGTCAGTGTTTTGAACTTAGTAGAAGTTGAACAAAATGAAATTATTTATATAAAGAAAATTTATTTCATTTATTTGTACATTTCTTTATGTATATATATATATATATATATATATATATATATATATATATATATATATATATATATATATGCTTACAAATATGTGGTAAAAGAGATAGTTATTCACAATGAATAAATAATTAAAATTTTAGTTACAAACATGGATTTTATTTAGGACCCAATCACATATAATTATTGTATAAATGCTTCCAAGAACAAGATTTCATTCTAAAATTCATTCTTTAGAACATCACGATGCATAGTATTTCTTGAGATATTTTCCATTAGTAGAAAGCATGGGGTGTTCTTCTTAGCAGTCCATCAATTGGTAGGTGCCTCCGGAATAAACTTTCTCAACCATAAATGGCCCCTCCCAAGTTAGTTCGAATTTACCTACTATCTTGCAGTGTGCAGTCATCTACTTTAAAATTCCTCAGGCGAACCAACTTCACGTGGGCCATAATTATTTTGGCTTGATATATTTCCAAATTTTGCTAAGCTCATAAGTGTTTCCCTACTCGAGTCGAAGCTTCACATTCTCTTTGGTAGTAATTTTGTTAGCCAACAAAACTCTTAACAAAGGGAGTGGTACCTTTAAGGGTAGTACAACCTCAGACCCAAACACAAGAGTGTAAGACGTAGATAGGGTAGAAGTTCCGAATGTCGTTCTATAAGCCCATAATGCTTCTAATAATTGCTCATGCCATTTCCTTTCATTTTCATTCAATATTTTATTTAGGATTTGAAAGAGAGCTTTATTAAAAGACTCAGCCAAACAGATCGCTCTTGGCTAATATATCATGGATTAACTCCAATCTATACAGTGTCATCGGATGAAATTATTAATCTTGATACTTTTGAATGCAGCACAGTTATCCAAGATATGTTTACGTGGTACACTGAATCAGTATACAATTTGATCATTGAAGAACTATTGGGTGTGGTGTGCTTTCATTTCTCTTAAAAACACCACATATGCCCATTTTAAGAAATAGTCGATTGTTGCGAGTATGATCATGTGTCCTTTTGAGGACAGATGGTCTATAGAAATCACAATATTTGTACCTTAACACTTAAATGGCCACTACGAAATTGTCGGATGCAGCACATTTAGAGGTTGATGTAAGATCACTCAGTGTATCTGACACTGGAGACAACTTTTGGCGATTTTCATATCAGTTGGTCATCATTTTTGGCCAGTAATATCTTAGCCTATTGATTTTCATTTTCGTTTTAAGACTCGACTGATGAGAGCCACGAAGTCCAACATGTATTTCTTTAACGACTTCCCGTGCATACGATCCATTCAGACATCTCATCCACGTCTTATCGAATGCCATAGAGGACATTATCTATCAAAGCATACAAAAGAGCTCTTTTTTTATCTGATGTGCCATCTTGCAGTTTTCCTGTCCGGAAGTACTCTATGAAAGGTTTGTGTCAATCTTTTGGGACCTTGGTAACCACTACCGTTGTTTTTTTTCCCAATTTATATAAAGTATCCATGTCTATTTGGGACAAAAATTGATGTCCTTGGATCGTTATGTCGATTAAGTCTTCATGAGGACATGAAAATTCTTTAGCTAGTATGGCTAAGGCGTCTACAAGGGTATTCTCCCCGTTGGGATTTATATAGAGTTCTACATTGAGAATTTTCTCTAATAGCTTCATGGTGTAAAAGAAAAACTATTCCAACTTAGGCTTCAGAATTTTATACTGTTCGATGACTTGTTGGATGATCAATTGAGAGTAACCGTAAAAATTAATATCAATTATATCCATTAAAATTGCCAAATCCAGTCCAATCATCAAGGCTTCATACTCTACCACATTATTCGTACACGGTTTTGTTAAATGATAGGAGTATCTCAACATTCCCTGCTCTAGTGTAATGGAAATTAATCCAATTCCCACTTTGCCAGTCATTATCATTTGCAATTCTTTATTTTTTTATGCTGACAAAGCTTCGTTGAAATACATCTCCCTGTGTTAAGAACAGGGACAATCTAGACTCATTTTCTATTCATCGGGCAACTCATCGTTAAGAGGGAATTTGGCCAGCAGCGGGTGCACCGCAAGGAAATCTGCTATGATATGTCCTTCTACAGTGCAAAGTAGTATAAATGTTATATCAAATTGCAATAATATCATTGAACATCTCACCAATCTACCAGAGAGTGTCAGCCAGGTCATTAAACATTACAATAGATTAAAATTTGAAATAAGGTTGGCCTTATGAGAAAGCATGTAATGTCTAAGCTTTTGAGTGGCAAAAATCAAACCTAGGAAATGTCTCTGAATAAGAGGATACTTTAACTCCACCTACATTAGAAGTTGACTCAAGTAGTAGAGGGCATTTTCTTTACCCTCCTAATTGAACTGAGCCAACAAGGCTCTGTAGTATAAAGTATCAAAGGTCTACCTAAAATCGGATCTGCTAAGACAGGAGGTGTCATTAAATATTATTTGATACTTTCAAAGGTGTGTTAACATTTGTCGTCCCAATTAACTTAGCGTCCTTCTTAATCAGCACAAAAGACACTGACACCAACCTGATAGATTAGAAATAAAGCGTCTCAAATATGCTACCTCCCTTAGAAGGATCGTAATTACTTTAAGTTCCTAGGGGTTGGCATCTTTAAGATAGCTTTAATCTTCTATGGATCGATCTCAATTCCACGATGATGGACGACATTCAAGAAATTTCCCAGAGGTGACACTGAAGGTACACTTGAGCATATTCATTTTATGATTATATCATCATAATTACTCTAAAATAACTCTTGAATAATACAAATGTTCCTCTTTTTGTTTGCTGTTAATGACCACATAAAACTTGACTTGATGGTGGATGAGGTTATCGAAGATTCTCATCATTGCCTGTTGGTAAGTTACGTCGGCATTCTTTAGTTCAAAAGGCATTATTGTGTAGCAATGCACTCCAATCGACATTCTAAAAGCTTTGAATTTCTCATCTTTTGGCACCATATTTTTCTAATTATATCATGACAAACCATCCATAATGGATAATATTGAGCGAGAAGATGCAATTAACCATCAGTTATGGGATTGGTAGCGGGAATTGTTCTTCTGGGCATTATTTCTTTTAAGTCCTTGAAGTCCACATGAACTTGAATCTGACTGTTCTTCATCTTAACCGATACTACATTGGCCAACCAAGTGGGGTATTGCTCTTCACAAAAAAATTAGGCATCTATTAACTTTTTGATTTCAACTATGACTTGTTGTTCAACCTCAAGACACATTCTTCTAGGAGCTTTCCTGACTGGGGTTGCAGCTTGATCCAATCACAACTTATGAACCACAACTTTTAGGGATAACCCAAGCATTTCATCATAGCTCTCGGTGAAACACTTTTTGAATTCCATCAACAAATTAGATTCTTCTTCATTAAGTAGAGAGCTAATGAAGTTTGGCCTAGGTTCCTCTTTGGTACCTAGGTTAATCTCTCTTAGCTCATCCAAATTAGGCTTAATTCTTCTTCGAATTTGGATGGGGCATCCTTGTTCAGGGAGTCTTCGATGTTTTCTAAAGCTTCCAAGCAGCCTTCCTTATGATCATTAGTAACAACTGGACAAAACTTCGTATTATCAATTGGACCCACTGTGCCAAACCCAAGACTTTGTTTTGAATTAAAGGCTTTGTTATTGATACTCCAAAACTCTTCAAAATGACGTGATTGGTCCTTTAACCATTTTTAGGTATGAAAACACGTTGAGCTAGTTTCTCGACATAGGGAAAGTACCACTCAACTGAAAACTCCATCAATTTAGAATAAATGTTACCTTTTATTTTTTAATTAGTTTCCGAACTAGATGAAGCACCATGATGAAACTTAATCAGTTTGACACCAACACCATTCACCTCATTGACCACCAAATCCTCAAACTTGTGAGGATAGATCGAGGTTAGGGCCACGACTTACACATAATGGTTGGTCCTTTCATACATTGATTTATATTCATAAGCCTTCTCATCTTCTAGGTTTATTCTAACTTATCATCATCACATCCTTCTTGGATTTTTCCTCCTCAAAATTTTCCTCCCAGTCAATGTTGATAATCTGATTTTTTGTTCACCAATCTTATTAATCATTCCTTAGCCTCGTCCTTAGGTGCGAGTTCTGGAAGAACGCACCATCTCATTGTAAAGGAGTGGTGAGGTCTCATTGAACTAGAATTAGTGAGTCCTCATCTTATGTTTTTTTAGCTTCATTAGCTCGTTTGGTATGGCATATCTGGAGGAACTATTTTCTTTTGGGGCACGTAGTAAGCAACATCCTTATGGATACCCACTTCATGTACAAAAAATAGTTTTAAGTCCCATTTGATGCATTGCTCCTACCCTTTGTGGTATTTCATGCACTGATGCAACAAGGATGGAACCACTCCATGCTTGTGAATTCATGGTTAGCTCGAGAGGGCATTGAATGAAGTCTTTGAGTTGATGAGGAGGCATTTCACAGTTATTACTAAATCACCAAAATTTAACAGCAGTGTGAATGAGTCAAGGGCTCTTTCTCATTATTGGTTAAAGCCTCATCTTATCGGCTGAAAGTTTGTGAGCATCAATAACCAGATATTCCAATGTCCGTAAGTTCATTATATTGATGCATTCCGCTTGATCCTCTAAAATAATGGAGAGCATAAATTTATCAATGTTGAATGAAATGTAGAGGGGACAATTATGATCAGTAATATGAAGCAAAGTCTCTTCATCTGTAAATGTAATCTTTGTCTGTTCTCCCAACGAACAATCCTCACCTAAGGAAGTGCTAGCGAGCTGAGACGGAAAAATCTTTAGATCAAGCAAAGCCTTAACTAGAGCTTCCCTCATTTCCTTCAACAGGATTAGGGCATCATAGTTACTCAACTTAGCAGATAATTTCCTAGAAAGTCTAGTACATTGTAGTCCACTTTGTTACTTAATTCTTTGATCTCTCCTAGAATGGGTAACTCATTCACTGGCAGAGCTAACTCTTTTTTGGGCAGCACCTATTTCAGCTTCTCTTTTGGACCCATTCTCAGAGGTAGCACCTTTCAACACCTCAGATTTATTGTCATTATTTCTTCTAAGTCTCACACTAGCTCTGAAGATACCTCTTTCGGAGTTTGTACAATGTGTTTTCTTAAGCTCCTCATAGTCTAAAGACTTTATCTAGACCGCAATCAGTGACCAATGGAATTCAGAGATCGGTGTGTCACTCTCTAGACTGTCGTACCTAGCCTCATCGATATTCTCATCTCTATTATACTGATTCCATCAATACTTCATCCGATTTGATAACTATTATTAGAATTGAAACTAAGACCCCCATTAGGTTGTTTGTTATCAGTTACGCTATCATTAGAAATAGTCAAACCGTAGCTGACATCAAAACTCTTTGCAATATATGAACCCAGAAGGAAAGAATAAATAATCATACAGAGTCAGGAGTTTGAGGGATTTCTTCCCTAAATTCGAAACAACCAATCGAGAATGAGCTGTCCCTACTCTAATCTTCACACAGTCGATATTTACTTCTTTGACAATCTTTTTTATCTCTTACCATTGTGGCATGCTTTAAACTCTGAACTTTAGCTTACACCAAAGTGTTCAAGATTCCGTTCAATACCTTTTTCAAAGATTTTGTGCATACTGTACTCCACCCATCGCTGACCGCATATGGGTTGATAGGAACAAAAAGATTAGCCAAAATCTATTAATTGAACCTTTTTTAAATTCTCTCAAATATTATTTTGAAGATCGTTATGTTCACTTTCTTAAGGTTAGCCTCAAGTCAGTTCTTCAAAGTGAAGTAACCCTCTATAGTGTGGTCAATCATCATATGGTATGGACAATACAACGGATGGTCTCTCTTATCCACCTTTTCTAGCTTCTTGGGCACTAGAAGCCGGAACTCAAGCTTTTTATCAGGTTGTGGAACATCTTTCCCACCGCTTCATCTTTGAAGGTATATACTTTATTAAGAAGTTGTGATATGGTCGGAGGTCACCCTCTATCTGCCTGATAAGGTCCTTGCTGGAATGGCTGCTAAACTTCTTATGGGGTTGGTAATTGTGATTAAACTGTTGTGGAGGCCAATAACTCTGATTATATTGCTATGGAGGTTCGTAACTCTAATTTTACTGATGCGGAGGTCAATAAATCCACTTATGATGCTGTGAAGGTTGGTAACTTTGCTGAGGTTGGTCGGCCCATATCTGCATCTGTTGTTTGCCCTTATCCATAGTTGCGACAGTCTCACATTTATTTTAGAAGGCTTTTACCAGCTTCTGCTTTTCAAATATCTTTGTGAAATTGAGCTGCTTTGCCTTCTTTTGGAGTCTCTCAACTTTGCTAAGTATCTTATCGAAAGTTTTGATCATAAATCCTTTGAGGAGAAATGTAACTGATTCGTGGATACTCCTCAACATAATTTTGATCGCATGTTGCTCTTGGAGCCGTGGTTAACACTTCATGCTCAAATTTCTCCATTGCAGAATATATTCCACCAGAGTTTTGTTCGACTTCTGTTTCTCCACCACAAATTCACCAACGATGATGTAGTGTTGAGCCCTAGCAAACCGTGTAACAAAAAGGTTATTCAATTCCTCAATTGTTTTTATAGAATTCTTTTGACAGCTCTGTGTACCAGCGAAAGAAACTCTCGAAAGCCTATTAATGAACTGGCGAAACAACAAAGCATTGCTACCCCCCGCATTGCAGCAACTTGCTCAAAAGTGTGATACATGCTATTGGGGCTTCCCAGTCCCATCAAAAGTCTTGAATAGAGGTGACACAACATTGGGATATTATACGACAATAAGTTCCTCTAGGAAGGGTCAACCCTTTATAATCGATGTCCATCCTTTAGATTTTGTTAAGGCTTCTTTCACCTGATGTTTTACCATTTTCTTAGTGTCCTTATTTGATATTAGACTTTGAATGGAATCCATCTTTGGCTGCTCCTCATTATTAAAAGAAGTAAACTCTTTCTTCTCGTCGGCAATTCATACCACTTTCAGCTGATGCACCTCCACTGGTGTTACATCAGGAAATTGAGGCTGACTGTGAAGTGTTATGATGATAGTCATCATTTTCTCCATCCTCCATTCAAAGCAATTAATTTATTCATCTTTCTGTTAGATTACTTGCTGCAAAGCTTGAGCGACATTCTCTTAAACGGTCGAAGGATCTTCCCGCTAATACGACGATGCTCTGGTTTTAACCATATTGACCTCGGTAAAATCCTCCTACATGCAGCTCGCCAAATATTCCGTGTCATCTAGTTTATTCTCCCTTTTCTCAGATAATTGTTTGATGTTTGCCCTTATTTTGTCCAAAGTCGCCTAAATCGACCCTTCTTTAATGATCACAAGATCAAATAGAGATGACCGGCGGATGTCTTCTTCTAAAGGAGGCTCTGAAACAGCCATGATGCCTTTAAGATTGGAACCTTCCGTAGAATCCTCAGCTTTGTTGCTTTTTGTAGGTATTGGCCCTGTGGCCTTATGTTGCCACACCATCTTCATTAGAGATGATACTCTAGGTCCAGACAACCCATTATTGGTATCAACCTATATATGAGCAGTGTGTCCCTGATCACTGATATTTATGCTTACGTTTTATATATGAGTTTATACTTTATACTTCCTTTTAAATATATCTCTTTCTTTACAATGAAACCACAAACTTGATGACGATGCAAATGAGATTTTAATTGTTATTATTATAAAATGGGATTCTACGTAAGTATACGTATCATTATCAAGTAATATAGGACTTTCTAATTAAGCACCAAAATATCGAACCCACAGAGAAAAAATGTTAAGTATTCTTAACAAAGAAAACAAAAAGATAAACTTTATACTTTTTAAGAACGATCTTACTTAAACTAAAGATAATATTTTAGGAAAGAAAGTTCAATTCTTATTGGTAATTTTTGTAATTAGAAATGAAAGTAAACAACTAAATTTAACTAGATTTTTGCAAGATAAAAGCAAATGTAAATAAAATATCTTTTTCCTTACTATGAATCAGTAACAAGTCATGGAATTCAGTTGTGGAAGTATCTAAAACTTGTTGTGCCAAATATGAGCAATTATATTCCTTACCCTTACTAGAGATGCTATAACGAACATAGGTTAATCTAATGCTTTAGTAATCTTAAAGACGGGCTAAGTAGGAAAGATAGTAGCCCTCACTCTAAAGTTTCCTCTTCTCCCTCCACATGAGGGCCAACATCACGTATCAAGACATAAAACATTAAATCGAATTGGAGGCTTTAGCCTGTCACTCTAAAGTCCTCAAAATATACACCCATCAAAGTATATCTCTCTATTTGTTTGCACTCAACCATATGGACTACATTCTCATGCATACAATCTCAAGAGATTCCTACCAATTGTTGATTGAGATAATTCCATATCGATTCTTTCATGTTCTCTCAACATATATTAACATCTTAATTGGCCAAATCAAGAATTAAAAGAAGTGCAAGGTTTTGAATCATCATAACTTCTTCCAACTTTGACTCATATACTTCACAAAACTTTAATCCATAACTTAATTACTTCATCATTTTAAGGAAAAAGATAAAGAAAACTACTCAGAATTTATGGAGAAAACAAAATCACAACTTGGCTTAAAAGTAGAAATCATAGGGAAAACACAAGACGTCTTAATTAAAAATTAAATTTAGTAATAAAGATAAAGACTTATTTGAAAAATCCTCTCTACCAAACTCTTGAGGTTCCTTTGAAAACTTTTCTTTTCCTTACAATCTTCCTTAGAGGGTGGCGCCCAACTCTGAGGACTCCAATATCTTTATTCTAATCCTAATACAACATATACTAAAGTAAGTAGATATGGTGAATTGGAGTGGTGTGATAATTGAAGAACTATCTTACACACTAAAAATAAACCACACGCCCTCCAACAACCAACTTCTGATCTTCAAATCTTCTTTATTAATTTTCCAATAGGTGCTTTGGTGTCTTTTTAAATTATGTCCAAATTCAATGAATCCTCTTAAGAGATGCATCCTTTCAAGAGTAATTTAAATTAATTTTGGCGCTAATAGGAAGTTACCCGCATTTGTACCAAATGATGCCTCAAACACCCCTTCCAAATGGTGCCAAAAATTATTTAAATTCTTCAAAGTAACTATCGCGATTAAGCGCGGGGTCTCAGGGCTTAGCCGCGAGGCTCTATCTCGTAAGCGCCAGGTTTGGGCTCTTAGTCGCCTAAGATCAATTTTGCACATTTCTTCATGCTACTCTAAATTTGATCATTTTTCACTCCTTTCATCACACACATCCATTTAATCATACCTATAAGAAAAATACACAAAATACCTTCCACAAAAGTGCAATATCATAAAAAATAAGTATAAAAATGTGTTTAAAAATGCCATATATTTTAGGTATATCAAAATCTCCCAAACATGAAATGTTAATTATCCTCAAGTAACACTGTAGTCACATAAAATCAAACAAGAAAATTATGTAAATGCGTTTCTTTAAGAGTTTGTAAAATTGTGTTCTAGAAATGTAGTAGTCTAATTTAGAAAAAGAAATTAGTAAATGAGACCAAATTAAAGTTTAGAAATATCTTAGGTAAATTTTTATGAAAAATATGAGTTCTTATTGTATTCATAAATACTTGTAGATTTTTCAAAATATAGGGCTTAGGCATTTTATTTTCCTTAGTTAAAAATATTTACTAAAAATAATGATACTACCTATGTTATATTCATAAGCTTCAAAATTATCTCAAATCTTATACCCTAAAAAGATCAGGTGTGGAACCAAAATTTGATTAGGCCCTTTAACCTCAAGCTTCTCCTTCCTTTTTTACATACTATTTTTTACTTTCTTTTCTTCTTTTTTTATTTTCTTTTCTATTTTTTTAGGCAAGAATTACTATATCTGGATAGGCCTTTAATAATCTTGAATTCCATCCATCCTTTCCTATAACATAAAATAGATATATATCTTGTACTTTGAAATATAATAAAAGTTTTGAAAATTATTTTAAAAAAAAGAAATTGAAGTATTAAAAATAAAAGTTTAATTCTTCTATTTTTCTAAAAAATTCAACTTTTTCTACTAGAGATACTTACAAAGTTTTTATCATTTCTTCAGTAAGAAATTTTTAACTTTAAATTTTTCATTATTACTATAATTTTTAACTAATTTCTCTTACTCATTGCCATATTCAAAATTTTACTTCCCTAAAATAACTTCATATACAAAATTATTTTTCAATCAAAATCAAATTTATTTATTGCACAGTTGAGAACAAATAAAATTTAAGTTTTTGAAAATTGTTTTTCAAACAACCCCCCGAGAAAAAAAAAATATTAATGTTTTAATTATGATAAAACATTTAAGCATAGTGAAAAGATAAAGTGTAGGAATTAAAAACTATAAGTATCATGCTTGCAGGAATTATTGTATCCTAAATATGCAAGTATAACAATTAAAAATAGGAATAAAAACAATTTGATCAATTTTTAATTTTATATTTTATATAAATGAAATTCAAAAGTCTTCTAAATTGTAGAGGTAACAATAGTAATTTCACACATACTTAAACAGAAATCCACAACAACATACAAAAAATATATACGGTAGTAATTGAAAAGTTAAACATGAAATTAAATAGTGGATTTTAATAGTGTTCTAAACATTCCAAATAGTTTCTGGAATAACTTCTACATCATCAAATAAAATACACTATAAATTTACTAATACCTTTACTACCACAAAAACACTAAAAACTCACAGCACATAACACAAACAAATAACATCCATAAATAACATAAAAAACTACAGTAGTTCACCAACCAGTACATCAGATTGTTCAATGACAACTACAACATAAAAGTCTAAATAACAACAACAAATAAAGAGTTCACAACACACACAAAATAACACAAAAGGCCAAACATAAGATCAATCCTAAACCTCATCATCATTCTCATCATTATCTCCTTCGTTCCAGGCATGTGTAGGCTCGTATGAGGTATAGCGTGGATATGTAGTTAACACAACACTATGGTCTCCTTTAATTAGTCTGTCCATATAACTATGATAACTCTCCACATACTCACCATGCTTCTGCACATAATCCCCTGTATGATCTACTTCCTTCAATATCATGTAATATTAATTTTTATTTTTTAAATAATTTTGTTTGCAAATCTGTAAACTGACCTGATGATGCATGAGAAGTTTAAGCATGAGATGTGAAAACAGTAGAAGTAGAAGCACCAGAAGCTCTAGTGAATCTTCCTCTCCAGCCAAAAATAGAATGCTTAGCATAAGTCTTTACATTCACACCAGTAATAGACTTAAGAGGCTGAAGAACATCTTCCCAATTATCTATTTTCAGACTAGCCTGTTCACAAAATGAATGAATAAGGGAAGAAAATCCCAAACCTGCAGTAGTATTAGCTCTGGCAGAACTCGAAATACACTCATAAATAATAGCTCCTAAATCAATTGGCTACCCCTACTAGATACAATAGTTTAATGTGGCTCTTTCCTTGGTGACATCACTCAGATGATTGGTGGGAATCATTTTGGATGATATAAAATAATGCCATGCCTTTGAGGTGGTATTCAACTTTGAGGCAGGGAAGTTAACTCTTCATTCATTTGTTATTTTCCATAGTCCTCTTCCATCAGTCAAAGTAGATATAATTTCATCCAACTCCTCCTCCGTAGGATTATAATTAGAATAAAAGCATAATGTAGTAGGCGGCTGACCTGACCCGCAATTATGTAGTAAATTAACTTCCAAAAGATGACAAAAAACTTGACCCAATTTATAAATAACGTCTAGTGTGCAAAATCTTAAATGATATAAAAATTAGAAAAATATTTTTTTACACTAGTGGTACTATGCAAGTATACGTATTGTTTCAAGTAATATAGAGCTTTCTGAATAAGCCCCAGATATCGATCCCACGGGGAAGGTTAAGTATAAATAATTAAGAAAGAAAGACGAAAATCTAATTATAAACTACTCAACTAACAAATACTAATATGCAAATTATTAAAGTAGCAATTTGTAAATAAAATTGTAATTTAAATGTTTTAACACAATAAACAAAGATTCTTTCCCCATACGAAATGTTTCATGATTAGTAAACATCTAAATTAGTTTGAGAACTTAGAGAATGATGTATTGTGACAAATAGGAGTATATATATTCTTTACCCTTTGGTTGAGCCTATAAAGAACACTGGCTAGTTTTAGAAGATTGGATCAGGATGTATTGTTAGTAGTAAGGGATGAATTTCTAGGCTCTCACTTCTAGTGCCCCCCCCCCCAAGGGCACCTATGGTCAGGCCTACTAGTGACCCGTCACCTCCTCTTAAATCAAATTGATAGAATTTAGCCTATCACTCTAAAAACATATTCAATTCTACGCCCTTCAAAGATTATCTCCCTATCTATTCGCACCTCCCACTTTAAGGATTTACCATCTACCTTTCCAAAGGAAATGTGATATTTACAAGTTAAGAACTCTTAGCCCACGGTCAGGTCTTAAGAACTCTCCACAGATTTAACATTACAAGTGATCAAGTTATAGTGTAAATGAAGATTAGGTAAAGTATCATCACAAATTATGGATGAAGAAAAATAAGTTCTCAAAACTAAATTAAAGCCTTATCTAAATCATCTCATATTCGTGGGGAGAAAGAGAAGAAGACTACTCAGAAAACATAGGATTCACACCACAAACCATATTTATATAATTCAAATTCAAAGTACAAAACTTAAGAACCAAATTATAAATACTTATCTGGAATGATATCCAAGCAATCCTTTGAAGTTTCTCTGACTCCGACTGACTTTTACAAGACTCCAACTCCAGCAATCACACTATAAACACTCTGAACTCTCACTAAAGAAAGGTAAATAACACTACACACTCTTTAACTAAATGAAATGACACACCTCTTTCACTCTTATGACACTTACATACTCCAAACAACCACACTTTTACTGTAGAATTGTCCTCTATTTATAAAGCTTTCAAAATGGCCAGGGTTTGCTTCAGCCACCACTTCAAAATTTATCCAAATTTGTTGAAGATTCTAGACGGTAACTGTGGCACCTAGGCACCAGTCTTCTGCGTAAGTGGACGCGTCCCTTCTGGTTTTGAGTCGCACCTCTTCATTGATAACTGATTCCCTGTGTCTAAATTCATTATATCTTGTTTATAACATATGAGAATTTGTCCAGAGACTTCTAGATTGCTTCTGAGTCATCAATAACCGTCACAAAATTATCTAACAACTCTTTAGATTTCCCTACTGAGTCTGGCGCCTGGGCGTCAGAGTCAACCCTTTTTTCTTTTTTCTTCAATTGGCTCATTTTTGCTCCTTTTACTCCCTTTTTATTCTTTTTTTTCATAAACTCATTTTCTTGTACCTGTAACCAAAAACATAAGAAATGCCTTTCATTAAAGCGTAATATCCTTAAAATATTAGTTAAAAATGATATAAAAATTTAGGTAATTTTAAGAGTGATCAATTTACCGAAACATAAACATTGCTTGTCCTCACGTAACTCTTAACTCTTTATTACTAAAAATAATAATCTACAGAGAAAGGTTTTCTTTAAGACTTATATAACCGTTTATTTTATAAATAGAATAATGAAACTTAAAAAGCTTTTTAAATAACTTAGTCTAAAACCAAAATATGTAAAATGCTTAATAATTAAGTGTTAAGAACTCTCTTCTCCTATCTATTTCAAAAATAATTGTAATTTGTCATATTAAGAACATGTAGATAATTTACAAGAAAAAGATTTTCATGATAACTCTACTAGTAAGGATGCTTATACATAAGACTTAAATAAAAAAATTGCATTTAGGTCTCTTCCTATAAGATAATTCAAGTGAAGCCAATTTTATATTTAGGCTTCTCCTCAATATTCTCCTCACTTATTATATATATATATATATTCTTTTTTTCTTTTTCTTTTCATATTTGGATTTCTTTTCAATCCTATATATTTTCTTTCCTTTTTCAGGGATTGTTTTCAATCCTTTTTCTTTTTCTTTTTCAAGTGAGGATTACTATATCTGGATAGCCTGTTAAT
Source organism: Papilionanthe hookeriana x Papilionanthe teres (assembly GCA_022702705.1). Lineage (NCBI taxonomy): Eukaryota > Viridiplantae > Streptophyta > Magnoliopsida > Asparagales > Orchidaceae > Papilionanthe > Papilionanthe hookeriana x Papilionanthe teres. Next base: position 125,024,951 of record CM040421.1, on the reverse strand, counting down.
GATTTTGAACTTTACTATCCTTAACTTATATTTAAAGACTTAACACATTTTTTACTTAATGAATATGTGTTTAGCCAAAATATTTTTCATAGAGTTTCAATTCTATATTTTCAAGTAAACATCTAGATTCCTTAATACTTTCAAAAATACAACATTTTTAATTTAGATATTTGAATCAAAATTCTTACACTCTTTCATTAAATAATTACAATTTTTAGAATTATCCCTTGTTATATAAAAATACTTTTATAAGTTTATTATAATATTCATGAAAACAACAACATATCTATCTTAAATTAACTTTTCTTCCATAGATTATGTTATTAATTTTAAAAATATTGTTTACTAAGGACAAGTAGAGTTTAAATTTAAGTTTTTTTTCCTCCCCCAAACTTTTTTCTTTTAATAAGGTTAAAACATTTTGCAATAAGAAATTTTAAACTAAGCAGGAAGAAAAATGTACATTAAGTAAGGTATTTAAAACTGTAGGGTAATACAAGTATAAGCAGTAATATAAAAGAGTATCAAAGTAAATAACATTAAATAAAACTAACACTCTTTTACATTTTAAACATTTAACAAAACAACAGGAGCATAAATAGAATTAAATTCTACGCAATCTGATAACATAAATATAACTGAGTTACTACAAAGTCCTCAATCAGTACAATAATACATGAAAAGTAAAAACACACATAACAGGCACATCAGAAATGTAAAGAAAAGATAAAGTCTAATCATCCACAGTCTCCTCCTCATCATCAGAAGAATCATCAGGAATAGGACTTCTGAGGTTGATCCATGGGGTGAATTTAGGACAAATAGGAAATTCGATATTCTTCTCACCCTTAAAAAATTTTATAAGCACTTCATTATACTCCCCATCATAGTCACTCTTCCTCTGTATATATCCAGACATATGATCTATCTTACTATCCATCTCATCTACTCTGCATTGCATCAAGAATATATCACTTTGATGCTCCAAGTATTTCTAACAAACAATATTCCACACATCTGGTGGAGGCTCAGAAGTAGAAGTGGAGGGTCCAAGTGCAGAAGTAGAAGATATGGAAGTATATGCTGTAGAACCTCGACTTTTTGTCTTTCCATATGTATCCACATGAAATTTTCCAATTGGCTTAAGTGGCTTAAGCATATCTTCAGAATGAGAATAAGTAATACCGGCATTATTGTAAATCAAGAAAATGAAAGTCTTGAATCCTAAACTAGAAATAACACTTCCTCTAACTGAAGTGTTGATCACATCATATATAATGGCTCCCACATCTATAGGCTTCATTTCTTGAATGCAGTAATTTAAAATAGCTCGTTCTTTCGTAACTTCACTTAGGTGATTTGATGGAAGAATACGAGCAGAAATAAAGTAATGTCAGGCTTTAGAAGTAGCATTAAGCATATAAGAGGAAAAATTTACCCGTTTATTGTTTTGGATTTTCCACGATCATCTTTCATCAGTCAGGTAGGCTAAAATCTCATCAAGTTTTCTTTCAAAAGGAACAAAAATATCATAGAAGCAATCTATAGCAGGGGGTAGACCGTAAAACATGTTGATGACTTTAGGAGTGAACTCAACTCCCATTCCCCTAATAAAAACTTCATTATCAGCTGTTTCAGGAAAATTTGTATAAAATTCCCGAACAACTGAAATGACAGCCACAGCAGAGAAATAACACAACTGCTCCAACTGTCGAGCAGCAATAATATTCTCGATCGATCTGCCGGGATGATAAAAACTTCATTCTGCTATAAATTTTTGAACTGATGCGAATTCATTGTAGCGCACTTGAGCACTTACGCTAGCAAACTTGGACTGATCAAATTCGCTCCGCTCCTTTCCTCACTTCGATTTTGGTGTCATATTGTAATTTTGAAAATAATTTCAAACAATTTATAAATCCATAACATGGCAAAAAATCTAAGCTTAAAACACTAAATTAAGCTTAGATCCATGGATTTTCTACTTAAAAATCCAATTTTTCTTCCAAATTTTGGCACTATTCATATGTAGAGAAATACATGGTAAAAACTCAAAATAACTATGCCAATGTGTAGATCTAACCTCGAGAAGTTGGAATCCGGTGTTTTTAAGCTTTGAAACTTCACGAATCAAGCACAACATGGAGCCCTAGGACTGTTTTTCGCGAGTTTTGGGGAAGAAGATGGAGCTTAGGTGTGAAAATGGTGGTGGGTTCAGTTTTAAGGTTGAAATTTTGGTTCAGATGAACCGGTGCCTAGGCGCCAGATTCGCCAAAAATTTCAAAAAATTCCGAAATTTTTATATTTTGTAATTTAGGTGTTCTAACATCTCTAAACTTAAAATTATATCATAAACTTCATCAATCATCTCCCAAAAATTATAAAAGTCTAAAATAGACTCCAAAATTAAGATACATTCCAAACACAATTTGATACAATCCAAATTCAAATTTTACTTCATTCCATTTCAGATCTTCAAGATAAGGTTCAAAAATTACAGAAAATACACATAAACAACTTCTCACATCTCACAACAACACATAACATTCACACAAATCACCTACACAAAACATCAAGCAAATCACTTAACACTTCATATTTACAATCAATTTCTCCACATAAATTCACCCTAAATTCAAGGATTCACATCAGAACCTTCGTTAGTTCCACAAGGTAATTCAGTACGAACAAAGGAGTGAAAGAAAGGGACACGAGGAAATTCTAAAGTCGTCTTCTCATCAATCCATTTATTTTGAGCATACATGGTTACCTAATGGTCTTCAAATGCAGCCAAATGATCAGATTGTACCTTCATTTGCCATTCCATATGCTCATATTGATGGTACATTTCATGCATTATTTCTCCAATATGCATCAATTCTCCTTCAATTTTCTCAAGTTGACCAAAAAGCTTCTCCAATGTCATGGCTAAGTAGCCATTGAAGTAAGTTTGTGAATCCTTTTGCATAAACTTGGCTTTCCCTCCATTCTCCATAGTAAGTCTCTCCATGGAAGGAATCAAATCTCTCTTCTCTCTTAAAAGTATAATTTTAGGTTGAAAATTTAATGGCTTGATGTTTGGGGACAAAGAAGTAGTGATTTATAGATAATTGAGTGGGTAAAAACTGCATTTGAGCGGTTTTACCATGATACAGAACTGTGGCGCCTAGGCACCAATTTTAGCGCTTAAGCCCCCGAATTTTGGATTTCTGGCGCTTAGGCGCCAGTTTTGGTGCCTAGGCGCTAGAATCCTGAAATTCATAGGTTCGCCCTTTATCAAATTTTCATAAGTTTCATACCAAAATAGGGTCTAAAAATGTGGATCAAAAGATTTATAACTATGTGAAGTCACATATAAAGCACTCTCAATACAAATCAAATCATACTATGGGTTGCCTCCAACAAAGCGCTTGGTTTAACGTCGTCAGCCTGACATAACCAACTATTTCTTCTAAATGGTTTAAATATAACACATCTTTAAAAGATGGCAGACTTCCACCAATATAGGGCTTCAATCTTCGTCCATTTACTTTAATTACAGAATTTATTTTCTGATCAATTATATCCACGCTCTATAAGGATAAAATTTTTCAACAATAAAAGACCCTATCCATTTAGATCTAAATTTTCCAAGAACCAATTTAAATATTGAATTGTTTAATAAAGCTTCTTGTCCAGGCTCAAAAGTCTTTCTTAATAATCTTTTATCATGCAGCTTCTTCATTTTCTTTTTATAAATCCGATCACTTTCATATGAATCATTTCTAATTTCTTAAAGTTCATTCAATTGCAATAATCGTTTATCTGCAACATCACTTAATTTGTAGTTAATATCTTTAATCGCCCAATAAACTTTATGCTCCAATTCAACAGGTAAATGACAAGGTTTTCCATATACGAGCTTATATGGTGACATCCCAATAGGAGTTTTATAAGCAGTTCTATAAGCCCATAAAGCATCATAGAGTCTATCAGCCCAATTAGTTCATTTTGGGTTAACTATTTTCTCTAAAATTCTTTTGATCTCCCGATCTGATACTTCAACTAATCCACTAGTTTGGGGATGATAAGCTGTTGAAATTCTATGTTTAATTCTAAATTTACTCAATAATCTGTGAATAATAAAATTCTTGAAATGACTTCTCCCATCTGTGATAATTATTCGTGGCATTCCAAATCTATTAAAAATATTTTCATTTAAAATTTTTTCAACACTTTTGGCATCACAAGGAGGTGAAGGTTTTGCTTCAATCCATTTTGAAATATAATCAAAAGATAATAGTATATAAATTTTTCTTGAAGAAGGTACAAATGGTCCAATGAAATTTAAACCCCAGACATAAAAAATTTCCACTTCCAAATTAAAATTTAGAGGCATTTCATCTCTCCTAGAAATATTGCCTATACGTTGACATCGATCACAGGATTTAACAAAATTGTTAACATCCTTAAATAATGTAGGCCAATAAAATCCAGATTGTAAAATTTTAAAAGTAGTTTTATCAATTTCGAAATGCCTGCCAAATTCAGAGTTGTGGCATTTTTGAATAATCTCGTAAGTTTCTTCATAAGGAACACATCTTCGTATAATAGAATCCTTACAGTGTTTAAACAGAAAGGGATTATCCCAAAAATAAAATTTCACATCATGTAACAATTTCTTTTTCTGTTGATGATCTAATCCATATGGTTTAATGTTACTAGCAAAATAATTAACTATATCCGCATACCATGGGATTAATCCATCAGAAACAGTATAAAGTTGTTCATTAGGAAAACATTCATTTATTTCTTCCTTATCATTTATTTCCTTATCATTTTCAATTCTTGATAGATGATCGGCGATTTGATTATCAGACCCTTTTCTATCAACTACTTGAAAGTCAAATTCTTGCAAAAGAAGGATCCATCTAATCAATCTTGGTTTAACATCCTTTTTTGTAATCAAATATTTAATAGTAGAATGATCTGTATGCACAATACACTTATTCCCAAGTAAATAAGATCGAAATTTGTCAAAGGCATATACTATAGCCAATAGCTCTTTTTCAGTAGTAGTGTAGTTAATTTGAGCTTCATTAAGAGTTTTACTGGCATAATATATAACCTTAAACATCTTATCATATCTTTGTCTTAAAGCTGCCCCTATAGCGTAATCACTCGCATCGCACATTAATTCAAATGGTTTTTCCCATTTAGGTGCAACTATGATTGGTTAAGTGACTAACTTTTCTTTTAACAAGTTAAAGGCATTTAGGCAATTTTCATCAAATTTAAATTTTATATCTATTTCTAAAAGATGGCATAAAGGTTTAGTAATCTTGGAAAAACTTCTTCTATAAAATTCAACATGTCCAAGAAAACTTCTTATACTCGTTATATTAGTTGGGGTTTGCAATCCAGTAATAACTTGGATTTTTGCTTGATCAAATTCCATTCCATTTTTAGAAATTTTATGTCCCAGTACAATTCCTTCTATGATCATAAATTGACACTTCTCTTAATTCAGAACTAAACTTGTTTCTTGACAGCGCTTTAATACTTTAGTCAAATTATGTAAGAAAGAATCAAAAGAAGTTCCAAATACAGAAAAATCGTCCATAAAAATTTCAATTCCTTTTTCAATTAAATCAGAAAAGATAGCCATCATACACCTTTGAAAAGTAGCAGGTGCATTATATAACCCAAAAGGCATTCTATGAAAAGCAAATGTTCCGTAAGGACTTGTAAACATAGTTTTTTTTATCCTCAGGAGTTATAGGTATTTTATGATTACCAGAGTATCCATCCAAAAAGAAAAAAAATGAATGTCCCGCTAATCTATCAAGTATTTAATCTAAGAATGGAAGAGGAAAATGATCTTTTCTGGTGGCAGCATTTAATTTTTTGTAATCAATACAGATTCGCCAACCAGTAACTTGTCTTGTTGGAATTAATTAATTTTTTTCATTTTCAACAACAGTCACTCCTCATTTCTTTGGAACGCAATGAATGGGACTAACCCAAGAACTATCAGATATTGGATAAATAATCCAGCATCCAACCATTTCAACATTTCTTTCTTAACAACATCTTTCATAGCTAGATTTAATCTCCTTTGAGGTTCAATATTGGGTTTACTTTCATCTTCCAATAATATTCTGTGCATACATATTGATAAGCTAATTCCTTTAATACTTGTTATTGTCCATCCAAAAGCTTTTTATACACTTTTAACACTTTAATCAATTTCATCGCTTGTTCTGTAGTTAATTCAGAAGATATAATAACAGGTAAAGTTAATGAATTCTCTAAAAATGCTTACTTTAAATGAGATAGTAATTTCTTTAATTCTAATTTAGGAGCCTTATCAATTGATGGTTTGAATTCATTACCTTCAGTTGAATCCAATATTTCCCAATTTCCATTCATAATCAATATCTTTTATATCTTCTTCAGAATCATTTTCATCACTTAAATCTGCAGGGTCTAAAAACTCTTCTTCTTTAGAAATAATCTGACATTTTTCTTGATAATGTTGTGCTATCATGTAGTCAAAGATATACATTCTGTAACACTTCTCCTTGTTAGGATACCACATTGATTTAAGAACACTGAATGTTACTTCTTGATCATTAACTCTCATGGTTAACTCTCATTTTTGTACATCTATCATAGCACGCCCGGTAGCAAGGAAAGGCCTTCCTAAAATAATAGGGATCTCTTCATCTTCTTCTATATCTAGAATTATAAAATCTACATGGAAAATGAATTTATCCACTTTTACCAACACATCTTCTATCATTCCTCTCAGGTGAGTAGTAGGTCGGTGTGCTAATTGTAAGGTTACAGTTGTAGGAGATATTTTTCCTAAATCTAATCTCTTAACAATGGATAAAGGCATAAGGTTAATACTTGTTGTCTTCTATAGCACAAGGTACAGTAAAACTTCCAGGATCTCTAACCTTTTGAGGTAGCTTTTCTAAATAATTGCACTACATTCTTCGCTTAGTGCAGCGGTTTAAAAAGCTTCAAATTTTCTTTTCTTGTCAAGAATATCTTTCATAAATTTAGCATACTTATGCATTTTTTCCAAAGCTCCAGCAAATGGGATAATAATAGTAAGCTTTTTAAATACCTCAAAAAATTTTGAAATTTGTTGATCCAATTTTTGTTGTTTCAATCGTTGTGGAAATGGGGGTGGAGGTTTTTCAAATTTATCTTGAGATAAAAATTGTTTCTCTTCTTCAGTGATTATTTTCTTAGGTTTCTCAACTTCTATCAATTTAGTTTATTTTTTAATTTTATTTTCCTTTCCATCCCTTAGTTCTTCTCCACTTCTAAGTAATACAGCTTTAATCTGTTCTTGATCTTTCCATTTTCTTTTAGATTTACTTCAACATTACTTGGAAGTGTTCCTTGTGGTCTGTTGTTAATTGCATTTGCAATTTGTCCCGTTTGATTTTCAATATTTCTTATCGCAGCATTTTGACTTTGCAACTGACTACCCATTTGTAAAATTAATTCTTCTATAGAAAATTTCTTTTCCTTAAATTGTTGGTTATTAAAACCAGGAGGATAAGATGGTCGATAGTTAGAATTACCTTGATTATTCAAATTTCCAATTTGGTTAGGTTGGTTATTACTCCATGGTGGATTTGCATTATTCCAATTTAAATTAGGGTGATTTTTCCAACCTGGATTATAGTAATTGGAATATGGGTTATTAGTTTTGCTAGTAATAGCTTGCAATGAATTTAAGGTTTGAGATTCATCAGTACTTCTAGAATTATCATTACTTAAATGTGATTTTGTGACAAATTATGTAATTTCTTAGATATTGTAGCAACTTGAGATACTAAAATAGAAAATGCTTCATTTTCTTGAATTCCAGCCACTCCTTTAGTATTTACTCTATCAGAAGGCCATTGAAAATTATTAGTTATCATTTCTTCTATTAAAGCATAAGCTTCATCAAATGACTTAGCCATTAAGGAACCACCAACAGCAGCATCTACAATAGATCTAAGAGAACCTATTAATCTATTATAAAATATTTGTATAATTAACCAGTCTGGTAAAGCATAATGTGGGCACTTTCTAAGAAGTTCTTTAAATCATTCCCATGCTTCATAAATCGTTTCTCCATCATATTGAGTAAACGAGGTTATATCATTTCTATGTTTTACAATTTTAGATGGCGGAAAAAACTTAGCTAGTAATTTTTGAGCCATTTTTCTCCAAGTTTTAATAGATCCTGTTGCTAATGAATTTATCCACATCTTAGCCTTATACCTTAAAAAAAAGGAAAAAGTCTAAGCCTAATCGCATCATCAGAAACATTATCATACTTGAAACTATCACAAAGTTCTAGAAAACTAGCAAGGTGTAAATTAGGATATTCAGTAGAAGATCCTCCAAACTGATTATTTTGGACCATTTGTATAATTGCAAGTTTAAGTTCAAATGAGTTTGCTGCTACAACAGGGATTTGAATGCTTAAGTGAATTTCATCAGCTATAGGGTTAACATACTCTCTTAAGGATCTATGTAAATTTTTATGTTCATTTTCTGCAATTTTTTGTTTGATATTATTTCAAGGTATATTAGCCATTTCTAGCAAATTATGAATTCATTTTTCTTTTCTAGTTTTTCTTACAGTGCGTTTTAATTCAGAATTATAAGGTATCAATCCTTCAAATCCTAAACTTTGCATAAAAGGAATTAGAAAATATTTTTAATTAATAATAAAACTAAAATATACTTTAAAATATAGATATTATAAAATTTTATCGTTCTTTAATTATTTAATATTTAGTGCTTATGTTCTCGGTAACGGCGCTAAAAACTTGACCCAACCCGCAATTACGTAGTAAACCAAAAGATGGCAAAAAACTTGACCCAATTTATAAATAGTGACTAGTGTGCAAAATCTTAAATGATATAAAAATTAGAAAATATTTTACACACTAGGGGTACTACGCAAGTATACATATCGTTTCAAGTACTATAGAACTTTCTGATTAAGCCCCAGATATCGATCCCACAAGGAAGGTTAAGTACAAATAATTAAGAAAGAAAGATGAAAATCTATTTATAAACTAATCAACTAACAAGTACTAATATGCAATTTATTAAAGTAGCAATTTGTAAATAAAACTGTAATCTAAATGCTTTAACACAATAAACAATGATTCTTTCCCGATACTAAATATTTCATGATTAGTAAACATCTAAATTAGTTTGAGAACTTAGAGAATGTGGTATTGTGACAAATAGGAGCATATATATTCTTTACCCTTTGGTCCAGCTTATAAAGAACATTGGCTAGTTTTAGAAGATTGGATCAGGATGTATTGTTAGTAGTATATGACAAATTTCTAGGCTCTCACTTCTAGTTTCCTCCCAAGGGTGCCTATGTTCGGGCCTACTAGTGACCCGTCACCTCCTCTTAAACAAAATTAATAGAATTTAGCCTTTCACTCTAAAAACATATTCAATTCTTCGCCCTTTAAAGATTATCTCCCTGTCTATTCGCACCTCCCCCTTCAAGGATTTACCATCTACCTTTCTAAAGGAAATGTGATACTTACAAGTTAAGAACTCTTAGCCCACGGTCAGGTTTTAAGAACTCTCCACAAATTTTAACATTATAAGTGATCAAGTTGTAGTTAAATGAAGATTATGTAAAGTATCATCACAATTTATGGATAAAGAAAAATGAGTTCTCAAAACTAAATTAAATCCTTATCTAAATCATTTCATATTCGTAGGGAGAAAGAGAAGAAGACTACTCAAAAAACATAGGATTCACACCACAAACCATATTTATATGATTCTAATTCAAATTCAAAGTACAAAACTTAAGAACCAAATTATAAATACTTATCTGGAATGATATCCAAGCATTTCTTTTGAAGTTTCTCTGACTTCGACTGAATTTTACAAGAATCCAACTCCAGCAATCATATTATAAATGCTCTGAATTCTCACTAAAGAAAGGTAAATAACACTCCACACTCTTTAACTAAATGAAATTGCACACCTCTTTCACTCTTATGACACTTACACACTCCAAATGGCCGCACTTTTGCTTTAGAATTGTCCTCTATTTATAGAGCTTTGAAAATGACCAGGGGTTACTTCAGGCACCTTTCAAAATTCATCCAAATTTGTTGAATATTCTAGAAGGTAACTGTGGCGCTTAGGTTCCAGATATGACGCCTAGGTGCAAGATATGGCGCCTAGGTGCAAGATATGGCACCTAGGCGCTAGTCTCCTGCATGAATGGACGCATCCCTTCATGTTTTGAGTCGCACCTCTTCGTTGAATAACTATTTCCCTGTGTCTAAATTCATTGTATCTTGTTTATAATATATGAGAATTTGTCCAGAGACTTCTAGATTGCTTTTGAGTTATCAATAACCCTCATAGAACCGTCCAAGAACTCTCTAGATTTCCGTGCTAAGTCTGGCACCTGGGCGCCATATCTGGCGCCTAGGCTCCAAAGTCAGCCCTTTTTTCTTCTTTTCTTTAATTAGCTCATTTTTGCTCGCTTTACTCCCTTTTTTATTCTTTTTCTTTTTAAACTCATTTTCTTGTGCCTGCAACTAAAAACATAATAAATACCTTTCATTAAAGCGTAACAACCTTAAAATATTAGTTAAAAAAGATATAAAAATTTAGGTAATTTTAAGGGTGATCAGCGGTGACAGGTACAACTCATTAATTACCTCAGGCATGAAATGAATTAACTGCCCTCAAACTAACACTAAATTTTATTCTGCCTCAGGAAGATTTGCATAAAACTCCCGCACAACAGAAATAACAGCTATGACTAAGAAATAGCAAAAGCTGTCCTAAAGTCTTCTAACGATCTTATCATCTATCTCATCACCGAGCTTGTCAAAGCATCACTCCTGAATCAATTTACGTAGTGCCTGCACGTAACGATCTTGAGCTTTCAAACTCACAAACTTGTGTGAATCAAAGGTGGTTCTCCCCTTGCTCAATTTTTTTGGGTGCCATTTCTTAAATTTACATATAAATTACACTATGATTAGTAAACTCAACTTCTAAAGACTTAAACTACTAAATCTAAGTAATTTTCAAAGCTTTTTCTCAAATTTTCACCATGAATAGTAAATTTCAGATTTCTCCATAATGCTCTTCAAATACAAGGTGAAGATAAAAAAATTTTACATAGGAGTGGTGATCTTACCTTATAAAGGTCAAATCTAGTAAGTTTGGCTTGAAATGGCTCAAAAAGCTCCAAGATATAGGATGCCCTAGCCTTAAAATCGCAAAATTAGTGAAGAAGAAGAAGGCGGGAAGAAAAAAGATGGTTATTTATGGGGTTTTAACACCTACGAACTGGCGCCTAAGAGCAAAAGTTTGGCGCTTAGCTGTGAGGCTTTGGCGCGTAAACGCCAGGTCTGAGTGCTTACCCGCGAGTTCACAAATTTTGATGTTTTTGCTAAATGCACTTTTAAGCTCATTTGATCAACGTTAAATGGTCTTAATAAGTATATATTTCCCTTATACTTTTCTTATACTCCAAAATCAAGCATTACAAAAATATATTTAACACAAGTTTCACACAAACAAACACTTCATTACCAACAAATAAATAAGTACAAAATACAAATCTTCAATCCAATATTCTTAGATCAGATCTCATATTTACTTACACTTTAACACATTAAAAAAAAACACAAAACAAACACTTAAGACAAAACAAATTTATAACACAAATAATACATAAAACAAAAAGAACAAACAACTAAACATGACTGACTAACAACTTAATACGGCTTAAGAACTTAATACCATTCTCCATTAGGTGGAACATATCCAGAACCTCCATTTGTTCCTTCAGATGTATTTGGTATATAAATTTGATAAAATAGCAATGGTTGAATACTCTTACCGAATCTTCTTATATCCACTTGTTCTTCAAAAACATCGCTTTATCTGCCTCTTCAATATGGCTAGTATGACTAATCTACATCTCTAATTGCAATCCAATATGTGCTAAATGTGCATTAGTATCATCTACCTTTGCTTCCACTGAAGCCATGTAAGCCTCGATCTTTGCAATCTTCTCTGCTATTCATTGGATTCTAAAGGCTAGAAATCCACTGTATAACTCTTTTGTACTCTCAAAAATGAATTTCATCTTGTTCGCATCCTCTTTCTTCTGAATTTCACTCTCCCAAGAAGACATTTTTGTAACTTAAACTCTTCCTTAGACTTTTAGGATGAAAATTTGGAATGGGGTGATTATCTCTTCATACGGTTCCTATTTATAGAATTTAGAAGCATTAAAACCATCCTCTCATGTTCACAAAGCACCAAATAACATTCCATACAACGTCCCATGATTAGGGCATCTAGAACCTCATTTTTCACATTTATCTTAACTCTGACGCCTAAGCACCAACTACTGGCGCTTAGCCGCCAATGCTCATTTTAGCACAGGTCTGCTAAACGTCCAAATAATTATTTTAACTCATCCAAGTTATTAATTAAGGTCTCATTAATCTCCACTAACATAATATAATCAAAATACTTCCACATAATTCTTAGTTTAAACCAAACAACAAAACACATAAAATAAAATCAAAATAAATCACACCGATAACTATAGGTTGCCTCCAACAAAGCGCTTGGTTTTAAGTCGTCAGCCCGACATACCCAATGCTTATTCAAGGTGACCCAACATCATATTGTCATTATGATTTAGTTGTTCCATTGAGAAATATGGTTTCAGTCTATGACCAATCACTTTGAATATTTTCTCAGTTTTAGGATCTTTAATTTCTACTGCTCCATAGGGATAAACTTTTATTACAATAAATGGCCTCATCCACCTAGACTTGTGTTTTCTAGTAAATAATCCTAATATGACATTATATAGAAAAACTTGTTGTCCAGGCTCAATATTTTTAGTTAGAATTCTACGATCATGCCATATCTTTATTTTTTCTTTATATTTCTTAGTACTTTCATATGATTCCAAGCTCATTTAATTGCAATAATATTTTCTCACCACCATCCTTTAAATTATAATTGAATTCCTTAATAGCCCAATATGCTTTATGCTCAAGTTTAACTGGTAAATGACAAGCTTTCCAAAAAATTAGCCTATATGGGGACATTCCTATAGGAGTTTTATATGCAGTCTTATAGGCCCACAAAGCAAAATCCAGTTTGATTGACCAATCATTTTTGTTTGGATTAATAGATTTTTTCAAAATTCGTTTAATTTCATGATTGGATAATTCAACCAAATCACTTGTTTGAGGAAGATAAGCAATAATAATTTTATGGTTGATATGATATTTCTAATTTCTCCGTAATTGCATTTCTAAAATAAATTCCCTCGTCAGTTATGATTACTCTTTGCATTCCAAATTTACAAAATATGTTCTTTCTTAAAAATTTTGCAACACTTCGAGCATCACACCGAGGTTAAGCAAAAGCTTCTATCCATTTGGATACATAGTCTACTGCTAACAATATATATAAATTTATGAAAGATAGTATACATGGTCCCATGAAATCTAATCCCCAAACATCAAATATTACAACTTCCAACATATAATTGAGGGGCATCTCATTTCTTCTAAAAATATTACCTACACACTCACATCAATCACAATTTTTAATCTAAGCATTAACATCCTTAAAAATTGTAGGCCAAAAAAATCGGTATTGTAGATTTTTATATGCAGTTTTATCAACTCCAAAATGTCTCCCAAAATTAGAATCATGACATTTTTGAATAATTTCATAAGTTTCTTCTAATGGCACACATCTTCAAATAATTAGATCATTTTCATGTTTATATAAAAATAGGTCATCCTAAAAATAAGACTTAGCTTCAAATACAAGTTTCTTCCTTTATTGGTATGATAAACCATAAGGTATAATATCACTAACAATAAATTTCACAATGTCGGCATACCATGGAACACACCACTCATTGATAGTGAACAATTTTTCATTAGGAAAATATTCATTAATTTCTTTTTCATAACAGAGAGATTTTTCATTTTCAAGCCTGGAAAGATGATCAGGACTTTGACTATCAGTACCCTTCCTATCTACTATCTCAAAGTCTAATTCTTGTAAAAGAAGAATCCATCTTATCAGTCTTGTTTTTACATCATTATTTTTCATTAAATATTTAATAGCAGAATGGTCAGTATGAACTACACATTTCGTTCCAATTAAATATGATCTGAATTTATCAAAAGCATATATTATACCTAATAACTCTTTTCTTAGTTGTGGTATAATTAATTTGAGCTTCATTAAGAGTTCTACTAGCATAGTATATCACTTTAAAAATCTTATCATGTTTTTGTCCTAAAACAACTCCAATAGCATAATCACTTGCATTACACATTAATTCAAAAGGTTTTCTAATCTGGTGAAACAATAACTGGTGCAGTGATTAATTTCTCTTTTAACAGCTTAATCGCTTTTAGGCATTCTTCATCAATACTAAAAATTGCATCTTTTTCCAATAAATGGCATAGAGGCTTAACAATCTTTGAAAAGTCTTTAATATTGCGCCTTTAGAATCCAACATGTCCTAAAAAAGACACCTAATCTCCCTTACATTTGTTGGGCAAAGTAAACTAATGATCACTTGAATTTTTGCAGGGTCTACTTTCATACCTTTTTATGATATATGATGTCTCAAAGCAATTCCTTCTACTACTATAAATTGGCATTTTTCCTAATTAATGACTAAATTTGTTCCTTCGCAGCGCTTAAGAATATTAGATAAATGTTCTAAACATGATTTAAAATAAAATTTCAAACACTAAAAAATCATCCATAAACACTTCAATTCATTTTTCAATTAAATCACACAAACTAACCATCATAAATCTTTGAAATGTAGCAAGGGCATTACATAAACCAAAGGACATTCTTCTAAAAAAAATGTACCATAAAGACTGGTAAACGTTATTTTCTCTTGATCATCCGAAGTAATTTGTATTTTGTGATAACCAGTATATACAACAACAACAACAAACAAAGCCTTAATCCCACAAAGTGGGGTCGGCTACATGAATCCTTTTTCTCCATTGCATCCTATTTAGTGTCAAGTTTTTGTTTAATTCTAATAAATTAAGATCATTTTTTATGTAATAAGACCAAGTATATCCATGTATAACCAGTATATCCATCCAGAAAATAAAAGTATTTATTCCCAGCTAGTCTATCCAACATTTGATCTTGAAAGGGTAGTAGAAAATGATCTTTCTTGGTGGCAAGAATTAACTTTCTATAATTAATGCATATTCTCCATCCTGTAACTTATCTTTTTGGTATTAATTAATTGTTTTCATTAACGGTTACAATTACTCATTTCTTACGAACACTGTGAATAGGATGAACCCACACACTATCTGAAATAGGGTAGATAATTCCAGTATCTAACCATTTTAAAATTCTTTATTAACAAATTTTTCATAATAGGGTTTAATCTCATTTAAGGATCAGCCCTGGGTTTGTAGTTTTCTTCCATAAAAAATTTATGCATACAGATTGAAGAATTGATTCCTTTATAAGCTATTCTCCATCAAAGCCCTTCTTATTTTTCTTTAAAGTTTCAAGCAAACTCTCTTCTTCTTTTACAATTAATTTTGAAAATTATAACTAGAAAAGTTGAGGAATCACCTAAAAAGGCATATTATAAATATGCAAGAAGTAACATTAATTCAAGTTTAGGAGGTTTTTAATTGATGGACTAAAAGATTCATCATTCTTTATCATGTAAAAAACTTTAAAACTTTCTTGAGCATAAATTAAATCTTCCTCATGCAAATCATAAAAAATTTGTACTTCCGCTTCTTGCTCGTGTTTTAACTTTGTACTTTCAAAATTTTCTTCATAAGTTACTTTAAAATGACATTCACTCAGATATCTTATAAAATCCATCCTCTAACATTCATCATCATTACCATTTGCAGGATATTAAATGTAACACTTTGATCATTGACACACATAGTTAATTACCCTTTATGCACATCTATCATTGCTCTTCTTGTAGCTAGGAAAGGTCTCCCCAAAATAGGTATCTCTTTATCTTCCTTCATATTCAGCATGATGAAATCAACTGTAAAGATAATTATATCTACTTTTACTAAAAAATCTTCTATAACTTTTTTAGGATATGTTATCAAACGATCTGCTAACTATAGAGTTACATTAATCAGGGTTATTTCTCCTAATCCCAGTCTTTTAAATATAGATAATGACATAAGGTTAATGCTTGCACCTAAGTCACATGAAGCTTTCCCATAAAATCTATCTCCCATTGCACATGGAATTGTGAGATTACCATGATCTTTAAGATTTTCAGAAAACTTCTTATGAATTATAGCACTGTACTCTTTACTAAGTGCAACACTCTCATTATCTTCAAACTTTCTTTTTCTGTTGAGAATATCCTTCATAAACTTCACATAGCTTGACATTTATTTTAAGGCTTCAACAAATTGAATATTAATTGTAATTTTTTTAAAAATTTCCAAGAATTTTGAAAATTGCTTATCCAACTATTGTTGTCGAATTCTCTTAGGAAATGGAGGTGGTGGCTTTTCTAAATAAATTTTTGGTGGAGAAATATGTTTTTCCAAACCTTTCGGATCTTCTTCTTTTGGTTATTTAATCTCTTTTTTATCTACTTCAATCTCTTTTTGAACTCCACCTTCCAACTCTCTTCCACTTCTCAATTGAATAACTTTTACTTTCTCTTTATTTTTGTCTCTTGGATTTATCTTCGTATTACTCGGAAGTGTTCCTTGGGATCTATTACTTAATAAATTGGCTATTCGTCCAGTTGTTTCTCAATATTTATAATTGTAGCTTCTTGACTTTTCAATTGATTTTTAATTTGTAATATCACTTCTTCTATAAAAAACTTCTTCTCCTTAAATTGAGAAGTACTATTAAAACTTGGAGGATAAGTAGGTCTATAATTATTATTACCTTGTTTGTTCTAATTCCCCAATGGGCTTGCTTGGTTGTTCCCCTCATTATTGATTACTACCACCAGAATTATTATTATTCCAGTTAAAGTTTGGATGGTTCTTCCAACCTGGATTATAATAATTGGAATCTGGGTTATTAGGCTTGTTTATGACATTCAAAGTTTCTAATGATGTTTGAGGATCTACCATTTGGCCTAATGAATTTTCTTCGATTGTGGAAATTGGCTGAGAAAAATTCATTCCAAATAGGTCTATCTTCCTTAAAATTGTAACAGCTTGATTTACTAACATTGCAAAGACATCAGATTTATGTATATTGGCTACCTTCTTAGGATTTACACTCTCAGAAGGCCATTGAAAACTATTAGTAGTTATTTTTCAATTAAAGCATAACCGTCATTAATTTGTTTAGATATTAATGAACCACCAGCAACAAATTTGATAATAGATCTAAGAGATCCAACTAATCCAATATAAAAGTTTGAATTATTAACCAATATGGTATCACATGATGTGGACACTTTCTTAGGAGATCTATAAAACGTTCCCATGCTTCATAAATCAATTCTCCTTTAAACTGACAAAATGATGTAATATCATTTCTAAGCTTCACAGTCTTTGATGGTGGAAAATATTTAGCAAGAAACTTTGCGCTAAACCACCCCAAGCTCTGATAGATCTGGATGCTAACAAATTTAACCACATCTTAGCCTTATCCCTCAATGAGAAAGGAAAAATTCTAAGTATAATAACATCATTTGAAACACCAAGATATTTCAGATGTAGCACACAATTATAGAAAATCGGCAAAATGTAAATTTGGATCCTCAGTTGATGCTCCCCCAAACTAACTACTAAATACCATTTGGATAATAGCAGGTTTAAGTTCAAATGAATTAGCCGCTCAGACTTTTGAATACTACCATGTTGTTCATCTACTGTAAGGTTAGCATAACCTCTTAAAGGTGTAAATTCTTGATGGATTTCAGCATTTTGATTATTTTGATTTGTTATTTCTTGAATATTTCCTTATTTTTCTATATTTTAAAATTTTCAATTTTTCTAATAGTTCTTTCTAATTTAGAATCGTAAGGTGCAAGTCCTTCAGAACCTGAACTACGCATACACTATTATAAATCAAAATAAAATCAAATCAAGAACTTATATAAAAACAACTCAACAATTTCTTAAAATTAATATCTCCACTTAAAATAAGATTTTTAAAAAGTAAACTTAGTTTTTCTGAAAATTTTCTTCAAATATTGTTTGACTATTTTTTTTTTCTTTTTCCTCTACAACGGAGTCTAAATAATTGATCCCTGATATTTATGCTTATGTTTTATGAGTTTATACTTTATACTTCCTTTTAATTATATCTCTTTCTTTATAACGACGCCAGAAACTTGATGCCGATGCAAATGAGAGTATAATTGTTATTATTATAAAATGGGATCTATGCAAGTATACATATCATTATCAAGTAATATAGGACTTTCTGATTAAGCCTCGAGATATCGAACCTATGGGGAAAAAAGTTAAATATTCTTAACAAAGAAAACAAAAAAAAAACTTTTAACTTTTTGGATGATCTTACTCAAACTAAAGTTAATATTCTAGGAAAGAAAGTTTGATTCGTTTTGGTAATTTTTGTAATTTGAAATGAAAGCAAACAACTAAGTTTAACTAGATTTTTGTAAGATAAAAGAAAATGCAAATAAAATATCCTTTTTCTATACTTCACAAAACATCCATCCATAACTTATGCTTCATCATTTTAAAGAAAAAGATAAAGAAAACTACTCAGAATTCATGGAGAAAACAAAATCACAACTTAATTTAGATGTCAAAATTGTAGTGAAAACATAATTAGGCTTAATAAAAAACCAAGTTTAGTAACAAAGATAAATACTTATCTGAAAATCTTTTTCACCAAACTTTTGAAGTTCCTTTGAAAACATTTCTTTTCCTTACAATCTTCCTTAGAGGGTGGCGCCCAACTCTAAGGACTCCAAATCTCTGTTCTAATCCTAATACAATCTATACTAAAGTAAGTAGATATAGTGAAGTGGAGTGGCATGATACTTGATGAAATATCCTACACACTAAACATAAACCACACACCCTCCAAAAACAACCAACTTCTATTCTTTAAGTCTTCTTTATATAGTTTTCCAATAGGTGCTTGGGTGTCTCTTTAAATTATGTATACATTCAATGAATCCTCCAAGAAATGCATCCTTTCAAGAGTAATATAAATTAATTTTGGCGTCGGTAGGAAGTTACCCACGTTTGTAACAAAGGATGCCTCATACACCCCTTCAAAATTGTGCCAAAAATTATTTAAATTCTTCGAAGTAACTTTCGCACTTAAGTGCGGGGTCTCGATGCTTAGCTGCGAGGCTCTGACGCGCAAGCGCCAGGTTTTGGCGCTTAGCTGTCACAGATCAATTTTGCACCTTTTTTCATTTTGCTCCAAATTTAATCATTTTTCACTCCTTCCATCACATTCATCCATTTAATCATACCTGCAAGAAAAATACATAAAATACCTTCTATTAAAGTGCAATATCATAAAAAATAGGTATAAAAATGTGTAGAAAAATACTATATATTTTAGGTGTATCAGTCCCTCAACACATGGACCAGATACGTTTGTGGGCAGCTTCTTGTCATCCCTTGGCGATTTTAGCAAGGATCAGAGCTCATCTTGTGTAAAAGGGTGGGCTATTCTTCGTCAAAGACATAACTTAACCGTCGCTTATCCCATGGGCCTTGGGGAAGAGGTGGCAACAGGATAGCAACAATGATAGAAGGAGGTAAATATACTCTAAGATGTTGTTTAGTGGAGATCATAGGTAATGATGGATCAACCATGGTAGGAATGATTACGATACGGTGATCATACAAATGAAGTTTAGGGGAGGTTCATGGAGGCAAACCCTCCTATCTTCCAATCCTTTTGATAGGCTGCATGCCAAACTCCTTTTTTCTTAAAATCTGGACCTTCATGTGTTGTGACACGACACACTCGAATCATCTCTAGAATGTCAGTAACAAAAAAACTTTTGTCGCTAGTCTCTTGTATACTTTTCATACTCATACCAATGGTGTAGCCTTCACTTTCTCTTTCTTATGGCTATTATAGTGAAACGACTGAGGCAGTGCGGTGGCAATCCTTAAAAAATATTCTTAGCTGAGGGTGACGAACAAAGGGTGAAACCTACTCCCCCCAAAAGGTGTGAGGTCTCAGATATTCCAGCCTCCTTCCTCCTTTGTAACTGGAGTATCGGCAGGAACAACAATCTTATCAATATTCACTTCCTTAACCTTGGCTACCTTTTAGTTTTTAGTTCTCCTTTGCATCGAGTGAGAAGCTCAGACCTCAAGTTAGATCCAATCTTGAAGATAGAGGAGACCAGGGAAAACGTCATGCTCTCTTTGGCAACAGGCTCATCATCCACTTACACAAACTTCCCCTTTACTACAAAGCAACAGTGAGTGCAAAGACAGTCAGACAAGCAGGGGTAATAACGATGGCCCTAAGCACAGTCCCAACAGTCCTAACAACAGACTTCACAGTGACAACAACAATCTTCTCAATTAATACCTTTTTCAGCTGGTGAGCTCTACAGTAAATCTAAGGTAAAACTCCACAATAAGCTCGATAGACCTGTTCATTTCACGTTTCAGCACAGTGATGCTAACGCTTATGAACTTGACTTCACAGTTTTCGACCCTTACACTAATTTAATAATTGCATCATCTGGTAGCTCATCCTTTTTGACAATGAAATCCATTCCAGTAGTGAAAGTGAAGTTTAGCTTTGGTGCAGACATTTTCTAAAAGTTAAAAGAAATTCAGCATGTCAATTTTTTTTCCATGCTTCCCTTTGATCATAATAATTTTAGGATGAATATTGAATTTTAATAAACATGTCTGACAAACTAGGTGTTTCATTAGAAACTTGTCAATTAATTCTTTGATTATCTGAACCTGATTTCATTTTAAATTTCCAATTTTTTTGTTTTTCTTTTAAATTTAAATAGATGCAATTTAGTGTAGCACCCAATCTGATATTGGAGAGGGTTGACTTCACATCGAACTAGGTTCGATAAACCGCTCTGCAAATACCACACTTATTGAGGGTCCACCCCATTTTAAAATTTTGAAGATTTTGTAACATCCAAGTTTAAGGATGATTAAACAGGAAGTTTTAAAATCACGGGAGTTCTTTATTAGACCTGCGTAAGAAAGAAATGAGCAAGGTATATCAACGAAAGAATAATATTCTTTCCTACGAGGGACTAATCTCTAGTGGAGTTGCCAGATTTTATCATTTAGAGTTTTGGGTCAGTTGCTTTTGAGAAAAATTTAAATTTAATTTAACATATTAAATTTTGATTTTAAAAGTATTATTTTTATTTTGAAATAAATGAGACCGAATATATCTCATATATCTAATAATTTAGATAATTGAGCACAATAGCCTAAGTAATACAATATCTCGAAAGATAAGCATATCACTCGATAGTAGGCTAAAAAATTTAAACTAAGAAATTATAACTATGTTTCAGTCTGCAAACCTTTATGTTTGACCGACAAGTTTCCCTGCCTATTATAAAAATTAGATAGGGTTTATTTTACTTGGGTTCTTAGTTCCCATAGAGGAAAGCCTCTATATTTAATTACCTCTCAAATACTTGAAGTGACTTAAGAAAACTATTGATTAAGATCAGTGGTTTTGTCTTCAAGATTTTAAATTTTTTGTTTTTATGGTTGGACATATGAAAGTTTAAAGGGAATGGCTCAAGTAAGAACATTTATGTTTGGAGTCCAAGAGAGTGAAAGTTAAGGGATGCCATAGATCTTGATGTGAACCTCAATGACTTCCCAAATTATCCTACTATTTGGCTTTATGTTTTGGAGATGATATTATTTGATGTTAGGGCTTACGTTTGCATGATATCTAAATCATTAAAACCTACAAAGATAGGAGGGTTCATGTCATACCGAAAGAAAACCTCAGAACCAAAAGAAAGTTAGGAATTATGTGATATATCAAAAATATATAATATTTTTATACACATTTTTATACCTATTTTTGATGATATTGCACTTTAATAGAAGGTATTTTGTGTGTTTTTCTTACATGTATCATTAAATGGATGGTTGTGATAAAAGAAGTGACAAAAGGATACAATTTGGAGTAAAAGTGAAGAAAATTGAAAAAGTGATATGTGGCAGCTAAGCGCTAGAACCTGCGCTGACTCGCCAAGGCCTCGCGACTATGCATATAGCTCTGGAGCTTACGCACCAACAGGCTCACGGCTAAGCGCCGGTACCTCGCACTTACGCTCGAGAGTTATAAAAGAGGAGTTATTTAATTTTAGGTAGCATTTTGAAGAGGTTTTTGAGGCACCACTTAATAATAACGTGGGTAACTTCCTATTGGCGCCAAATTTAAATTAAATCTCTCTTGAATGGATGCATCTCTTGGAAGATACGTTGAATCTGGACAAAATTTGAAGAGATACGACGACACATTTTGGAAAAGTATAAAAAGAGGATTTTGAGATCAGAAAAAAGGTTGATGTTGGAGGGTGTAGTTTATGTTTAAGAGTGTGTTTTATGTTAGAGAGTTATTTTAGAACACACCTCTCCACTTCACCATTTTTACTTTATTACAATTTGTATTAGGATTAGAAGTGAGATTTAGAACCCTTAGAGTTGGGTGCCATCCTCTAAGGAGTACTATAAGGGAAAGTAAAGTTTTCAAATGAAATTCAAGAGTTTGGTAGGGAGGATTTTCAGATAAGTCTTTATCTTTGTTATTACATTTGGTTTTTAATTAATACTTCTTGTGTTTCCACTATGATTTCTACTTTTAAATCAAGTTGTGATTGTATTTTCTTCATGAATTATGAGTACTTTTCTTAATCTTTTTCCTTAAAATGATGAAGTAATAAAGTTATGGAAGTATGTTATGTGAAGTATAGGATTTCAATGTTGGAAGTTGTGATGATTTAAAACCTTGCACTTCATTTACTTCTTTATTTGGCCAATTAAAATGTTAAAATTTTGTTGTGAGAACTTGTAAGAACTGTTATGGTATTGTATCAATCAAAAATAGGAAAGAAACACATGAGATTGTATGGGTGAGAATGTAATCCATATGGTTGAGTGCAAATAAATAAGAAGATACACTTTGATGGGTGTAAAATTAGAGGACTTTAGAGTGATAGGATGATCTCCGAATATTTACCCTTACATTTTTTACTTTATATTCTTTCCAATGATATTATCTCTTCCCCGGCAACAGATGCCAAAAACTCGATTCCGAAGCAAATAAGAAATATATTATAATTAGTTTATAATATGGGATTCTACGCAAGTATATGTACTGTTTATCATGTAATATATGACTTTTTGATTAAGCCCCGAGATATCGAACCCACAGAGAAATATCTAAAAATATAAAGGAATAAGAAAATTAAATTTTTACTTTTTAAATTGATTTTGTAAATTATGTTTTAAAATAGATAATTTGAATTTTTTTTGATAGTTTCTATTTAAGAAAAAGTAAAGCAAGCAATTAAAATTAACACGACTATTAAAGGATATGAAAGCAATGAAAATAAAATATCTTTTTCCTCTTTTAATGAATCAGCAATAATTATGGAATTTAATTGTGAAAGTATCTAAATGTGTTATGTCAAATAAAAACAATTATATTCTTTACCCTTACTTGGTTCTATAAAGAACATTGATTAATTTGAAACTTTGAAATTTTGTAGATGGGTTAGGCAGGGAAGATACCGGCTCTCACTCTAGAGTTCCCTCGATTCCCTGCACCCGGGGGCTAACATCTCATAACAAAATTTTTCACCTCAAACCAAATTAGGGGGCTTTAGCCTGTCACTCTAAAGTCATCTAATTTTACTCATCATTAAAACATATCTCCCTATCTATTTGTACTCAATTATATGAACTACAATTCTCATCAATACAACTGCATGTGATTCTTTACAATTGTTGATTGAGACAACGCCACAATGGATCATACATAATCTCCCAAAAAATTTAACATCTTAATTGGCCAAATAAGTAGGAAATAAATCATCACAACTTATAACATTAAACTTATATAGTTCACACAACTTCCTTCCATAATTTAATTACTTCATCATTTAAAAGGAAAAAGATAAAGAAAACTACTCAGAACTCAAGGAGAAAACACAAACATAACTTGATTTGAAAGTAGAAATCATAGTGAAAACACAACAAGTTTTACTTAGAAACCAAATGTAAAAACAAAGATAAACACTTATATGAAAATTCTCTTCACAAGACTCTGAAAGTTCTTCTGAAGTTTTGCTTTCCACTATAATACTTCACAGAGGTTGGCGCCTAACTCTGAGGATTAACTCTCCTAAATTCTAATATGAATTATGATAAAGTAAAGTAGAAGAGTAAAGAAACTTTGGTAAGAAGAAGGCTCTCCTTCTTCCTCTTTCCCTGGAATCAACTTCAAACTTTCCTCTAACTTCTCCCACAACAATATTCTCCTAAACTCTTCTCTTGCTTGTGGCACCACTTTCTGATCTTTAAGTCTTCATTTTTAATAATTCTCTAAAGGTGCCTTGGTGTCTCTTCAAAATATGTCCAAATTCAATGTATCCACCAAGAATGCATCCATCAGTTCAAATTTTAAATGAATTTTTGCGTTGATGGAACTTAGTGAAGTTTAAAACAAAGAATGCTTCAAAAATCACTTCAAATTTGCGCCAAAATAAATTAAAATTCATCACTTTAACTGTGGTGCCTATGCGCCAGCCATCCGGCGCATAGGCGCTAGAGGCCAATTTTGCACACCTTTCAATTTTTGCTCCAAATTTAATTATTTTTTGCTCCTTTCATCACAATCAGCCATTTTAATCATACCTGCAAGAAAAACACAAAAATACCTTCCATTAAAGTGCAATATCATCATAAATTAGTATAAACAAGTGCATAAAAATACTATTATTTTAGGTGTATCAAAGTCCCCCAAACTTAAAATGTTACTTGTCCTCAAGTGACACTAAAATCATGTAAAAATCAAGATTGAAAATTATGTAAATGAGATTCTTTAGGAATGTTTCAAAATTTTATTTTAGAAATGAAATAATCTAATTCAGAAAAAATTTTAGTAAATGAGACCAACTTAAAGTTTAGAAAATTCTTAAGTAAAGGTTCATGAAAAATATAAGTTCCTATATAATTAAAAAATACTTGTAGATTTTTCAAAATATAGGATTTAAATATTTTATTTTGCTCACTTAAAAATTTTATCTGAAAATAATTTCACTCAATATTTATAATCTTAATCTTTAGATTTTCTCAAAACTTATATTTTAAACTTTAGGTATGGAACTAATTTTTGATTTGGCCCTTAAATCCTCAAGCTTCTCCTCCCTTTTCTTTTTTTTCTTTTTTTCTTTCCTTTTTCTTTTCTTTATTTTTTTCTTTTTTTTTAATGATAGGATTACTATATCTAGATAGGTCTTTAATGATTTTGAATTTCACCCTTCCATTTAAAATAAAGGTCTGATATATATCTTTCACTTAAAAGTCATAATAATAGTGTTGAAAATTATTTTTCAATAAAAGAAATTTAAGTTTTGAAAAATAAAGGTCAAATCTTCTCTCTTTTCAAAAAATACAACATTTCATACTAAAGATAATTTAACTATATTTATCATTTCTTTACTAAGAAAATTATAACTTTAAATTTTTCATCATTACTATAAAATTATAAATTCTCTTATTCATTTCTATATTCAAAATTTTGCTACCCTAATATAACTCTATATACATAATTGTTTTTAATCAAAAATCAAATTTCTTTATAAGTATTCTTGAGAACAAATAAAATTTTAGTTTTTGAAAATTTGTTTTTAAAATTCATCCCAAACTTTAAATTTTTAGTTAGGATTAAACATTTAAGCATAAAAAATGATACATGGGTAAGAATTAAAATATTAAAATAACATTATAGCAGGAATTTTAATTTCCTAAATATGCAAGTATAACAATTTAAAAACAGGAGTAAGAAGAAATTAAATCCAGTTTTTCAGTTTTCCATAAAAATTTCAAAGGACTTCTACAGTAGTGGAGGTTTTCAAGGCAATTACACACCAACTTAACATAACTAAAATCGCAACAATACTAGTTAATATATGGTAGCAGATTTTGAAAAGTTTAAACATGCAATTTAAATAGAGGTTTCTAATAGTGTTCTAACTTTTCCTAACAGTTTTGGAATTAAATTATACTCTACTAAAAACTCAAACACTAGATACACATTTAAAACATTTACTACCACATACAAATCACAAACATACAATATAAAACATCAATTCATCACAGAAAGATCTGAATGTGCATACAGAAATAGTTCAACTAAAGTCTACACAATATCAGAGTTCACATCAAAATACCTCACATCAAATATGAGAAAATTAAATAAAATCATCAAAACACATAAGAAAATCACATCACAACAACACAAACTCAGCAACACACATAAAAAAAACAAATCCTACTCATAATCCTCATCACCATCATCTTCGTTCCAATCTCTGGATGACACATAAGGTATATAAAAAGGATGAGGGGCATCTCAACACTCTGATCACCTCTAATCACTCTGTCCATATACTAGTGATAATTTTCCTCATATTCATCGTATTTTACAATATACCTTTCAATATTCCCTATCTTACCATTCATATCTCTAACATGCTCTTGAGTAAGACTAAATTTCTTTAAAATCTTCTATAACAAACTAGTTTGTGAATCCCTTGAAGATGATGCATGTGAAGTAGAAGCTCGAGAAGTAGAGTAGCAGAAGCAGAAGCACTGGAAGTTCTAACAGATACTCCTTCTCAGCCAAATACTGAATGCACAGTGTAGGTTTTTACATTTACACTGGTAAAGAGTTTAAGTGGCTAAAGGACGTCTTCCCATGTTTCAAACTTAACATCAGATCGCTCACAAAGTGAACGAATCAGAGATGAAAATCCCATACCTGCAGTAGTAGAAGCTCTGACACAGTTCAAAACATAATAAAAAATAATAGCTCAAATATCTAAAGCCTTTCCCTGCTGAATACAATGGTTCAGAACAACTCTTTCTCTCGTTACTTCACTACCATGACTTGAAGGCAACATCTTTGATGGGATAAAGTAATATCATGCCTTTGAGGTGGCATTCAACTTAGAGGTTTGAAAATTCACTCTTGTTTCATTTTTTATCTTCCATAAACCTCTTCCATTAGTAAGAAAAGAGATTATCTCATCTAACTCTCCCTCATAAGGATGATAGTTGACATAAAAACAAAACATATCAGGAGGCAATTAGTAAAATGTATTAATTGCCGCAGAAGAAAAATTCACTTATTGACCTTTAACCATCACCATATTGTCTTCTACTACTGGTAAGTTTGCATAAAATACTCTAACAATAGAAACAACAACAACAATAGAGAAGAAATATTAATTTTCCCAATTCCTTCTAGCAATCATCTCCATAATATCTCATCCTGGTTTACTAAAAACTTGTTATGGAATCAATTTACATGAAGAAAGTGCATCGACATATCTATCCTTTACTCTAGAACTGA
This sequence comes from Papilionanthe hookeriana x Papilionanthe teres, assembly GCA_022702705.1. Classification (NCBI taxonomy): domain Eukaryota; kingdom Viridiplantae; phylum Streptophyta; class Magnoliopsida; order Asparagales; family Orchidaceae; genus Papilionanthe; species Papilionanthe hookeriana x Papilionanthe teres. Next base: position 124,997,294 of record CM040421.1, on the reverse strand, counting down.
CAAATTTGTTGGACTCAAATCTCTTCTTCTCTCTCGATCACTTCAACTTTAGAGCCATTTCTAAAAATTCACAAAAAACTTACCATAAATTCCAAAATTAAACTAAACTTGATAATTTAACTTCCAAAGGCAATTTCCATTAAATCCAAGCAATCTCATACTTTTTCTCAAATTTTCATAATGAATAGTGATTTTTGATTTTTCAATAATGTACTTAAAATACATGGTGAAAATAAAAAAAATTTTACTTAGGAGAAGTGCTCATACTTTAAGGAACTCAAATCTAACAAATTTCGGTGAAATCGGCTCTTAAACGATCTAATTTAGTGATGCCCTAGTCTTCTATTTCGCGAAACCGAGAGGTTGTGGAGGGGTTAAAATGGCAAAATTTTGGGATTTTAACATCATAAAATAGATTTTCGCGAACCGGCACTTATGCGTGGAGCATACGGTGCATAGCCACAAAAATTGGAGCTGAAGCGCCGACGATTTGGCGCTTAGCCGCTTGTGCCCAAATTTTGACAATTAAATTTAATGGCACAAAATCACTTAGTTAATCTCCCTTAATCACATTTAATACTTATTTCACCCCACAAACTCTTCTAATACTCTAAAATTTCCATCGTTCTAAACAAATTTCACACAAATAAAAACTTATATTAATAACAAACTACATTTAATACAAACTAAAAATTTCTATCCAAACATTTTGGATGAAATTCCACAACTCATAAGTTCTTAACACATATCATAAACACAAACTTACATCATTAAGATGTAAGAAACATCAAATTACAGTGCAACAAAACATAAACATTAATCACAAACACAAAACACTAAACACAAATAACTAAATCACAAGACTACACTTAATTTAATGCCAATCTCCAGTAGGCGGAATATATCCAGAATCACCATTAGTTGCATTTGAACCATATGGAATGTAAATTTGATAAAACGGGCGATGATTACAAGTTCTTACATCTTCTTCTACTAACCATTTGTTATTCAGTACATCGTTCTATTTGTTTCTTCCATATGACTTGTATGACTAAATTGCATTTTGAGTTGCCATCCAATATGTACTAAATGAGCGTTAGTTTCATGTACCTTTACTTCAATTGACTCCACATCGACTTCAGTCTTTGCAATCCGTTCTGCAATTCATTGAATACTAACTACTAGGAATCAGTTGAATAACTCTTTTACACTTTCATTAATAAACTTCTTCTTATTGGATTCCTCTTTCTTCTTAGCTTTTCTCTCTCAAGAAGACATTTGTGCACTCAAATACTCTCCTTAAGACTCAGGAGTGAAAATAAAAACTAGCGTGTTGATCTCACTTTTGGTTGAGGTCTAGTCTTTCTTTAGAAGAGCCTAAGGTCTAGCCATAGGACTCTCCTTGTGACTTTCTTAGAAGACTAGTCATGGCACCCCTCCCCATAGAAATTTAAACTTTTCTCACTTCACTAGGAGTTTTCATATGCTTAAGGCCTAACCTTCAGTTTTGGGAGGAAGAGACCATGCATAAGGAAACCCAGGGGAAGTCTCCTATAGGTGGTCTGGCCATAGGATCTACCCTGGGAGGTTTGGAGCATACACCACACCCACACTACACAATCATAACCCTAAACAAAGCACATCACCTTTTGATCCCCTAACTCTTTGGAGATGTAAGTGAATTTCCCAAGCTTTTAGCCTCAGGCTAGGGTTTGGCTAGTACCAACACATAAAGAAGCAAATGAGGGTGACCCTTGGTCCATGGCTCCATCTAAACAATTTTATACTACTCACCTTCAACCAATCCCAATTTTCCCAAACATTCCAAATTTCTAACCCCTTTGCCCCAAAATACCCATAATACTCAAAATACCCCCAAAACCCTAAAATTCTTCAAATTTCTAAAGTCAACCAAATTACCCATAATTCTTCAAAAAATCATTCCAAAATACTCCATACCACTTAAGTTGACCAAAATTACCCAAAATTGTCAAATTTCCTTAAAAATCACCAAAATGACCAAAATGCTCCTCTTAGCCCAAAATTCCAAAATTTTTCCAAAAATTCCCATAAATTCACGAATCCTCCCAATTATTCATAATTTCATTTCTCATAACTACCACATGACCTAATTTGGCCAATTTCGACCAATTTAACCAAAATCCCCAATTTGACCCATTTAACCCAAAAGTGCCCAAATTAAACCCAATGTCCACCAAATTAATCCAAATCTTACCCAATTTCAATTCCAAATTTTAATTCAACATCTCCAATACCAATCTAAACCAAATCCAAGCTCAATTTGACCCACATTTGAATTCAATTTCACGTAAAACCCATAAATCCCCAATTTTGCCTAAGTGACCAAAATTCCCCAAATTGACCTAATGTCAATCAATTTCTCCTCAATTCCAATTTTAAACTCTTCATAAAACTCCCCTAAACTTAATTGAACCATCAATTGCTCCTAAATTGAGCCCAAGTCTCTCCCAAATCCACTTGAACCAAGCTTACCCAATTTTAACCCAAATTGAATACATGACCAAACTCTCACCAAATTGATTGCCCTACTCCCAAAATTTCCACTCAATTGATGTTGGGAACTCTTTATGACATCCCCATAGACCATTTGGAAACTTAAATTGGATCTAAACACTACTTCAGCCCAACCTAAACCCAAGTTAACCCAACTTGCCCCAAATTAACCAAAATCCCTAACCAAGCCAAATTGATCTACCAAACTAATCCAAAACTACTCCAAACCTTTTTTAAACACTTCATGACAATCATACACACAATTTTGCTCTATCACTTAGGTGTAACCCAAGCCCAAACCCAACCTAGCCCAACATTGACCCATATGACCCAAAATTGAACCCATGACCTAATTTGATCAGATTGAACCAAATGTGACCAAACCAACTCCTCCACAGCCACCACATGACCCCTAGGAACGACCCAAGACCAACCTAGCCCACCCTAATGGATCCATGGACCAAAGGTCCCTTTAATTAGGCGATTTTACCCCACATTTAGCCTTAATCAAAATATCTTCACCATCATCACTTTCCATTAGGGGTAAACCATCATTAATCCTCCCTTGGCTCACCTGAACCCCCTGACCACCAGCCTCGACCCTGCCGACGACCCTAGTGCCTGAAAAACACCAAAACCGAGAGCCACCCATCTCAAATTGAACTCAAACTCCACCCTATGGCCAGTTCAGCTCTGAATTGCCATTCGGGCTCATCCGCCCTCCACCTAGGCAGTTGAATCCATCCATTGCCAACCCTTGAGCTCAGCCTAATGGCAATGGCTATAAATAGACCTCTTCATGGCTAAAACTAGGTGTTGAAATTTCCTCAAGGAAACTCCACCAAATTACTTCTAGAGCTTCCCTAAGAGGTCCTAAGAGTGATCCCATTGCCTTCAGCCATTGATTCCCTCTGTCTGTGAGCAATTTCATCACTGAAATTTGGTCAGAAACCAGGACCTTTCTCCATAGCTCCACAATGCACCAAATTGCAATTAACTGTGCCCACACCTTCCCAGCAGTGAAGGAAGAGGATCCCCCATCAAAGCCCCATCACAGAGAGCCTTTACACCAGACTTTCATCAAAGCTCAAAATCAGATCTGGTCACTTTCATATATAAGAAATTGAGTCTAGGCTAAGAAATTAGGGTTTTAGTGTGGACGGTCATGGGATCACACCAGTTGGGGACGAAGACGGGTAGTCGTTGGATCGCGCGTGTTTTCGTTGGACGGCTCGGATCACACCCGACGAGAAGATGGAATGGGACCGCGGGCCGCGTGGCATTCCATTCAGCTGGCAGCGTCAAATGGGAGCACACCGCGTGGGGAGTTTGATCTGCCGTAGGTTGAAGTGGTGCTGAGTCACTTAAGTAGAAAAACCAGAATTTTCTGATTTATTTAAATCACCTGAAATTTAAAAATCCATATCTTGGCCTAGAATAATCATAAAAATGAAAGAAAAATATCCTAATGCTCTGTGAACAGAGGAGAACTATGTGAAAATGGTTTAAAATATTTTTTATGCATATTTTATTTTTAATAATTTAAATACTATTTTTAGTCTTTTAATTCTCCATGCATGTAGAAGTTTCACCATAGCTTGAAATTTTGGTATTTTGTTCCCTCTGTCATAAGGAATCTTCCCTGATTTTTCCAAAGTCTGAGAAGATCCCTAAACAGAGAATCATATTTTTCAAGTTTATGTCTATTGTTTGATAAATTTAATGTAATAATTAGCATATTGCTTAGAAAAATCCTAAAAAATTATGATAGGTTCTTTATGGTAAGTGAGCCCTAGGAAAAATTTGTTATGAGTTAAAATCATAAAAATAAACCTAATTGTCCACTTGACCTAAAACAAATTTTTAATTAATTAAGACAAAATAAAGTTCAAAATAACACAAAATTGCTCTCCATTGTGTTTTAGGGATAGAGGAACTTCCCCAAAAGTTTTGAAGTCATTTGAAATTAATCTAGTAGGTTAAATAATTTTTCCAAGTACAATAGCCTTTTTGGTACTTAAATGAATTTTAAAAATTAAAATACATGTCAAAAAATTATAACAATGGTTTAGAGAGTTCTCTGTGATCAGAGGGTTCTTTTAAAAATAAAATTCAGATTTTTACAAAATTTTCATTTTTAATCATATTTAATATTTAAATAATTAAATAATAATAAAAATCACAAAAAAATTAAAAATCACCAATTATCACATTTGGTCTCCTAATCACTTAGAAACAATCTCCATAATTTTCTTGAGTTCAAAATTAAAATATCAATTTTTAAAGGATTAAATCAATTTTTAAGAGGCTATAAAGGAATTTTCTTGATTTTTTTTCCACTAAAATAATTCTAATAATTAAAAGAAAATCAGAAAAAATATGAAATTTATTTCTCTGGTTTCCTTAACCTCAAAGTGATTTTTAAAATATATAAAATTGAATTTTCAACTTTTAAAATATTTTATAATTAATTAAAACTCCATAATTTAAAATAATTCCAATAATTAAATTAAAACTCAAAAATTCATGAAATTTGGTCCAAGTGATTCTCTGATATGGCGCTATCTCCAGTAAAAATTTCAAGGGATTACGATTTATCTCGGTCAAGTTATTGATTTTCATTGAAAATCTTATTTTTTACATGAAAATAAAAATAAAAATTAAACTAAATTTTGAAAAATCACATTTTCTCCTCTGATGTTTTAGTCAATCCATTATTAAAGAAGGATAAAAATTCTAAAGTCATTTGAATTAAATTTGATGAATTATGATGTGATAGGATCTTAAAGGCAAAAAGGTAATTTGGATACTTAGCCTTTATTAATATTTAGGCTTAAATTCAAGAGGGAAAAATGGGTAAAATTTTGATTTTAATAAGTTCATTTGAATGGTTGAAACATTAAGGGATAAATGGTAGAAACTCACTGTAATTTTGTCACATCAAAATTAAACATCTAAATTTCCTTAATTATTATAATTTGGAAGAAAAATTAAATTACGAGAATCATAAGGTTAGGGGCATGATCTTGGAAATTAATAAACCACCAGTTTGACCCCTTTACTTGGTGTTCAAAGTAATACTATGATATTTGGACTGAAATTCTCCCCACTTGAAGTTCAATTTTCCTTAAAGCCATAAAATATACTCACCTAAAATCTTAAGAGGCTTAGTAGTGAGATAGGCTTGATCAAATTTAATTAAAAGAGGTTTAGAAAAGTTGATATAATCAAAACTAGAGTATTTTTGAGACATTACAAGCCCTGAATCAAAATTTGACTAAGTACCCTAACAACCTTAATTTGTCCTTTCAGGGCCATCACCCACATAATTCTTAAATTAAATAATAAATGATGAATTACCCTACTCTTAGAGATGATTAAAACATTGGTTCACTAGCATAAGGGTATGAAAGGGATAAATCGCCTAAAAAATATAATAATTCCAAAAGGACCTCAAGGAAGATCAAAAGTATTGTGAAATATCCAGATTTCTCCTGGACTTTTTACAAGTATTCTGGGCACCTTGTAGGACCATTATACTTATTATATTTATTAAATGAAGAAATCTCGCAAATGAATAGGTGTTCACCGGATTATGGCATAGAGTTTGTTGGGCCTGTGACGAACATATCCATAGGGTTTTACATCTCTGCAAATATAAATGTTTATTGCGATGAATGCTGAAGTTTCAGGTGGAGAAATGAGAAGATTCACCAGGTACACCTTTATAAGTATACAGCTTTTTCTTTAACCGCATTATTCTTTTCTTACAAACTTGCATGCTAAACAACAATGTCACCCTGCATGAAAACTGAAACCTTTTAGGATAGCCACAAAACTGAAACCAAAATTAAAATTAAGAAATCACAACAAGATAAAATCCAGCGCAACAATATTCAAAATATAAAATAACTCAAAATTTAATCACAAACAAAACAAAAAAAACCACAATTGTAACTAAATTAAAATGTCTATTTGGATGATCGGGAATTCCTTGAAGGAGGTAACCCACGTGTTGCTAACAAGGTTGTCCCACTGTCTGAATGAAAGTATGGAACTCATTAAGTTAAGTTTAGTAAATTCATTTGGACTAAGTGAATCCAATGAAAATAGCGGTGCCGGGATGATGAAACCGTGGGATCTTAACCGATGTTTCTATAATCAACTTTAATGGTCCCCTAATAAAACATTAAAAAACCTCAATTCAAATATTTATAAAACATAAAACTTTTCTTTCCTCTTCAATTGACACTTTTTTAAACTAAACCTGCTGTGATTAAGAGCTTGGAGCAATCATAGTGGGTAGCACGGCCATCTTTAACAACAAAACTTGTCTACAACAGTAACTCTCTTCCTTAGAAATTAAAACAACAAGCCATAGGACTTCATATAGCTTGCCTAGCACAACATAAATCCTCAACTTTTCTTTAAGCCTTTGTATAACCATGTTGTGCAACATAAGCCCTAACTCATTTTAGGGTTCCGAGGTTGTCATCGGGTATGACATAAATTCTTCTATCTTCTAGGCCATTCACATGATCTGTATCAAGGGAATGTAAGTCTTAAATAATAAAATTGACAGAATGAAACATCAAATAAATGTCCTAAATCAAAGCCAAACCATAAGATAGTTTGGGAAGACATCAAGATTTCATTAAATCATTGTTCTTCCCCTACCCTTCTCTCATTTAGATTCTGATAAAAATGAAATGATCCAAGATTTGAGCCATTCACCTATTGAACTTCTGACTATCACATTTTCTCTGAAAACTCTACCCCTGGAAGTCCGACGGTTTTCTGGCGACTCTGCTAGGGATAAGTTTATCTCTTCATTAAGATAAGTAAATACTATATTCATATATTGGTAATGTGTTCATGTCCCTCATGAGCCAGATTACCATTCTTCCGTTGACATACTTCGCCCATTTCCTTCTTGGAAAAGTGTGATAAACTCCTCTGGATTTCAAGACTGTCTGTTTGGTCACTCCTAAACAGAAGGGTTTAGGAGTCCCTAGGTTTTCCTTTTGATCTTGTGGGGTTGGACTCCCAATAGATGTGTCGGTGAGCAAATCTTGCTAGGCCAATCTGCGTTGTGAAAGGGACCTCCGATGGGATCACATACTTCACCTCTTTCCTGTGCCTCTCAGGTTCAATTCTGTCTTCGATAGATTGACCCACTCTCCTTTAAAACTTAAAACTCCTTTTAACCAACATGTGAAAATCTAAAAAATGAAATAAAAAGATAATAAAATATCAAATGAAATAAATTTTCCCTAGTCCACAGAACAACCTTTTTCATATTGTTTGCACTATGATGACAAGGTTTTTGGCCCTCACTAACTTTCAGAATGTTTCACTTGAAAGTTAAAGATGTCAAACCCTACACCGACTTTCTCCTGCAACTTGCCCTCCTCCTCCCGTGAGGCCCGTCTTGTAGCACCAATGATTCAATTTGGGACCGACTTAGGTTAGTTTAAAGTTGTACTTGGAAAAGCTCCGTTTGTGGTCGTGAAAGTTGCCACTCCCAAAATTCAAGAGCTGTCTGCTGAGTTCGGCCTGAACTCTCATGAAGATTTCCCTTCTGATAAAAAGTTTAAAATAACCACTGCTCCCGTCAGGTCTGTCGTCTCCGTGTCAAGGAGAGTTGTTACCTCTACTGCCACCGGCTTCGCCGTCACTGCACCTACTTTCCCATCTGTCAAAGGAAAAGAGATTCTACATGAAGATGATTCTGAGGATACCTTTCTTGCCCCGCCTCCAGTCTTTGAAGTTGGCTCAAGTTTTAGACCACCCCTGCTAACCAAATCTCAAAGAAGAAATCACAACCGCAAGATTCGCAGGGCTACCAGAACACAACTCACAAATCTGTCAGTATATGAAGAGATTCCTCAACAGAAAGAACTCGGCTTACCGGATACTTCACCTCTTCTTCGAGATAGCAGGATCCACCCATTAGCTGGCACTACTGGAGATGAAAGCCTCTAAAGGATTGCCGCTACACTTCTAGCACGACATGGTCGTGATAAGGTGAGGGGAAGGACCACACCTATCACCATAGCTTACACCCTTCTGCGAAGATTGTCTGAAATAGAGGGTTGTTCTGTTGCCAAACTTCTCAAGAGGATGGGATGTACAATATTCCTGAAATTAAGGATAAAATTATGGAAATGGAAAGACCCGTCCGAGTTTTCGTCAAAGAGCTGTTATAGATGATATTACTATAAGAAAGTCAGTCAAGTCCCGGCTGGGTGTGAGAGTACCAACTGTCGATGATCATGAGAAACCCCGAAAGAGAAAGAATAAGAGAGGATTATTCTCCTCTGTGCATGTCAACACACTAGGGAGCACACTTCCCTTCGTCACCTCGATGTCTACGCCGAGACACCTCGTCTCAAGGCATCGACTTTTAAGAGGAAAGTGTGGTTACCGAGAGGTGTTGCACCAGTACATTCTGAAAAGTCTGTTGACTGCAAAATGGATCATGAGTTTGATGTTCCTGTTGCCACTACCGCCATTGCTTCAGAATCAGTTGCAGAATAGCACAGGGAAACCTACAGATTTAAAGCTGACTAAAAGAAAAACAATTGATGATAGAGTTCGAAAGTTCCGGGCTGAAATTTCTGAGTTAACCAAAAAATGAGGGTTGGATATTGATGATGAGGATTACTTCCTATCAGATTACATAGACGAAGAATTCATGGAAGTAAACATGGTTGAAACTCAGTCCACATCATCTGCGTGCGATGCTCCTAGTGAGGAGAACGCCGCAGATGACCTGTGGAGGAACATCTTGACAAGGGATGAGCAGATTAGCCATCTGGAAAAGAGAATGGAGTAGATGACAGCTCTCATGACCGCCATGGCTACCCTTCACGGGCAATCACAGTCACAACCCGCAACATCTCCTGAGGTTAAAAAGTCTGAGATTATACACATCGCCGATGAAAGAAGAGAAATCACTTCAGCCAATAAAGATGAACCGCAAAAAAAAGATCCAACTCCAAACCCACCGGAAAAAGACATTAAATAGATGGTCGAACAACAAGTTTGGGAGGCCTTGGCTCAGGCCAAAGGAGGTGCATCAGTTTCAAAGGGTAGACCCTACCGGAGGAGTTTGATGTCGTTGCTTACACTAAAGGCTTCGTGCCCCTAACTTTCAAGATGTTTGATGGGACAAGAAACCCTCGCCAGCACATAGCACATTTCAGAGCTAGTGGTTGCGCACAGGAGGAAGTGAGGCTCTGTTGTTCCGTCAGTTTGTCAGCAGCTTGTCAGGAATCACACTTGATTGGTATGCCGAGCTTCCCAATGGATCAGTAAAGACTTTTGCATACATAGAAAGCATGTTTGAGAAAAAATTCATCGGTGCCCGACATCATGTTACCATAGGAGATCTCGTGGTGGAGCGGCATAAGTCCGACGAGACTTTGGTTGACTACATTCTCAGATGGAGAAAATTAAGCATGAAATGCGAGCCTCAGCTACAAGCACAACACGCGATCGAGATACTACTCCAGAGTATCCACGATCCGGTGGCCTCGATGCTTAAGGGTCTCACCATCAAGTCCTTTGAGAAGCTACTTAGTAAAGTCAGCAACCTACAAGAAGAAGTCAAGCACATGGAGTCTATAGAAAAGGCAGAGAAAACAAAACTGGCTAAAGCATATGAGAAGAGGTCTGGAGTAGTGGCAACGGTTGACAAAAGAAAGCAGCCAATGAGGATTCAACCTGAGCAACAACACACTCAGTCGCCTTAGTACGATCGGCCTCGGCGGCTTGGTCGGCCTCGTGCACGAGCGGAGCGATCGGTCGAAGTCGACGATAGAGGTCATACAGGACAAATGGATGACAGGGTCCAACAATGTCAGAACGGCTAAGTAGAAACTACTTCTTCAAAGATGAAGCCGTAGCAAAGATGTTCAAGAATCTAATGAAGAAGCTTGAGTTTAGATTGCCCGAGCCGAAGAAGCCAGAAGAGGTGGACAAGAAGGATCAGGCAAACTTCTGCCCCTACCATAGGATGCTTAGACACAGCAAAGAAAGCTGTTTCAGTTTTAAGGATTGGCTTGAGTGAAATTACAAGGATGAGAATATAAGAATACTAAAGGAATACTTGAAATAACCTGAAAGAGGTTCTATAAATGTGATTTCAGCCGAGCCAATCTCTCCGATTGATCTGTACACCGACAAAGGCAAATGAAGCACAATTTGGAATGAACTCAAGAAAGTCCTATACCAGATCCAGTCTACTCCAAAAAAAGTTACTATGCAAAGTCTACCGCCAGCCCAATCCAAGATTAAGGCTTAACCAAGGAAGCCACTGTGACAAGAAAGGAGGAAGAAACAGATCATGAGCAAAATTAAGAATGATAACAAGAAGGGTAGGATAGAGGCTGCCCATGTTAGATTGGTTGTTTCATATTTTGGGGTGAAACCCCTCGAATCCCTGACTTTATACCATTATCTTTATACCCCTCCAGGGTCTCATAATGATAATATAAATGATGTTGGCTACGTTCTTACTGTCTCTAGTGATGACGTAACTAATCGCAACCTCACTAACCCTGATTTCAATTCCCAAGATGATCCTCAAATCAAGATTGTTCCCGATGAGAATGTTGACAAAAATGAAAGACATATCGACAACACCAGTTACGACAACACTGAAAGCGAGGAGCCAGTCCTTGAATGCAAAGGAGCTCCACTTGCCATCAAGGTGGACTTTTCAGATACAGAAGAGCCAAATACAGTAATAGAAGGATCTCTGGGTTCAAAAGAAGAAGAAATAACAGAGGTACATTTAAGACGTGGCAAGGTGCTACCGCCAAGGATAACTCCAATGGATAAAGGAAAACAAAAAATTACTCAAGAAGAAGTATTTCCAGCAACAGAAGAAGTACAAGTTCAAAACGAAATTGAAGAGTCAAACAAAGTTGATTACAATGTGCTAGCTCTTCTTAGGAAGTTGCCAGCCAATCTAAGCATTTACGACGCTCTGATCCTATAAAAGGAGATGAGAGAAAATATGATCAAGGCACTACTTGATCTGGATATTTGCTTAGCACAGTTGGCTAGCACATCCTCAAATGGAGTTTGCACTTTGAAAGAACAGTCTGGCGTAACCTTCATCGATGAAGAATTGCTACTTGGTATAGCCGATCACAATCGTCCTCTCTACATTTCCATCATCATCGACATATTTGTACTTTCTAGAGTGTTAGTAGATCTTAGAGCTTCGCACAACATAACGAGTCTACAAACACTAGCATACCTGGACATCGACGCTCGACAACTGTCTATGGATAAATTGATGCTAAGAGGATTCAATCAGAAAGGAGAAAGAGCCCTTGGGTCTATAACGCTATAAATGAAAGTTGGAAATCTAGTAAACACTACAAAGTTACATGTCATCGATGCGGATACGTCGTTCAATACCCTGCTTAGTCGTTCGTTGCTTCATGAGTACAATATGGTCCCGTCGTCACTTCGCTAGTGCATCAAATACTACAAAGATGGACAAGAACATTTAATTAAGGGAGACTTACAACCTTTCTCAATACATGAAGTAGACATTCATGAAGACGCTGCCTATTAAGCTCCCCCGAAGAGAACAATACTTTCAAAAGAAATTGTGATAAGTAAAGCAGAAGATTCAGAAGAACTACAAGAACGGGACCATAACGCTCCAGTTCAATGATCTCCCGCTGCTCGTTTACAATGAGTTGGTGGAGGTTCTTTTAGCCCACGCATTCGAGGTCAAGGCCAGTGACATGGTCGAGGAAGAACTCATCGGATTGTTAAACGGACGAAGCCACCGATCAGCATTGAAGTAGAAGGAAGCTTGGAAGAAGATAAAGATATAATGATGATAAGTCAAAGGAAGCCTCAGTTCGAGATTTCTATGGATGCCACAGAAAGAGACGAACATGAATCAATGTATGATCGGATTAATCACTATGTTCAAGCCAAGACTCTAACTACGATCCATCCTCAAAAAATCAAAAGCATGGAAGTTAAGGAAGTCCGTAATGATGGTTTTAAACCGACCAAGTTTTATAAAGCTTCTCCTTCTACTTCTGAACCTTGTATAACTCTTGAGCAAAATGATTTTAATGAATTAATGGAATTACCTTTTGGTTACTTTTCACCTTGATGATCGTATTTGAACGGTTACGACAATACAATCTAAAGATGAATCCCTTAAAATGTGTTTTCGGCGTTATCTCTAGAAAATTTCTAGGATTTGTTGTCTGTCATCAGGGAATCAAAATTGACCCAGAAAAGATTAAAGTGATATTAGAAATGCCTGCTCCTAGAACCTTGAAATAATTATGATATTTTCAAGGAAAATTGGAATATCTAAGATGCTTCATATCTAATTTGTCAGGAAGGTGTCTCCCCTTTTCGAACTTACTTCGAAAGAATGTCATATGTGTTTAGGAAGAACCGTGTCAATGAGCTTTCACAGATATTAACTGACATCGAATGACACATCTTGTTTTGGTAGCCCCTATCCCGGGTAGATCGTTGATACTTTATACTGCGGCTTTGGACGAATCCCTCGGAGCCTTACTTGCTTAAGTCAATGAGGAGGGTAAAGAAAACAAACTCTACTACCTGAGTCGACTTCTAATACCAATAGAGGTACATTATCCTCCTATTGAGAAGAATTATCTAGCTTTAGTTTTTGCCGCTCAAAATCTTAGACATTACATGTTGTCGTACAAAGATAAACTGATCTCAAAAGTTAATCTGTTGCAATATTTGATGACCCGGCCAACACTTTCCGGACGTCTAGCAAGGTGGTCGATAATACTATTTAAATTTGACATAACTTTTGTGCCCCTTCACTATCAAAGGGCAGATTCTCACAGATTTTTTTGTGGCGGGTCCACTGCCAGCTGGGTCCCCGTTCAATGACGAACTATCAGACGAACAAATACTATAAATAGAGCAGCCCAATGCCAGACATTGGGAAATGTATTTCGATGGGGCGTCAAAGACCCGAAGAGACAAAGGACAACAGAAAGTGATACCAGGCAAAGCAGGAATTGGATTAATCTTCGTGACTCCGGATCAGTTCATGCTTAGTCGTTCGATTTCCCCAAAATTCCCTAATTTTCCACATGCATCCAAGAAATTTTTCCGCTTCCATGAAATTCCGGGAACAGAGTTTAGTCGTCTGATTCCCCCAAAACTTTCTAATTTTTCAGCTCCCTTCCGAGAAATTTTCTGCCTTCCATGAAATTCCGAGAACGGAGCTTAGTCGTCTGATTCCCTTAAAATTCCCTAATTTTCCATTTCCCTTTCGAGAAAATTTTCCACATTGATGAAAATTCTGAGGTCGATATTGAAATTTCGATTCTCATTTCTGAGGCTGGGACCTAAAGTTCTAGCTCTCATCCTTTCGGGACCGGTACTGAAATTCTGATTTCCCTTCTACACTCAAAATTTTCCCCACAAAATTAAAATCTTCAAATTTTAAAATTCCATAAATTCTGAAATTCCCATAAGTTCCATGAAATTTAAGATTAATATTTAAAACTCAACATTAAATTAAAATTCAAACTCAAAATTTAAATCCAAATTCTAAATCCTAATTCTAAATCCAAATTCCAACTCCAAATTGATTCGGATAGGACTCCTTCAGGGTTTGAGAAGTTAAAATCCATAGCTTCTCTCATGAAGGTATTCCATTTTCCTTCCCCAGCGAGAGTTCCCGGGACTTGAAGGTTCATCTCCTAATCCCGAACGAAAACTTCCTCGCTAAATTCTATGTTTGTCGTAACTTTTGACTCAGACAATTGTGTTGGTTTTTTTAATCTCGTCGGTTAACACCAATACGTACAGTGTGCTTGCCCAACACACCACACCTATTGGGGGTCCATTTGTTGACCTCACTTTTGGTTGAGGTTTAATCTTCCTTTAGAATAGCCTAGGGTCTAGCCATAGGACTCTCCTGGTGACTTTCTTAGAAGACTAGTTATGGAACTTCACCCCATATAAGTTCAAACTTTTCTCACTTCACTGGGAGCTTTCATATGCTTAAGGCCTAACCTCCAGTTTTGGGAGGAAGAGACCAAGCATAAGGAAGCCCAGGGCAAGTCTCCTATAGGTGGTCAGGCCATAGGATCTACCCTGGGAGGTCTGGAGCTTACACCACACTCACACTACACAATCACAACCCTAAACAAAGCACATCACCTTTTGATCCCCTAACTCCTTAGAGACTAATGTAAGTGGTTTTCCCAAGCTTTTAGCCTCAGGCTAGGGTTTAGTTAGTATCAACACATAGAGGACCAAATGAGGGTGACCCTTGGTCCATGGCTCAATCTAAATAATTCCATACTACTCACCTTCAACCAATCCCAATTTTCCCAAACATTCCAAATTTCTAACCCCTTTGCCCCAAAATACCCAAAATACACCCAAAACCCTAAAATTCCCAAAATTAACAAAATCACCCAAATTACCCATAATTCTTCAAAACATCATTCCAAAATACTTCCTACCACTTAAATTGACCAAAATTACCCAAAAATGCCAAATTTCCCCAAAATGACCAAAATGCCCCTCTTAACCCAAAATTTCAAAAATTTCAAAAATTCCCATAAATTCCAAAACCTCTCAAACATTCCCAATTTCATTTCTCTCAACTACCACATGACCTAATTTGGCCAATTTAGCCCAATTTAATTAAAAGCCTCAATTTGATCCATTTAACCCAAAAGTGCCCAAATTAAACCCAATGTCTACCCAATTGATCCCAATCTTGCCCAATTTCAATTTCAAACTTTAATTCAACATCTCCAATACCAATATAAACCAAATCCAAGCTCAATTTGACCCACATTTGAATTCAATTTTACTAAAAACCCAAAAATCCCCAATTTTGCCCAAGTGACCCAAATTCCCCAAATCGACCTAATGTCAATCAATTTCTCCCCAATTGCAATTCTAAACTCTTCATGAAACTCCTCTAAACTAAATTGAACCATCAATTGCCTCCAATTTGAGCCCAAGTCTAACCCAAATCCACTTGAACCAAGCTTACCCAATTTTAACCTAAATTGAATACATGACCAAAATCTCACCAAATTGATTTCCCTACTCCCAAAATTTCCACTCAATTGATGTTGGAATTCTTTATGACATCCCCAAAGACCATTTAGAACCTTCAATTGGACCTAAACACCACTCTAGCCCAACCTAAACCCAAGTTAACCCAACTTGCCATAAATTGACCAAAATCCCAAACCAAGCCAAATTGATCCGCCAAACCAATCCAAAACCACTCCAAACCTTTTCTAAACACTTCATGACAATCATACACACAATTTTGCTCAATCACTTAGGTCTAACCCAAACCCAAACCCAACCTAGCCCAACATTGACCCATATGACCCAAAATTGAACCCATGAGCTAATTTGATCAAATTGAACCAAATGTGACCAAAACAACTCCTCCACAGCCAACAAGTGACCCCTATGAACTACCCTAGACCAACCTAGCCCACCCCAATGGATCCATGGACCAAAGGTCCCTTGAATTAGCGAATTTCACCTCACATTTGGCCTTAATTAAAATATCTTCACCATCAACACTTGCCATTGGGGTTAAAGCATCATTAATCCTCCCCTGGCTCACCTAACACCCTGGCCACCAACTTGGGCCACCAAAAAACACCAAAAATGAGAGTCACCCCCTCTCAAATTGAACTCAAACTCCACACTATGGCCAGCTCAGCTCTAAATTTCCATTGGGGCTCATCTGCCCTCCACCTAGGTAGTTGAATCCACCCATTGCCATCTCTTGAGCTCAACCCAATGGCAATGGCCATAAATAGACCTCTTTACGGCCAAAACTAGGTGCTGAAATTTTCCTCAAGGAAACTCCACCAAATTACTTCCAGAGCTTCCCTGAGAGGTCCTAAGAGTGATCCCGTTTTTTTCAGCCATTGATTCCCTCTGTCTGAGAGCAATTTCATCACTGAAATTTGGTCAGAAACCAGGACATATTTCTCCATTGCTCCACAGTGTACCAAAATGCAATTAACTATGTCCACACCTTCCCAGTAGTGAAAGAAGAGGATCCCCCATCAAAGTCTCTTCACAGAGAGCCTTTACACCAGACTTCCATCAAAGCTTGAAATCAGACCTGGTCACTTTCATATATATGCAATTCACCAGGGCAAGAGGCTTCATCCCTGAGCTCCTGGGATTCCAATGAAGGTGTAGAGCATCTCTGATCGAAGCTTCACTTCTCAGAGCCAAGGTATTGACCCCTTCTTCTTCCAGAGCTTCTCTGGATTCTCCATGTAATTAAGGTTAATTTAAACCATATTTAGCCGTATGGATATGTTCGTCGTGCTTAGACGAGTCTATAGGATCAAACCAAAAGTAATTTGGTTAAGTCTAGGCTGAGAAATTAAGGTTTTAGTGTGGACGGTCATGGGATCAAGATAATTGGGGATGAAGACGGGCATCCATTAGATCGCATGTGTTTTCATTGGACGGCTCGGATCGCGCCGGACGAGAAGATGGAACGGAACCGCGGGTCGCGTGGCGTCCCAGTTAGCTGGCGGCGTCAAATGGGAGAGCGCCGTGTGGGGAGTTCGATCCGCCGTAGGTTGAGGTGGCGCTGAGTCACTTAAGTAGGAAAAATCAGATTTTTATGATTTATTTAAATCACTTGAACTTTAAAAATTCATATCTTGGCCTAAAAAAATGATAAAAATGAAAGAGAAATATCATAGTACTCAGTGAAAGAGGAGAACAATGTGGAAATGGTTTAAAATATTTTTGATGCATATTTTATTTTTCATAATTTAAATACTATTTTTAGTCTTTTAATTCTCTATGCATGTAGGAGTTTCACCATAGCTTGAAATTTTGGTATGTTGTTCCCTCTGTCATGAGGGATCTTCACTGATTTTTCCAAAGTCAGAGAAGATCCCTAAACAGAGAATCATATTTTTCAAGTTTATGTCTATTGTTTGATAAATTAAATGTGATAATTAGCATATTGCTTAGAAAAATCCCAAAACTTATGATAGGTTCTTTATGGTCAGAGAGCCCTAGGAAAAATTTGCCAAGAGTTAAAATGATAAAAATAAACATAATTGTCCACTTGACCTAAAGCAAACTTTTAATTAATTAGGACAAAATAGAAATGAAAATAACACAATAATTGCTCTACACTGTGCTTCAGGGACAGAGGAACTCCCCTAAAATTTTTGAAGTCATTTGGAATTAATCTAACAGGTTAAATAATTTTTCTAAGTCCAATGGCCTTTTTGCTACTTAAATAAATTTTAAATATTAAAATACATATCAAAAATTAATAAGAATGGTTTTGGGAGTTCTCTGTGATCTGAGGGTTCTTTTAAAAATAAAATTCAGATTTTTATAAAATTTTTACTTTTAATCCTATTTTAATATTTAAATAATTAAATAATAATAAAAAGCACAAAAATATTAAAAATCACCAAATTATTACATTTGGTCTCCTAATCACTTAGGAACCATCCCAATAATTTTCTTGAGTTAAAATTAAAATATCAATTTTTAAAGGCTTAAATTAATTTTTAAGAGGCTAAAAATGAATTTTCTTGATTTTTTTCCACTAAAATAATTCTAATAATTAAAAAAATCATAAAAATATGAATTTGTTTATCTAGGTTCCCTGACCTCAGAGAGATTTTTAAAAAATATAAAATTGAATTTTTCAACTTTTAAAATATTTTATAATTAATTAAAACTCCAGAATTTAAAATAATTCTAATAATTAAATTAAAATTCAATAAATCATGAAATTTAGTCCAAGTAATTCTCTGATATAGGGCTATCTCCAGTAAAAATTTCAAGGGATTAGGATTTGTCTTGGTCAAGTTATTGATTTTTCATTGAAAATTCTATTTTTCCATGAAAATAAATATATAAATTAAATTAAGTTTTGAAAAACCACATTTTCTCCTCTGATATTTTAATCAATCCATTAGTAAGGTAAGATAAAAATTCCAAAGTCATTTGAATTAAATTTGATGAATTATGAGGTGATAGGACCTTAAGGGCAAAAAGGTAATTTTGGATACTTAGCCTTAATTAATATTTAGGCTTAAATTCAAGAGGGAAAAATGGGTAAAATTTTGATTTTAATAAGTTCATCTGAATGGTTGAAACATTATGGGATAAATGCTAGAAACTCACTGTAATTTTTCCACATCAAAATTAAACATCTAAATTTCCTTAAATATTATAATTTGGAAGAAAAATTAAATTACAAGAATCTTAAGGTTAGGGGCATGATCTTGGAAATTAATAAACCACCAGTCTGACCCCTTTACTTGGTGTTCAAAGTAATACTATGATCTTTTGACAAAAATTCTCACCACTTAAAGTTCAATTTTCCTTAAAGCCATAAAATATACTCACCTAAAATCTTAAGGGGCTTAGTAGTGAGCTAGGCTTGATCAAATTTAATTAAAAGAGGTTTAGAAAAGTTGATATAATCAAAACTAGAGTATTGTTGAGGCATTACAAGCCCCGAATCAAAATTTGACTAAGTACCCTAACAACCTTAATTTTTCCATTTAGGGCATTCACCTACATAATTCTTAAATTAAATAATAAATGATGCATTACCCTACTCTTAGAGATGATTAAACCATTGGTTCACTGAGAATAAGGGTATGAAAGGGATAAATCTTCTAATAACTATAATAAGTCTAAAAGGAGCTCAAGGACGATCAAAAGTATTGTGAAATATTGGGATTTCTCCTGGAATTTTCTCAAGTCTTCGGGACATCTTGTAGGACCGTTGTACTTATTATATTTATTAAATGAATAAATCTCGCAAATGAATAGAAGTCCATCGGATTATGACATAGAGTTTGCTAGGCCTGTGACGAACATATCCATAGGGTTTTACTTCTCTGCAAATATAAATGTTTATTGCAAAGAATGCTGAAGTTTCAGGTAAAGGAACGAGAAGATTTGCCAGGTACACCTTTATAAGTTTATAGCATTTTCTTTAATCACACTTTTCTTTTCTTGCAACCTTGCATGTTAAATAACAATGTCACCTTGCATAAAAACTGAAACATTTTAGGTTAACCATAAAATTGAGGCCAAAATTAAAATTAAGAAATTACAACAAGTTAAAATTTATCGCCACAATATTTAAAATATAAAAGAGCTCAAAATTTAATCACAAATAAAACAACAAAAACCACAATTGCAACTTTAACCAGTGTTGCTATAATCAACTTTAATGCTCCCCTAATAAAATATTAAGACACCTCAATTCAAATATTTCTAAAACATAACACTTCTCTTTCCTCCTCAATTGACACTTCTTTAAACTAAACCTGTTGTGATGAGGAGCTTGGAGCATGCATAGTGGGCAGCACGACCATCTTCAACAACAAAACTTGTCTACAACAACAACTCTCTTCCTTGGAAATTAAAACAACAAGCCATAGGACTTCGAGGTATCCTGCCTAGCGCAGCATAAATCCTCACCTTTTCTTTAGGCCCTTGTACAACCATGTTGTGCAACATAAGCCCTAACTCGGTTTAGGATTCCAAGATTATCATTGGGTATGACATAAATCCTTCTATCTTCCAGGCCATTCACATGAATGGTATCAAGTGAATGTAAGTCCTAAATAATAAAATTGACTGGATGAAACATCAAATAAATATCCTAAATCAAAACCAAACCATAGGATAGTTTGGGAAGACATCAAGATTTTCTTAAGTCTTTGTTCTTCCCCTACCGTTCTCTCCTTTGGATTCTGATAAAAATGAAATGTTCCAAGATTTGAGCCATTCACCTATTGAACTTCCGACTATCACATTTTCTTTGAAAACCTTACCCTTGGAAGTCATGAATATAAATATTTCCTGATTTATATCAAGAGTTTTCTTAGGTGACTTCGATTATCTAAGATGTAATTAACTATAGGAGCTTGCCCTTATAAGAAACTTAAAGACCCTAGATTAATATAAACCTTATCTAATTCTTCCATATTAGATAGGGGAAATTGTCGGTCAAAATAGTTTGCAGATCAAAAGGATGTTATAAATCTTTTAGTTTATTTTATCAAGCTTTACCTCAAGCCACGTACTTATTCTAAGGGATAAATACATGTCTCGAGGTGAAATGCTTGATTATTTAAGCTATCATTTATATGAGATCAGCTTGATTTCATATTCTTCAAAATTGAAATATTATTTTCAAATATATATATATATATATATTAAATTAAATCAAAATTATATTTTATGAAAACATATTCTAAAACTTTTTTTAAAAATATCAACCTCACCCAAACTTTAATGGCTGACATAGGGCAAGTATTCCTTTAATTTAGGGCCTTTTTATAGACTTGGGAAGGCACAAAATCGACCCTAGACGTGTTAAAACTCCTCATTAACTCAAAATACTTTTTACCCATGACTTAGGCATCTAGAAACCATGTTTTCACTTTTTTTGTAAATCCGGCGCCTATGCACCAACCAGCGTTGCATAGCCGCCAGTGCTCAATTTTGCACAGGTCTGCAAAACGTCCAAATTTTCATTTTGACTCCTCTAAGTCATCACATAAGGTCCAAATAACACCTCTATAGTATATAAACTTCAAATTACTACCATATAATCATAAAAAAAACCAAACAAAACACACACATCAAACTTAAAGTAAAGCACACCGATAACTAAGGGTTGCCTCCAACAAAACGCTTGGTTTATCTTCTTAAGCCAGACATACCTAGAGCTTATTCTTGGTGACCCAACATCAGATTCTCATTAGGTTTAAATTGATCGACTGAAAATTAAGGTTTAAGTCTATGTCCATTAACTTTAAATGTTTTTCTAGTCTTAAGATCTTGAATATCCACAGCTCCATAGGAATAAACTTTCATCATAATAAATGGGCCTGTATACGTGAACTTAAGTTTTCTAGTAAATATTTTCAATTTAGTAGTATACAGTAAAACTTGTTTCCCTGACTCAAGATTTTTAGTAACAATTTTCTGATCATGCCACAACTTCATCTTTTATTTATAAATCTTAACATTTTGATAAGATTCATTCCTTATCTCTTCAAGCTCATTTAATTGCAACAATCTCTTTTTCCAGCATCATTGAAATTATAATTGAACTCTTTAATAGCCCAATATGCTTTATGCTCAAGTTCAACTGGTAAATGACAAGCTTTTCCAAAAATTAGTCTATTTGAGGACATTCCTATAGGAGTTCTGTAAGTAATCCTATAGGCCCTCAAAGCATAATCCAGTTTAATTGACAAATCCTCTCTGTTTGGATTAACAGTCTTTCCCAATATTCTTTTAATTTCATGATTGGATAATTCAACCAAACCTCTTGTCTACAGATGATAAGCAGAAGCAGTACGATGGTTAATATGATGGTTCTTTGCTAGCTTTTCCATAATCGTACTTTATCAATGACTTCCTACGTTAGTTATGATTACTTTTGGTATTCCAAATCTGTAAAATATATTCTTTCTTAAAAACTTTGCAACATTTTGAGCATCACATTGAGGTAAAGCAACAGATTCTATCCATTTGGATACAAAGTCTACTGCTATCAAAATGTATATATT
The DNA here is from genome assembly GCA_022702705.1 of Papilionanthe hookeriana x Papilionanthe teres. Lineage (NCBI taxonomy): Eukaryota > Viridiplantae > Streptophyta > Magnoliopsida > Asparagales > Orchidaceae > Papilionanthe > Papilionanthe hookeriana x Papilionanthe teres. The sequence continues at coordinate 124,975,131 of CM040421.1, read as the reverse complement.
CTGAAAGATGGTATAAACTATCCCATGAAATCTAATCCCCAAACATCAAATATCTCAACTTCTAACATATAATTGAGGGGCATCTCAAGTCTTCTAGAACTATTGCCTACTCCTTGACATCGATTATAATTTTTAATATAAGCGTTAACATCCTTAAAAATTGTAGGCCAATAAAATCTAGATTGTAAGATTTTATAAGCAGTTTTATCAACTCCAAAATGTCCCTCATAATCAGAATTATGACATTTTTGAATAATTTCATATGTTTCTTCTAAAGGCACACATCATTGAATGATTAGATCCTTTTCTTACTTATATAAAAATGGGTCATCTCAAAAATAAGTTTTGACATCAGATACAAATTTCTTCCTCTCCTGGTATGTCAAACCATCGGGTATAATATCACTTACAATAAAGTTTACATACCACGGAACACTCCTCTTATTAACAGTGAATAATTTTTCATCGGGAAAATTTTCATTAATTTGTTCAGTATCATAGAGAGATTTTTCAATTTCAAGCCTAGACAGATCATCAACAATTTGATTATAAGCACCATTCCTATCTACTATCTCAAAATCAAATTCTTGCAAAAGAAGAATCCATCTTATCAAACCTGTTTTAGCATCCATCTTCTTCATTAAAAATTTAATAGAAGAATGATCAATATGCACCACACATTTAGTTCCAATTAAATATGATCTGAATTTATCAAAAGCAAATACTACAACTAATAACTCTTTCTCAGTAGTGGTATAATTAATTTGAGCTTCATTAAGAGTTCTACTAGCATAGTAGATTACTTTGAACATTTTATCATATTTCTGACCTAAAACGGCTCCAATAACATAATCACTAATATCACAAATTAATTTAAAATTTTTTTCCCAATTAGGTGACACTATAACAGGTGTAGTGATTAATTTTTCTTTTAATGTTTCAAAAGCTCTTAGGCATTCATCATCAAAATAAAAAATTACATCTTTTTCCAGTAAACGACATAAACGTTTCAAAATTTTTTAAAAGTCTTTAATATACCGCTTGTAGAATCCAGCATGTCTTAAAAAACTTCTAATTCCCATTACGTTGGTCGAGCAAGTTAAATTAGAGATCACTTCAATTTCTACAGGATCCACCTCCATACCATTTTCTGATATACAATGCCCTAAAACTATTCCTTCTACCATAAATTGGTATTTTTCCCAGTTGAGAACCAAATTAGTTTCTTTACAGGGTTTGAGAACTTTAGACAGATGTTCTAAACATGATTCAACTGAAATTCTAAACACTGAAAAAGTCACCCATAAAAACTTCAATTCCCTTTTCAATTAAATCACAGAAAATTGTCATCATACATATCTGAAATATAGCAGGGGCATTACATAAATCGAAGGGCATTCTTCTAAAAGTAAATGTACCATAGGGACTGGTAAACGTTGTTTTCTCTTGATCCTCAAGAGCAATTTGTATTTGGTGGTAACTAGTATATCCATTCAGAAAACAAAAATATTTTTGCCCAGCTAGTCTATCCAGCATCTGATCTAGAAAGGAAAGTGGAAAATGATCTTTTCTTGTGGCAAGATTTAATTTTCTATAATCAATGCATATTCTCCATCCTGTAACTTGTCTCGTTGGTATAATCTCATCTTCTGCCATGTGATTGGGTCCTGACTTCTGATTGAGTTATAATATCCCATAATTCATCTTAAGAAATATTTAAGAATTATGAATTATAGGAGTTTTGACATTCAAAATCATTAAAATATGCTCCACCAGATATAGTAATTCTCTGAGAAGAAGATTGAGGTGAGTACCAAATCAAAAATTGGAGTTTGAGTTCAAGCATTCAAAATCATTAAAATGTGCCCTACCAAAAAAAGAAGAAAAGAAAAGAAAAAAAATGTTTCTGAGAAGAAGCTTGAGGTGGGGACAAAAATCAAAAATTGGTGTCTCAATTCAAATATTTAAAATCTTTAACATGCTCCACTAGATATAGTAATTCCCTGAGAAGAAGCTTGAGGTGAGCATAAAATCAAAAATTGGTGTCCAAATTCTCCCCTAATTGATAAATCTTGAGAAACTATCTTAAGAAATTTCTTCTGATATTATATTCAGGAAAGAATTAAATGATCTCATCTTTTGGTTGACTATTAATTGGTTAAGTCATATCGTTAGAAGATAAAAGATATTTTGATCAAATAATCAAAATTTTGAAAAATTCCTAAGACCCAGAATGAAAGAACTAAGGTAAATGGCTTTGTTATTGGAGATTAATGGAAATTATACTCTGAAGTCATAATTTTCCAAAAAACCAACCTCAACCCCAATTTGGAAATGTTAAAGTGATTTTGAAAGACAATCTGAATGATCTTTATTGAATTGGTGATTAATGGAAGCTTTATGAACCTACATGACTAGCAAGCATTGTACGGGCCCATGATAAAATGGTTCACCCTAGGACACTCAAATCAGGGATTTAGATTTAGTACTTCAAACACCTTTTCTCATGGGAGGACCCATATGCTTGTTAAGAAGACACATTCGGGGAAATCCTGTCAGTTGGGAGACTACCAAGAAAAACATAATACACCCAATTAATGGGTAGTATTTGAAAAAGATGCGACATAAACAAAAATGAATGACTTGTTTTGTAAACTGGGAAACAAAAAAACAAAACAAAAAGCAAACGACATTGACATTTCTAAGAGATAGTGTAAGACCTCCTTAAATGGAAAATGGCATCCATTCTCTTTCTTGCTATTGGATGTAATACCATCATGACATTGGCTTTCCTTTAGCAATCTTTCTTTGGATAGGATATAAGTCTCATATGCATTCCTATTCCAAAATCGACATTTTGACATTGACATTTCTAAGAGATAGTGTAAGACCTCCTTAAATGGAAGATGGAATCTACTCTCTTTCTCGCTATTGGATGTAAGACCATCATGACATTGGCTTTCCTTCAGCAATCTTTCTTTGGATATGATATAATTCTCATACGCATTCCTATTCCAAAATCGACATTTTGACACTGACATATCTAAGAGATAGTGTAAGACCTCTTAAATGGAAGACGACATCTACTCTCTTTCTCGCTATTAGATGAAAGACCATCATGACATTGACTTTCCTTTAGCAATCTTTATTTGGATAGGGATATAAGTCTCATACGCAATCCTATTCCAAAATCGACATTTTGACATTGACATTTCTAAGAGATAGTGTAAGACCTCCTTAAATGGAAAATGTCATCTACTCTCTTTCTCGCTATTAGATGTAAGAGCATCATGACATTAGCTTTTCTTTAGCAATCTTTCTTTGGATAGGATATAAGTCTCATATGAATTCCTATTCCAAAATCGACATTTTTACATTGACATTTCTAAGAGATAGTGTAAAACCTCCTTAAATGGAAGATGGCATCTACTCTCTTTCTCGCTATTGGATGTAAGACCATCATGACATTGGCTTTCCTTTAGCAATCTTTCTTTGGATAGGATATAAGTCTCATACGCATTCCTATTCCAAAATCGACATTTTGACATTAACATTTCTAAGAGATAGTGTAAGACCTCCTTAAATGGAAGACGACATCTACTCTCTTTCTCGCTATTGGATGTAAGACCATCATGACATTGTCTTTCCTTTAGCAATCTTTCTTTGGATAGGATATAAGTCTCATATGCATTCATATTCCAAAATTGACATTTTGACATTAACATTTCTAAGAGATAGTGTAAGACCTCCTTAAATGGAAGACTACATCTACTCTCTTTCTCGCTATTGGATTTAAGACCATCATGACATTGGCTTTCCTTTAGCAATCTTTCTTTGGATAAGATATAAGTCTCATACGCATTCCTATTCCAAAATCGACATTTTTGCATTGAAATTTCTGAGAGATAGTGTAAGACCTCCTTAAATGGAAGACAACATCTACTCTCTTTCTCGCTATTGGATGTAAGACCATCATGGCAATGGCTTTCCTTTAGCAATCTTTGTTTGGATAGGATATAAGTCTCATATGCATTCCTATTCCAAAATTGACATTTTGGCATTGACATTTCTAAGAGATCGTATAAGACCTCCTTAAATAGAAAATGGCATCTATACTCTTTCTCGCTGCGCGGCTTATTTTTGGGTTGTGTGTTTTACTTGGAAAAGGGGGTCGCCTACAGAAATTGTCGGCGAATTCTTAATTTAATTTAAATAAATAATTTGAAAAGTAGTATTTGATTTTTGAAAATAATTTTAAATTTGAAAATTTTTTAAGATATGAAATTAAACTAATCTCACATCCCGAATAGTTTTTATAAACGAGCGCCGCACTACAAACCGTGTATCTATCCCGAAGAATAGACACACTGCTTGATAATGAGGCTCGATTAAATAAACTAGAGAAGTTTGTGACATCCGTTTGGTGTGCGAACCAATTTTATAAGCCGACAAATTCCCCTGTTTAATATGAAAACATTAACAGGGTTTATATTACCTGGGTTCTTAAAATTCCCTATAAGGGCAAGCCCCTATAGTTAATTACATCTTAAGTGACGGAAATCACCTAAGAAAACTCTCGATAATAATCAGTAGTTCTGCTCTCAAGAATTTCAAAGTATAAGTTTTCAATGAATTAAATTTTGGAATTTCAATAGGGAATGGATCAAGTTTGGAACATTTTGTTTTGGGAATTCAAAGGAAGAAAGGTAGGAGAAATCACAGATTCGAAGCGAACTTCGGTAATTTCCCGACTATCCTATTGTTTGGCTTGAATTTAGGAAAGTCCTAATGTTTATTTAATGTTTTGATCTTGCCAATTTTAATTAATTAGGACTTATATTTGTATGATAAAATCATACAAATAGCTCTCGAAGATGTGAGGGTTTATGTCGTATCGGACGACTGCCTCGGAGTCCTAAGACCGGTTAGGGCTTAATTTGCAATGCAAATGCCTAACAGAAGGTTGAGGATTTATGTTGCACTAGGAAAACTACCTCGAAGTCCTATGGCTTGATTATTTAATTCTAAGAATGGTTTTGTTGATGATGATGGCCGTGCCGCCCACCATGCTCCAAGCTCCTTGTTGTTGTAGTGGTTTAGTTTTAGAAGTCATAAATCAGGAGATGAGAAAAGTGTTCTGGTTTAGAGAAAATCTTAAAATCCAGGTGTTTTTTTTTATGTTTTAATTAAACAAATCTTAAAGTTGATTATAACAACACCGATTAAGATCCCACGGTTCCATCCTTCCGGCATCGTTATTTTTATCGGATTCACTTAGTCCAGATGAATTTGCTAAACTCAATCGAATGAGTTCCACACTTTCATTTAGACCGTGGGAAATCCCGTTAGCAACACGTAGGTTACATCATCCGAGGTATTCCCGATCATCCAACAAGACGTTTTAATTTAGTTGTAGTTGTAGTTTTTGTGTTTTGTTTGTGATTAAATTTTGAGTTGTCTTATATTTTGAAATGTTGTGGCGGTGAATTTTATCTTGTAATGACTTTTAATTTAGTTTTGGTTTCAGTTTTAGGGGCAATCCTAAAGGTGTGAGTTTTCATGCAACAGTTGTTTATCATGCACGAAAAGTAAGTGCCATGCGATTAAATAAATTACAATAAAGTAAATTGCAATAAAATAAAAGCGTACCTGGAGGGTCTTCCCGTCATCCCAAGCTGCACTTAAAACACAGTTAGAATATTTAAGCATTTAAAGTAAGTTCCTAGTAAAGCTAAGGGAAGGGTTATGGTTTTCTACCAAGTTCCTAATCCTATAGCTAGTCATTTCCTATGACGTCTAGGTTCTTGTATTTCGGTTTGAGGACGATTTTCTTCATCAAAGAACAATTAAGTTCAATTGTTCTTATAAATATCCTATCATATCGAGGAAGTGCTTAAGATGAATCTTAAACATCTTTTCAATATTTCTAGGATTGTTTTAAGTCCAAGAGAATTTAATTATACAAATGAATTAATCGTCCGGGAGTTCAAGTTTGTTGTCTTGCTCAATGAACTAGGACATTTGAATATCTCATGAATGAAGTAACACTTCATTTAACAGTCCTTTTAAGAGTTATGACATCACGAGCTTTTGAGGGCAAATGGATGTTCAAATGAGTTATGATTTAATTTTAGTTAATGGATTTAAGTTTGGAATAGTGTTAAAGTTGTTTTAGATTTATTTTGAATTCTTCATGTCTTAGGTGATGTTATATTTAATTTAATTTAATTTAATTTAATTTAACTTAATTTAATTTAATGTGGTTTAATTTAATTTAATTTAAGTTAATTTAATATAATATGATTTAGCTTAATTTAATTTAATTTGATTTAATTTAATTTGATTTAGTTTTAATTTAGTTTAATTTAATTTAATTTAATTTAATTTAATTTAGTTTAATTCAATTTAATTTAATTTAATTTAATTTAATTTAATTTAATTTAACTTAAATTTAATTTAATTTAACTTAAATTTTAATTTGATTTAATTTAATTTAATTTAATGTGTTTTAATTTATTTTAATTTAATATGTTTTAATTTAATTTAATTTAATTTAATTTAATTTAATTTAATTTAATTTTTTAATTTTAATTTAATATTTTATTTTAAAAGGGTTTGATTTAAGTAATTTAACTTTAATTTAATTTAATGATTAAGTCTTTTAGCATTTTAAATCTTAAGTTTGAATCATCATTTTAATTAGGAATTAAATATTATTGGGATGATTAATTTAGGGATTCTTAAATTAAAGAACAAATCTCTTCCTAATAATATCCCTATTTTAATAATTCCAATTTTATTATTCTTCCAAATCTAATTAATTATTTTATTAAGGTTCGTTTTAATTATTTTTGAATTGTTTAATAGGTTTCTACCCTTTAATTATTTAAATTTCAATCATCCAAATCAGATTAAGATCAAATATTTTACTCTTTCATTTTTATTAAGTCTAAGGTTTTAATTAAAGGTTAAAATTTTAATTACCATTTTGCCCTTCAAGCTTAATAATTTCATAACTCACTAAATTGAGCTCAAATGAATTTGAAATTTTTATGTGACTTCACTCATATGTCAATAAAGACATTAGAGGAGAAAATGTGATTTTTCTGTATTTAATTTATTTATGTAATTATTTTTGGTGGAAAATAAGGATTTCCAAGGAAAATTTAATAATATGACCAAGGAAAAGTTTCTGTCCTTAAGAAAATTATGGGACATTCCTATTGACCAGAGGACCACTTGGACCAAGTTTGGTGATTTTTTTAATTATATTCTTTTTATTATAATTATTTTGAGTTTTGGAGTATTAATTAATTTAAAACTAAAATACAGGTTGAAAAATGAATTTTATATTTTTCAAAAATCTCTCTGATATCAAGGAAATCAGAGAATCAATTTTTACAATTTTCTAATTTTTCTTTGATTTATTAGAATTATTTTAATGGAAATGCTAGAAAATACATTTTTTTTTATTTTAAAATTACCCTAGGGCTTTAAAATTTAATAACTCATCATAGAGACTTAAGAAAAATATGGGGTTTGTTCCTAAGTGATTAAAATTTAAAATGTGACATTATGGTGAATTTTATTATTTTTGTGATTTTTATTATTTTTTTAATTATTAAAATATTAAAATAATACAAAAAATCAACTTTTTTAGAAAATTGAAATTTTAATTTTCTTAAATTCCCCTAATATTAGAGAGGCTCGAAAACCAATTTGGTGAAGTTTTGAAAAGCATTTTGAAAGTTATGAATTTTTAAAGTTTAAATTGGCTAAATGGCTTAATCAACTCATTTAGTAGGGCTAACCAAGTCCAATTAACTTCAAATTTTTATGGTGGGTTCCTCTGATCCTAAAGGTCAGTGGAGAATTGATTTCAAGTCAATTTGATGTATGGTTAGCTCTAATTAATTAAAGACCTATTTAGGGTGTTTAAGCCAATTAGGGTTATTCCAAGTGAATTAATTCAAAACCTATTTTTCCTAGGGTCCTCTAGTCATAAGAAACATCACCAAATTTTCCTAGAATTTATTTCACAACATGCTAATTATTGGATTTAAAATACTCAAAACAGTAACATGAATTTGAAAAATCAATAACTTCTCGTAGGGATGGCCTCGACTTTGGAAAATTCAGGGAATGTTCCCAAATTCAGAGGCTTCAAAAGCCTTATGGTCTCATGCCATGGTGAATTTCCTATATGCATGGAGAATTAAAACAATGCAGACAGTAAATAAATCATTAAAAATAAAATACTTAATGAAATTAAATGATTTCTTTTCCACATTATTCTCCTCTGTTCGCTGAGCAAGAGGGTATTTTTATTTTATTTTTCTGATTTTTCTACGCAAAGTTATGAATTTTCAAAGTTCTGGTAATTAAATAAATAGAAAATAGCCCTAATTTCCTACTTATCCACGCGGCACCACGCCATCCTCGGCAGCTCCGAAAGGCCACACGTCGTCTCCTGATTCGGCGCAGCCATCCGACTCGGCGCTCCGGGGCCCGCGGTTCATGCACCATTGCGGCTGTCCGGCTCGATCCGGACCGTCCGCTCGATACACGCTCGATCCGACGGCTCCCAGTCATCGTCTACGACTGGTGTGCACTCGTGACCGTCAACCTTCTAACCCTAATTTCTCACTCGATTCTCAACGGATTTTTGTGTTCTTATGCTCTATGGATTTGTCTTGAGGAGACGAACACATCCATACTGTAATCATGTATTTAAATTGACTCAAATTAAATGGAGAATCTCTGTAAGCTCGGGAAGAAGAGTGAGTCCATACCTTTGCTCAGAGAAGTGAAGCTTCGATCTGAGAGTTGTGTCACCTTCGATTGGGTCCAAGTAAGCTCCAGATGAAGTCCCTTGGCACAGTGAATTGTCTAGCTATGAAAGTGACCACGGCCGATCACAAAGCTTGGAGTCTGGAACAGATGGGTGGCCTGGAGAGGGGGCTTTTGCTGGTGGACTTCTTCCCTTGGTCTGGTGAAGGTGTAGGACCAATCAATTTGGGGATTGGCTCACTGTGGAGAAGTTTCTTGGTTTTGGGCTTGGATTTCAACTCCGAAATCGAGCTCGCAGAGAGGAAATGGCGGGGGATTTCGGTGGGGATCAAGTTCTCTATGTGTGGGGAGTAGTCCGGAACAATTTTGGCGAGTTTCCTTAAGGTTTGTTTTTCGGCACCTTCCATGGCCGAGAGGGGTGGTGTTTAAATAGAGGTGGCTGGAGAGCCTCACGGGGATGGCCAGGGGTTGGGATCAGCTTGCTTAGGTCGAGGGAAGAACGGCCATGGTGGCCATTGGGCATGGGGCGGCTCGAGCAAGGTGGAATTCCAAAGTTTGGCTCCTCCCCGTGTCTCGGCCATGGAGTTTTCCGGCGACCCGGGCGAGTGGCCGGCAGGCATGGGTCACCCTCGGGTCCGAGTGGGTCAGGGCTGGGATTTAGTGCAGTCAATTGGGCCTTGCCATGTGTAAAGGGGATGGCTTGGAATGGAATAGGGAAGAGGCCATTTTGGCTTGGTTTGGGTCAACCCATCATTTTGGGCTTGGTTCACCCTTCAAGGTGGCTTTAGGTGTTGTGGGGAGTCGAAAGGATCAGCTTGGTTTGGCATGGAGAAGTCCTTATCCAAATATATTTGGATTAAATTTGAGTTAAGGTGAAACATGCTTAAGGTTAATGACTTTTAGGAGGTGCTTAAAGGACCTCCTCCTTTTGCCATTTAAGGAGGGTTGACAACTTAGAGATCCTCATGGCTTGCCAATGGCTCGCATGTGGCTTCATGGCTCCATGTGGCTTGGGAAAAGATTGGGTCGATTTCATAAAAAGGGATTTTGTGGATTTTGGCATTTTAATGGAAATTGTTATGGGGCTTGATTTGGAATTGTTTAATTGATGATTTTGAAACTTAGGGGTGATTTTGATTAAATGGATGATGAGGGGAAGTGTCATGTGGGCTTTGGATGAATTTGGGCTTTTGAATTTGAAGGTAGTGGGCTTTTAGGAAGGTTTAAGGGAAGTGGGCTTTTTGATTTTAGGATGGGCATTTGGGTGAAAATTTTGTGAAGGACCATGTCAAATAAATGTTACAATTGGTTTAGGGATGTTTCATGAATAGTTTGAAGTCAATTTGGTGTGATTTGGAATTGAATTGGTTTGAATTTGGGTTCATTTGGTAAGTGGGCCAATGTAGGTCAAATTGGGCTAACTTGGGCCAATGTTGGGCTAGGGTTGAAATTGATGTAAAATTAATGTTGTCAAATGTTTATGGGAGTGTTTCAAAGAGGTTTTGGCTTTGGTTGGGTCTTGATTTTGGGGTTTGGGTCTATTTGGGCTAGGTTTAGGTTTACGTCAAAATTGGGCCTTTTAGCTTTTGGTTGAATTTGAGTGGGGTTTGGGTCTAAATTTTGGGCAAATAATGTTAGTTTTTTGTTTATGGGGATGTTAAGGAAGGTTTAGAAAAGATTTGGGGTTAATTGGAGTTGAATTGGGTGAGTTTGGGCTAAGTTTGGGTCATGGGTCCAAATTGGGCTTTAAGGCCAAAAGTGAAATTGGATCCAAATGTCAATCAAATTGGACTTGGATTTGGTCTAGATTGGTGTTGGGGATGTTTAATTGAAGTTTAGAATTGAATTGGACCAGAATTTGAGTCAATTGGGTAGGTTTGGTTTGACATTGGGTTCATTTTGGGTTAAAATGGGTCAAATTGGGGGTTTTGATAAAAGTGGGGTAAATTGACAAAATTGGCCCATGGTGTAGTTGAACAAAATGAAATTGGGAATATTTGGGATTTTCTGGAATTTTCTAGGAATTTTCTGAATTTTTGGATTTTTTGGCTAAGAGGGGCATTTTGGGTATTTGGAGGGTATTGGGAGGTATTTTTGGAATTTTGGTATTTTTGGGTATGGATGATCAATTTGAGTAATATGGGAATGTTTAGGATTGATTTTGAGGAATTTTGAGTAATTTAGGTGATTTTGCAAATTTTGGGTGGTTTCAAGGGTTTTGGGTAGGCTAGGCGGGTGTAGGGTCCAGGGGTCGAAAATTGAAAATTTGCAAAATTGAATATTAGGTAAATGTAAGTGGAATGAAATCATTTTGGTTGAGCCATGAAGCCATATCAAGCCCACATGAGCCATGAAGGGACTCATTTGAGGCATCCATTATGTTGTTCACTAACCCTCTGCGCGAGGGCTTAGGGGTTAAGGACCATCCATGTGAATCACCTTCATGAGTCGGGAGGTCCGAGTTGGGTGTGGGTGTGGTTTTAAGAGGTGTGTGAAAGTGTAGTGCATAGGTGTAGTGTGTGTGTAAGCCGACCCTTCACCGGACCGAGGCCACCGGGCGGTCCCAAGGCCAAAGAGTCTCATAGGAACTCATCCTTTAAACTTCCACATTTGATTTCAACCCTCTTGGTGATTAGGGGTCTACAATCAAGTTTGTGGAGTTTGCGGGGAGTTAAGAAGTGGTTTGAATTTCTAAGTGGTGGGTCCCAATTCTAATCCTCTAAGATAGTCGAAAGGAAAAGCCTAAGGCTAGATCCTAAGTACTAAAAAGAATGAGAGAAGACCTCATCGAAAATGAGGTCGACAAATGGACCCCCGATAGGTGTGGTGTGCTAACCCGAAGCACACCGCGCATATTGGCGTTGACCGAAGCGATCAACAAAACCAACACGGATGTCTAAGTGACAAACTTAGGACGAAGTAGAAGAGTTTCGTCGGGGAGTGTCAAGTATATCTGCGAGACTGGAGATTCTCGAACTCTCGGCAGGGAAAGGAAAAGGAGGTGAATCCCAAATCACATGATGCGGGGAAATTCGATTTAGATTTTAGTTGTTTCAGTTTAAGTTTTGATGTGTAAGTTTAGATTTTGAGTTTTCATTTAGATTGAAGTTTTGTTAAGATTAATTTTGAAGGGATTTGATTTGAAATGAAAATTGAAATTTTGTGGTTTTAGATGTAACATCCTCAACCTCGAAAAGAAAATTGAATTGATTGGATTGAATCATTACAATGAGGAGAGTTCTCAGAGCAATGCGGTATTGGATGTAAAATCCTTAACCTCAAGAGTTTGATTTTTTTGATGTATTTCATTGCGATAGGGAAAGAATCTTAAAGCAATGCAGTCTCGGATGTAGAATCCTCGATCCCAAGAGTTTGATTTTTTTGATGTATTTCATTGCGATAGAGAAAGAATCCTAAAGCAATGCAGATCTCGGATGTAAAATCCTCGACCCCAAAGGTTTAAATTTTGATGTATTTCATTGCAATAGGGAAAGAATCCTAAAGCAATGCGGTCTCGGATGTAAAAATCCTCGACCCCAAAGGTTTAATTTTGATGTATTTCATTGCGATAGGGAAAGAATCCTAAAGCGATGCGGTCTCGGATGTAAAATCCTCGACCCCAAAGGTTTAAATTTGATGTATTTCATTGCGATAGGGAAAGAATCCTAAAGCGATGCGGTCTCGGATGTAAAATCCTCGACCCCAAAGGTTTAAATTTGATGTATTTCATTGCAATAGGGAAAGAATCCTAAAGCGATGCAGTCTCGGATGTAAAATCCTAAACCCCAAAGGTTTAAATTTGATGTATTTCATTGCGATAGGGAAAGAATACTAAAGCAATGCGATCTCGGATGTAAAATCCTCGACCCCAAAGGTTTAAATTTGATGTATTTCATTGCAATAGGGAAAGAATCCTAAAGCGATGCGGTCTCGGATGTAAAATCCTCGACCCCAAAGGTTTAATTTTGATGTATTTCATTGCGATAGGGAAAGAATCCTAAAGCAATGCGGTCTCGGATGTAAAATCCTCGACCCCGAAAGGTTTAAATTTGATGTATTTGATTGCGATAGGGAAAGAATCCTAAAGCAATGCGAGTCTCGGATGTAAAATCCTCGACCCCAAAGGTTTAAATTTGATGTATTTCATTGCGAATAGGGAAAGAATCCTAAAGCGATGCGATCTCGGATGTAAAATCCTCGACCCCAAAGGTTTAAATTTGATGTATTTCATTGCGATAGGGAAAGAGTCCTAAAGCAATGCGATCTCGGATGTAAAATCCTCGACCCCAAAGGTTTAAATTTGATGTATTTCATTGCGATAGGGAAAGAATCCTAAATCGTACGGTCTCTGGATGTAAAATCCTCAACCCCAAAGGTTTAATTTTGATGGAGATTTGATTTGAGATTTGGAAAGATTGAATTTGAAATTTGATTGAGATTTGATTTGAGATCTGGAAAGATTGAATTTGAAATTTGATTGAGATTTGATTTGAGATCTGGAAATATTGAATTTGAAATTTGATTGAGATTTGATTTGAAATTTGAAAGGTTGAATTTGAATTTTGATTTGAAATTTGTGCTCATTTTGTTTGTCTTTTAACGATTCGAATTTTATTTTATCGTGAATTTGGAGTTTATTATTTTTTTTTAGATTTTTAAGGAAAGTTTTCTTTTATTCTTTTTGTTTCTTTTCTGTTCTTTGTTCGAAGTTCATTTAACTTTAATGGCGTTTCCCAGTCGTTTTTTACAAAAGAGGTGAAGGCCAAAATTGTGACATGGTCACTTTCATTCCAATCATGTTGAAGATACATCATACAACTCGATCTGGATTACATCTCATACAATCCATATAGACTCGAAACGGACTATGTATGATCTTTGTCGATCCATCCAAAAGGGTATCTCGTCAAAAATCCATGTACGAATAGTGAGGTACATGGTCAATAACATCACCTTCCAAGCCATCCTCGGCAAGGATGCCGTATGGATGTACGTTGGAGGTGTGATGTTTTCCATGCAACTCACGGCTCGTAAGGTCGGAGGCTCTCTAACTCGGGTCCGAGCTGGAAGTGGTAAGGTGCTTTCCTGTCGTCCATCCTTCGAAGGTAAGCGAGATCCGCTTCATCGGTACTCCCGGTATGCAATGTTTAGCGACATGCTGCTCCGTTGCCTTTTAGTATCATGACGGAACCTACCGGTAATGGTATCTTTGCTGGCCCTCGGAACTCACCTGGGCTGCTTATCCGGAGGTCGGATCCGAACATGATATTACACTCGTTCGGAAAGAAGCTGTGCGAAAGGTCCGACAAAGTCGTGGTGATCTATGTGCGAGGGTATGCGATCACCCTTCTTGTAAATATTAATGATGCAAGCTGTTGGGTATGCAATCTGCTGGCAGTACCCTCCATGCTTATCATTCTTTTTACCATCCTTTTAATGACTAATGGCATTGGATCCACCTGGCCATGACGGAGTATCCCCGGTGGGTTTCCCTTCCTGTCTTCTGCGAAGTTGTAGCAGCATCCACATTGTATTGTAATTCTCCCCTTCCCTGGCATCCATCTCCGTGGTTCTGAGTAAGTGTTTTCTCTTAAGCGACCTGCTCGGCCCATCTTTTTCAAATCCCGGATGCGGTCCACGATTTGTTGTTGTTCGTATTCGAGAACACGTACGTATGTAGCTCGAGGCCTTCAGTATATTGATCCTCCTGCCTCGATTCTCTCGAAGTATTCGAAAGTTTTCTTTTCGACATTACGCATCCTTTCTAGCTCGTATTACGGGATAATTTGCAAATGGCGAGGCACGGTGACATACTTGTGGGATATATGGCTCAATCCCTTCACGTTCTCCTGCATACCTCGGCTCCTCGGGGATGATGTCCGTCGGGACATCCTCAGGGTTGCTTACTGCAACAAGGTCATGCATTACCGGTGACTTTATCCGGTGGCGTAGTAGCCTTCTTTCTTCGTTCTTCTTGAGATTTCCCTGGTCTCTTCGTTATCCTCGGAGTCTGGTCTCTTTTCTTCGGGTTCTCGGTGAATTGGTGTCCTTGAAGTGTATGTACGGGCGTGCAGCTTGCCTCGTCGCGTTGGTCCGCTGCTAATTTAGTTAACATCTTGCGGATACGGCGATTTTTATTTCTTCGTTGAGTTGCTTGTGAGAGTAGCTCTTCGTATTTCTCGAGTTTACGTGGGCGCGGCGTGACAAGCCTGCCCTCCGCTCGTAGCGACTACGGACTTGATTCTCTTGTCCTCTTCGGTGTTTGTTTTTCTTTTCTTGTTGTTGGATTGGTGACTTGGGCCACCCACTTTCATTCTTGTCACGTCGGGCGGTTCCTCTCGGTCGATCGGGACCCGGTCACTTTCCTCGTATTGCGGGCCTCGTCGGTGCGAAGTACGAGTCAATCTCTATTATCGCTCCATCTTTTACCCTCTTTTCGTCGAGTGCGAGACTTACGCCATTTCTAAAGTTCGGGACCAACCGCCCGTTCGACATTTCCTGCGAAAAGACAAGGAAAAGGATCGGGGGCTGTCTTAAGAACAAGAACATTAAGAAAATGTTTATTAAAGACGAGTTTTTTTATTATTACTTTTGTATTTTTCAATTCAACAGGAATGAAGTGGGATAAGATCAGGAAAGAGATTTTGATATGGAAGAGAAAACAAGGAAAACTTTATCATCATGATTTTATTAATTTTAGCACATTTTTATTATTTTGGGTTCGGACCCAGTCATAAGTAATTACCTCACCCGTGCTTCTAGGAATGAAAAAATTCATTCCTTCGAAACATCAGGTAGCGTAATACTTCTTCGAAGTATCGTCCAGTTGATCGGAAGCATATGTCGTTCTCCTTGGCGATTCACCTAGTCGGTAGGAGCCTCACGAGTAAGCTGCCTCAACCACAAACGGTCCTTCCCAAGTAGGTTCAAATTTTCCTCCTATCTTGCGGTGTGCGAGGATAGGTCTCTTGAGAACGAGAACTAAGTCACCAACTTTGAAGGTTCTTGGGCGGACTAGTCCGTCATGGGCTTGAACCATCTTAGCTTGGTATAGTTCTAAATTCGCTGTGGCTGTAAGTCTTTTCCCTTCTAGGCTTTCTAATTCCTCTAGTCGTAATTTGGCATTCTCTTCGTCGTGATTTTGTTTGTAACTGCAATTCTGAGTGAAGGAAGCTGGACCTCTAAAGGTAACACTGCCTCGGACCCATACACCAGAGCGTAAGGTGTAGCTTGAGTAGGAGTTCTGAAGGTTGTCCGGTAAGCCCATAGGGCTTCTAATAATTTATCGTGCCAATTTCTCTTATTTTCGTCCAAGGTTTTCTTTAAGATTTGAACGAGAGTTTTATTAAAAGCCTCAGCCAGGCCGTTTGCCCTTGGGTAGTAAATTGTTGAATACCGCCAGTCGATTCCGTGTCTCCGACAAAATTGTTGATTTGTGTGCTTCGAATGCGGCCCATTATCCGAGATGATCTGCGCGGCACCCGAAACGGTAGACAACTTGGTTCTTGAAAAGCTGTAGCACGTGGTGTGCTTTCACTTCTCCGAGTGGAGCCGCCTCTGCCCACTTGGAAAAGTAATGCGTAGCCGACGAGAATGAAGCGATGTCCTTTTGAAGATGTTGGTTCTATTGGACCCACTATATCCGTGCCCCAACATTCGAATGGCCGCGACGCGATTGTCGGATGTAGCACATTTGGAGGTTGGTGTAGAACCACTCCGTGCACTTGGCATTGGTGACAGCTCTTGGCGATTTTCATGCGGTCGGTCATCATCGAGGGCCGGTAGTACCACTAGTCTTTTAATTTTCATTTTCATCTTCGGACCGTCGGTGAGCGCCACGGAGTCCCGAATGCACCTCTTTAACGATTTCACGGGCCTCGGACCCGCTTAGGCACCTTAGCCACATTTGATCGAAAAGACCTTCTGTATAATGTATTGTTTATTAATGCGTGGGACGAGTTCTTTTCTTGATACGATGGGCTAACGACCTATCGTCACGGTAGTTTTCCTGTTTGCGGGTAGTCATTAATGGTTGTCGCTGATCTTCGTGTTTTTACGTCACTTCTTCGCAATTGATCCTTTTTCCTTTTCTGATTTGTGTATTGTGTCTATGTCGAGCTGTGATAGGACCTGACGTCCGTGAACCGACACTTCCACTGATTCATCTTGCAAACAGGCAAATTCTTTTGCGAGACAGGCTAGCGCATCCGCTAAAGCGTTTTCTTTTCTGGGAATTTTGTAGATCGTCACATTCGGAATCTGTTCCAACAATTTGTATGGCATACTTGGAAGTATTGCTCGAGTCTTGGTTTTAAAATTACGTATTGTCCGGCGATCCGTTGAATGATTAGCTTGTGAATCCCGTAGATGTTGATGTCGCATTAAACCCATTTGAATAGTTAATTCCGGTCCTCGTTATGAGGGCTTCGTGATTACCTTCGTTGTTCGTACACGGCTCTGTCGAGTGGTAGGAGTATCTTAACATCCCCCGCTCCGGTGTTATAAAGATTAATCCGATCCTGCCTTCACGGACACTTATCACTTGCGATTCTTCGTCTTTGTGTGCTTGAAGATGCTCCGTCGAAATACAATTCCCAACGTCGATCATCGGGGTCTTCTAGGTTCATTATTTGTTCATGCGGCAAGTCATCATTGAGAGGAGATTCTGCCGGCAAAGGGTGTCTTTGCGAGGAAGTCTGCTAAGACTTGTCCCTTTACGGCACGAAGAGGCACGAAAGTTATATTGAATTGTAATAATATCATTGACCATCCGGCAAGTCTGCCGGAAAGCGTTGGACGGGTCATCGAAGTATTGCGATGGATTAAATTTCGAAATCGGGTTGACCTTATGAGAAAGCATGTAATGCTCGAGCTTTTGAGCGGCGAAGATCGGGGCCAAACGAGTGCTTTTCGATTGCGAGATACCTTATTTCCGTCGGAAGTAAACGACGGCTTAGGTAGTAAAGAGCATTTTCTTTACCCTCATCATTGACACAGGCTAACGGGGCTCCAGAGAGTCGTCTAAAGCCGCGGTATAAAGTATCGGCATTCTACACGAGGCCAGAGCTGCTAAGACGGGAGGTGTCATTAAATATTGCTTAATGTCCTCGAAGGCCCTACGGCATTTCTCTTCCCGAATAAATTTGGCGTCCTTTTTAACTAATGCGAGAAAGGCCGACACCTACGACAAGTTTGAGATAAAGCGTCGAATATATGCCGGCTTCCCTTGAAAAGATCGTAGTTGTTTTAAGGTTTTGGGAGGCGGCATTTCTAAGATAGCTTTAATCTTTTCCGGGTCGATTTCAATTCCACGATGCCGGACAACGAATCCTAAGAATTTCCGGAGGTGACGCCGAAGGCGCATTTTAAGGGATTCATCTTAAGGTTAAATTGTCTTAATCGTTCGAAAACAATTCTCAAATCATACGGTGGTTTTCCTTTACTTTGCTTTTGATGACCACATCATCCACGTAGCATTCGACTTGATTGTGGATGAGATCATCAAAAATTCTTGTCATCGCTCTACGGTAGGTTGCTCCTGCGTTCTTCGGTCCGAATGGCATCACTTGTGTAGCAATATACTCCGATCGGCGTTCGAATGATGTAAGTTTTTCATCTTCAGAGCCATTTTTATCCGGTTGTATCCTGAAGATCCATCCATGAATGAGAATATTTCATGTGTTGAAGCGATGTCGATCATTAATTACGGGATCGGTAGAGGAAATTCATCTTTTGGACATGCCTTGTTTAAATCTGCGAAATCCACACAAATTCCGATCGACCATTCTTCTTCACGGTGGTACCACATTGGCTAACCAAGTCGGGTATTGTTCTTCACGGACAAATTTAGCGTACTATTAGCTTTTTAACTTCGGTATGACTTGTTGTTCGATTTCTAGACGCATTCTTCGGGACCTTGTTCGGTCGGGACGAAGGCGGGATCCACCCAGCTTATGGATCGCGACCTCCGGAGCTAATCACGGCATCTCATTGTAGCTCGAAGCAAAACGAGTCTTTAAATTCCATTAATAACTTAATTATTTCTTCGGAGTCTTCTTTATTGAGTAAGGAGCTAACAAAGGTAGGTACAGGTTCTTCGCTAGTACCTAAGTTAACTTCCGTTAACTCATCTATTGTAGATTTGATCTCTTCTTCGAATTCTGTTGGAGCGTCTCCAATTTGTAAATCTTCGAGTTCTTACGTAGTTTTCATGCGGTTTTCATTAGACTCGCAAGTGACAACCATGCAAAATTCGGTATCGTCAAGTCGATCCTACTGTGCCGAATCCGAGACCATGTTTTGAATTGGGTGGACGACCGGAGTTATTCCATAAATTTTCAAAACGTTGTGATTGACCTTTTGTCCATTGTCGAGGTAAGAAACCACATCTGAATTAAATTTTGAACACGGGGAGAGTACCACTCGAAAGGTAATTCCATTAATTCGATGAAGTAGCATCTTCAAATTGTACATTATTCTCGGTTTTGGAGGAAGGAGCACCACGGTAGAATTTGATGGGCTTTGCACCACCGCTACGTACCTCTTTGACCTCCATACCCTCGATCTTATTAGAATGGATCGGGGTCACGGTCATAGTATGTACATAGTGGTTAATCTTCTCGTACATCGATTTATATTCTTCGTTTCTTTCATCTTCGAGAGGGATTCGAATTGCGGCTTCTTCCGAGCTTATTGTCGTCTGCTTCTTGTTTGATTTCTTTTTCTTCTTCGAACTATCTTCCCGATCAACATTGATGGCTGGTTTCCTCCGTCCGATCGTCCTAACGTCTCTGCCACGACCTCGTCCCCGGCCTCGACCTCGGATGCGAGTTGTGGAGAAACCTTCACCATCTCGCCGTAAGGGAGTGGTGAGTGAGCTGTTGGACTAGAATTTCGGGTTCTTCGTTGTCCCAAATTTCCTTTGCTTTATTTGTTATGGTATCTCTGGAGAAGATTGTTTTCTTCGGAGGTGCATAATAAGCTGCATCTTCATGGATTCCAATTTCATGTACGGAGAATGGTTGTAAGTCACCTTTGATGCACTATTCCCCTCCATCGTAGTATTTGATGCATTGATGTAGAGATGATGGTACCATCCGATTTTCATGTATCCACGGTCGGCCCAGTAGAGCGTTGAACGACGTTTCTGAATCAATTATGTGAAATTTCGCGGTTGTCTTTGCTAAGTCACCGGTCTTCATTAGTAGTGTTATTGATCCGAGGGCTCTTTCTCCTTTACGGTTGAATCCTCTTAATAACATTTTGTACGCTTCGAGCTCACGAGCATCGATTTCCAAGTATGCTAGCGTTCGAAGATTCATTATATTGATTGATGCTCCTGGATCCACCAATACTCGGAGAGCGTAAACTTCCCGATTGTAAGCTGAAATGTACAAGGGTCGGTTGTGGTCTGTCGTCCCAAGTAGTAGGTCATTGTCGCGTGAAGGTAACACCTCGCTTGTTCCTTTAACGAGCAAACCTCATCTAAAGAATCTCCAGGTCATTTGAGCTAAGCAAATTTACGGATCAAGTAAGGCCTTGATCGAGCTTCTCTCATCTCCTTTGATAAGATGAGAGCGTCGTAGATGCTCGGTTTGGTCGGTAGTTTCCTAAGATGGGCTAGCACGTTGTAGTCCACTTTGTTTTTCATGTGCCTCGTTTTCTTCTCGAATGGGTATTTCTTCGCTGGGGTTGGTTCTTCCTGAACAACCACACGCTTTCCTTTGTCCTTTGGACCCATTCTTGGAGGTAGAACTCTTCCACTTCTTAAGTTGGCTTCGTGATTTCTTCGAATTTAGCATTGAGTTTGCTTGGTGTCTCCTTCCGAATTGGAATGACAAGTTCTTCAGGATTAGCTTCGGAGTCTGAAGGCTCTAACTCTATTGTGATCTGGAGCTCCTCGAAACTCGCAAATAGACTCGTTGCTTGTTGAACTCTCGTAGCCTCCTTGGTGGATGTCTTCTTTGTCGTTGTGATCGTTGAGATTGTGTATGATTTGAGAATTGTTATTTTTATCGGAATCGACGTCCGGATTAGGTTGATTGTCGCTAGTTACGTAATCGTTAGAAACGATCAGAACGTAGCCAACGCCGTAACCCTCATCATTATAAGATCCCACCGGAGTGAGCAAATAATCATACGAGTCGAGAGGTTCGAGGGATTTCTCCCCGAATCGGAAACAACTATCCTAGGATAAGCAGCCCCTAGTCTAGCCTTAGGAGCCTCGGTCTTCTCTTCTTCGTCAATTTTCTTCTTTTCTTCAATCGTCTCTTGTTGAGGTTGTTCTTCTATCGCAAGTGATAGCGCCGACTTGACAGTTTTCGAACTCTGAATTGAGGCTCGCACCGAAGCGGTTTGGATGTGATCCAAAACCTTCTTCGAAGACTTTGTCCAAGCGGTAGTCCATCTATCGTCAGTTGCATAGGGATCTATTGGAACAATGAGATCCGTTGAGATAACATTGACGGAACCTCCTTTCTGGGGTTCCTTCATGTATTCCTTCGGGATCGTTATGTTCCCTTTTCGAAGATTGTCGTTGAGCCAACTCTTGAAGGTAATACAATCTTCTATCTTGTGCCCGAAGCATCCTGTGGTAAGGGCAAAAGTTGGGATCACCTTTCTTGTCGACTTCTTCGGTCTTTTAGGCTCTGGCGAGTTGGAAATGCGGAGTCTTCATCGAGTCGCGGAACATTTTCGGCACTGCCTCATTCTTGAACGGATACTCCTCGCTCGGGAACTCCCTAAATGTACGTTGTGGACGAGGCGGTTGTTCATCTTGTTGAGATGGTGATAGTCGGGTCGGGGTTCTTGGTAATTACGTTGAGGTTCTTTGCGGCCGTTCGACGATATTTGTATCGGTTTCTTGCCTTTATCGACTGCTACGACGATCCCGGACTTCTTTTCAAAAGTTTTTACGGGCTTCTGTTTGTCTATTTTATCGGTGAAACTTAGTTGCTTTTCCTCCTCTTGCAAGCTTCCGGCCTTGCTTAACAACTTCTCGAAAGTCTTAATAGTAAATCCCTTGAGGAGAAGTGTTATCGGGCCATGGATGCTTTTAAGTAAAATGCCGACTGCATGTTGTTCTTGTAACTGTGGCTCACACTTCATACTTAGGTTCCTCCATCGAAGTATGTAGTCCACCAAGGTTTCATTCGGCTTCTGCTTTTCT
Organism: Papilionanthe hookeriana x Papilionanthe teres; assembly: GCA_022702705.1. Lineage (NCBI taxonomy): Eukaryota > Viridiplantae > Streptophyta > Magnoliopsida > Asparagales > Orchidaceae > Papilionanthe > Papilionanthe hookeriana x Papilionanthe teres. The sequence goes on along the minus strand of CM040421.1, from coordinate 124,953,173 downwards.
ACCACTAAATCACCTATAGTGATGTGGTGCTGAGCTCCGGCAAATAGCTTGATGAAGAGGTTCTCTAATTCCGAAAATGTCTTTACCGATCCGTTCGGTAATTCCGCATACCAATCAAAGGCGATTCCCGACGAGTGGCCGACAAATTGTCCGAAGAGTAATGCATCACTTCCGCCGGCATTGCAACAGTCGGCACGAAAATGTGCAACATGCTGCCGAGGGTTTCCGGTTCCATCAAAGGTCTTAAACGGAGGTGGTACAAAGCCTTTCGGATATTGGACAGCGTCGAATTCTTCAGGGTAAGGTCTACCCGTCCGAATGGATGTCCCGCTCTTTGATTGTGCCAAGGCTTCTTGCACCTGCTGTTCTACCATGTTCTTGATATCCTTTTCCGGAATCATGTTTTGTGTTGTATCCTTCTTTAATTGATCATCCCCGTTGACGGATGTAATCTCCTTTCCTCCGTCTACAATGTGAATAACTTCCGGGGGTGTTTCTCTTTGGGGTTGAACTCGACTGCGGGAGAGTGGCTAGGGCTACGGCCATCTCTTCCATCCTTTTGCCATTTGGGCGATCGTATCATCTTTCTCTTGAAGCTGCCTCCTCATCACTTCGGTTCTTCCCTTTACGCGGCTGCAGGGAGCACCTTGTGAAGCTGACGAAGCTCGTGTTTCAACCATGTTAATTTACGCGTATTCATCATCCATGAACTACGACGAGTCGACTTCATCTCCGAACTTCTCTTCTCTTTCCCTTGCTAGTCGCCGAATATCGGTTCTTAGCTTTTCCAGTAGCATCTTCTAGTGGTCTTTTCTGTACATCCTTGCGGTTGTCATGTGATAACTGTCGGGTTTCCTTCTCATGAGTCCCCTTTCTTGCGGTAGCACTTCTTCGGACTCGAGTCTCTGACGAGACTTTCCTTTTCGAGTCGTTGTTTCGGTCTTAATTGGCCGGTAGTGGGACGCCATACCATCCTTCAGCGGTAGAAGGCCTGGGACCGGATGGTCCGTCGGTCGAATGCTTGGAAGGTGGTATCCTCCACGATCCGTAAACCTGAAACAACAACGAGGTGGACTAGCCTTCATCTTCTTATTTGGCCCTTCAGCGGCGATAGCAGGTTCTACTCGTGCCCCAAGGCGGGATTTAGCCGGCACCCGCCCTATCCTTCTTAAAATTTCCTATACGGGGCATTTTTCTTTCTTTGCTAACTTCTCAATCACAGTCTGTAGTCGGGCAAATGGTGTAATCCTCGCCCTTTTCTTTCTGTTGTCGCTATAGTATGCGGGTCGAGGTAATGTGGAGGCGATCCTGCGGACATTTTCCTCGTCGAGCTGCGGCGGAAAGGGGATGGAATCTACTTCCTTCTAAAAGGGGTGTATATTCGAGCGATGGTATGTATTCGGGTAGTGGTGTGTACTCGGGGATTTCTTAAGAAAGCGACTTCGAGCGGCTACGGCCTTCTCGGCGATCTTCCCGCCTCTCGTTTCTCCTCCGAGTCCGTGTTAGGGGTGCGAACCCTTGAGCTGGACCCAATTTCAAAAACGAAGGTCTTGCACGAAAATCTGTACCCTCCGCGGTAACATGCTCGTTACAAATTTGAACTTCCTTCCCCTTCGGTTTGGCGGGAGCCGGGGTAGGTGCGAGAGACGACTAGACCGGTGGGGGTAGAGATAACGGTCCTTCTTTGGACGGCGGTATTCCTCTCAGCTGGAACCCTTTGCGGGGAGGAAATTCTTGAGTCGACTTAAGGTTGAACTCGATCATGGGTTTCTCGGTTTACGGCACTTTGTCCATTAGTGCGAAGAGAGTAACGTCGGCGATTTTGACATTTGTGTTCTCGAATCCTTGTCCAAGCCGGATGATCCCATTGTCGGGCGGCTCATCCTTGTAAACGGTGAAGTCCGATCCGTTGGTGAAGGAGAAAATCGGCTTTGGGGCTTCCATTTACGCGGGTAGATTCGATTGTCGATCCCGAGTTATGCTTCTTCTCATCAGGACGAAAAGAAAGGAATCGAAAAGAGTCCGAACACATTCTTGTTCATGTATATTTGTTAAAAGAGTCATTTATTAGAGGGTTTGTTTTATTAAAAACGGAATGTTCAAAGGTGTAGGGAAGGTAATGAATCTGATTCAGAGTTGGAAAGGGAAAGAAAGTCTTATGCAAGACTTCTCGACTCGAAGGATCACTCCTAAACTAACACCTATTGGGGGTCCACCCCACCTCAGAAATGAGGTAAAAGGATCTCGGAACCTCTCTGTTTAGGGGTGTCTAAACGGTGGCTCCTAAATCCGAGAGAATGTTGGCTATACTCGTTCGAGGTAGAAATGAACATAGTATTCCAACGAAAGAAGGGTAGTTTGATCCATTAGGGACATGAATACACTACCGATTTTTGAAAGCAGAACTATCTGATTAAAAATGGAGAGAGGAATAGTCCCCAGCGGAGTCGCCAGAAATTGCGCGGCTTATTTTTGGGTTGTGTGTTTTACTTGGAAAAGGGGGTCGCCTACAAAAATTGTCGGCGAATTCTTAATTTAATTTAAATAAATAATTTGAAAAGTAGTATTTGATTTTTGAAAATAATTTTAAATTTGAAAATTTTTTAAGATATGAAATTAAACTAATCTCACATCCCGAATAGTTTATATAAACGAGCGCCGCACTACAAACCGTGTATCTATCCCGAAGAATAGACACACTGCTTGATAATGAGGCTCGATTAAATAAACTAGAGAAGTTTGTGACATCCGTTTGGTGTGCGAACCAATTTTATAAGCCGACAAATTCCCTGTTTAATATGAAAACATTAAACGGGGTTTATGTTACTCAGGTTCTTAAAATTCCCATAAGGGCGAGCCACTATAGTTAATTACATCTTAAGTGACGGAAATCACCTAAGAAAACTCTCGATAATAATCGATAGTTACGCTCTCAAGAATTTCAAAGTTTAAGTTTTCAATGAATTAAATTTTGGAATTTCGATAAGGAATGGATCAAGTTTGGAACATTTTGTTTTGGGAATTCAAAGGAAGAAAGGTAGGAGAAATCACAGATTCGAAGCGAACTTCGGTAATTTCCCGACTATCCTATTGTTTGGCTTGAATTTAGGAAAGTCCTAATGTTTATTGTTTTGATCTTGCCAATTTTAATTAATTAGGACTTATATTTGTATGATAAAATCATACAAATAGCCTCGAAGATGTGAGGGTTTATGTCGTATCGGACGACTACCTCGGAGTCCTAAGACCGGTTAGGGCTTAATTTGCAATGCAAATGCCTAATAGAAGGTTGAGGATTTATGTTGCACTAGGCAAACTACCTCGAAGTCCTATGGCTTGATTATTTAATTCTAAGAATGGTTTTGCTGATGACGATGGCCATGCTGCCCACCATGCTCCAAGCTCCTTGTTGTTGTAGTGGTTTAGTTTTAGAAGTCATAAATCAGGAGATGAGAAAAGTGTTCTGGTTTAGAGAAAATCTTAAAATCCAGGTGTTTTTTTTTTATGTTTTAATTAAACAAATCTTAAAGTTGATTATAACAACACCGGTTAAGATCCCACGGTTCCATCCTTCCGGCATCGTTATTTTTATCGGATTCACTTAGTCCGGATGAATTTGCTAAACTCATTCGAATGAGTTCCACACTTTCATTTAGACCGTGGGAAATCCCGTTAGCAACACATAGGTTACATCATCCGAGGTACTCCCGATCATCCAACAAGACGTTTTAATTTAGTTGTAGTTGGAGTTTTTGTGTTCTGTTTGTGATTAAATTTTGAGTTGTCTTATATTTTGAAATGTTGTGGCGGTGAATTTTATCTTGTAATGACTTTTAATTTAGTTTTGGTTTCAGTTTTAGGGGCTATCCTAAAGGTGTGAGTTTTCATGCAACAGTTGTTTATCATGCAAGAAAAGTAAGTGCGATGCGATTAAATAAATTGCAATAAAGTAAATAAAATAAAAGCGTACCTGGAGGGTCTTCCCGTCATCCCAAGCTGCACTTAAAACACAGTTAGAATATTTAAGCATTTAAAGTAAGTTCCTAGGTAAAAGCTAAGGGAAGGGTTATGGTTTTCTACCAAGTTCCTAATCCTATAGCTAGTCATTTCCTATGACGTCTAGGTTCTTGTATTTCGGTTTGAGGACGATTTTCTTCATCGAAGAACAATTAAGTTCGATTGTTCTTATAAATATCCTATCATATCGAGGAAGTGCTTAAGACGAATCTTAAACATCTTTTCGATATTTCTAGGATTGTTTTAAGTCCAAGAGAATTTAATTATACAAATGAATTAATCGTCCGGGAGTTCGAGTTTATTGTCTTGCTCGGTGAACTAGGACATTTGAATATCTCATGAATGAAGTAACACTTCATTTAACACTCTTTTTAAGAGTTATGACATCACGAGCTTTTGAGGGCAAATGGATGTTCGAATGAGTTATGATTTAATTTTAGTTAATGGATTTAAGTTTGGAATAGTGTTCAAGTTGTTTTAGATTTATTTTGAATTCTTCATGTCTTAGGTGATGTTATATTTAATTTAATTTAATTTAATTCAATTTAACTTAATTTAATTTAATGTGGTTTAATTTAATTTAATTTAACTTAATTTAATATAATATGATTTAGCTTAATTTAATTTAATTTGATTTAATTTAATTTGATTTAGTTTTAATTTAGTTTAATTTAATTTAATTTAATTTAATTTAATTTAATTTAGTTCAATTTAATTTAATTTAATTTAATTTAATTTAATTTAATTTAATTTAATTTAACTTAAATTTAATTTAATTTAACTTAATTTTTAATTTGATTTAATTTAATTTAATTTAATGTGTTTTAATTTATTTTAATTTAATATGTTTTAATTTAATTTAATTTAATTTAATTTAATTTAATTTAATTTTTTAATTTTAATTTAATATTTTATTTTAAAAGGGTTTGATTTAAGTAATTTAACTTTAATTTAATTTAATGATTAAGTCTTTTAGCATTTTAAATCTTAAGTTTGAATCATCATTTTAATTAGGAATTAAATATTATTGGGATGATTAATTTAGGGATTCTTAAATTAAAGAACAAATCTCTTCCTAATAATATCCCTATTTTAATAATTCCAATTTTATTATTCTTCCAAATCTAATTAATTATTTTATTAAGGTTCGTTTTAATTATTTTTGAATTGTTTAATAGGTTTCTACCCTTTAATTATTTAAATTTCAATCATCCAAATCAGATTAAGATCAAATATTTTACTCTTTCATTTTTATTAAGTCTAAGGTTTTAATTAAAGGTTAAAATTTTAATTACCATTTTGCCCTTCAAGCTTAATAATTTCATAACTCACTAAATTGAGCTCAAATGAATTTGAAATTTTTATGTGACTTCACTCATATGTCAATAAAGACATTAGAGGAGAAAATGTGATTTTTCTGTATTTAATTTATTTATGTAATTATTTTTGGTGGAAAATAAGGATTTCCAAGGAAAATTTAATAATATGACCAAGGAAAAGTTTCTGTCCTTAAGAAAATTATGGGACATTCCTAATGACCAGAGGACCACTTGGACCAGGTTTGGTGATTTTTTTAATTATATTCTTTTTATTATAATTATTTTGAGTTTTGGAGTATTAATTAATTTAAAACTACAATACAGGTTGAAAAATGAATTTTATATTTTTCAAAAATCTCTCTGATATCAAGGAAATTAGAGAATCAATTTTTACAATTTTTTTATTTTTCTTTGATTTATTAGAATTATTTTAATGGAAATGCTAGAAAATATATTTTTTTTTATTTTAAAATTACCCTAGGGCTTTAAAATTTAATAACTCATCATAGAGACTTAAGAAAAATATGGGGTTTGTTCCTAAGTGATTAAAATTTAAAATGTGACATTATGGTGAATTTTATTATTTTTGTGATTTTTATTATTTTTTTAATTATTAAAATATTAAAATAATAAAAAAAATCAACTTTTTTAGAAAATTGAAATTTTAATTTTCTTAAATTCCCCTAATATTAGAGAGGCTCCAAAACCAATTTGGTGAATTTTTGAAAAGCATTTTGAAAGTTATGAATTTTTAAAGTTTAAATTGGCTAAATGGCTTAATCAACTCATTTAGTAGGGCTAACCAAGTCCAATTAACCTCAAATTTTTATGGTGGGTTCCTCTAATCCTAAAGGTCAGTGGAGAATTGATTTCAAGTCAATTTGATGTATGGTTAGCTCTAATTAATTAAAGACCTATTTAGGGTGTTTAAGCCAATTAGGGTTATTCCAAGTGAATTAATTCAAAACCTATTTTTCCTAGGGTCCTCTGGTCATAAGAAACATCACCAAATTTTCCTAGAATTTATTTCACAACATGCTAATTATTGGATTTAAAATACTCAAAACGAGTAACATGAATTTGAAAAATTAATAACTTCTCATAGGGATGGCCTCGACTTTGGAAAATTCAGGGAATGTTCCCAAATTCGGAGACTTCAAAAGCCCTATGGTCTCATGCCATGGTGAATTTCCTATATGCATGGAGAATTAAAACAATGCAGACAGTAAATAAATCATTAAAAATAAAATACTTGATGAAATTAAATGATTTCTTTTCCACAATATTCTCCTCTTTTCACTGAGCAAGAGGGTATTTTTATTTTATTTTTCTGATTTTTCTACACAAAGTTATGAATTTTCAAAGTTCTGGTAATTAAATAAATAGAAAATAGCCCTAATTTCCTACTTATCTACGCGGCGCCACGCCATCCTCGGCAGCTCCGAAAGGCCGCGCGTCGTCTCCCGATTCGGCGCCGCCATCCGACTCGGCACTCCGGGGCCCGCGGTTCATGCACCATTGCGTCGTCCGGCTTGATCCGCATCGTCCGCTCGATACACGCTCGATCCGACGGCTCCCGGTCATCGTCTACGGCCGGTGTGCACCCGTGACCGTCGACCTTCTAACCCTAATTTCTCACTCGATTCTCGACGGATTTTCGTGTTCTTATGCTCTGTGGATTCGTCTCGAGGAGACGAACACATCCATACGGTAATCATGTATTTAAATTGACTCAAATTAAATAGAGAATCTCCGTAAGCTCGGGAAGAAGAGTGAGTCCATACCTTTGCTCGGAGAAGTGAAGCTTCGATCCGAGAGTCGTGTCACCTTCGATTGGGTCCAAGTAAGCTCCGGATGAAGTCCCTTGGCTCTGGTGAATTGTCTAGCTATGAAAGTGACCACGGCCGATCACAAAGCATGGAGTCCGGAACAGTCGGGTGGCCCGGAGAGGGGGCTTTCTGCTGGTGGACTTCTTCCTCGGTCCGGTGAAGTTGTAGGACCAATCAATTTGGGGATCGGCTCACTGTAGAGAAGTGTCCCGGTTTTGGGCTTGGATTTCAACTCTGAAATTGAGCTCACAGAGAGGAAATGGCAGGGGGATTTCAGTGGGGATCAAGTTCTCTATGTGTGGGGAGTAGTCTGGAACAATTTTGGCAGAGTTTCCTTAAGGTTTGTTTTTCAGCCCCTTCCATGGCCGAGAGGGGTGGTGTTTAAATAGAGGTGGCTGGAGAGCCTCACAGGGATGGCCAAGGGTTGGGATCGACTGCTTAGGTCGAGGGCGAACAGCACCATGGTGGCCATTGGGCATGGGGCAGCTCAGCAAGGTGGAATTCCAAAGTTTGGCTCCTCCCCATGTCTCGGCCATGGAGTTTTCCGGCAACCCAGGCAGCTGGCTGGCAGGCATGGGTCACCCTCAGGTTCAGGTGGGTCAGGGCTAGGGTTTAGTGTAGTCAATTGGGCCTTGCCATGTGTAAAGGGGATGGCTTGGAATGGAATGGGGAAGAGGCCATTTTGGCTTGGTTTGGGTCAACCCATCATTTTGGGCTTGGTTCACCCTTGAGGTGGCTTTGGGTGTTGTGGGGAGTCAAAAGGATCAGTCTGGTTTGGCATGGAGAAGTCCTTATCCAAATATATTTGGATTAAATTTGGGTTAAGGTGAAACATGCTTAAGGTTAATGACTTTTAGGAGGTGCTTAAAGGACCTCCTTCTTTTTCCATTTAAGGAGGGTTGACAACTTAGAGATCCTCATGGCTTGCCAATGGCTTGCATGTGGCTTCATGGCTCCATGTGGCTTGGGAAAAGATTGGGTCAATTTCATAAAAAGGGATTTTGTGGATTTTGGCATTTTAATGGAAATTGTTATGGGGCTTGATTTGGAGTTGTTTAATTGATGATTTTGAAACTTAGGGGTGATTTTGATTAAATGGATGATGAGGGGAAGTGTCATGTGGGCTTTGGATGAATTTGGGCTTTTGAATTTGAAGGAAGTGGGCTTTTAGGAAGGTTTAAGGGAAGTGGGCTTTTTTATTTTAGGATGGGCATTTGGGTGAAAATTTTGTGAAGGACCATGTCAAATAAATGTTACAATTGGTTTAGGGATGTTTCATGAAAAGTTTGAAGTCAATTTGGTGTGATTTGGAATTGAATTGGTTTGAATTTGGGTTCATTTGGTAAGTGGGCCAATGTAGGTCAAATTGGGCTAACTTGGGCCAATGTTGGGCTAGGGTTGAAATTGATGTAAAATTAATGTTGGGAAATGTTTATGGGAGTGTTTCAAAGAGGTTTTTGGCTTTGGTTGGGTCTTGATTTTGGGGTTTGGGTCTATTTGGGTTAGGTTTAGGTTTAGGTCAAAATTGGGCCTTTTAGCTTTTGGTTGAATTTGAGTGGGGTTTGGGTCTAAATTTTGGGCAAATCATGTTAGTGTTTTGTTTATGGGGATGTTAAGGAAGGTTTAGAAAAGATTTGGGGTTAATTGGAGTTGAATTGGGTGAGTTTGGGCTAAGTTTGGGTCATGGGTCCAAATTGGGCTTTAAGGCCAAAAGTGAAATTGGATCCAAATGTCAATCAAATTGGACTTGGATTTGGTCTAGATTGGTGTTGGGGATGTTGAATTGAAGTTTAGAATTGAATTGGACCAGAATTTGAGTCAATTGGGTAGGTTTGGTTTGACATTGGGTTCATTTTGGGTTAAAATGGGTCAAATTGGGGGTTTTGATAAAAGTGAGGTAAATTGACAAAATTGGCCCATGGTGTAGTTGAACAAAATAAAATTGGGAATATTTAGGATTTTCTGGAATTTTCTAGGAATTTTCTGAATTTTTGGATTTTTTGGCTAAGAGGGGCATTTTGGGTATTTGGAGGGTATTGGGAGGTATTTTTCGAATTTTGGTATTTTTGGGTATGGATGATCAATTTGAGTAATATGGGAATGTTTAGGATTGATTTTGAGGAATTTTGAGTAATTTAGGTGATTTTGCAAATTTTGGGTGGTTTCGAGGGTTTTGGGTAAGTAGGCGGGTGTAGGGTCCCAGGGGTCAAAAATTGAAAATTTGCAAAATTGAAGATTAGGTAAATGTAAGTGGAATGAAATCATTTTGGTTGAGCCATGAAGCCATATCAAGCCCACATGAGCCATGAAGGGACTCATTTGAGGCATCCACTTTGTTGTTTCTAACCCTCAGCGCGAGGGCTTAGGGGTTAAGGACCATCCATGTGAATCACCTTCATGAGTCGGGAGGTCCAGTTGGGTGTGGGTGTGGTTTTAAGAGGTGTGTGAAAGTGTAGTGCATAGGTGTAGTGTGTGTGTAAGCCAACCCTTCACTCGGACTGAGCCACCAGGGCGGTCCCAAGGCCAAAGAGTCCCATAGGAACTCATCTTTTAAACTTCCACATTTGATTTCAACCCTCAGGTGATTAGGGGTCTACAATCAAGTTTGTGGAGTTTGCAGGGAGTTAAGAAGTGGTTTGAATTTCTAAGTGGCGGGTCCCAATTCTAATCCTCTAAGATAGTCAAAGGAAAAGCCTAAGGCTAGATCCTAAGTACTAAAAAGAAGGAGAGAAGACTTCATCAAAAATGAGGTCAACACTCGCTATTGGATATAAGACCATCATGACATTAGCTTTTCTTTAGCAATCTTTCTTTAGATAGGATATAAGTCTTATACGTATTCCTATTCCAAAATCGACGTTTTGACATTGACACTTTTTTTTGAGAAAGTCGAATATGACATTTGCTCTCTTTCCTCAATTGTCTACAATACATCGACAATTCCAAAAATTCCAAAATAAGGACTTTGAATTAAAAATGACATAAAAAACAACTTGTGATGAACAACTTCTTTCGACCTGAAAAGGTCAAATCCCCAACGGATACACTCTTTGTTTTGAGTTTGCCACTCTCTTTTAGTTGATTGATATAAGTCCCTTCCTGACACGGAAATATGGCATTCCATTAGCTGTAATTTTGAGACAGAATGTAAATCACTTATCATTCCTTCTCAAAACCGACATTGAACATTTTGAGAAATGGAATATGACATCCATTTTTCCAGTTATTGGATATAAGTCTTTTCCTGACACAGAATATGACATTCCTCTAATTTGACACCGACATTTGACATTTCAGAGAAATGGAATATGACATCCATTTTCTCTCTCTAGTTATCAGATGTAAGTTCTTTCCTGACACGGAAGTTATGGCATTCCTATAACTCGACATTGACATTTGACATTTCTGAGAAAAGGAAAACAACATCCATTTTCTCTTTATAACTTTCATCTTATAACTTTCAGATGAAAGTCCTTTCCTGCCATGGAAATTATGGCATTCCCATGATTTAACATCTCCACATTTGACAAAAATTTTGACATTTGACATATCAACATTTTGACATTTGACATATCAACATCTCGACATTTGACATATCGATAATTGTTAGCGACATTTGACATATCGACATTTCAACATATCAACAATCGTTATCAGCATTTGTCACATCGACATTTCGACCTTTGATATATCAATAATTGTTATCGACGTCTGACATATCATAATTTTTTCATTTGACATATCAACAATTTTTATCAACATTTGAGATATAAATCATTTAACATTTGACATATCGACATTTCAACATATCAATAATCATTATCAGCATTTGACACATCGCATTTCGACCTTTGATATATCAATAATTGTTATCGACGTCTGACATATCAAGATTTTGACATTGACATTTCGAAAATTATTATCGACATTTGAGATATCAATCTTTCAACATTTGACATATCGACATTTCAATATATCAACAATCGTTATCAACATTTAACACATCGACATTTCGACCTTTAATATATCAAGAATTGTTATCGACGTCTGACATATCAACATTGCGACATTTGACATATCAACGTTTGACACTCATCCCATCCTTTGTTATCGAATGTAAGTCCTTTCCTGACACAGAAATGAAATTCTTTTAACACGACATCGACATTTAACATTTCCAGAAATGAAATATGACATCCATTTTCTCTCTCCGGTTATTGGATGTAAGTCCTTTTCCAGACACGAGAATTATGGCATTCCTCTAACTAAACATCGACATTGACATTTTGAGAAATCGAATATGACATCCATTTTCTCTCTTTAGTTATGGGATGTAAGCCCTTTTCCTGACAAGGAAATCATGGCTTTCCTCTAACTAACATCAACATTTTGAGAAATGGAATATGACATCCATTTCTCTCTCCTGTTATTGGAAGTAAGTCCTTTTCCTGACACAGAAATCATGTCTTTCCTCTAACTAACATTGACATTTCGAGAAATGGAATATGACATTCATTTCTCTCCCCGGTTATTGGAAGTAAGTCCTTTTCTTGACACGAAAATTATGGCATTCCTCTAACTAAATATTGACATTTCGAGAAATGGAATATGACATCCATTTCTCTCTCCGGTTATTGGATGTAAGTCCTTTCCTGACATGGAAATTATGGCTTTCCTTTAACTAAATATCGACATTGACATTTCGAGAAATGGAATATGACATCCATTTTCTCTTTCCGATTATTGGATAAAAGCCCTTTCCTGACACGAAAATTATGGCCTTCCAATAAATACCCTTCTCAGAACAAACATATGAAACATCTGACATTCTTCAGACCACTTCGGTCAATGCCAATATGTGCAGCATACTTATGCAGTATTCCACACATATTGGGGGCCCTTTTGTTGACCTCATTTTTACAATATGTCAACCTTTTGACCTAAAAAGTCAACTTTGGTAAAAAAGGTCAATCCTGACCCAATGACCAACCCTGTTGACCCAATAGGTCAACCTTTTGACCTAAAAAGTCAACTTTGGTCAAAATGGTCAATCTAGACCCAACGACCAACATTGTTGACTCAATAGGTCAACCTTTTGACCTAAAAAGTTAACTTTGGTAAAAATGGTTAATTTTTTACCAAATGTCCAAATATTGACCCAATGACATGTTTAAAACCATAAAATGACAAAACTAATCAAATAATTAATTTCAAAATTATTTTGATTAATTAAATAAAATTGACTAATAATTTAATATTTAATAATTAAATGACATAATTAAATAAAAATAAAATTAAATTAAAAGTCACAAAATGACAAAATGAAATGAAAATGACAAAATTAGGCAAATAATTAATCTCAAAATTATTTTATTTAATTAATTGGCTAATGATTTAATTTTTAAAATTTTAATTAATGACATAATTAATTAAAATGAAAAATTAAACTCAAAAGCCATAAAATGCACAAATTAATTAAAAATGATGGAATTAATAAAATATTTAATTCCAAAATTATTTTTAATTAATTAATTGACCAATAATTTAATTATCATATTTTAATTAATGACATAATTAATTAAAATGAAAATTAAATTAAAAAGTCATGAAAAGAGAAAAAATTCAATTTTAATGACATGAATATTAATCAAATAATTAATTTGGAATTATTTCCACTTAATAATTAATAAAATAATTTCCAACAATTAATTTATGACATAATTAATTAAAATGGAAATTAAATCAAGAGGGATATTAAATGGAATTTTTAAACCTATGAAATTTTGGTTTTCTAAAAATTCCAAAACTCCTTTATGACATCACACATGACCCATGGATAACTTATATTTAACAATGGTAAAGGGGCATAATGACATGAAGGTGAGGTGGCAAAACCATGGTGATTTGAAGTGTGACTCACCTCTTTTACAAAGTGAGGTGTCTTGCCATGGTGAGATGAGTTTAGCCACCTCCCTAGCCACCCAATGATGAGAAGACAAGGCTTTAACCATTCTCCAAACCATGGTTAAGCTCGTCATAACATTTTATAAAAATAGTAAAGGAGGGAGCTGATGTGTCACCATCCCATGAAATGATAAATGAGGTATTGCAAGGAGAAGGTCTCAACCATTTGAGTCTCCATTAACTTCTCTCTTAGCCAATGGAATGGAAATAAAGAGATCAAAGCTTATCATGACAATTTGGATCCATGATTGCCATGAAATGTGCACTTGCTTAAGTGGAAAAATTCTCATGGGAAACAAAGAGGTGATGGTTGGATTACATGGGGGAGGCTGTACTCCACAGCTCTAACCATAAAATGATCAAATCCTAAACTAACCAAGGTTGAAACATAGCCATCCATGGCTATAAAAGGACCCCTTGGCCGAAATTTTAAGGAGAGAAGAAAAAATCCTTAGAAACCTATAGGCTGCCCAAATCCTTTAGCTCCCAACACAAAAAATCTTGCTAAGGACCTCAGCAACCTATTCCAACCAAGATCAAGCCATAGGATCAGCCCAATCAAGCAAATTTGGCCAAAACCCAAGTTCAACCCAAACTAGCCATTTTGCCAAAATTGCTCACCAAGGCTAACTACAATACCAAATTGAAGTGACAAAGATCTTCTTTGGGAGTCTTAGAAGCTGACCATCAAGGCTGATCAAGCTCAAAATTGTTGTGCCCAAGGTATGAATTTATTTTGTCCAAAATAATGCATATAATCGAAAAATCATGGGCTAAACTAGCCCAAAAATGTATCATCACCGTATAGATATAATCTATACGTCCAGATGATTCCATAGGTTCAAAATCACTCAATTTCCTTGAGAAAAGAGTGAGATATTGAGCTTTAAAGTTGGACAATTCGAATATTTTCAAAATTTTTGGGGATTTATCTCCGCTGTCCATTCCCATGTTTTGGAAAGGACGGCGCTGATCTGGATACCCCGTGTCCGCTGTTCTGCGCCATGTACCGGATCTTCCCACTCGTCGACGGATCTGAGGACACACGGTAGCTCCACAAATTTCTAGCCTAGGTTAATTTAGATTAACCTTAAAATCTTAAAAAATGCATATTTTTTTATCCAAAGCTCCTAAAAATAAAATAAAAATATTCTGGAAAGCTCTTGAAGAGAAGAAAATTATGAGACCAAAATCATAATTTTATTCTCAATATTTATTTTTTAAATAATTAAATACTCTCTCGAGTATTTTAATTATTAAAAATTATTTACAAATCAAAAAATTGTGAAATTTTTAGGGAAAAACCTTTAAGTCCTTAGACACATCTCCTGATTTTTCTAAGGCTAGGATAACTCTCTAGGATGTGATTTTCTAATTTCCATGATATTTTGTAATTATTTCCAAAAATAATTATAAAATTTGGAAAATTGAAAAATTAAAATTCAAAATGATTGAGCATCTTAGGGTGACAGATAACAATCCTAAAACAATAATTCTCAAGCCATCAAATCAGTCAAAAAGACATCATAAAACAAGGCTAAGAATTATTAATTATAAATTAATATTTCAAATCCTTTTCTTCACCTATTTAATCCATTTCATCATGGATTAATGCAAATGATGAATCCAAGTCTAAAATAACTCAAATCAAACAATAATTAGGTTTAAAGACAACTTAAACCTAATTAAATCATTAAACCTTAAGGTTTAATACAAAATTAAACTTTAATTAAGTTTAAGGACATATTAAACTTAATTAACCTTTTAAACCTTAACTAAATTAGGTTTAATACAAAATCAAACTTTAATTAAGTTTAAGGACATATTAAACTTAATTAACCCATTAAACCTTAACTAAATTAGGTTTAATACAAAATCAAACATTAATTAAGTTTAAGGACATGTTAAACTTAATTAACCCATTAAACCTTAACTAAATTAGGTTTAATACAAAAATCAAGACTTTAATTAAGTTTAAGGACATATTAAACTTAATTAACTCTTTAAACCTTAACTAAATTAGGTTTAAGACAAAATCAAAACTTTAATTAAGTTTAAAGACATATTAAACTTAATTAACCCACTAAACCTTAACTAAATTAGGTTTAATACAAAATCAAAACTTTAATTAAGTTTAAGGACATATTAAACTGAATTAATCCATTAAACCTTAGGGTTTAAGATAAAATCAAAACTTTAACTGATTTTAAGGACATATTAAACTTAATTAACTCATTAAACCTTAACTAAATTAGCTTTAATACAAAAATCAAACTTTAATTAAGTTTAAGGACATATTAAACTTAATTAACTCATTAAACCTTAATCACATCAGGTTTAATACAAAATTAAAACTTTAATTAAGTTTAAGGATATATTAAACTTAATTAACTCACTAAACCTTAACTAAATTTGGTTTAATATAAAAATCAAAACTTTAGTTAAGTTTAAGGACATATAAAATTAATTCATTAAATCTTAACCAAATTAGGTTTAATACAAAATCAAGATATTAATTAAGTTTAAAGACATAAAACCTAATTAACCTATTAAACCTTAACTAAATTAGGATTTTAATTAAGTTTACATACATATTAAACTTAATTAACTCATTAAATTTTAACTAAATTAGGTTTAATACAAAAACCAAAACTTCAATTAAGTTTAAGGACATATTAAACTTAATTAACTCATTAAATCTTAACTAAATTAGGTTTAATACAAAATCAAAACTCTAATTAAGTTTAAGGACATATTAAACTTAAATAAGTCATTAAACCTTAACTAAATTAGGTTTAATACAAAAATCAAAACTTAAATTAAGTTTAAGGACATATTAAACTTAATTAAATTCATTAAACCTTAACTAAATTAGGTTTAATACAAAACCAAACTTAAATTAAGTTTAAGAACATGTTAAACTTAATTAACACCTTAAACGTTAATTATATTAGGTTTAAGACAAATTAATCCCTAATTAGGACAAACCATTTGACCTAATTAAACCATAAGTCTTAACTAAATTACACTTAATTAAACCTAAACCCTGATTAGGTTTAATCCATTCTAAATCTTAACCAAATGAAACTTAATCCAACTTAAACTCTAATTAAGTCTATCACATTGGACTTAATTAAACTGTAAAACCTTAACCAACTAAGCTTTAATCAGACATAAACAATAATTAAGTCTACCACACTAGACTTAATTAATCTATTAAACCTTAACCAATTAAGGTTTAATCAAATTCAAACCTAAAATAAACCTAACTTAGGTTCAACCTAACTTGAACCCAAGTTCAACCTTTAACTTAGATTCAACCCAACTTGAACCCAAGTTCAACCTTTAACAGGTTCAACCTAACTTGAAACCAAGTTCGACCCTTAACTTAGGTTCAACCCAACTTGAACGCAAGTTGAACCTTTAACTTAGGTTCAACCCAACTTGAACCCAAGTTGAACCTTTAACTTAGGTTCAACCCAACTTGAACCCAAGTTCAACCCTTAAGTCTAGGTTCAACCTAACTTGAACCTAACTTACTCAAACTTAAACCTTAACTTGAGTTCAACCCATATTGAACTTAAGTCAACCTTACGTCTAGGTTCAACCTAACTTGAACCTAAATTAACTCAAACTTAAACCTTAACTTGAGTTCAACCCATATTGAACTTAAGTCAACCTTATGTCTAGGTTCAACCTAACTTGAACCTAACTTAACTCAAACTTAAACCTTAACTTGAGTCAACCTTAATTCTAGGTTCAACCTAACTTGAACCTAACTTAACTCGAACTTAAAGCTTAACTTGAGTTCAACCCATATTGAACTTAAATCAACCTTAACTCAAACTTAAATCTAACTTGAGTTCAACCCATATTGAGCTCAAGTCAACCTTAAGTCTAGGTTCAAGCTAACTTGAACTTAACTTAACTCAAACTTAAATCTAACTTGAGTTCAACCCATATTGAACTTAAGTTAACCTTAAGTACAGGTTCAACCTAACTTGAACCTAACTTAAATCAAACTTAAATCTAATTTGAGTCCAATCCATATAGAACTTAAGTCAACCTTAAGTCTAGGTTCAACCTAACATGAACCTAACTTAACTCAAACCCAAATCGAACCTAAACCATACTTAAGTCTACCACATTAGACTTAATTAAATCATTAATCCTTAACTAACTAAGGTTTAATCCAACCTAAAACCATAATTAAGTCTACCACATTAGACTTAATTAAAATATTAAACCTTAACTAACTAAGGTTTAATCAAACCATAAACCATAATTAAGACTACCACATTAGACTTAATTAAACTATTAAACCTTAGCCAAATAAGATTTAATCCAACTTAAATCCTAATTAAGTCTATCATATTAGACTTAATTAAACCATTAAACCTTAACTAACTAAGGTTTAATCAAACCTAAACTCTAATTAAGTCTACCACATTAGACTTAATTAAACCTTTAAACCTTAACTAACTTAGGTTTAATCCAACCTAAGACATAATTAAGTCTACCACATTAGGCTTTATTAAACTATTAAACCTTAACCAACTAAGGTTTAATCAAACTTAAACCATAATTAAGTCTACCACATTAGACTTAATTAAACTATTAAACCTTAACCAACTAAGGTTTAATGAAACTTAAACTATACTTAAGTCTACCACAATAGACTTAATTAAACCATTAAACCTTAATTAACTAAGGTTTAATCAAACCTAAACCTTAATTAAGTCTACCACATTAGACTTAATTAATCTATTAAACCGTAACCAACTAAGGTTTAATCAAACTTAAATTCTAATTAAGTCTACCACTTTAGACTTAATTAAACTATTAAACTTAACTAATTAAGGTCTAATCAAATTCAAACCTAAACCTAACTTATGTCTAACCCATATTAGACTTAAGTCAAACCATATTTAGGTTCAACCTAACATGAACCTAAGCCTAACCCCAACCTAACTTAATTCTAACCCATATTAGACTTAAGTCAAACCATAATTAGGTTCAACCTGACATGAACCTAAGTCTAACTTAAGTCTAACTTATATAAAACTTATGTTAAACCATACTTAGGTTCAACCTGACATGAACCTAAGTCTAACTTAAGTCTAACCCATATTAGACTTAAATCAAATCATACTTAGGTTCAACCTGACATGAACCTAAGTCTAACCTAAACCTAACTTAAGTCCAACTCAAATTTGACTTAAGTCAAATCATACTTAGGTTCAACCTAACATAAACATAAGTCTTAACTAAGACATAAACCTTAGGTTCAACCCAAATTGAACCTAAATCAACATAAATCTTAGGTTTAACCCAAATTAAACCTAAATTGATAAAATTGAACTCAAATCAACATAATCAACATAAATTTGACATTTCAAATTCAAATCAACATAACCGATATAAATTTGATATTTCAAACAAAAATCAACAAAATTTTGACATTTCAAACATAAATTTGACATTTCAAACATAAATCAACATAAATTTGACATTTCAAACATAAATCGATATAATCGACACAAATTTGACATTTCAAATATAAATCGACATAAATGACATAAATTTGACATTTCAAACATAAATCGACATAATCGACATAAATTTGACATTTCAAACATAAATTGATACAATCGACATAAATTTGACATTTCAGACATAAACGACATAAATTTGACATTTCAAATATAAATCGATATAACCGACATAAATGCGACATTTCAAACAAAACACAACAAATTTGACATTTCAAACAAAAATCATCAAAATTTGACATTAATTCGACATTAATCAACATTCCAAACATAATCAAACTTAATTCAACATTAATCGACATTTCAAAAATTATTCAACAATCGTCGGCATTAAATGACATTAATTGACATTTCTAACCAAACTTAACATAATTCGACATTCAACATAAATCGACATGATTTGACATAATTCTTAAGTCGACCTAAATCGAACTTAACACGAAACAAACCGACATAATTCTTAAGTTCGACCTAAGTTGAACTTAACACGACAGAAACCGACATAATTCTTAAGTTTGACCTAAATCGAACTTAACACTACAACACTTACACTTTTTTTAGGATAAATTTTAACCATAATCGGGAGTTTTCCTAGGAAGTATTAATTGCTCAGGATGTAATTAACTATAGGAGCATGCTCCTATAGGAGATAAAATAACTCATGATAGGTATTTCACCTACAATACCTCCCTGGTTAACCCAGATCTTCATGTGATTTTCTTATATGAAAAACTTCAGTAATTACACAATCTGAAGATTTATTCTTTGAGATTATCATTTGATCTTTTTTTCTTTCAATCTCTATCATGATTAATCCTTCTTCAAATTCTCCAAAGACTTCTGACAATAAGTCTAGGTAGGATAAGAATTAAAGCGATAGATAGAGAAAGAGAGTGGCGACTCCTTGACATTGACATAATACGGGAATTGATAACGATGTAAAATCGACGAAAAGAGATTTTCATCGCCATCACGTCGTTTCTTGAATATTTTTATCTTTTTCAGTATTTTTAATTTTTTTTAATTTTTATGATAGTTCTCTCTAATTCAGAATCGTAAGTCACAAGTCCTTCCGAACCAGAACTACGCATACAAAAATAAAATAAGATAAAATAAAACACACTAATAAAAGCAAGGTAAAGGTAAAAGTTTTAATTTTTCTTAATTTTCTTTATATAAAATTATAATTAATTTCCCCAGCAACGGTGCCAAAAACTTGCTCCCAAATATTTACCCTTACATTTTTCACTTTATATTTCTTTCCAATGATATTATCTCTTATCCAGCAACGGATGAAAACTCGATTCCGAAGCAAATAAGAAATATATTTTAATTTTTTCATAATATGGGATTATACATAAGTATACATATCATTCATCAAGTAATAGAGAACTTTCTGATTAAGCCCCGAGATATCGAACCCACAAGAATATATCTACAAATATAAAGAAATAAGAAAATTAACTTTTTACTTTTTAAATTAATTTTATAAAATATTTTTTAAAATAGATAATTTTAAAATTGTTTTTGATATTTTCTATTTAAGAAAAATTAAAGCAAGCAATTAAAATTAACAAGACTACTAAACGATATGAAAGTAATGAAAATAAAATATCTTTTTCCTCTTTTATTGAATCAACAATAATTATGGAATTTCATTGTGGAAGTATCTAAATGTGTTGTGCTAAATTAGAGCAATTATATTCTTTACCCTTGTTTGGTTCTATAAAGAACATTGGTCAATTTGAAGCTTTAAATTTTTGTAGATGAGTTGGGCAGGGAAGATATTAGCTCTCACTCTAGAGTTCCCTCAATTCCCTCCACGTAGGGCTAACATCTCATAACAAAATTTTTCACCTCAAACCAAATTAGGGGCATTAGCCTGTCACTCTGAATTCCTTTAACTTTACTACCCATTAAAATATCTCCCTATTTATTTGCACTATTAAATGAACTACAATTCTCATCCTTATAATTGCATGTGATTACTTCCAATTGTTGATTGAGACAACGCCGTAATGGATGTTACATAATCTTTCAAAAAAATTTAACATCTTATTTGGCCAAATCAAGAAGTAAATTAAGTGCAAGGAAATAAATCATCACAACTTCTTCCAACAATAAACTTGTACACCTCACACAACTTCCTTCCATAATTTAATTACTTCATCATTTAAAAGGATAAAGATAGAGAAAACATCTCAGAACTTATGGAGAAAACACAAACAAAACATGATTTAAAAGTAAAAATCATAGTGAAAACACAACAAGTTTTACATAGAAACCAAATGTAAAAACAAAGATAAATACTTATCTAAAAATTCTTTCCATAAGACTCAGAAAGTTCCTCTGAAATTTTTCTTTCCACTATAATACTCTACAGAGGTTGGCGCCTAACTGTGAGGATTGACTCTCTTATATTCTAATACAAACTATGATAAAGTAAAGTAGAAGAGTAAAGAAAATCTAGTGAGAAGAAGGTTATCCTTCTTCCTCTTTCCCTGGAATCAACTTCAAGCTTTCCTTCAACTTCTCCCACCAAATTTTTCCCAAAACTCTTCTCTTGGGTGTGGCACCACTTTCTGATCTTCAAGTCTTCATTTTTAATAATTCTCCAAAAGGTGCTTTGGTGTCTATTTAAAATATGTTGAAATTCAATGTATCCACCAAGAATGCATCCATCCGTTAAAATTTTAAACGAATTTTGGCACTGATAGGATGTTAGTGAAGTTTAAACCAAATGATGCTCCAAAAATCCCTTCAAATTTGCGTTAAAATAAATTAAAATTCATCACTGTAACTATAGTGCCTATGTGCCAGCCATCAGACGCATAAGCGCTAGAGGCCAATTTTGCACACCTTTCAATTTTTGCTCCAAATTTGATCCTTTTTTACTCCTTTCATCACAATCAGTCATTTTAATCATACCTACAAGAATAACACAAAAATACTATCCATTAAAGTGAAATATCATCAAAAATATGTATAAAAAAGTGCATAAAAATACTATATATTTTAGGTGGATCATAGGATAAAACCCCCAATTTGGTATATTATTTTATGTTTTGATATGAGATGTTAGCCACTTGGTGGAGGGAATTGAGGAAACTCTAGAGTGAGAGCTAGTATTTTCTCTATTTAACCCATCTTCAAGATTTTTAAACCAGTAGATTAACCTATGTTCTTTATAACATCTCTAGTAAGGGTCTCCTATTTGGCACAACACATTTTATATACTTTCACAACAATAATTTCCATAACTTGTTACCGGTTCATAAAAAGGAAAAAGATACTTCATTTGCATAAGTTTTCATCTTACAAAAGTTTAGAAAAAAGTAGTTGCTTACTTTCATTTCAAATTATAAAAACTAAAAAAAATCAAATTTTATTTTCTAAGAATATTATCTTTAGTTTGAGTAAGATCTTTTCTAAAAAGTAAAAAGTTAATTTTCTATTTTTTGTGCTAGAATATATTTCCTTTATTTATCACTTTCCCCGTGGTTCGATATCTCGGGGCTTAATCAGAAAGTCCTCTATTAATTGATAAACAATACGTATACTTTCGTACTATCCACATTAAAATATCATTAAAAAGGAGTATCAAATTATATATATATATATATATATATATATATATATATATATATATATATCGTAAGCATAAATATCGGTGGATCAAGTTTTTGGCGCCGTTGCCGGGAAGGAAATTAAATAAAGAAAAATTTTTAAGAGAAAAATTAATTTTTACTTTCTAAAATCTTATTTAAACTTGTTAGATTTATTTTAGATAGTTGTTGTTTTTGTTGTGTGATTTTATTTTATTGTGTTTTATAATTGTGTATGCGTAGTTCAGGTTCTGAAGGACTTATGTTTTACGATTCTGAATTAGAAAAAACTATAATAAAAATAAAAAAAATTAAATATACAGAGAAAGATAAAAATATTCAAGAAATAGCAAATCAAAATAATCAAAATGGTGATATCCATCAAGAATATAGACTTTTAAGAGATTATGCTAACCCTACAATAGATGAATTTCATGGTAGTATTCAAAATCCTATTGTAGTTGCTAATTCATTTGAACTTAAATCTACTATTATCCAAATGGTATCTAATAATCAGTTTGGGGGAGCACCAAATGAAGATCCAACATCTTGCTAATTTTCTAGAATTGTGCGCTACATTTAATTATGATGGTATTTCGGATGATGCTATTAGACTTAGAATTTTTCCTTTCTCATCGAGGGATAAAGATAAAATATGGTTACATTCTTTAGCACTTGTATCTATCAGAACTTGGGGTGATTTATCACAAAAATTTATTGCTAAATATTTTCTACAATCAAAGACTGCTAAGCTTACAAATGATATTACATCTTTTTGTTAGTTTGAAGGGGAATATATCTATGAAGCATGGGAACATTTTAAAGATCTTCTAAGAAAGTACCCACATCATTCAATACTGGATTGGTTAATAATTCAAACTTTTTATAATGGATTAGTTGAATCTGATAGATCTATCATCGATGCTGCTACTGACAGTTCATTAATGTCTAAACGGTTTAATGATGCTTATGCCTTAATTGAAGAAATGGCTACAAATAATTTTTAATGACCTTCTGAAATGGTAAATCCTAAAATGGTAACTAATATTCGTGATTCTGATGCTTTTGCAATGCTAGCAAATCAAGTTGCTACAATTTCAAGGAAGATAGACCAATTAGGAATGAATTTTTCTCAACTAACTTCATTAATTGAAGAAAATTCATTAGGCCAAATGGTAGATTCTCAAACATCATTAGAAACTTTGAATGCCATAAATAAGCCTAATAATCCATATTCCAATTATTATAACCCATGTTGGAAGAACCATCTAAACTTTAATTCGAATAACAATAATCAGGGTGGTAATAATCAACAATGGGGGAACCATCAAGTAAACTCATTGGGAAATGGAACAATCAAAGAAATAATAATTATAGACCTACTTATCCTCCAGGATTTAACAATGCTTCACAATATAAGGAGAAGAAATTATCTATAGAAGAAGTGGTGTTACAAATGAGAAATCATTTGCAAAGTCAAGGAGCTACAATTAGAAATATTAAGAATCAATTGGGATAAAGAGCCAATTAATTAAGTTATAGATCCCAATAAACTCTTCCTAGTAATACTGAGATAAATCAAAGAGATAAAATTAAAGAGCAAGTAAATGTTTTTCAACTGAGAAGTGGAAGAAAGTTGAAAGGCAGAGTTCAAAAAAAGATTGAAGAAGAGAAATAAGAGATTGAAGAACCAAAAGAGGACGCTGAGAAAGGTTTGGAAAGACATATTTATCCACCTAAAATTGATTTAGAAAAGGCACCACCACCATTTCCTCAGAGACTTTGACAAAAAAAGTTGGATAAGCAATTTTCAAAATTCTTGAAGATTTTTAAGAAACTTAAAAATAATATTCCATTTGCTAAAGTCTTGGAACAAATGCCTAGCTATGTGAAGTTTATGAAGGGTATTTTCAATAAAAAAATGAAATTTAAACATATGAGACTGTTGCATTTAGTGAAGAATGTAGTGTAATAATTCAGAAGAAACTTCCTAAAACGCTTAAAGATCCTGGTAGCTTCACAATTCCCTGTGCAATTGGAGAAAAATTTTATGGGAAAGCTTTATATGATTTAGGTGCAAGTGTTAACCTTATGCCTTTATCTATGTTTAGAAGACTAGGATTAGGAGAAATAAAACCTACTACTGTAACTCTATAGTTAGCAGATCATTCAATAACATATCCTAAAGGAGTTATAGAAGTTGTTTTAGTAAAAGTGGATCAATTTATCTTTCTTATTGATTTCATTGTGCTTGATATGGAGGAAGATTAAAATATACACTTAAGTGGATCAATGATAGATGTGCAGAAAGAGAAATTAACTATGCATGCTAATGATGAAACTGTGACATTTAATATTTCAAAATTAATGAAATATCCTACAAAAGGTAATGATGATAAATGTTTCAGGATGGATGTTACGAGATATCTTAATACATGTCATTTCAAAGCAAAATATGAAGAGAAATATGAAAGTAAAAGCTGGAACACGAGCAAGAAGAGGAAACACAATATATTGAAGATTTTATTTAGGAAGATTTAAATTATATTCAAGAATGTTTTGAAGTTTTGGACAAGACAAATAAAGATGAATCTTTTAGTCCATCAATTGAAAAACCTCTTGAACTTGAATTGAAGGTACTTCCTGAACATTTAAAATATGTCTTATTAGGTGATTCCTCAACTTTGCCTGTTATAATTTCCTCAAAATTAACTACAAAAGAAAAGAGAGTTTGCTTGAAACTTTAAAGAAATGTTAGAAAGCCTTTTAATAGACCATAGCCGATATTAAAGGAATCAGTCCTTCAATTTGCATGCACAGAATTCTTATGGAAGAAAACTACAAACCCAGGGCTGATCCTCAAAGGACATTGAATCCTATTATGAAAGAAGTTGTTAAGAATGAAATTTTAAAGTGGTTAGATGTTGAAATAATCTACCGTATTTCAGATAGTGCTTGGGTCAGTCCTATTCACTGTGTTTCAAAGAAAAGAGTAGTAACTATAACTATTAATGAAAAGAATGAACTTATACCAACAAGTTTAGTTACAGGATGGTGAATATGCATTGATTATAGAAACTTAAATTTTGCCACAAGGAAAGATCATTTTCCACTACCCTTCCTGGATTAAATGTTGGATAGACTAGCTGGGCATGGGCATAAATACATTTGTTTTCTGAATGGGTATACTGAGTATCACTAAATAAAAATTGCTCCTTAGGATTAAGAGAAAACAAGGTTTACCAGTCCTTATGGTACTTTTGCTTTTAGAAGAATGTCCTTTGGTATATGTAATGCCCATGCTACAATTAAAATATGTATGATGGCAATTTTTTGTGATCTAATTGAAAAAGGAATTAAGGTGTTTATGGATGATTTTTTAGTGTATAGAACTTCATTTGAATCATGTTTAGAACACTTATCTAAAGTTCTTAAATTTTTTAAAGAAACAAGTTAGTTCTTAATTGGTAAGAAAGTTAACTTGTGGTAGCACGAGGAATTTTTTTGGGAAAAATTTCAAAAAAAGGTATGGAAGTAGACCTTGCAAAAATTCAAGTGATCGCTAATTTATCTTACCCAACAAATTTGAGGTAAATTAGGAATTTTTGGAGACATGCTGGATTCTACAGGCGATATATTAAAAACTTCTCAAAAATTAAAGCCTTTATGCCAATTACTGGAAAAAGATGCCATTATTAATTTTAATGAAAAGTGCTTAAAAGCTTTTGAATATTTAAAAGAAAAATTAATCACTGCACTAGTTATTGTTTCACCATATTAGGAAGAATGTTTTGAATTAATGTGTGTTTCAAGTGATTATGTTATTGGGGCTATTTTAGGACAAAAACATGATAAAATTTTCAAAGTAATCTTCTACTCTAGTAGAACTTTTAAGGAAACCCAAATTAATTATACCACAACTGAAAAAGAGTTATTAGCTATAGTATTTGCTTTTGATAATTTCAGATCATATATAATTAGAACTAAATATGAAGTGCATACTGATCATTCTGTTATTTAATATTTAATGAAAAGGAAGGATGCAAAACCAAGACTTATAAGATGGATTCTTATTTTACAAGAATTTAACTTTGAGATATTAGATAGCAAGGGTACTGGTAATCAAATTGATGATCATCTGTCTAGGCTTGAAAATGAAAAATCTCTCTCTTCTGATGATGAAATTAATGAACATTTTCCTGATGAAAATTTATTCACTATTAATGAGTGGTGTGTTCCAAGGCATGCCGACATTGTGAACTTTATTGTTAGTGATGTATTACCCTATGGTTTAATACACCAACATTGGAAGAAATTTTTATCTGAAGCTAACATTTATTTTTGGGATGACCCATTTTTATGTAAAAAATAAAAGGATCTTATTATTAGAAGATGTGTACCTTTAGAAGAAGCTGATGAAATTATTTAAAAATGTCATGATTTCGATTTTGGGGGACATTTTGGTGTTGATAAAAATGCATATAAAATTCTACAATCTGGATTTTATTAGCCTACAATTTTTAAGGATGTTAATGCTTATATTAAAAATTGTGATCAATTTTAGCGTGTAGGCAATATGTCTAGAAGAAATGAGATGCCCCTCAATTATATGCTAGAAGTAGAAATATTTGATGTTTGCAGATTAGATTTCATGGGACCATTTAAACCATCTTCCAAAAAATTATATATATTGTTAGCACTGAAATATGTATCTAAATGGATAGAAACTGTTGCTTTACCTCAATGTGATGCTCAAAGTGTTGCAAAGTATTTAAGAAAGAACATATTTATTAGATTTGAAATGCCGATAGTAATCATAACTGATGGGGAAGTCATTATAGAAATGCAATTGTGGAAAAACTAGTGAAGAAATATCATATCATCCATAAATTTTCTACTTATCATCCTAAGATAAGTGGTTTGGTTGAATTATCCAATCATGAAATTAAAAGAATTTTGAAAAAATCTGTCAATCCAAACAGAAAGGATTGGTCAATCAAACTGGATTTTTCCTTGTGGGCTTATAGGACAGCATACAGAAATCCTATAGAAATGTCCCCATATAGAATAATTTTTGGGAAAGCTTGTCATTTACTAGTTAAATTTGAGCATAAGGCATATTGGGCTATTAAAGAGTTCAATTATACTTTAAAGGATGCTGGGGAGAAAAGATTTTTACAATTAAATGAACTTGATGTGATAAGGAATGAATCATATGAAAGAGCTAAGATATATAAATAAAAGATAGATATGGCATGATCGTAAGATTCTGAATAAAAGTGTTGAGCCAAGACAACAAGTTTTGCTATATAATGCCAGATTAAGATTAATTGCTGGAAAACTTAAGTCCACGTGGATGGGCCCATTTATTGTAATAAAGGTTTATCCCTATGGAGTTGTGGATATTAAAGATCCTAAAATTGGGAAATTATTTAAAGTAAATGGTCATAGACCGAAACCTTATTTCTTAGTAAACTAAGTCAAGCTTAATGAAAATCTAATGTTGGGTGACCCAAAATAATTGTTGGGTATTTCGGGCTGACGACGTTAAACCACGCGCTTTGCGGGAGGCAAACCATAGTTATCAGTATGCTTTATTTTAAGTGTATTTTGTGTGTTTTATTTTGTTTGAAGTAAGAATTATATGGCGGTATTTTACTTATATTATGTTAGTGGAGATTAATGAGACCTTAATTGATAATTTGGATGAGCTAAAAAGGAGAATTTGGACGTTTAGTAGACCTATGCTAAAATAGTCACTGATAGCTAAGCGCCAGCAGTTGGCGCTTAGGCGCCGGAGTTATGAAAAATGTGAAAAATAAGGTTCTAAAAGCCATTATCATGAACAAGTTGCATGGATCGAGTATGGAAAGTTTGTGAACGTGGGAGGACAGTTTTAGGCCTTCTAAAGTCTATAAATGGAGACCAAATTAATGGAATTCCATCCCATTCCAAAATTTCTATCCTAAGAGCGTTTTAAAAGAATTTAAGTGTTGAAAATGTCTTCTTGGGAGAGTGGAATGAAGAAAAAGGAGGTTGCAAACAAGATGAAGTTCATTAGTGAGAGTGTGCAAGAGTTATATAACTAATTTCTGGCCGCTAGTATTCAAGGAATAGCAGAGAAGATTGCAAAGATTGAGGCTAATGTTGCATCAATTGAAGCAAAGGTAAATGAAACTAATACACATTTAGCACATATTGTATGGCAATTGAAAATGCAATTTAGTCATACAAGTTATATTGAAGAAGCGGACTAGACGATGTATCTGACAAATAAGTGGATTGAAGAGGATTCTGTTAGATGTCTTCATCATCATCCGTTCTATCAAATCTGTATACCTAATGGTTCAGATGGAACTAATGGAAGTACTGGATATGTTCTACCTAATGGAGACTGGAATTAAGTTTTATAGTGTGTTAAGTGTAAGTTACTTGTGCTTTGTGTTTAATTAATTTTGTTAAGTATTAGTGTTTAATGTTTATGTATGATGTATGTTATAAGTGTTTATGTTTTAAGTGTGTCTAGTGTTTAATTTAAGTGACTTATTGTGAGTAGGAAAGATGAGATCTTATCCAAGTATCTTGGATTAAAAACTTATAATTTGTATTTGTAATTTGTATTTGTTTAATTAAGTAAAAGTTTGTGTTTGTAAAAAACTTTTGTTGAATGATTTTTAAATAAAAAGAAGTGTAAATTCTGGAGATAAGAAGATTATAAGGTGATGATATACTTACTAAAATGATTTAAGGTTGATTAAATGAGCGAGAATGAGTATTTAAAGAAAAAAATTAAAATTAGCGAGTTGGCGGCTAAGTGATGAGACCCCGCGCTTACGCGCTAGAGCTCGCGGCTAAGCGCCATACTTTTGGGCTTAGGCGCCGGCTCGCGAAAATCAATTTCAGGTTTAAAAACCAGAAAATTGCCATTTTTTCCTCACATTTATCTTCTTCCTTTGGCATTTCATGATTTTTGAGGCTAGGGCATCACTATATTTGTGAATCTTGAGCTGTTTCAAGTAAATATTTTTAGATTCGATCTTCTTGAGGTATGAGCACTTCTTCTAAGTAACAATTTTTTATTTTCACCATATATTTTGAGTGTATTTTGGAGAAATCTGAAAATCACTATTCATAATGAAAATTTGAGAAATTACTTGGATTTAGTAATTTAAGCCTTTAGGAGTTGAGTTTAGTAATTTTGAGTTGAATGTGGAATTTATAGTGATTTTTATGCAAATTTTAGAAACGACACCAAAGAGAAGCAAAGTTAGAGCCACTTTCAATTCTGACAAGTTCGTCAGTTTTAAAGCTCAAGATCGTTACATGCCAGCTTTACAGTCATGTAAACTGATCCAAGAGCAAGCATTTGATAAACCTGGTGGAGAAATAGAAGACTTGATTGCAAATCGCCTCTGTGATAAATTCTATTATTTTACTGCTTTAGTTGTTACTTCAATGGTTTGAGAGTTCTATGTAAACCTCCCGGAGTCAGATAACTATGTTTTTGTGCGAAGACATCTGGTTCATTTTACTGCTGAGGTAATTATTGGATTTTACCTACTGCCGCCTAGTATGCTTTGTTTTTATTCAATATACAATCCTACTGAGGGGGAATTGTATGAGATTACTTCTACTTTGACTGATTGGAAGGGGTTATGGAAGATTACTAATGAAAGAAGAGTTATCTTCCCTGCATTAAACTTGAATGCCAACTTCAAAGCCTGACATTATTTCATATCATCCAAGCTACTTCCTAAAAATCATCTAAGTAAGGAGACTAGAGAAAGAACCACTTTGAACTATTGTATTCAGTAGAGGAAGGTGATAAATATTGGAAAGTTTATTTATGATTGTATCTGGAATTCTGTCAGATTTGTCACCACTGCAGGTATGGGATTTGCTTCCCTTATACATTCATTGTGTGAGCAGGCCGGTCTTACAACTGAGAATTGGGAAGAGGTTCTTCAGCCTCTTAAGCCTATTGCCAGTTCAAATTTTAAGACTTATACCGAGCATTCAATTTTTGGATGGAGAGTAGGACTTTCTAGAGGTTCCAGTGCATCTGCTTTTGCTGCATCTACGTCTAGTGCTTCCACATCTCAGGCATCTTCAGGTCAATTTTTTGATTTTCAGATTGAAATTTTGATTAGGATGAAAGATATTATTAATTATACCACAAATCGAGTGCACGATACAGAAGGGAAAGTTGACCATATTAGGGAATATCTTCAGAGACATAGTGAGTATGAGGGAAATTATCACAGTTACATGGATAGATTGATCTAAGGTGACTTCAGTGTTGTGCTACCCACTCATCCACAATATAGCCCATTTGTGCCTACCTGTACCTGGAAAGAAGGGGATGATGCAGAGGAGGAAGAAGATGATTAGGATTGATATTTCATATGAGTGATTTTATGTTATGTGATATTCATGTGGACATTTTTTTTTGTGGTTTATGTTTATTTGTGGATGTTAAAGAGGACTAATCTATGTCTTCCATTTTGTTATAATAGTTGTTAAGACACTTGAAATTTTGTTTATTTTAGTTGTGAATGTTATATGTTTGTGATATGTGATGTGAATTTTTGTGGTAGTAAATGTGCTAGTAATTTGTTATTGTATTTTATTTGTTAGTTTAGAAGTAATTCCAGAAACTATTTAGGAAGGTTTTAAAATGCTACTAAAATCCACTAATTATATTTCATACTTAACATTTCAACTAACTACCATATATATGTCTTAGTTATGCATTTTTGTTTAAGTGTATGAATATGTTTTTATGTCCTCCACTACTTTAGAAGTCTTTTGAATTTCTTTTATAAAATGAAAAAATTTTAAAATTTTGGATCAAGTCATTTTCATTCATGTTTTTAATACCTGCATATTTAGGATATAAAAATTCTTGCAAGTTTAATATTTATAGTTTTTTTTTATTCCTATCCATGTATTTTGTTACTATGCTTAAATGTTTTATCATAACAAAAATTTTAAAGTTTGGGAGAAGAAAGAAAATTTTAAAAAACTTAAAATTTCATTTGCTCTCAAATGTAATAAAAATTTAATTTTGATTGAAAAATAATTATGTGTATGAAGTTATATTAGGGAAATAAAATTTTGAATCTCAAATGAGTAAGAGAATTTAGTTAAAATCTATAGTAAGGATGAAAAATTTAAAGTTAAAAATTTCTTAGTGAAGAAATGATGAATATTCTATAACTATCTTTAGTAAGAAAAGTGATATTTTTAGAAAAAAATAGAAGGATTAGACTTTTATTTTTAATACTTAAATTTCTTCTATTGAAAATAATTTTCAAAGCTTTTATTATATTTCTAAGTTAAAGATATATATCTATCTTATGCTTTAGGAAATGAAGGGTGGAATTAAAAATCTTTAAAGGCATATCCAGATATAGTAATCCTTACCTTATAAAAAAGGAAAAGAAAAAAAAAAGTGTGTATGTGTATATATATATATATATATATATATATATATATATATATATATATATATATATATATGAAAGGAAGGAAAAGCTTGAGGATTTAAGTGCCTAATCAAAAATTAGTTACATACCTGATCTTTTAGAGTATATGATTTGAGAAAATCTTGAAGCTTATAAATATAATATAGTTAATACAATTATTTTAAATAAAGATTTTTAAGTAAAGAAAATAAAATGCCTAAGCCTTGTATTTTTAAAAATCTACAAGTATTTGTGAATAGAATAGAAACTAATATTTTTCATTAAACTTTATCTAAGAGATTTCTAAACTTTAAATTGGTCTCAAATATTAAAACTTTTTCTAAATTAGACTATTAAATTTCTAGAACAAAATTTTAAAAACTCCTAAAGAAACTCATCACATAATTTACTTGTGTGGTTTTTTATATGATTAAAGTGTCAATTGAGGACAAGTAACATTTCAAGTTTGGGGGATTTTGATAAACCAAAAATATATAGTATTTTTATACACATTTTTATACCTATTTTTTATAATATTGAAATTTAATGGAAGGTATTTTGTATGTTTTTCTTACAGGTATCATTAAATGGATTATTGTGATAAAAGAAATGAAAAATGATCTAATTTGGAGAAAAAGTGAAGAAAATTGAAAAAGTGATCTATGGCGGCTAAGCGCCATAACCCGCGCTTACGCGCCAAGGCCTCGCGGCTAAGTGCCAGTACCCTGCGCTTACTCACGGGAGTTATAAAAGAACGGTTATTTAATTTTAGGTGCCATTTTTGAAGAGGCTTTTGAGGCACCTCTGATAAGAACATTGATAACTTCCTTTTGGTACCAAATTTAAATTAAATCTTTCTTGAATGGATGCATTTCTTGGATGATATGTTAAATTTGGACACAATTTGAAGAGATACGAAGACACCTTTAAAAAGAGTACTTGAAGATCAGAAAAAGGGTTGACATTGGAGGGTGTGGTTTATGTTTAAGAGTTTGGTTTATGCTTAAAAGTGTGGTTTATGTTAGAGAATTATTTTAGAACAAACCTCTCCACTTCACCATTTTTACTTTACTTTATTACAGTTTGATTAGTATTATAAGT
This sequence comes from Papilionanthe hookeriana x Papilionanthe teres, assembly GCA_022702705.1. NCBI lineage: Eukaryota > Viridiplantae > Streptophyta > Magnoliopsida > Asparagales > Orchidaceae > Papilionanthe > Papilionanthe hookeriana x Papilionanthe teres. Next base: position 124,920,319 of record CM040421.1, on the reverse strand, counting down.
GAGATTTAGAAACCTTAGAGTTGGGCACCAACCTCTAAGGAATATTGTAAGGGAAGCAAAGTTTTCAAAGGAACATCAAGAGTTTGGTGTAAAGAATTTTCAGATAAGTCTTTATCTTTGTTATTACATTTAGTTTTTAATTAAGACTTCTTGTGTTTTCACTATGATTTCTACTTTTAAACCAAGTTGTGATTGTATTTTCTCCATGAATTCTTGGTAGTTTACTTTATCTTTTTCCTTAAAATGATAAAGTAATAAAGTTATGGAAGTATGTTGTGTGAAGTATAAAATTTCAACATTGGAAGAAGTTGTGATGATTTAAAACCTCGCACTTCATTTACTTCTTGATTTGGCTAATTAAGATGTTAAAATTTGTTATGAGAACATGTAAGAACCGGTATGATATTGTCTCAATCAGCAATAAGAAAGAATCACATGAGATTATATGGGTGATAATATAATCCATATGGTTGAGTGCAAATAAATAGGGAGATATACTTTGATGTGTATAAAATTAGAGAACTTTAGAGTGACAGGCTAAAGCCCCGAAATTGGCTTATTGTTTTATGTTTTGATACAAGATGTTATCTCTCAGGTGGAGGGAATCGAGGGAACTCTAGAGTGAGGGCTAATATCTTTTCTGTCTAACCCGTCTTCAAGATTTTTAAAACAGCAGATTAACCTATGTTCTTTATAGCATCTCTAGTAAGGGCAAAGAATAAAATTGGTCCCATTTGGCACAACACATTTTAGATACTTCCACAACAATAATTTCCATAACTTGTTTCGAATTCATAAAAAGGAAAAAGATATTTCATTTGCATAAGTTTTCATATTACAAAAGTTTAGAAAAAATAGTTGCTTACTTTCATTTCAATAAAAAAAATAACAAAAAGAATCAAATTTTATTTTTTAAGAATATTATCTTTATTTTTAGTAAGATATTTTTCAAAAAGTAAAAATTTAATTTTATGTTTTCTGTGCTAGAATATATTTCCTTTATTTATCACTTTCCTGATGGGTTCGATATCTCGAGGCTTAATCGGATAGTCATATATTACTTGATAAATGATACGTATACTTGCATAGTAACCACATTAAAATATCATTAAAAATGAGTATCAATTTATATATATATATATATATATATATATATATATATATATATATATATATATATATATATATATATATATATATATATATATATCGTAAGCATAATTATTGGTGGATCATTATGTTGAATAACATGGTTATGTGAAAGCCTAAAAAGAACATGAGGAGTTACGTCGTGTTAGACTAACTACCTCAAATTCCTATGGTTTATGATATTTAAAGATAAGAAAATTTTTACTAAGGTAGATCCGCTCCATTGCCGACTCTTGTTTCATTGCTTGAACATGCCCTCCGTCTACCCGATTCCTCGCCGCGTTTCCTACAAATTTTGCCCAGAGCTCCACATCATAGCGATTTTGGGTTTAAATTTTTTGTGATATGCAAATTGTGAGGCATGGCCAGCCACACGATACCACCTAGCATATGTCTTACTATTATATACATTAAGGCCTTGCAAGTATCATAAATAAATGCAGAAGTAAAAGCCGTAAAAATTTATACTAAAAGAAAATGAAATAAAGAGGAAGTAAAACACAAAATTATGTACTTGTGATTCCTGCCACTGTTGCAATGTTCATGCAACAAAATATAATAATGTGTAGGAAATTTCAACAAATAGTAAGAAAACCAGGGAAAACATACACAAGTGGTAAGAAAACTTGAGCAAATAAAACAGAATGTAATGTTATAGATCCAAGATTGAGACTCAACGTATGAATTTAAGTTATGGGAGAGATCAGAACCAGGACTAAAGCCCTAGCAAATCTTCCTGAATCAACTCCGTAAGCAGCTTGTAAGTATCATGTTTGTGAGGCCCAACATAGAGTAGATGGTTTCCCAGTAGGCAATCATTAGAGGCAGTTCTCAACCACTTCATGTGACTGACACATGAATTTTTCCAGAGTTAACATTTCAAATTTTGAATTTTCAATTTTTCATGTAAATTTAGTTTGAGTTTGTAGACATTTTAGCAGGCAAAAGATTGATTTCATTCAAAAGCATATTTTAATTTAAAAGTTAGACATTTATGAGTCAGTCACACCAACAGGTTGGGTCTGCCAGTCACTGATAAGAGCATGGGGTAACTGTCTACTAAATATTTGGGGGCAGTAATGAAAATTCTTGACCCACTCACCAGCCTATGAAATACATTACTCCTCACATACCAAGATACCATTCTCATAATCACTATTACAACCAAAACCCTCCACTTACACCAGACTGATGATCCATATGTGGCGTTTAAAATGTTGAAAATTACTGTAAGGTTTTGAGTGTAAAGTTCAAGCTCAAAGCCTTAAGCATTCGATTTGATTGTTGGTTGAGTTGAGACGGGAAATTTCATTTGTTAATTTGATTAAGAAGGGTCTGAATCACATCTTGATGTATCCTTATGTTTGAGGTTGATTTTCTTCAATAAATTAAAGTAATTCCGTAGGACCTATAAAATATTCAAAATCTTGTAAGGGAGTCTAGAGAGTGACTCTAAACAACCTTAGAATCTCTTGGATTATCTCAAGTTCATTTTGTCTTACATAACTATTAATTTGATCATCCCATATTGAATTGTTATACTTTAGGTTGTGATGAGTGTTTTATGTCTTAATTGACCCATGAGTAAGGGATGTGGTCAATCTTTAAGGTTATTTTTAAGAATTATGTAAGTAACCTTAGGAGTATAATTGGTAAGCAAGGAATTCTATAACCCTTCCTTTAATTGGCCTTGAGCTTATAGTATTTTAAGGTGTTCATTATTTTTTGTGTTTCTTATTTAATCCCTTTTGCTTGATGTTAGATCAAACCTAATTCACTACAAGCTTTTATGGCTTGAGGGCAAATTTGTAATTCCGAAAAGGTTTTATGTAATGTACATATACCTTATTAAATAATTGAGAAATGTTTATCCATTGTTTGAGGGCTTAATATTAATGAATTATTGATCCTCTAACTCATCCCCTCACACTTGGATCATCTAAGTTCCATTTTCTTCCCATGTTAAATAATTTGAATAATTACAATTTTACCGTTTTATAAAAAATATTTTGAATGAATTTTTATGCTTATACTATTGACATTTCAATCATTTCAAAGAATTAATTACCATGATTTAATGTCCCTCCTTCAGTTTATCCAAAATATTCATTGTGTTAGGGTTAAGATGTACAATTCCCAAAATAACCTAGGGTTTCTACCTCATAACATTCACATTTTGTTTCAAGGGGTCATTAAAGTTCACTAATCTCTTATTTTTAAGCCACTTAAGACATCCTAAAAGAATTCAATATTTTATGATTTTTATTTATTTTATGTAATTAATTAAAACCTATTATGAATTTTTAATGTTATTTGATTTGACTTTTCAAGACATGTTCTCTATCCTTAGAATAATTTATAATGTTCCTAGAGGTAGAGGATCAATCAAAGAATTTTTTTGTGATATTTTGAAATTTATTTTAATTTTTTATAATTCTTTTTAATTTTTTGAAAAGTAAATAAATATAAAATAATTTTTATAATTTTAAAATAAAAATTTATTGCTTTTATCTCTGACATCTAATAACATATAAAAAATGATTTCTTATTTTACTAATTTTTATTTTATTTTTTTATGAACATTTAAAGTGGGCAAAGGTAAATATATTATAAAATTAGGGTTTTAGAGTTAGGGGGACCTCTGACTTTGGAAATATTAGAAGACCTCCCTAATAACATCAAAACAAGTTCACAAAATTTCAAGTTAAAATGAACAATATTTAGATTCGTATGATTTAATTATGTTCTAGATTTTTTATTAAATTTAAAATAAAATATTAAATAAATATTTTCAAAGTTTGCTTTATAATATTTTCCTCTATTCATTAAGCACAGAGGATTTTTTATTTTATTTTTATGATTTTTTACACCAACATATGATTTTTGAATGATTATATATTTAATTAAATAAAAAATATCATATTTCTCGATGTAACCATGTCAGTGCTAACTCATCCTCGGTGGCTTTGAATTCCACACGGCACGGTCAAATTCTTTAACTTGTCCACGTAGCCCTCCTCATCTACGTGGTTTCATTTTACTTAAAAATAACTCGAATAACACTGGAATAACACCAAGAATAACACCAAAATAATATAGGAATAAAACATGAATAACACCGCAAATAAAACCACACTTTTCCAACATCTACACGTCATTTCGCCATTCATCAGGTGTTCCACGTCCTCGCTTTATTAGCCGGCTTTCTTTCTCCCTCCATTGCATGACTTGATCTCTACCGTTCATTTAATACGTGCAAAAGATTGGATGGCTTCTAGTCATTGTCCCAAACTAAACCCTATCTGAAGAACCATAAAACACTAAGATCCCTCTCAGTACTCAATGAAATGGCATGGGGTTTGATCCTAGACCTTCATCTAAGTGAGTAGATCAAATCTATGTGACTAAACTTGCCTGAAATGTCATCTTCCTCATAAAGATCTAAAAACGAAGCAAAAATGGTGTTTTTAAAGTTATACCTAAGCCCAAGAGGAGAGGCCTAGATTAGTTTTGTTTAAAAGCTTCACTTAAGCCCTAAGAGCCTCTTCAAGAGTCGACTACATCTGAGAATAGGTCAAAGTATGAACTTGACCAAAAGGGACTCGATTTTGGTCTTGGATTAGGTTAGAAGGCTCGAGCAAATGGGATTTTGATGAGCAACAAGGTTTTAAGGGATGGTGAGACCTTTGGAATCATTTTATCTGAGTTTTATAGAGGTTAGTGTCTGAGAACATTATTTTGGACTTTAAAATTATGTGTTACAAGGGGAGGGGATGACCAGGGATACTAAAATTTTGTTGATGAAAGGTGTAGGAAAGTTTGAAATCAATTTGACAGATTTTCCCCTTAGGTAAGTGTACATCCTCATTTTTAACATGGAGGGTGGCCATTTTATAAGCCAAAGGATGGTGGTCAATTAGTGAGGCAAATGGTTAGAAAGGGGTGTTAAGTTGGCACTGAGGTGAAGTAATCCAATGTTTAAGGCCCAATAAGAGTGAGCCAAGTAAGGTGGGTGCAAGTTTAAGTTTTCAAGCCATGGGGGGCTCTCAGTTTTTTGGATTTTTTCTGGCAACTATGTGGCTGGTTAAGGTGCATGAGGTCAACTCTTGCTGAAGTAGAGCAGAGTTTGGAGATGCTGGTAACAAATTTTTTGTGTCATGTGTCTAAATGTTTTAATTTTAAAGGGAAAGGATTTTAAGACCATTTTAGTTTTACCTATGCTAGACCAACTAAATAAAGTATGGGAGGTTTTCCAAGTGTCTGGCCAGCTTGGGGAGTGTGATTTAGTCTCACATAGATTTAGGGTCTGCATTTTGGGTTAAAGCAAGTCATTAAATGAGCTAAGTGTTGTTGGATGATACTCCATATTTACCACTTAAGGAATGTGCACCTGCAGAAAGGGGTACAAAATCCGAGTGTTTCATTGGGAGAAGATTCGGGATTTCACATTTTTGGGAAGCGTTAATGCAGTGTTATATGTGTCATAATGTGGTAGTATTGGGATCGAACAGTGGGAACAGTGATTGTGGAGGTATTATTAGGTATTATATTGAGGTATTATTGGCTTAAGAGCAGCGGCGCGGAAGAACAATGGTGGTATTTGGTGTTATCCTTGGCAATTAATTGGGCATGTAGTGTTATTTGACGATTAGTTGTTGGAACGCGGTGTTATTTGACATGGCGGAGCAAGCGATGTTGTTGTAGGGGAGGGGTTATGGTAGTATTACAGTGTTATTACAGGGTTTTGAATGGTTTTTGGCGTGGGTGGTAGCGTTCGGGCCTGTCGTCACCGTCGCTACAAGAGGTACTGGCGCTTTTTGTGTGAAGAGGGTTTATTGTCAGTTTGAGGAGTCGCCACTTTATTTTTCTATCTTATCGCCCTAATTCTCAAATAATTAGTTTTAATTAGATTATGTTGAGAATTTTTAGAAACTAATAAAATTGGAGGGGGAAGGGCTAAGAATGAAAGAAAACAGAGAAAAGAGTATATCAAATGATAAACCTATAGAGGAAATCTCTAGAATATGACATTACTGAAGTTTTCATATAGAGAGAATCATGTAGAAAATTTTATAACTAGAGATTCTATTTTGATTTATTTAATGCTCATATAGGAGCAAGCTTCTATAGTTAACTACATCTTTTAGATAATTGGAATTACCTAAGAAAATTCCTGATTAAAACATTCATTTTTTGAGAAATTCTAAGATCAAAGAGAGAAACGTCAATGTTCAATCCTAGAGTTAACATGTTTTTAAGTGTCACGTGCTACCCTAAAGGTCTGGTTTTATCAATGTCATTATTTTTATGTCGGTTTTAGTTTTGTTTTAGTTTTATTATTTTCTTGTTGTTTGTTTATTGTCATTTTGATTTTATTTTGTTTTTGTTTGGTGGATATCCTAAAAGTATAGGTTTTGTAGCTATCATAAAAGTTTAGGTTATGTATTGTTTTGATCTTTTCATTTTAGTTTTGTTTTAATGTAGTTATTTTGTTTTAATGTCATTTTGGTTTTGTTTTATTGTTTGTCCCGTCTTCAGAATATTGTACTTGAAAAAAAGAGTTAGCACACCCTAATAACATGCAAAGTAAATCTAAAAATGGAACTTGTCTTCAACCTGCAAAGAAAAAAATGCTAGATTTAAAAGAAATATTATCAGTTTTATTTCTCAAATCTTTATTTTAATTAGCTAAGTTTTAATTTTTAAATAACCCGATCAGGATGTCTATGGCTCCGTCGTCTCAAGGTCATCAGTGGCGTTGATCTACATAGTCCAAAAGGTATTTAAACCAGGACTGGAAGACTCCTGTCAACAACCAGGATTGTATCATCCAAGAAATCTTTGTAGATCTAGAACACTGGTGTTCAAGTTGCATTCGGTGATCTCTGTTGATTAACATTTTATTTAAGTTTTAATCTTTTTCATGTTTTAGGTTGGAAAATTTTGTGTTGTTTAACATTTATTAACCAATTAAAATTTGTCATGTGTCATTTTGACTGATTTTTATATGTCGTTTTGATTTGTTTATTTAAGTCTAATGTAATTTAGACCTAAAGAAAAGAGTTAAGTTTATTTAGATCTAATTTCTGTAAGATCTAATTAAACTTGAGCATCTTAGATTCGGTGTCGTTTGAATCTAATGATTTAGAGTTAAATCTAATATAAATTAGATTTAGGAATTTAGTTTAATGTCTTTTGAATCTAAAGCTTTTATGTCTAATGTCGACTAGGCTTAAATTGAGTAAGATCTAACATATGTTAGACTTTAGGATTTTTAGATTCGATGTCATTTGTTAAGCCTAATGTAAATCAAACTTAAATTGAGTAAAATCTAACATAAGTTAGACTTTAAGATTTTTAGATTTAATGTCATTTGAATCAAAAAGGTTAAGTCTAATGTAGTTTTGACTTAAATTGCATAAAATCTAATGTATGTTATATTTTAGGATTTTTAGATTTAATTTCATTTAAATTTAAAAGGTGTTAGGCCAAATGTAAATCAGACTTAAATTAAATAAAATCTAACATATGTTAGAATTTAGGATTTTTGGATTCAATATCATTTAAATCTAAAGATTAAGTCTAATATAGATTAGACTTGGATTTTCGGGGTTTAGAATGACTTTATTTTAAGTTGATCCTAAAGTTTAATTGAAAAAGGTTCAATGTAAATAGAACCTAAAAGTCTATTCGGTTTAATTTGGGTTGAACCTAAAATTCAGTTGAATTCGATTTAATATAGTTTTAACTTAGAGGTTTGGTTGAGTTAGGTTCAATATAGATTGTACCTAGGGGTTTAGTTTAACTTAGGGTCAAGTTAGGTTGACCTAAGGTTGTAAGTTTGACTTAAGTTGAACTGAAGTTTGATTTAACTTGGGTTCAAGTTAGTTTGAACCTAAGTTGTAGGTTTGACTTAAGTTCGATATGGGTTGAACATATGTTTGGGTTTACTTGGATAAGTTTGATTTAAGTTCAATATAGATTAAACTTATGGTTAAGTTAATATGGATAAATTTTACTTAAGTTCAATATGGGTTGAACTTAAGTTTTTGTTCGCTTTGGTTCAAGTTAGGTTTAACCTAAGTTATAAGTTTGATTTGGACTTTAGGATTAAAGTCGTGTTTAGGCCTAATTAAACAAGGCTTAAGAATTAAATAGGTCTAATTAGAGTTAGACTTAATCAGAGCTAGACTTAATTAGGGCTCAAGGTTGATTAAGACTAATTTAAGTAAGATTTAAAAGTTAATTAAGTCTAATTAGGGTTACTTAATTAAGGTTTAAGGTTGTTTATGCCTAATTAAGTAAGGATTAATGGTTAATTAAGTCTAATTAGGGCTAAACTTAATTAGATTTTAAGGTTGTTTAAGCTTAATTTAAGTAAGGATTAAAAGTAAATTAAGTCTAATTAAGGTTAGAGTTAATCAAAGTTTAAGGTTGCTTGAGCCTAATTTAAGTAAGGCTTAAGGGTTAATTAAGTCTAATTAGGGTTAGACATAATTAAGGTTTAAGATTTTTTAAGCATAATTTATGTAAGGCTTAAGGGTTAGTTATTTCTAATTAGTATTAGACTTAATTAGGGTCTAAGGTTAACTAAACCAAATTTTGGTAAGGTTTAATTGATTAATTATACTTTATTAAGGATAAGTTTAATTGGGGTTTACGGTTAACTAAACCAAATTTGGGTAAGGTTTAATTGATTAATTAGACTTAATTAGGGATAAGTTTAATTAGGGTTTAAGTTTAATTAAACCTAATTTGGGTAAGATTTAATTAAATAATTATACTTAATTAGGGATAAGTCTAATTAGGGTTTAAGGTTAATTAAAACAAATTAGGGTAAGGTTTAATTAATTAATTTGACGTATTTAGAGATAAGTCTAATTAGCATTTAAGGTTAATTAAACCTAATTTGGGTAATGTTTAATTAATCAATTAGACTTAATTATGGATAATTTTAAATAGGGTTTAAGGTTAATTAAACCTAATTTGGGTAAGCTTTAATTGATTATTAGACTTAATTAGGGATAAGACTAATTAGGGTTTATGGTTAATTTAAAACTGATTTGGGTAAGGTTTAATTGATTAATTAGATTTAACTGGAATAAGTCTAATTAGGGTTTAATCTTAATTAAACCTAACCTGACTAAGGTTTAATTGATTAATTAGACTTAATCAGGGATAAGTCTATATATGGTTTAAGGTTAATTTAAACCTAATTTGGGTAATGTTTAATAAAAGGATAAGTCTAATTAGAGTTTAAGGTTAATTTAAGCCTAATTATGGTAAAATTTAATTAATCAATTAGACTTAATTAGGGATATGTCTAATTAGGGTTTAAGGTTAATTAAACCTAATTTGGGTAAGGTTTAACTAATTAATTAGACTTAATTAAAGATAAGTCTAATTAGGGTTTAAGGTTAACTAAACCTAATTTGGGTAAGGTTTAATTGATTACTTAGGTCTAATGATGGGTTAGACCTAATTAAGGTTTGATTTGTATTAAACCTAATTTGATTAAGGTTTAATTAGGTCTAATGATGGGTTAGACCTAACTAAGGTTTGATTTGAGTCTTTTTGGAGTTAGACTCAAAATTGACTTAGCCTAATGTGTGAATTAGGCTAAGTTTAGTGATTTGTGTTTTAAAGGATTTTTAGGGTTTTTAAATATTAATTTATAATTAATAATGTTTTTAACCCTAAAAAGCAAAATGTCTTTTTTAAACTTGCAAGGGGCTAAAGTTTTGTCATTTTAGGGTTTATGTCTGTCTCCCCAAATTCCTTAGCCATTTTTTATTTGAGTCTCCTTTTTTCTAATTTTTGTGATTATTTTGGACAAAGTTTGATTGAAATTAAGTAAAGTGAATTAAACTTAGAAACTTATCATGTCTTTAAAAAATCACAGAATGTTCTTAAGAATGAAATGATCATTCTGTGGAAATTTCATAATTTTTGGATTTATAATTAATTTTTAATAATTAACTTCATAAAGTATTTAATTAATTAAAAATCAAATATAAATTATCAAGACTAGATTTTGGCCTCATAATTTTCCTATCTGCTCCCTGAGTCTGAGGGTAGTTTTATCATATTTTTATGATTTTTATTTATTAAGATATGGATTTTTTATTGTTTTAAGTTTATTCTGTAATTAATTAAATTATAATTAAAAAGAATAATCCAAATGGTGCCATGTGTCCTCAAATTCCTCAAAACGAGCATGATCAGCTGTGGTGCTCAGAACATAGGATCACGAAGGATTAGATCAGGGTTGTCCGTTTCCAAACGCGAAAACGGACGACATCTGTGTGTCTTCTTCGTTCGACTTAACCCGTGAGCCAAATCTTAAGATCTCAATGGATTCTTAATGGGTTTTCATAATTTTTTGCTCTAAAGCTTCATCTGAAGGACACAAAGACATCCATATGGTGATGATAGAGTCGTGAAATGGTTTGCTTCACAAACAACCAGAACCGAGCATAATTTAGGTCAAATGAACCATACCTTGGCCTGAGTTGGTTAAACTTCAATTGAAATGGTTCGGAAGCTTTGCCTCGACTCAATTTAAGATGAAATTGGGTCTAGGTATGAGTTCGATCGAAAGGTGCATATCATGGAAAATGAATATGGAAAGGTGGGTTAGGGTCTATGGGGAAGGTTGATTTCGATTAGAATTGTATTCATAGAGCTTACGGAAGCTTTTAAAAGCACCTGAAAACTGTCCTATTTTTAGGTTAAGAAATTGAAGAGGGATGATGGAATTCAAAGCTCAATTTTGCATGGGCTCAAATCCTTAAAGGATGGGGCAGAATTTTTGTCTTGGTGGTTTAGAGTATAAGGGTTGTAGGCTTGTCTATTTTTTCCTTGGGTGCTCTCGGGTTAGCCTATTTATAGGTTTAGATGAAGCCATGGATGTGCCTTGACTTGCTTGGATCCATTTGAGGAAGGTGTTAAGCAATGTCATCATTGTTGAGGATAAGATTTCGGCTCAGAATTATCATAGATGGCTCTCCCAAGGTGGAATTCATAATGAGCTCTCATTATGATGAGGATTGGATCAATTTAATGGCTCTATTCTATTGGGCATTCCATGGGGTGGATAGAGCTCTTAGAATGAGTTGGATTTCCCCTATCTCAAAAGCTTACAAGTCATACCATCACCTTAGCATGAAGTCACTCTCATTTCCCAATTTTTATAATTTGGTAATGATGAGTTTATTCATGATGTAAAGGATGACTTAAGATAAGCTTTCCTTCAATTGGGTAAGTATTGAGGTGAGTGATGATTCACCAAATATTCTTCCAAGGGTTCATAAAGGAACGATACCTCTTTCTTCCCCTCATGATGGCTTCATGATATTTTTTGTTTTTTTTAAATGATGTGTCATGGGTCATAATGGGTCCTATGGGTCATGGATAACCCATAAATAACTCTACATGTATTCATTTTAAATTTCAGAATTATTTATGGATTTTTGATGTCATATGTGATGTCATAAGTTAGAATTTAATTTTGGTTTATTTGCTTATATTTCCATTTTAAATTAATTATGAAATTAATTAAAAATGTAAAAATTTATAATATTAACCCATAAATTGGTCAAAATGATTTTGGGTGTTGACCATTTGACCCACTTTATCAATTTAGTCCAAAATTGGGTATTTTGACCAAAGTTGACAAATGCTTACCAGAGTTGACCAAGGTTGACTAATTTTGACCAATTTGGTTTACTAATGTGGCGTAACAAACTTTGTCATAGTTAGGCTAGTCATAGGGTCCATGGGTTATGATATTGTGGCTTGGCTTGGTCAGGTTGACCAAAATTGACCATGGTTGACCATGGTTAACTATGATGGTCAAATTGTCTATAGGGTAATCTTATTGGAATATTGGGTTATCCATAGGGTCTAAGGTTGGTTTTATGGTGATCATATGGTCTTGAGTTGTCTAGTTGATCAAGTTTAACCTATTTGGTATTTGGGTTGATCAAATGGTTTATTAAAGTGATCATGAGGTCATGGGTTGACCATTGACCAAATTTGACCAATTAGGTCAGAGGATCTTTGGGTCATGGATTGACCATTTTGACCAAGTTTGACCATTTTAGTAATTAAGTTGACCTTTGGGTCAATGTGGTGATCAATAGGTCCATTCTGACCAAAGCTTAACCAGTTAGGTCAAGGGTTGACTTGTTGGTCAATATGGTGGTCATTAGGTCATGGATTGACCATTTTGACCAAGTTTGATCATTTAGGTCATTGCATTGACCTTTGGTCATTAGGTCATAGATTGACCACTTTGACGAATTTTGACCATTTAGGTCATTTTATTGACCATTTAGGTCATTTGATTGACCATAGGGTTAATGTGGTGGTCATTAGGTCATGGATTGACCATTTTGACCAAATTTGACCATTTAGGTCATGGGTTGACATGTTGGTCAATGTGGAGGTCAGTAGTTCCATTTTGACCAAAGTTTGACCAGTTAGGTCAGGGTTGACCTGTTGGTCAATATGGTGGTCATTAGGTTATGGGTTGACCATTTTGACCAAATTTGACCATTTAGGTTAAAAGTTGACCTACTGGGCAATGTGGTGGTCAATAAGTCTATATTGACCAAAGTTTGACCAGTTAGGTCAAGGGTTGACTAGATCAGGGTTTTTTCATTACTGATCCGATCATTTTTAGGATGTCATTAATATTTGGGCTAAAAATGCTTTATTAGGGTTTTACCCTAGATATTAGGGTTAGTAACCGTTGGTAAGATTTAGGAGGAAAATATTGGTAAACTTCTTTCTAAAAATGATTTATAAATGATTCTCACAAAAGTGAGGTCAACAAATGGGCCCCCAATATGTGTGGAATACTGTATAAGTATGTCGCAATATTGGCGTTGACCAAAACGGTTTGTATAACCCAACAAAATTGTCAGTTTAAGAGTAATTTTAATGTCAAAGAAATCTTATTTTCAATATTTGAAAAGAATATGAAAGTCATATTCCATTAAAGGAGTTCTTACACCATTTCTCAATGTTGTTGAATGTCGCTATTCTCAATTTTAGGAAGGAATGATTGGAGACATATATCTGATCCCAAAGAAAGAGAGTAGATGTTGTATTCCATTTAGATGTCAAATGTCGGTATTGTCTGTTTTGAGAAGGGATGTTATGCAACTTATATCCTTTCTCAAAGAGAGAGCTAAAGGAATGCCATATTTCCATTTTAGAAAGCGTCTTATATTCAATAGCTGGGGAGAGAGTGGATGCCATATCATCTCTTAGAAATGTCAGATGTCGACATGTCAATTTCAAGAAGGAATACTATGAGACTTATATCCTTTCTAAGAAAAGTGCTAAAGGAATGTCATATTTCCATGTCAGGAAAGATCTTGTACCCAATAGCTGAGAGAGGAACAGAGAGAATGTGTAAAACTCTCTATCTGGAATTTTTTGTTGGAGATTTTGATTTTATAAATCAAAATATTTTAATTTTATGTCATCATTTTCATCATAATTTTTTTATTGTCGGTGTTTTGTCATGGCATTTATTAGTTCTGCAAATTATTTTATAATATTTCTTGCCAATATAAAAAGACAATGTACATTATGTCATCACAATGATAAGGATATCAACTATACATCATATATTACAAAGAAAACGTCATTTTATAAACTGATTGGAAAACATCATATCAGATACTGTATGTCTTTCATTCTTTGCGTAACCATAGACACTACTAGACCTATCACAAATATGTAGCACTCCAAGATATTATCAAGAGTAGAATTTATCAAGTATATCTCAGGTGCTTGGATATTCATAAGGTCGTGGCAGTTCTAAAGGTTATAGACCTTCAAGTTCTGTTATAGGCTGATATCCGTCGGGACGCTTTTCAAGACGCATCCTCCACAATGTTATCGAAATACATTGTCGGCTTACGCTTGGTATGTGATGTTTGGATACATCAGCACCTTTACCACGTAAAATAAGTATCAATCCTCATGGAAGAGGAATTGATAATATCCACAGAATTCTTCTGGTCCCACGATTTATATTTCCTTTCCAAATAAAATAGAGCATTTGTTCATCAAAGACAAAGTACAAAAGGGTCTTACAAAGTCATGGCTGTCAATATGAGGTGGTATACAATTCCCTTCCTCAAATATATTTATAATACAACTGTCTCGAAAAAAATCAGTATGCATTATGTTCTATGTTACCACTCGTTTGATAATTTGAATGATTATTGTGGGTAATAAATCCACTTTCTCAACAACAACAACAAAGCCTTATTCTCACTAAGTGGGGTCGGCTACATGATTTTTATTTCTCCATTGCATCATTCTAATAAATTAAGATCATTTTTTATGCAATAAGCCCAAGTTTTCCTAGAACTACCTCTGCCTTTCTCAACATAATTTGTATCTAAAACATCTACTCTCCTAATCAGATCATTAGGTGTTCGAAGTTTAATATGATGAAACCATCTAAGGTGACTCTCTCTAATTTTATCTGTCACTAGTACAACACCAACCCTATTACGGATATATTCATTTTGCATTTTGTCTCTAAGTGTAAAGCCGCTCATCCACCTAATCATTCTCATCTTGGCAACACTTAACTTAGCATTATGCTTCCATTTTAAAGGCTAACATTCAGCACCATAGAGCATTGCAGGTCTCACCACCTTCTTATAAAATTTTCCTTTTAGTCTAAGTGGTACTTTTCTATCACACAATAGGTTGGAGGCATTCCTTCACTTCAACCAACCAACATGAATTATACTATTAACATCATGTCGTAAAATTCTCGAAGGATTGCCTTCTTTGTCTATAGCATAATTATAACAACATCCTTATTGGATTGTCATCCAACCCTTACCATGTATCCACTTATTGGGTTCAGAGTATGTTCTCCTTCTCAAACGTCCAGCTCGCTCGAGGACGCGTGCTTCCATTACAGTCTCACAAACAAGTCATTTTTTTTTTAATTAATTTATTTTTTTATGTCTCATAATATTTTTTTAAATACTTCCAATTAATTATGGGGTATAATTCTTTCTCCTTTGCAGTTAATGAATTGATAGGATCCTCTTGAATAAGTCTTTTCAACAATGTATGGGCCCTCCCATATCGGTTCGAATTTTCCACTTATTTTTTGATGATTGAGGATAGGTCACCGGAGTACTAAGTCTAAATAACCAATTTGAAATTTTTTTGGACGAACCAATTTATCGTGGGCCCTCACTAACTTGTCTTGATATAGCTCTAGAGTTTGTTAAGCTTGCTAACATTTGCCTTTCAGACTTTCAAGTTCTTTGAGTCGCAGTTTTGTATTTTCTTCTTCCGTGATTTTATTTGTAATTGCAATCATAAGGGAAGGAATTTGAACTTCGAGAGGAATTACAGCCTCAGAACCATATACTAAAGCAAACGGTGTTGACCGTGTTGGAGTTCGGTATGTGGTCCTATAAGCTCATAAAGTTTCAATTAATTTTTCATGCCATTGTCATGGACTATTAGTTAATGTTTTCTTTAATATCTAAACTAATGTTTTATTGAAAGCTTTAGCTAAACCATTGGCTTTAGAATAACAGATCATTGAATATCTCCAGTCTATTCCATGTTATCGTCTAATTCTTCCCCTTGGTACTGAGTAAATTCTAGGGGTGGTCTTTTTATATTTAACTTAGTTGAGGAAATAGGTTTTTCTAATTCCTTATGAATTTCTTCTATTGTTCTTTCAATATCCTTATCCTCTTTTCTCAACCCAAAATTCTTTTGAAATATATCCTCAAATTTTCTTCAAAGTTTTAGATCGATAACTTTATCTTGTTCATATTCAACTTAGGTTTTTCTTGTGATTTAGCTGAATCTGAAGATATAAAGACTAGTGGTGTAGATGAATTCCCTAAATAGGTAGGCTTTAAAATTGTATGGTGTACATTCATCTTAAGTTCATGAGATTTCTCAGCAAATGGAATTAAAAGTTTACTATTTTTGGCAAAGTCCATCATTTTACACCTCTCATGAACATACATAAGTCTTCTTTAAACAACGTTTTAAAATCATTATGAAAGTCCACTTCAATCTCATCTGTTAATTTAGTTTCAAAAATTTCATGGAAATGGTTTTTAGATAATCAATTTTATCCATCCAAAATCAATCATCATCTTTTCTCTCAGTTGGACATTTCATAGTCTTTAATACATCAAAAGTGACTTCTTGGTCATTAATATTCATAAGCAACTATCTTCTTTTCACATCTATCATAGCTTGTCTAGTAAAAAGGAAAGGTCTACCCAAAATAATTTGAATTTCTATATCTTCCTCCATATCTAATACAATAAAGTCCATAGGAAAGATAAATTTATCCATTTTAACAAGCATGTCTTCTGTAACCCCTTTTGGATAGATGATAGATTGATTATCTAACTGAAAGGTTACAGTAGTGGAAGAAATATCGACAAAACCTAACCTTCAAAATATTTATTGAGGCATCACATTAATGCTCTGTCTTAAATCAAATAAAGCTTTTCCACATAATCTTTCATCAATTGCACATGGAATTGTTAAGCTACAAGGATCTTTAAGTTTCCAAGAAATTTTTTTCTGAAGTATAACACTACACTCCTCACTTAGTGTAACAGCCTCGTAATGCCCAAATTTGCTTTTCTTTTTTAATATCTCCTTCATAAACTTTGCATTACGTGGCATCTTTTCCAAAGCTTCAACGAAAGGAATATTTATCGTTAACTTCTTAAGTACTTTTATAAACTTTGAAATTTGTTTATCTAACTTATATTGTCAATTCCTTGAGAAAATGAAGGTGGTGGTCTTTCTAAATTGATTTTTGTTGGAGATATTAATTTTTCGAGATCCATAAAAACATGTTCTTTAGGTCTTTTAGCTTCCTTTATTTCTCTCACAACTTCTTTCTCTTTTCTAACCACATCATTTATCTCTCTTCCACTTCTTAATTGGACAACTTCTACTTGTTCTTTATTGTTCTCTTTAGGCTTGATCTCAGTGTTGCTATGAAGTGTTCCTTGGGGTCTATTGCTATGTGAATTAGCAATTTGTTCCAGTTGATTCTCTATATTTCTAGTCGCATCATTTTGACTTTGCAACTGGTTTCCCATTTGCAATACCACTTCTCCTATAGATAGCTTCTTATCCTCAAATTGTTAATCATTATTAGAGTGGAGTATATGAAGGTTTATAGTTTGTGTTCCTCTAATTATTCCAACTTCCATTAGGATTTGCATGATTCTTTTCCCATTGTTGGTTTCCACCCTCAGTAATATGATTCCAGTTAAAATTACGATGGTTCTTCCAACCTAGTTTATAAAAGTTATAATACGGGTTGTTTATGTATTTAAAGTCTCATATGATAAGTTAGAATCAATCATATTCTATAATGAACTTTCCTCTCTTATTTAAGTAAATTGAGGCTGGTTAATTCCAAATTGGTCCAACTTCCTTGATATTGCAGCAACCTGAAATGCAAGAATTGCAATTGCATCTGTATCATGAACACTAGCTACCTTTTTAGGATTTAACCTTGCTGAAGGCCAATGAAATTCATTTGTATTCATTTCTTTAATTAATGCATACGCTTCATCAAATGGTTTTAACATTAATGAACCAATAGCAACAGCATCAATAATGGACCTATGGGATCCTACTAAGCCATTGTAAAATGTTTGGCTGATTAACCAATCAGTCAAAGCATAGTGTGGACACTTTTTTAGGAGGTCCTTAAATCTTTCGTAGGCTTCCTATATTAATTCACATTCATACTGAAAAAATAAAATAATATTGTTTCTAAGTTTAGTTGTCCTTGAAGGTGGAAAATACTTAGCTAGGAATTTCTGAGTTAACTCCTCCCAATTTTTAATAGAGCAAAGTGTTAATGAGTATAACAACATTTTAGCCTTATCCTTTAGTGAGAAAAGAAAATGCCTTAAGCTAACAACATCGTCTGACATGCCGTTATAATGAATTGTAGCACAAAGTTCTAGAAAACTTGAAAAGTATAAATAGAGATCCTTCGAAGGAGTTCCCGCAAATTGGTTGTTCTGCACTAGTTGGATAGTCACTGGATTTAGTTTAAATGAGTCAGCTTCTACAACAGGGTTTTGTATACTTAAATTAACTTATCTATCGTAGGATTTATATAATCTCTTAATGATTTATGATGATTTTCCAAGTTATTATTTTGAATGTTTTTCATTTCCATTTTTATTTTTTAAGTCCTTTCTGTTTGTTTATTTTTTTCCTTTTTTCTAACTCGGGACCATAAGTTAAAAGTCTTACAGATCCTTTATTTCGCATACACAACACAATAAACATCACATTAATAATTAAACAAATAAAACAAAAAGTATGCTTAACACAACAAAACATTTTCACAATCACCTTGTTTTTTACACAAACAGTTCTTTCACAACATATTTTTCATAAAAACAACATCTTTCACACAAATACAGTTTTTATGACACTAGAATTTTCCATGTCTAAGCATAATTACTTCAACTAAAATTCTCCTAAAAGTCGAAATCAACTGTTTCGATCTCCGGCAACGGTGCTAAAAACTTAATCCCTGATATTTATGCTTACTTTTTATATATGAGTTTATATTTCATATTTTCTTTTAATTATATCTATTTCTTTACAACGATGCTAAAAACTTGATGCCAATGCACATGAGAGTTTAATTGATATTATTTATAAAATGAGATTTTACGCAAGTATACATATCATTATCAAGTAATATAGGGCTTTCTAATTAAGTCCCGAATATTGATCTCACGGAGATCGAGGTTAGAAGTTCTAGTATACAATGACATCCCCTAGCTTGGAAGTTCGATAAAGGATTGGTTTTGATTAAATCCTGCAATTATCGCTAAAATACAACTTCTACTCCTAAACTAAAATACTTAGCGAAAATCAGAAACTTAGGTTTGATACATTAAAGGTACCCGTCCTCATACAATGAAATTAGTGACATGTATAAAAGTAAAATAAGTAACGAGAAAGATATTGAAAAATAAGAGCAATTATATTCATTACCCTTACTAGAGAAGCTATAAACAACATTGTTTAATCTAATGTTTGAATAGTTTTGAAGACGGGTTAGGCAGGGAAGATACTAGCTCTCACTTTAGAGTTTCCTCGTATCCCTTCTCCTGGAGGATAACATCTCGCATCAAAACCTAAAACAATAGTCCAAATTAGGGGACTTTAGTCTGTAACTCTAAAGTCCTCAAATTCTACACCCTTCAAAGTTTATCTCGCTATTTTTTTGCACTCAGTTATATGAATTACATTCTCATCTATACAATCTCATGTGATTCTTACCAATGGTTCACTGAGACAATACCATACATATTCTTACATGTTCTCACAACAGATTTTAACATGCAGGTTGATCAAGTTTACATGTAAATTAAGAACAAAGTAAAATCATCACAATATATTCTCACTCTATACAATTTTATATCTTACACATGCATACTAATTCATTGTAAGAGGGAAGGTAAAGAAAACTACTCACTACACATGGAGAAACAACAAGAACTTTTCATTGAACAAGACTTTAAAACCATGTAAAAAAATCACTAGATTCAAATCAAAAATACTATGAAGTACTTATCATTAATGAAAATCACTCTCCTTGTATAACATAAGCAATCTTCTTACAATCCTCTCTAAGAACAAAGTGAAAAGAAAGGAAGAAATCTCTCATTCTCTCACCTTTTCTCTCACCCTGTTTCCCCCACTTAGGGCTTTCACACAAGCCTTCTTCATCTTCTTCTCTAAGCTTTATTCTCTTCTAATTAGTTCAAGAGAGTTCAAGAGTTCAAAGTGTTATTTATAATTTCCCAAGAGATCCTTAAGTGTCCCTTCAAAAGTGTCCATATTCAATGAATCTTCCAAAGGGTGTCACAAGTGTCTCTTCAATAATAACTCCTTCTAATCACCCCAAATCCTTCTAAAAATCCCATTTTATCATTTCTGATAAATTCCCTAAGAGATGCATGAAGTACCGCTTTAAACATCGTCCAAATTCGATGTATATTCTAGAAGATATTTCAAAAACTGTCACCGCCACCTAAGCACAGATTTTGGGTGCTTTGCTGCCCTTTGGTTGCACCTAAGCACCATGTTTGGGCGTTTAGCCACTCAGCACAGGAACATAAGTATTCGGTTCAGCCCCCTTGCTCCGGTGTGCCCCGGCTAGACCAATTTTGCTCTGGTATATTTCATTTTGGTCCATATTTATTCATTTTGCTCCAATCACTCCAAGTTCTTCAATTTGATGTACCTACAACCAAAAACACAAGAAAACATACCTTTAGAGTGCAATATCATTATAAAATAAAACATGAAAATTAGTACATTTTTAGGCATATCAGAATCCCACAAACCTAAACATTACTTTTCCTCATGTAATATTACACATTTAAAATAATTTATGTAGATTAGTGTTAATGGTTTATCCTTTAGAATTGCTAAAATTTTGTTCTAAAATGTGATTGTTCAACCTAGAAGAGCTTCTAGTAAATCAGACTAGCCCACGGTCTAAAATATTTATCATCAAACTTGGGAGTTTTTTTCCTATCTAATTCAGAAATATATGTAGATTTTTCAAACTTTGGATTATATGAACTTTATGTTTTAGACGTAATAACTCTTTTAAAAATAATTTTTACTAATATAAGTGTAGAAACCAAGCTTAGGATTGTTCTAAGTTCTTTACTCTAGGAAGACTCAAGTGAAACTAATTTTTTATTAGGACCTTCCTCAAGCTTCTCATCACTTTTTTTTTACTTTTTTCTTTTTCTTTTTCAGGATCATTTTGATCCATTCTTTTCTTTCCCGCTTTTTTTAGGTGAGGATTACTCTAACTAGAGAAGTCCTTAAATAATTTTAAATTCCACTATTGTCCTCTAAAGTTAAAACATATTACTTTCCTTCAGTTGAAAAGATGTATGCATATATATATATATATATATATATATATATATATATATATATATATATATATATATATATATATATATATATATATATACTTTCTAAAAGAGCCTTAAATATTTGAAAATAAAAATTCTAGGAATCCTTAGTTTTTTTTAAAATACAATTCTGCTTACTAAAGATAGCTATTTATTTTCCCAAGTTCTCTACTAAATATCCTTAACTCTAGGTTCACCCTTTTCACTAAAAATATCAACTAAGTTTTCCTATTCCATTTCCATACTTTAAATTCTAACATTCTTAAGTTGACTCCACATAACAATAATCCTTAGAAATAAAATAAAAATTTATTTGTAGTACTTTTGAAAACAAGTAAGATTTAAATTTGAAATATTTTTCTTCCCCATCCCTAAACTTAAGCTCAAACATGTGTAATAATGATGTACAAAAATATGCGGCAGTGAAAAATCACTTTTACAATTTATTACACATCCTACAAAAATATCAACAAATAACACATGGTAGAATATTGCAGTAGAAATAAATCTAGCCTAAACATGCTTGACATAACACTATAAAGCAATTTTAAATATTATAACAGGTAAAAATTGAGGATTAAACTGGAACTCATTTTAAAATTTATAAAGGAATTGCTGGATGCTAACAAGTTTAAAATATTGAGATAAGTTTTGTCATCTCCAATGACTCATTCAACTTGCTCACAAACATATACATACAAACTCCAATACAAAGACTCACAGATTTATAAACAAACAACAACTAAAATTAATTCATCCTTTAACTCATCGCACTCACTAACTTATCTTCAATTTCTAACAAAATGAATTTTATATGATTATCCACATGTTAGTTATCAAATAGGTTAATGACTCCTACAAAATGAAAATAAAGTCAGAAAAAGGAAGTAAGATGTCTCCTTAAAACTCAAGTCCAGTGAGACCTGAGTCGTAGTGGACTCTTCAATCCAACTACTACAAGAGAATATACAAGTTTAGCCATAATTAGAAGGAATCACCTCCCTCATGAGATAGACAAAGATCAAATCAAACCACTAATAATCAAAAAATCTACCAATCATCAATCAATCTGATCAAATCACACTAAACCAAACACAATACAATACTAACAATCATAACTCTCAAGCACTTTAAATCAAACCACATTGATAACTATAGCTTACCTCCCATAAATCACTAGGCTTAACGTCGTCAGCCCGACAAATGATTCCTCCTAGATCAAAATTTCATTTAAGTAATCCTTGATCAATCGCCCAATCTTTTTCAGATCCATGGATTCCTACAACATCTTCATATTGTAGTTTTTCTTTCATTTCTTCCTTTTCAGATTGATTCATATCATTGTTTCACATATTTCTCTCAAGATCCAATATTCTTCTAATGACTTTCTCAATTTGCATATTAATATCTTCCTTGAAATTTCTATGAAATGAATCTCTGTAAGATACTTTAAGATCTCCCAAATTTTGGATAAAATTCTCACTAGATAATTCAGATTATGAAACAAATTCTACTGGGATATTCTTTTGTCTCATATTATCTTCTAATTCTTCCCCTTGGTACTGAGTAAATGGTATGAGTGGTCTTTCTACATTTAACTTAGTTGATGAAATAGGTTTTCTAATTCCTTATGAATTTCTTCTATTTGTTTTTCAATATCGTTATCCTCTTTTCTCAACTCAATGTTCTTTTGAAATATATCCTCAAACTCTCTTTCAACTCTAAGTTCGATAACTTTATCTTGTTCATCATTCAATTTAGATTTTTCTTGTGATTGAGTCGAATCTGAAGAAATAAATATTGGTGGTGTAGATGAATTCCCTAGATAGGTAAGCTTTAAAAATTGTGTGGGGGTACATTCATCTTAAGTTCATGAGATTTTTCAATAGATAGAATTAAAAGTTTACTATTTTTTAACGTCTACCATTTCACACCTTCCATGAACATACATACAGTCTTTATTAAACAACATTTTTAACTCATCATGAAAGTCAATTTCAATCTCATCTATTAACTCACTTTCAAAACTTTCTTGGAAATGGTCTTTACTTAGTAATTAATTTCATCCATCCAAAAACAATCATCATCTTTTCTCTCTACTCAACATTTCATAGTCTTTAATACATCAAAAGTGACTTCCTAGTCATTAATATTCATAAGCAACTCTCCTTTTTTCACATCTATCATAGCTTGTCCAGTAAAAAGGAAAGGTCTCCCAAAAATAATTCGATTTTGTATCTTCCTCATATCTAATACAATAAAGTCCATATGAAAGATAAATTTATCCACTTTAATAAGCATATCTTCTATAACCCCTTTTGGATAAATGATAGATCGATCAGCTAACTGAAAGGAATCTTTTCTGGTTAAGCCGGTGAAAGGTTGACATAAATTGATCAGCTATCTGATAGATTGGAAAAACATTGCTGAATATAGGCTAATTTTCTTTAGAAAGATCATAATTAAGTCAGATTTTTAGAGTGGGCATATTCGGAATGGCTTCAATTTTGAGGGGGACAATTTCAATCCCACAATTTCAAACAACAAATCCAAAAAACTTCTTAGAAGTGACATCAAAAGCGCACTTTAAAGGAATCATCTTAAAATTAAATTGTCGTAATCACTGTAAGACAATACTCAAATCGTACACATGACCCTCTTTCTGTTTGCTATTAAAAACTAAGTCATCAACATAAAATTCAACTAGATTGTGGATAAGTTTGTCAAAATTTTGTGTCATAGCTCTTTGGTATGTGTTAACCTCATTTTTGGTGAGGTCTTTTCTTCTCTCCTTAGTTCTTAGGATCTAGCCATAAGGGTTTCTCCTTGACTATCCTAGAGGACTAGAATTGGGACCCACCCTTTAGCAATTCAGCTACTTCTTGACTCCTCTTTGGACCCCACTTGGATGGTTGCAAACCTCTAAATCACCTTAGAAGGTTAAGACCACCATATGGAAAACCAATAGTGAACTCTTATAAGGTTGTTCAAGCCTTAGGACTACCCTGGGTGGTCTGATACTTGTGAGGTCTGGCTTACACACACTGTACTCTCACACACACCATCCTTACCCATTTCTCCCCCTGGTTCATTGGAACACTCATGTGGCTAAGTCCAAACCCCTAGCTCTTTAGCTAAGAGGGTTGGAAACAACCCATGAGATGTTTAGGGTGGACATTTCTTGGTCTATGGCTCACTTTAAGTTTCATCTTGATCAAAATTCAACTTTTGCCAAATGCCTAGTTGTGACATTGGGTCCTTCAAACCTACCTAAAATTACCTAATTACCCCAAATTTTCCAAAACTTCCAAAAATTACCCAAAATTCCCAAAAATCGTAAAAATCATTTTGAAACAACCCCCACCTTTTAAATTTACCAAAATACCCCAATACCCTCCAAATAACCTCTTTATACCCTAAAATACCCTTTTGGCACAAAATTCCAAAAATTCCAAACATTCCCAAAAAATTCCAGAAAATCCCAAATATTTCCAATTTCATTTTGTTCAACTACACCATTGCCCAATGTTGCCAAAATAACTAACTTTTATAAAAATCCCCAAATTGACCCATTTTTAACCTAAATGGACACAATGTCACACTAAACCAACCCATTTGACCTCAATTTTACCCAATTTCAATTCTAAACTTTAATTCAACATCATTACTATCAATATAAACCAAATCCAAGTCCAAATTGGTTCACATTTGAGTTCAATTCCATTTGAAATCCAAAACCCCCATTTTAGCCTAAAGTGAACCCATGCCCTAAACCTACCAAATTGATTAGCCAAACCCTAAAATTTCTTCCCAATTGATGTTGGGAGCTCTTCAATACATTCCTCTAGACCATTTGAAACTTTCAATTGGGTCTAAAGCCCACCTTAACCCAACTTGGACCCAAGTTGATTCAACCCTCCCCAAATTAACCAAAATACCAAAATCCACCAAATTGACCTTCCAATTGAACTCAAAACCTCCCCATGTCTTCATGAAACTTATTCATGGCAATCACCTCTTCAAAATTGCTCAAGACATTTGGACCCAAATCAAGACCTAACTCAAGTTAGCCCAACCCAAACCCAAATGAGCCAATTTGAACCCATGACCAAACCAAACCAAATTGAACCAAATGTGGCTAAACCAACCTATCCACAGCCACTAAGTGAGCCCTAGGAACCACCCTAGATCCACGTAGCCCAAGCTAAGTGAGCCATGGACCAAGGGTTCCCCATTTTAGGGGATCTCTTCCCTTAAATGGACAA
This sequence comes from Papilionanthe hookeriana x Papilionanthe teres, assembly GCA_022702705.1. Classification (NCBI taxonomy): domain Eukaryota; kingdom Viridiplantae; phylum Streptophyta; class Magnoliopsida; order Asparagales; family Orchidaceae; genus Papilionanthe; species Papilionanthe hookeriana x Papilionanthe teres. Next base: position 124,894,887 of record CM040421.1, on the reverse strand, counting down.
ATCCACCTTTTGCCACACCCCAAATCCCCCCTTGCCTGGTTTATCACCATTAAACCCTACTCCTTGATTGACCTGACCCATGGCCAGATCCCTTATCCTTGCCGCCAGCCTAGCCACCGGAGGGAGTCAAAGCCGAGAGCCAACACCAAGTGAAACAAACCCAAACTCCTCCAATTGGCCACCTCAGCCAAATCAAACTTTTGAGCTCCACTGCCCTCCACCTAAGCAGTGGAATTCACCCACCAATTGAGCCCTAACTCAGCCCAATGGCCCTGGCCATTTAAACACCTCTTCTCGGTCGTGAGAGAGGTGCTGAAGGGTGTTGAACTTTTTCTCAACCAAACCTCACCAAATCACTCCCAGAGCTTCTCCCAGCCTAGAGAAGAAGAACCCCACTGTTCTCCTGCCCTGAATCCCCCAGCATGAGCTCGATTTCTCGAGCTGAAAATCAAGCCGGAAATAGGACACTCTCCGAAACTTCACCAAATCCAAATTAACTCTTCCCACACCTTCACCGGAGGTAGAGAGGAGTTCCCCGGTGAAAGGCCCCTCTCCGGACCACCCGGTTGTTCCGGCCTCCAAGCTTTGTGATCGGGCTCGGTGGAAGTCGAGCCTAGACATTTCACCACGGCTCCAGGCTTCATCCCTAGCCTCCTTGGACTCCAACGAACGTGCTGAGCCTCTCTGATAGAAGCTTCACTTCTCAGAGCCAAGGTATTGCCCTCTTCTTCCTCCCGAGCTTCCAGCGATTCTTCATTTTATTTAATTTAATTTCAATGCCTATTTACCGTATGGATGTGTTCATCTTCTCAAGACGAATCCATAGAGCAAAAGAACTCAAAAATCTGTTGAGAATCGAGGGAGATATTAGGGTTAGAAGGTCGACGGCTCACGGGACGCACCAGTCGTAGAAGATGACCAGGAGCCGTCCGATCGATTGTGTATCGATTGAACGGCGGAGATCAAGTCGTACCAAAAGAAGGAGCGGGACCGAGGGCCACGTGGCAGCTGACTCAGGTGGCGGCGTCGAATGGGAGCGCGACACGTAGAGCTTCAGAGCCGCCGAGGTTGACGCGGCGCTGACTGGTTTAAGTAGGAAAATCCAATTTTTCGTATTTATTTAAATACCTTAAACTTTAAAAATTCATATCTTTGCATAGAAAAATCATAAAAATAAAAGAAAAATACTCTCTTGCTCGGTGAACAGAGGAGAATAATGTTGAAAAGGAATTGATCTATTTTGTTGAGTATTTTATTTTTAATTAATTTAATATTGTTTTGAGTATTTTAATTCTCCATGCATGTATACATTTCACCATGGCATGAGACCATAGGGCTTTTGAAGCCTCTAATCTTGGGAACATTATCTAAATTTTTCAATGTCAGAGGCCATTTCTGTGGTAAGTTATGTATTTTTCAAGTTTATGTCACTATTTTTTACATTTTAATTCCAAAAATTAGCATGTTGTTCAGAAAATTCCAGAAAAATTTGGTGAAGTCCCTTAGGACCAGAGGACCCTAGGATAATTATGGTTTGAGTCAATTCATTTAAAATAATCCTAATTGGCCTAATCACTCAAAATTTAACTTTAATTAATTAGAGTTAATCACACATTAAAATAACTTGAAATCAATTCTCCACTGATCTCTAGGATCAGGAGAACCTCACATAAAAATTTGAAGTCAATTGGAAATGTTTAACCCCACTAAATGGATCAATTAAGCCACATAATCAAAATTAAACTTTAAAAATTCATAACTCCAAAAAATACATTTCAAAAATTCACTAAATTGATTTTGGGACTTCCCTGATATCAGAGGAGTCTAAGAAAAATAAAATTGGAATTTTCTAAAAATCTTCATTTTCTACCTTATTTTAATATTTTTAATAATTAAAAAATAATAAAAATCATAAAAATGTCATATTTGGTCCCCTAACCACATAGGAACAAACCGAATATTTTTATAAGTCTCTAGGTTAAGATATTGAATTTTAAGTGCTTAAAACAATTTTTAATATTAAAAAATGAATTTTCCCTATATTTTCACTAAATTAATTCTAATAAATCAAAGAAAAATCAGAAAATTATAAAATTTATTTCCCTGAACTCCTTGAGGTTAGAGAGATTTATGAAAAATATAAAATTCATTTTTCAACTTTAATTTCATTTTATAATTAATTAATACTCCAAAAATTAAAATAATTATAATAAATAAAATATAATTCTAAAAATCTCCAAAATTGGTCCAAGTGGTCCTCTGGTCATTAGGAACATCCCATAATTTTCTTAAGGACAGAAACCTTTCCTTGGTCATGTTGATGAATTTTCTTTGAAAATCCCTATTTTCCATTAAAAATAATTATGTAAATAAATTAATTTCAGAAAAATCACATTTTCTCCTCTAATGTCTTATTTGACATGTGAGTGAAGTGGCATAAAAATCTTAAGTTCATTTAAGCTTAATTTAATGAGTTATAAAATAAATTAGCTTAAAGGGGCATAAAGGTAATAAAAGATTTTAACCCCCTAATTAAAATTTTAGGTTTAATCAACATGGGGGGTAAAATATCTGAGTAAATGAACAAAACTTAACTAAACCCTTGGATGATCAATTCGCCAGTATAATGAAATTCATTTGGACTCAAAATAATCTCAGAAGTATTGAAAAGATGTTTAGAATTCGTTCTAAGCACTTCCTTGATACGGTGAGATGTTTTAAAGAACAATTGAATTTAACTGTTCTTTGATGAAGAAAATCATCCTTAACTAAAAATCAAGAACCTAGATGTCATAGGAAATGACTAGCTATAAGATTAGGATTCTGGTAGACAACCAAAACCCTTCCTTTAGTCTTTACCTAGGTACTTGTTGAAACATCTAAATGCCTTAACATGTGTTTTAAAGTGTAGCTTGGAATGACGGGAAGACTCTCCAGGTACGCTTTTATGTTATTGCAATTTACTTTATTGCACTGCGCTTTACTTTTATTGCATGTTAAACAAGACTGTTGCATGAAAACCAAAACCTTTAGGATAGCCACAAAACTGAAACTCAAAACTAAATTAAAAGTCACAACAAGATAAAAATTCACCGCCACAACATTCAAAATATAAAACAACCCAAAATTTAATCACAAACAGTACAATAAAACCACAACTTTAACTAAATTAAAACGTCTCGTTGAATGATCGGGAATACCTCGGATGATGTAACCCACGTGTTGCTAACGAGATTTCCCACGGTCTAAATGAAAGTGTGGAACTCATTCGATTGAGTTTAGCAAATTCATACGGACTAAGTGAATTCGATGAAAATAACGATGCCGGGATGATGGAACCGTTGGATCTTAATCGGTTCTGTTTAAACAACTTTAAGATTTGTTTTAATTAAAATATTAAAAATATTTTGACTTTAAGATGTTTAAACCATAACACTTCTCTCATCTCTTGATTTTCATCTTCTAAAACCAAACCTCTGCAACAACAAGGAGCTTGGAGCACAATGGACAGCACAACCATCGTCATCAGCAAAACTCGGGTCTACTTCAGAGGTAGTCGTTTGGTACGATATAAATAACCAAGCCAAAGGACTTCGAGGTAGTTTCCCTAGTGCAACATAAATCCTCAAATTTCTGTTAGGCATTTTGCATAATCATATTATGCAAATTAAGCCCTAACCGTTCTTAGGATTCAGAGGTAGTCGTTTGGTACGATATAAACCCTCACATCTTCGAGGCTGTTTGTGTGATTTTATCATACAAATATAAGTCCTAATTAACTAAAACTGGCAGGATGAAACATCAAATAAATTCTTTTCAAAATCAAAGCCAAATAGTAGGATAGTTGGGAAGTCACTGAAGTTCGCTTTAGATCCGTGACATCCACTACTTCTATTCCTTTGGATTCCGAAAAATAACTGTTCCTAATTTGATCCATTCCCTTTCGACTTTCCAATGTTCAATCGTGAAAACCTCAAACTTTGAAATTTCTTGAAAGCATAGACCTCTGATCATTATCGAGAGTTTTCTTAAATGATTCCTGTGATTTAAGATGTAATTAACAATAGGGGCTTGCCCTTATAGGGAACTTTAAGAACCCAGGTAATATAAACCCTGTTTAATTCCTTTATATTAAGCAGGGGAACTTTTCGGCTTATAAAATTGGTTCGCAGACCAAACGGATGTCACAAATCTTCTAGTTTATTTAGCCGAGCCCCATCATCAAACGAGTGTGTCTATTCTTTGGGATAGATACACGGTTTGTGATGCGGTGCTCGTTTATATAAACTATTCGGGATGTGAGATCGGTTTGATTTCGTATCTTAAAATTTTCAAACTTAAAAATTATTTTTAAAATAAAATGCTACTTTCTAAATCATATATATATATATATATATATATATATATATATATATATATATATATATATATATATATTATATTTATATTTATATTTAAATTAAAACCCAAAAAAAATACGTCGATAGTATGTAGCACCAATATTCTTTAATCCAAACGACATTACTTGGTAGCAGAATATACCAATGGGTTATGAAGGTTGTATTTGGTTCGTCTTCTAAAGAAATTTTAATTTGGTTATATCCTGACATTTCGTTCATAAAAGAAAATATTGCATGTGTGGATGCAATGTCTACCATTAATTTTGGAATTGGTAAAGGAAATTTGTCTTTTGCATGGCCTTTGCTCAAGTCTCTAAAATCCATACACACTCAAATTTGGTCATTTTTCTTCTTTACAGGTACTATGTTAGCCAGCCATGTCAGATATTTCTCTTCTAGAATGAAATCAACTTCAATCAATTTCTTAACTTCAGCAATGACTTGTTGTTCGATTACAATATGCATCCATCTTGGTCCTTGCTTAGCCGGGATTACATTTTGATCTATCCCAAGTTTATGGTACTGTGACACGGAGCCGATCCGGGAATTTTTTCATAGCTCCAGTCAAAATAGTCTTTAATTCTTTTAACAATTGGACTATTTCCTTTACTTCTATGTCATTAGAGAAAGAACTAATATAGGTTAGTTTTAGGATCTCTTCAGTTCCCAAATTTATTTCTTTTAGTTCATCCATTGTTGTTTAAATTTCTGCTTCAAATTCCAGTTGTGCGTCTTCTATGATAAGATCTGGTGTTTGCTCAGAATTAGAAGTTTCAGTGACAGCGAGGCAAAATGTTGTATCATCTAGAGGTTCTAAGGTACCAAATCCTATACCTTCTTTAGAGTTATGATGGTGTTTGCTATAATTCCACAATTGTTAAAAAAATTGAGATTGGTTTAATGACCATTGTTTACTCATCAAATTATTTTGAAAGAATTTTTTAATGTATTGAGAATAAAGCTCAAAAGGTATTTCATTGATTTCATAAAAATTTCATTTTCATCTTCAAGTTTTACGTCTATCTTAGAATTATAAGAAGTAGAACCAAGTCAAAATTTTATTAGTTTTCTATTCTCACTATGTACTTTGAATATAAAATTCTCAATCTTTGATGGAGTGATTGGAGTTAGAGTCATAGCATGTCTATAGTGATTAATTTGCTCATACATAGATTAAAATTGTTTATCTCCACCATTTTCTTTAAGAGATATTTTGAATTGTGGTTCTTTTTAAATTTTCATCGTTGTCTTTCCTTTTTCCTTTTCAAAGTTCAGATAGATCTTGAATTTTGGCAATTTCTTCATGTCAATGATTGAGTTTTCTCTTTCTCATCCTCGTCCTCGTCCTTGTCCTCGACCACGGTCTCGGATGCGGGTTTAAAATGATTTTTATGTATTGAAGAATAACTTTCATCAACTTATTTTTTTCTTATCATGATCTTCTTTATTCATTTTGTTTTAGTCTCTTTCTTCTTTATTTACAACAACATCTCTAGTAAATATCATTTTCTTTATTGGGGTGTAGTATGCAGTGTCTTCATATACACCAATTTCATGGACTGAGAATGGTTGTAAGTCTCCCATAACGTAGCATTCTTGTCCTTTTTGTAAGTATTTAATGCATTGATGTAGTGAAGATGGCACCATTTTATGTTCATGAAGCCATGGTCGGCTGCGTAAAGCATTAAAAGAGGTTCCAGAATCAATGACATGGAGTTTTGTCATTGTCACCAAATCATCTATTTTTAAGAGCCATATTATTGATCCTACAGCTCGTTCTCCTTGTTGATTGAACCCTCGAGCATCATATTGTCTCTTGTTAATTTCTCTGCATCAATGTCCAAATATGAAAGAGTTCTCAAGTTGATGATGTTAATCAAGGAACCAGGATCAATAAGTACTCTTGAAAATGTCGTATTATTCCTATTCACCATGATTTATAGTGGTCAATTTTTTTCAGTTGTACCAAGCAATAAGTCATTGTCAGAGAAAGTTATCTTGGTTTGTTCTTTTAATGAATTAGCCTCATTTAAATGAACACTAGCGAGTTGAGCTAAGCAAATTTCAGGGTCTTGGAGAGCTTTTATTAATGATTCCCTCATCTCTTTGGAAAGAATAAGGGCATCATAAATGCAAAACTTTGTTAGTAATTTTCTTAAATGGGCTATTACATTAATAGTCCACTTTTTAAAAGTTATATTTATTTCCTTCAGACAGTCACTTTTGTATGGGATAAATGATTTCCTCTGGTGTTATTATATGTTTCTCTTTTTCTTTAAGAGCCGTTCTTGGAGGTAAAACCATTCTGCTTCGCAGATTAATTTCTTCTAGAATGTCATTTAATTCTTTCACTTCTAAATCGAAAGGTTTCAATTCTATGGAGATTGGTACCTGTTGTAATTCAAGTGTTATGTCATCATCTTTATTCTCAATGCCATTTTCTTAATTGTTATTGATATCATCGGATAGGATTTGAATATTGTCTACAGTACTGAAACCGATTTGTTCATTTTCAGAAATGGTATTGGAAATAGTCAAGATGTAACCAAATCATAAATTATTATTATTCACAGCTAGGTCATAAAGAAAGTCATACAAAGTCAACAGCTCGAGGGATTTTCTCTCTTTGTCCGAGATGACCATCCTAGTAGAACTAGAAACAGAAGGTACATAAGAAGTAGTAGCACCTATATTAAAAAGACCTCTAATCCTTTTTGACTCTTTCTTTTTCTTCTTCTTTTCCTTCCTGGAATATTGAGCGTCATGAAAGTCTTTGAAAGTCTACTTAAGAAATTAATCCTAAGCAGTATTTTTATTATCATTATTATTATCGGGACTATATTCACCAGCTGAAATCATATTGACTAAACCTTTTTCAGGTTTCTTCAAATATTCTTTCGGGATAACTATATTCTTTTCTTTGAAATTATGCTCTAACCAATTTTTGAAGACGAAGCATTCTTCAATTTTGTGTCCAAGCATCCTATGATAAGGAAAATAATTAGGATGATCTTTCATATTGACTTCTCTGTATCTTTTAGCTTTGGGCAGCTTAAATTCTGCTATCTTTAGCAAAATTTGAACAATTTTATGACAGCTTCAGTTTTAAATGGATATTTTTTTATTCTTTCAGACATCGATTGCTTTTCAGTTGGTGTTGGGACTGGTTGTTTGAGCTGTAGTTGTGAAAAACTGCGGTTGTTGTTGGTTAGTGTTTTGTCGTTGCTTCTTTTGTTCGGGTTGCACGTGCATCACCTGCTTAACCTTCTCTACCATCGTAGACTTCTTTCAAATGTCTTGATTGGCTTTATCTTTTCTATCTTTTCTGTTGTACTCATCGGCTTAGCTTACTCTTGAAGATTAGCAGCTTTTCTGAGCAACTTTTCAAATGTTTTTATCACGAATCCTTTAAGCATAAATGCTATAGGACTATGGATATTATTAAGTGAGATCTTGACTGTATGTTGGTCTTAGAGTTGCGGTTCACATTTCTTGCTGAGATTTCTCCTGCGCAAAATGTAATCAACAAAGGATTCTTCAGGCCTTTGTTTGTCCACAACAATGTCTTTGACTGTTATATGATGTCGCGCTCTGGAAAATTGTAGAATAAAAAGATTTTCAAGTTTAATGAAAGTTTTAACAAATCCATTAGGAAGCTCAGCGTACCAATTAAAAGCTACTCTCATCAAGCTATTGAAAATTTGACGACATAGGAGAGTGTTGCTTTCACCAGCATTACGACTACTTACTCTGAAATGTGCCAAATGCTGACGAGCACTTTTAGTTCCATCAAACATTTTAAAAAGAGGTGGAACAAAACCATCAGGATATTAGACCAAATCAAATTCCTCTGGATAAGGTCTACCCTTTGGAATCAATGATTTGGCCCTCACCTGAGTGATTGTTTCTTTTAATTTTTGCTCCACAAGTTGTATGATTTCTTTTTCTGAAATTCCACTTTGATTGGGATCCTTCTTCTTCTGTAAACTTTCTTCAACTTTCTTTTTTTTTCTTCGTGGATGTGTATTGCCTCTGGCCTAGCAATTTCAACAACAGGTTGTGGAGCGGTTTGTGAGGAACTTTGTAAAGTTGTCAGCAATTCTTCAATCTTTTGGTCGAGATGATTGATTTGTTCATCTCACTCTGTAATAATGATTCGTAACTCTTCGGTTACATTTTCTTCACTTGTAGGAGGCAATTCTCCTTATTCTCTGTTGACCTCATTTTTTATGAGGTCTTTCCTCTTCTCTCTCCTTAGTACTTAGGATCTAGCCTTAGGCTTTCCCTTTGACTATCTTAGAGGATTAGAGATGGCACCCACCATTTAGAAATTTAAACACCTCTTAAATCCCTGCAAACCCCATAAGTTTGATTGTAAAGCCCCAAGTCACTTGGAGGGTTAAGATCAAATGTGGAGGTTTAAAGGATGAGTTCCCTATAGGACTCTTTGGCCTTAGGACTACCCCAGGTGGCCCGGTGCAGTGAGGGTTGACTCCGCACACATTACACTTTCACACACATTCCAAATCCTAAAACCATTCATACCTAGCTTGACTTCCTGACTCATGTAGGTAATTCATATGGATGGACCTTAACCCCTAGGCCCTTAGCTAAGAGGGTTATGAACAACATAGTGAATGCCTCAAATGAGTCCTCTCATGACTCTTATGGGCTTGATATGGCTTCATGGCTTAACCAAAGTGATTTTTTTCTACTCAAACTTGATCAATCTTTATTTTTCCAAAATTTCAATTTTTGACCCCGGGGCCCTACACCCACCAAACCTACCCAATGTCCTTGAAGCTACCCAAAATTTGCAAAAATTACCTAAATTACCCAAAATTCATCAAAATTAGTCCTAAACATTTCTCTCCACTCAAATTGATTATCCTCAGCCAAATATACCAAAATTTCCAAGAATACCCCCCAATACCCTCCAAATACCCAAAATGTCCTTCTTAACCAAAAAATCCATAAATTCCAAAAATTCCCAGAAAATTCCAGAAAATCTCAAATATTTCCAATTTCATTTTGTTCAACTACACCATAGGCCAATTTTGTCAATTTAACCCACTTTTACCAAAACCCCCAATTTGACCCATTCTTAACCCAAGTGGACCCAATGTCAAACCAAATCAACCCAATTGACCTCAATTTTGATCCAATTCAATTCTAAACTTCAATTCAATATCCCCAATATCAATTTAGACCAAATACAAGCCCAATTTTATTAACATTTGGATCCAATTCCAATTTGAAGCTTAAAGCCCAATTTGGGCCCATGACCTAAACTTAGCCCAAACCAAACCAATTCAACTCTAATTAGCCCCAAATCTTTTCCTAAACCTTCCTAATATCCCCACAAACAAAACAATAACAAGATTTGCTCCAAATTTGAACCTAAACTCCACCCAAACCTAACCCAAAACCAAAATCCCCATTTTGGCCTAAACCCACCATGAACCAAAATGGGCCCAAATCTCAAAATCAAAGCCCAACAAAAGTTGAAAACTCTTTGTAACACTCCCATAAAAATTTCTCAACCTTAATTTTACATCAAATCTAACCTTAGCCCAACCTTAACCCAAGTTAACCCAATTTGACCCACTTTAGCCCCTTTACCAAAAAAGCCCAAATTAAATCCAATTCCACCCTAAATGATACCAAATCATTTCTAAAAAGTTCATGACACATCTCTAAACTAAACCCAACATTTATTTGGCCCAACCCCTTACCAAATTTTCAACCAAAAGTTCATTTCCAAATCTAAAAGCCCATTCCCTTAAAGCATTTAAAAGGCCACTTCCACCAAATCCTTAAAGCACAAAACCCATTCCAAAGCCCACATGAAATTTCCCCTCATCACCCCTTTGATTTAAATAAATCCCTAAAGTTATAATTGATCATCAAATTAATCCAATATTGGCCTCATGACAATCTACCTGAAAATCATCAAAAATGCTAATATCCTTCTTCATGCAAATGACTTGACTTTTCCAAAGCCAAATGAATCCACAATGGAGTTATTCACAAGCCATATGAAGCCATCATAGCTTGGCCTTGTCATCAATGCATTTATGGCAAGAGAGGGGAGCCCTTTAATGATTCCCTTAAAGTTGATTAAACATTCCCATGCTTCCCTTAACCTATGCTTAAACTTAATTGTACTTGGACTTGACCCCACTAATCAAGCTGACCCAAGTGAATTTCTCTTCAGCCCAAACCAGCCTTGGGTGGTGCACTCAACCCAAACCCATGACTTGACCAAATTGAACCTAAAATGACCCCCTCACCATACCACTTAAAGTCAAGCTCTTTACACATGGCCAACCTCCATTGCTTGCACCAAATTCAAGCCCTGACCTCCCTGACCCTAAAGGTGACCCATGCCTGGCTGGCCAGCCACTACAGTCGTTGGAAAACACCATGGCCGAGAGCACCCATTTGATTCAAAAAATTCAAACTCACTAGCTGAGCTGTCCCAACTCAATTGGACTCCATGGTTGTTCTTCCCTTGACTAAGGCAGCTGATCTCAAGCCCTAACTCCCCCTGGGAAGCCCTCCAGCCATGCCTATTTAAACCCACCACCTTCTCGGCCAAAGAAGGTGATGAACGAGAGCTTAACAAAACTCTACCAAAATTGCTCCAGGACCCTCTCCTAACCTAGAGCAATTGATCCCCAGTGTCCCTTTGCCCTAATCCCCATTAACAAAGCTCAATTTCTCAGTCAAAAATCCACCCAAAAACCATGACAACTCTGAAACCTCCACCAAAATCAAATTAAACTCACCCACACCCGCACGGGACCAAGAGAAGGAGTTCCCAGGTGGAAGCCCCTCACCAGGCCAGCCATTCTCTCTATCGGCCAAGCTTTGAAATCGGGCTTGGTGGAAGTTGTACATAGGAAATTCCCCAGAGCCAGAGACTTCATCCGGAGCCTCCTTGGGTGCAATCAAAGGTGCCACAACTCTTTGAATGAAGCTTCACTTCTCAGAGCCAAGGTATAGACCTCTCCTTCCTCCCGAGCTTCCAGTGATTCTCTATTTTGATTGGCTTACTTTCATATCATGTAAACCATATGGATGTGTTTGTCTCTTCAAGACGAATCCATAGAGCATAAGAACACGAAAATCCATTGAGAAATGAGAGAGTTCTTAGAGTTTTAGTGTGGACAGTCACGGGTGCACACCAGTTGTAGACGATGACCAGGCGCCGTCTGATCGCGCGTGTATCGGATGAACGGCTCAGATTGCATCAGATCAGAGGAAAGAGCGGGACCGCGGGACGCGTGGCGGCTGACTCAGGTGGCGGCTTCAAATAGGAGCGCGCCGCGTGGTCTTTTGATCCGCCGTAGGTTGACGCAGCGCTGAGTCGAATAAGTAGATAAATAGGATTTTTTCTATTTATTTAAATGCCTGAAACTTAGAAAATCCATATCGTTGTGTAGAAAAATCACAAAAATAAACTAAAAATACCCTCTTGCTCAGTGAATAGAGGAGAATAATGTTAAAAAGAAATCAAATTATTTTAATGAGTATTTTATTTTTAATTAATTATTTGCTCATTTCAGTATTCTAATTCTCGATTTGCATAGACAATTCACCATGGCATGAGATCATAGGGCTTTTGAAGCCTCTGATTTTGGGAACATTCCCTGAATTTTTCAAGGTCAGAGGCCATCTCTATGGCAAGTTATATATTTTTCAAGTTTATGTCACTATTTTTGGTATTTTAATGGCATTAATTAGCATATTGCTTAGAAAATTCTAGGAAAATTTGGAGAAGTTCCTTAGGACCAGAGGACCCTAGGATAATTATGTTTTGAGTTAATTCATTAAGAATAACCCTAATTGGCCTAATTACTCAAAACTAAATTTTAATTAATTAGGGTTAACCACACATCAAAAAAACTTGAAAAAAATTCTCCACTGATCTTTAGGATCAGAGAGACCTCACATAAAAATTTAAAGTCAATTGGAAATGATTTAACCTACTAAATGGATTAATTAAATTACATGACTAAAATTAAACTTTAAAAATTCATAACTCCAAAAATACATTTCAAAAATTCACCAAATTAGTTTCTGGACTTCTCTGATATCAGAGGAGTCTAAGAAAATTAAAATTGGAATTTTCTAAAAATCTTCATTTTTCACCATATTTTAATATTTTAAATAATTAAAAAATAATAATAATCCAAAAATATTAAAAATCATAAAAATGTCATATTTCACCTCCTAATCACTTAGGAACAAACTAAATATTTTTCCCAAGTCTCTTGGTTAAGATATTGAATTTTAAATGCTTAGGACCATTTTTGAATTAAAAAATGAATTTTCCAACATTTTCACTAAATTAATTCTACTAAATCAAAGAAAAATCAGAAAATTATAAAATTTATTTCTATGAACTCCTTGAGGTCAAAGAAATTTAAGAAAAATATAAAACTTAATTTTTAACTTTTATTTTATTTTATAATTAATTAACATTCTAAAACTCAAAATAATTATAATAAATAAAATAAAACTCAAAAAATCACCAAAATTAGTCCAAGTGGTCCCCTAGTCATTAGGAACGTCCTATAATTTTCCTAAGGATAGAAACCATACCTTGGTCATGTTGTTGAATTTTCATTGAAAACCCTTATTTTTCACAAAAATAATTATATAAATTAAATTAAATTCAAAAAAATCACATTTTCCCCTCTAATGTCTTAATTGACATATGAGTGAAGTGACATAAACATTTCAAGTTCATTTGAGCTCAATTTAGTGAGTTATGAAAAAAAAATAAACCTAAAGGGGCATAAAGGTAATTAAAGGATTTTAACCCTAATTAATATTTAGGTTTAATCAAGGGGAGGGTAAAATATCTGATTTTAAAATTTTCATTAGAAGATTGAAACCTGGAAAATTAAGGGGTAGAAACCCATTAATCATCTTGAAAATATTTAAAGTAAACCTTAATTAATTAAACAATTTGAATTTTGGAAGAATAAGTGAAAATTTGGATCATTAAAATGGAAATATAATTTAGAGAGATTATAATAACTTAAACTAAAATCCCTAAATGAATCACTTTAATAATATTTAACTTTTAATTAAATTTAAAGTAATAATTAAAATTAATAATTAAATAATTAAAAGGAAAGTGAACCTTAATTAAATTAAAACCTAAAACATTAGACAACTTGATAATTAAAATGAAATAAATTTAAAACAATAAAAAAAAAATTAATTTCAAAAATCACTTGAAAGCAAATTTAAAACAAACTTGAAACATCAAAATCAATTTCATAAAAATAAATTCTTAATTAAAAAAAGAATAATCGAACCGATTAAAAGTTAATCTAGAATATTGCAATTAAATTAAAATTAAAGCATTAAAGCCTAAATTAAATAATTTAAACTCCTCTTTCAATTCAAATGGTTTAAAGCACTTAAGAATAAAACAACTTAAACACTATTCCAAACTTAAATTTATTAAAACTTTATAACTAAACTAAATCACCTTAAAACACTAATTCTAATTTTAAATCGTTGAAATTCTTAATAAATTGATTTTCCCTTAAAGACTTTTATCATTATAACTCTTAACTAAGCATCAAGTGAAATGCCACTTTACTTATAGGATAATCAAACATCCTAATTCACTGAGCAAGAAACAAACTAAACTAAATTTTGGAATGATTAATTCACCTATGCAATAAAATTCATTTGGACTCAAAAATAATCCCAAAAATATTGAAAAGATGTTTAGGACTCATCCAAAACACTTCCTTAATATGATGCAATGTTTTAGAAGAACAATTGAATTTAATTGTTCTTTGATGAAGAAAATCATCCTTAAACAAAAATACTAGACTGGCAATAGGATTAGGAATTTGGTAGACGACCAAAACCCTTCTCTTAGCTTTACCTAGGTACTTATTATAAACATTTAAATGCCTTAACATGTGTTTTAAGTGCAGCTTGGAATGACAAAAAGACTCTACAGGTACGCTTTTATTTTATTGCAATTTACTTTATTGCAATTTATTTATATAAGCTGTGCTTTACTCTTCTTGCATGTGAAACAAAATTGTTGCGTGAAAACTAAAACCTTTAGGATAGACACAAAACTGAAACCCAAAACTAAATTAAAAGTCACACAAGATAAAATTCACCGCCACAACATTTTAAAATATAAAACAACTCAAAATTTAATCACAAACAGAACAACAAAACTACGACTATAACTAAATTAAAACGTCTTGTTTGATGATCGAGAATACCTCGGATGATGTAACCTACGTGTTGCTAACGGGATTTCCCACAGTCTAAATGAAAGTGTGGAACTCATTCAGCTGAGTTTAGCAAATTCAACTGGACTAAGTGGATCCGATAACACCACCTACCAGCATATAGCCGACAGACCATCCGGTCCTAGGCCTTCTGCTGCAAGAAGGATGGTGTGGCGACCTATTATTACCGAACCGAGACAAACACAACGTTCTGAGAAGAAAAGCCTCGTCAAAGAGCCTGAATCAGAAGGAAGTGCTACTGCAATAAAAGAAACTCCCGAAAAGAAGTTCAACAGCCATCACACGACAACCGCGAGACCGTCTGGAAGAGACCCCTCGAGGATACTATAGGAAAGCTAAGGACGGATATCCGACGGTTGGCGAAGGAAAGAGGAGAAAAGTTGGAAAATGAAGTTGATTCATCAGAATTTATGGATGAAGAGTATGTCGAGATCAACATGGTTGAGACACGAGCATCGTCAGCTTCGCAAGGTGCTCAGGCAGCTGCGAAAAGAGATGAACTGTAAGTGATGAGAGCACAGCTTCGAGAAAGAGATGACACAATTTCCCAGATGGCAAAGAGAATGGAAGAGATGGTGCGTCGCTTTAGCCACTCTCCGGAGTCAAGTACAACCTCGAAAGAAACACCCCCGGAGATCATCCATATTGCGAATGGAGGAAAAGAGATCACATCCGTCGATGGAGATGAGCCACCAAAGAAGGATTCTACACGTAATATGATTCCCAAAAAGGACATTAAAAACATGGTAGAACAGCAGGTGCGAGAAGCCTTAGCACAATCTAAGAGCGGAACATCTATTCATACGGGTAGACCTTACCCAGAAGAATTCGATGCAGTCCAATACCCGAAAGGGTTCGTACCACCTCTGTTTAAGACTTTTGATGGAACGGGAAACCCCCGGCAGCATGTCGCACATTTTTTGTGCTAGTTGCTGCAATGTCGGTGGGAGTGACGCTTTACTCTTTCGTCAGTTTGTCAGCAGTTTGTCAGGGATCGCCTTCAAATGGTACACAGAATTTCCAAATGGTTCAGTTAAGAGCTTTGCAGAATTGGAAAACCTCTTCGTTAAGCGGTTTGCCGGGGCCCGGCACCACATCACCATCGGTGATTTAGTGGTGGAACAACAAAAATCGAACGAGACTTTAGTGGATTACATACTTCGATGGAGGAACTTAAGCATGAAGTGTGAACCACAGCTTCAAGAACAGCATGCAGTCGGTATCCTGCTTAAGAGCATCCATGGACCGATAGCACTTCTCCTTAAAGGATTTACAATCAAGACTTTCGAGAAGTTGCTTAGCAAGGCCGGGAGCTTACAAGAGGAGGCAAAGAAGTTACGTTTCGTGGACAAGACCGATAAACAGAAACCGGTGAAAACATTCGAAAAGAAATCTGGAATCGTCGCGGCAGTAGATAAGGGCAAGAAGCCGGTGCGAGATACGACGGAGCGGCCGCGGCCTGGCTATCGACCCTTGCTACGTACTTACCAGACGACCTCGGCGGGGTTATCGACGGCTTCGGCCGAAGCTATCGGTCGCCTCGGCATTATGAACAACCGCCTCGTCCACGGCGTACTTCGAAAGATTTTATGAATAAGGAATATTCATTCAAAGCCGAAAGCGATGGCGAAGATGTTCCGCATTTTAATGAAGACACCCTATTTTCAGCTACCGGAGCCCAAGAGGCCAGAAGAAGTCAACAAGAAAGATCAACTGAACTATTTCCCTTACCATTGAATGCTCGGACATAAGATAGAGGATTGCATCACTTTCAAGAGTTGGCTTGATGACAATCTCCAAAAATGGAACATAACGATCCCGAAGGAATACATGAAAGAACCCTAAAAGGGAGGTTCCGTTAATGTTATTTCAACAGATCCTATTATTCCGATAAACCCGTATACGACCGATGATGGATGGAATACCGTCTGGACAAAGTCTTCAAAGAAAATTTTGGATCACATCCAGACCGCTTCGGTACGCACTTCAACTCAGAGTTTGAAACCTGTCGAGCCGGCACTATCGCTTGCGATCGAAGAACCACCCCAGAAGGAGGAGAAGATCGTAAAAGAGAAGAAGATTGAGGCTTCGAAGGGTAGACTAGGGGCTGCTTATCCTAGGATGGTTGTTTCCAATTTGGGGGAGAAATCCCTCGAACCTCTGACTCTGTATGATTATTTGCTTGCCCCGGCGAGATCTTATAATGATAAGAGTTATGGCATTGGCTACGTTTTGACTGTTTCTAACGATTACGTAACTAGCGACAACCGACTTAATCCGGATCTCGATTCCAATACAAATAATGATTCTCAAATCATACACGACCTCGATGACCACGACGAAGAAGATGTTCACAAAGGAGGCTACGAAAGCTCAACAAGAAACGAGTCCATTTGTGAATTTCGAGGAGCTCCAATCGTGATAGAATTAGAGTTATCAGATTCTGAAGCAACTCCAGAAGAGCCAGTCGTTCCAATTCAAGGGGAAATATCGACGGATCCAGGCACTCGGACTCGGAACAAGTAAGTGAAGTCAACCTAAGAAGCGGAAAAGTTCTACCCCCGAGAATGGGTCCAAAGGATAAAGGAAAGCAGTGGTTATTCGGAGAGGAGCCGACCCCAAGCGGAGGAATCGCCGATTCGGGAAGAAATCGAGGAACATGGTAATAAAGTGGACTATAACGTGCTAGCCCATCTTAGGAAGCTACCAATCAAACTAAGCATATACGACGCTCTGATCCTGTCAAAGGAGATGAGGGAAGCTCTGATCAAGGCTCTACATGATCCAGAGATTTGTTTAGCTCAAATGGCCGGTAATTCCTTCGACGAGGTGTTGACCTCATTTTTGATGAGGTCTTCTCTTCTCCTCTTTAGTACTTAGGATCTAGCCTTAGGCCTTTTCCTTTGACTGTCCTAGAGGATTAGAATTGGGACCCACCACTTAGAAATTCAAACCACTTCTTAACTCCCTACAAACTCCACAAACTTGATTGTAGACCCCTAATCACCTAGAGGGTTGAAATCGAATGTGGAAGTTTAAAGGATGAGTTCCTATAGGACTCTTTGGCCTTAGGACCGCCACTGGATGGCTCGGTCGCAGTGAAGGGTTGACTTACACACACACTACACCTATACACTACACTTTCACACACCTCCTAAAACCACACCCATACCCAATTTGACCTCCGGACTCATGAAGGTGATTCACATGGATGGTCCTTAACCCCTAAGCCCTTGCGCAAGAGGGTTAGGAACAACATAGTGGATGCCTCAAATGAGTCCCTTCATGGCTCATATGGGCTTGATATGGCTTCATGGATCAACCAAAATGATTTCATTCCACTTAAAATTACCCAATCTTCAATTTTCTAAATTTTCAATTTTTGACCCCCGGGACACTACACCCGCCTAGCCTACCCAAAACCCTTGAAATTACCCAAATTTTTCAAAATTTCCAAATCACCCAAAATTCCTCAAAAACAATCCCAAACATTCCCACATTACTCAAATTGATCATTCATAGCCAAAAATACCAAAAATTCTAAAAATACCTCTCAATACCCTCCAAATACCCAAAATGCCCCTCTTAGCCAAAAAATCCAAAAATTTAGAAAATTCCCAGAAAATTCCAGAAAATCCCAAATATTCCCAATTTCATTTTGTCTAACTACACTATGGGCCAATTTTGTCAATTTACCCCCACTTTTATCAAAATCCCCAATTTGACCCATTTTTAACCCAAAGTGAACCCAATGTCAAACCAAACCTACCCAATTGACCCAAATTCTGGTCCAATTCAATTCTAAACTTCAATTAAACATCCCCAACACAAATCTAGACCAAATCCAAGCCCAATTTGATTGACATTTGAATTCAATTTCACTTTTGACCTTAAAGCCCAATTTGGACCCATGACCCAAACCTAATCCAAACTCACCCAATTCAACTCCAATTAACCCCAAATCTTTTCTAAACTTTCCTTAACATCCCCACAAACAAAACACTAACATGATTTGCCCAAAATTTAGACCCAAACCCCACTCAAATTCAACCCAAAGCTAAAAGGCCCAATTTTGACCTAAACCCAAACCTAACCCAAATAAGCCCAAACCCCAAAATCAAAACCCAACCAAAGCCAAAACCTCTTTGAAACACTCCCATAAACATTTCCCAACATTTATTTTACATCAATTTCAATCCTAGCCCAACATTGGCCCAAGTTAGCCCAATTTGACCTACATTGGCCCATTCACCAACGAGATTCAAATCAAACCCAAACCTAGCCCAAACACTTCAAGTTTATTCCAAATCATTCATGAAACATTCCTAAACTAAATTCAACACTCATTGGATCTAATCCTTTGCAAAATTCCCATCCTAAAATCCATTTTAAAATCCAAAAGCCCATCTTCACTAAATTCCAAAGGCCCAAAATTCATCCAAAGTCCATATGACATTCTTCTTCATCATGCATCCAATTAAAATCATCCCTAAGTTCAAATCAATCATCAAATGGTTCCAAATCAAGCCATATGCCAAATCCCATCAAATCACCCCTAAATTACCAAAATTTCCAAATTCCATTTTCATGAAATTGACCAAGCTTTTCCCCAAGCCAAAGACAAGCCATGAACAAGCCACATGAAGCCATGGAAGGTTTGACATGTGATCAAGCCATTAATGGCAAAAGGAGGAGCCTCTTTTAAGCCCCCTTAAAAAGGTTTTAACCCTTTTAATGCTTCACCTTAATCCATGATTAATCAAAATATTCATGGATGGTGACTTCTCTACCCTTTTCTACCGATTCACTCGATCCTCCTCAGCCCAAATCAGCCATGGAAGGGTGCACCAAACCCAAAAAGGTGGGTTGACTCATTTGAACCCAAAATAGCCTTCCCCCATTCCATTTCAATTCAACTCCTTTACACATGTCCATGGCCAATTGACTGCACTAAGCCCCAGCCCTGACCTCCCGACCTCGAGGGTGACTCGACCACGGCCGGCCGGCCACCACGGCCCGCCGAAACCACCGGGCCGAGAGCTCACATGTGAGCCCAAACTTGGAATTCTCACTCGCCGAGCCGCCCCATCCCCAGGTGGCCATTGTAGGCTGTTCTTCTCTTGCCAAGAGCAACCGATCCCAAGCCCTAACTCCCCACGGGAGGCCCTCCACCCTCTCCTATTTAAACACCACCCCCTCTCGGCCATGGAAGGTGCTCGAACCGGACCTTATCGAAACTCGCCAAAATTGCTCCGGATCACTCTCCATACTTAGAGCAGTTGATCCCAGAGTGACAATTTGCCCTAATCCCCACCAACGAGCCCGATTTCTCGACCCAAAGTTCCACCCAAAACTAGGACACTTCTCCACAGTGGATCAATCCTCAAATCGATTGGTCCTACACCTTCACCGGACAGCGGAAGAAGTCCACCAAGAAAAGCCCCCTCTCCAGGGCCACCCATCCGTTCCGGACTCCAAGCTTTGTGATCGGGCTTAGTCGAAATCATACCTGAGACAATTCACTGAGCCGAGGGACTTCATCCGGAGCTTGCTTGGACCCAATCGAAGGTGACACAACCCTCAGATTGAAGCCACACTTCTCTGAGCAAAGGTATGAGCTAACTCTTTATCCCGAGCTTCTGGAGATTCTCCATTTCAAATGCCTTAATTTCAATGCATGATCACCATATGTATGTATTCGTCTCTTCAAGACGAATCCATAGAGCACAAGAATACAAAAATCCGTTGAGAAATGAGTGAGTTCATTCCATACACGCGCGGACAGAAGGCCAGGATCGCGCCGGACAAGGAGATGGAACGATACAGCGGGCCCCCGGAGCGCCGAGTTGGATGGCGGCGTCGAATGGCAACGCGACACGCGACGTTTCGGAGCCGCTCTAGGATGAGTCGGCATCGCCGTTTTAAATAGAAAATTAGGGTATTTTTCTATTTATTTAATTCCCTAAACTTCAAAAATGCATAACTTTGTGTAGAAAAATCAGAAAAATAAAATAAAAATACCCTCTTGCTCAAGGAACAGAGGACAATAATGTGGAAAAGAAATTAAGTATTTTATTTTTAATAATTTATTTACTGTCTGCATTATTTTAATTCTCCATGCATATAGGAAATTCACCATGGCATGAGACCATAGTGGCTTTTGAAGCCTCCGAATTTGGGAACATTCTCCGAATTTTCCAAAGTCGAGGCCATCCCTATGAGAAGTTATTGATTTTTCAAATTCATGTTACTCGTTTTGAGTATTTTAAATCCAATAATTAGCATGTTGTGAAATAAATTCTAGGAAAATTTGGTGATGTTTATTATGACCAGAGGAACCTAGGAAAAATAGGTTTTGAATTAATCCACTTGGAATAACCCTAATTGGCTTAAACATCCAAAATAGGTCCTTAATTAATTAAAGCTAATCATGCATCAAATTGACTTGAAATCAATTCTTCACTGACCTTTAGGATCAGAGGAACCCACCATAAAAATTTGAAGTCAATTGGACTTCGTTAGCCCTACTAAATGGGTTGATTAAGCTATTTAGCCAATTTAAACTTTAAAATTTCATAACTTTCAAAATACTTTTCAAAAATTCACCAAATTGGTTTTGGAGCCTCTCTGATATTAGGGGAATTTAAGAAAATTAAAATTTCAATTTTCTAAAAAAGTTGATTTTTTGTATTATTTTAATATTTTAATAATTAAAAAATAATAAAAATCACAAAAATAATAAAATTCACCAAAATGTCACATTTTGAATTTTAATCACTTAGGAACAAACCCCATATTTTTCTTAAGTCCCTATGATGAGATATTAAATTTTAAAGCCCTAGGGTAATTTTAAAATTTAAAAAAAATGTATTTTCTAGCATTTCCATTAAAACAATTCTAATAAATCAAAGAAAATCAGAAAATTACAAAAATTGATTCTCTGATTTCCTTGATATCAGAGAGATTTTTGAAAAATATAAAATTCATTTTTCAATCTTTATTTTATTTTTAAATTAATTAATACTCCAAAACTCAAAATAATTATAATAAAAATAATATAATTCAAAAAATCACCAAAATTGGTCCAAGTGGTCCTCTGGTCATTAGGAATGTCCCATAATTTTCTTAAGGACAGAAACTTTCCCTTGGTCATATTATTAAATATTCCTTGGAAATCCCTATTTTCCACCAAAAATAATTACATAAATAAATTAAATACAGAAAAATCACATTTTCTCCTCTCATGTCTTTATTGACATATGAGTGAAGTCACATAAAAATTTCAAGTTCATTTAAGCTCAATTTAGTGAGTTATGAAATTATTAAGCTTGAAGGGCAAAATGGTAATTAAAATTTTAACCCTTAATTAAAACTTTAGGTTTAATAAAATTAAAGAGTAAAATATTTGATCTTAATATGATTTGGATGATTGAAATTTAATTAATTAAAGAGTAGAAACTTACCAAACAATTTGAAAATAATTAAAATAAACCTTAATCAAATAATTTATTAAATTTGGAAGAATAATAAATTTGGAATTATTAAAATAGGGATGTCATTAGGAAGAAATTTATTCTTTAATTTAAGAATCCCTAAATTAATCATCTCAATAATATTTAATTCCTAATTAAAATGATAATCCAAATTTAAAATTTAAAATGCTAAAAGACTTAATCATTAAATCAAATTAAAGTTAAATTATCTAAATTAAATCCTTTTAAAATTTCAATTAAATTAATACTTTAACAATTAAAATTAAATCATCTTTAAAACATAAAAAAATAAAATATTAAATTAAAATTAAAATTAAAATTAAATTAAAATTTAAATTAAATAAAATTAAATAAAATTAAATTAAAACATATTAAATTAAATCAAATTAAATCAAATTGAATTAAATTAAATAAAATTAAATTAAATTAAATTAAATCAAATTAAATTAAATCAAATTAAATTAAATTAAATTAAATTAAATCAAATTAAATTAAATCAAATTAAATTAAATCAAATTGAATTAAATTAAATTAAATCATATTATATTAAATTAACTTAAATTAAATTAAATTAAATTAAACCACATTAAATTAAATTAAATTAAATTAAATTAAATTGAACTAAATTAAATTAAATTAAATTAAATATAACATCACCTAAGACATAAAGAATTCAAAAGTAAATCTAAAACAACTCGAACACTATTCCAAACTTAAGCCCAATTAATTGAAATTAAGTTAAATCATAAATCATTTGAACATCCATTTGCCCTCGAAAGCTCTTGTTGTCATAACTCCTAAATGGAGTGTTAAGTGAAGTGTTACTTCATTCATAAGATAATCAAATGTCCTAGTTCACTGAGCAAGATAATAAACTTGAACTCCCGGACGATTAATTCATTTGTATAATTAAATTCTCTTGGACTTAAAATAATCCTAAAAATATTGAAAAGATGTTTAAGACTCGTCTTAAGACTTCCTCGATATGATAGGATATTTATAAGAACAATTGAACTTAATTGTTCTTTGATGAAGAAAATCGTCCTCAAACCAAAATACAAGAACCTAGACGTCATAGGAGATGACTAGTTATAGGATTAGGAACTTGGTAGAAAACCATAACCCTTCTCTTAGCTTTACCTAGAATCCGCTTTAAATGCTTAAATATTCTAATTGTGTTTTAAGTGCGGCTTGGGATGACGGGAAGACCCTCCAGTACGCTTTTATTTTATTGTAATTTACCTTATTGCAATTTATTTAATCGCATCACACTTAGTTTTTCTTGCATGATAAACAACCGTTGCATGAAAACCCACACCTTTAGGATAGTCCCTAAAAGCTGAAACCAAAGCTAAATTAAAAGTCATTACAAGATAAAATTCACCTCCACAACATTTCAAAATATAAAACAACTCAAAATTTAATCACAAACGAGACAACAAAACTACAACTACAACTAAATTAAAACGTATTGTTGGATGATCGGGAATGCCTCGGATGATGTAACCTACGTGTTGCTAACGGGATTTCTCATGGTCTAAATGAAAGTGTGGAACTCATTCAGTTGAGTTTAGCAAATTCATCTGGACTAAGTGAATCCGATAAAAATAACGATGCCGGAAGGATGGAACCGTGGGATCTTAACCGGTGTTGTTATAATCAACTTAAAGATTTGTTTTAATTAAAACATAAAAAAAAATACTTGGAAATTAAGACTTTCTCTAAACCAGAACACTTCTCTCATCTCCTGATTTATGACTTCTAAAACTAAACCTCTGCGACAAGGAGCTCGGAGCATGGTGGGCAGCACGGCCATCGTCATCGACAAAACTCGAGTCTACTTGACAGAAACTTTCTTAGAATTAAACAACCAAGCCATAGGACTTCGAGGAAGTTTTCCTAGTGCAACATAAATCCTCAACTCTTCGTTAGGCATTTGCATGATCATATCATGTAAATTAAGCCCTAACCGGTCTTAGGACTCCGAGATAGTCGTCCGATACGACATAAACCCTCACATCATCGAGGCTATTTGTATGATTTTGTCATACGAATATAAGTCCTAACTAATAAAAATTGGCAAGATCAAAACAGTAAATAAACATTAGGGCCTTCCTAAATTCAAGCCAAACAATAGGATAGTTGGGAAATTACCGAAGTTCGCTTCGAATCTGTGATTTCTCCTACCTTTCTTCCTTCGAATTCCCAAAATAAAATGTTCCAAATTTGATCCATTCCCTATTGAAATTCCAAAATTCAATCCCTTGAAGACTTAAACTTTGAAATTCTTGAGAGCAGAACTACCGATTATTATCGAGAGTTTTCTTAGGTGATTCCGTCACTTAAGATGTAATTAACTATAGGGGCTTGCCCTTATAGGGAATTTTAAGAACCCGAGTAATATAAACACCTGTTTAATGTTTTCATATTAAACAGGGGAATTTGTCGGCTTATAAAATTGGTTCGCAGTACCAAACGAATGTCACAAATCTCCTAGTTTATTTAATCGAGCCCCATCATCGAAGTAGTGTGTCTATTCTTCGGGATAGATACACGGTTTGTGGTGCGGTGCTCGTTTATATAAACTATTCGGGATGTGAGATCGGCTTGATTTCATATCTTAAAATCTTCAAATTTAAAAAATTATTTTTTCAAAATCAAATACTACTTTTCAAATTATTTATTTAAATTAAATTAAAAATTCGCCGACAATTTCTGTTAGGCGACCCCTTTTCAAAATACAACATTTAACCCTAAAAATATGCCGACACGAGGTTTGCTCGTTAAAAGAACAGCGAGGTGTTACCTTCACGGACAATGATCTATTACTGGGAACAGCTGATCACAATCGACCGTTGTACATTTCAGTCACTATTGGAAAGTTTACACTCTTTAGGGTGTTAGTTGATCCGGGAGCATCAATCAACATAATGAATCTTCGGACGCTAGCATATTTGGAAATTGATGCTCGCGAACTTGAAGCAGACAAGATGTTATTGAGAGGCTTCAATCAGAAAGGAGAAAGAGCCCTTGGATCGATAACACTACTGATGATGACCGGTGACTTAGCAAAGACAACCTCAAAATTCCATATAATTGATTCTGAGACATCATTCAATGCTCTACTGGGTCGGCCATGGATCCATGAGAACTGGACGGTACCGTCATCTCTGCACCAGTGCATAAAATATTATGAAGGAGGAGAACAATGTATCAAAGGTGACTTGCAGCCGTTCTCCGTACATGAAATCAGAATTCACAAAGATGCATCTTATTACGAGCCTCCGAAGAAAACAATATTCTCCAGAAACACCATACTAAACGAAGAAAAAGAAGTGCAAGACGATGAAGAGCCTGAAATTCTAGTTCAACAGTTACTCACCACTCCCTTACGGCGAGATGGTGAAGGTTTCTCCAGAACTCGCACCCGAGGTCGAGGCTGGGAACGAGGTCGTGGAAGAGATGTTGGAACAGTTGGACGGAAGTAACCAGTCATCGACATTGATTGGGAGAACAGTTTCGAAGAAGAAGGAATCAAGAAAGAAGCAATGCAAATAAGTCAAAAGAAACCCCAGTTCAAGATCTCTCTCGAAGATGAAAAGAATGAAGAATACAAATCAATGTACGAGAAGATTAACCACTATGTACATACTATGACCCTAACCCCGATCCATTCTAATAAGGTCAAGCGTATGATGGTTAAGAAAGTGCATGGTGGCGGTACTAAACCAATCAAGTTTCACCGTGGTGCTTCTTCTTTCAATACTGAAAAAGATGTACAATTTGAAGATGTTACTTCTTCTGAATTAATGGAACTGCCTTTTAAGTGGTACTCTCCCTGTGTTCAAAATTTAATTCAACGTGGTGTCTTACCTCGATGATGGACAAAAAGGTCAATCGCAACATTTTGAAAAATTATGGAATAATGCCAGCCGGCCTCCCAATTCAAAACATGGTCTTCGATTCGGCACGGTAGGATCAGTTGACGATACGGGATATTGCTTGGTTGTCACTTGCGAGCCTAATGAAGACTGCTTGGAAACTTCAGAAGATCTCGAAGATCTACCAATCGGAGAAGCTCCGCCAGAATTCGAAGAAGAAATTAAATCTACAATAGACGAGTTAATGGAAGTTAACTTAGGTACTAGCGAAGAGCCTAGGCCTACCTTTGTTAGCTCCTTACTCAATAAAGAAGACTTCAAAAATATGATCAAGCTATTAATGGAATTCAAGGATTGTTTTGCTTGGAGTTATGATGAAATGCTAGGATTAGCTCTACAAGTCGCAGTTCACAGGCTAGGAGTAGTTCCCACTGCCGTTC
Source organism: Papilionanthe hookeriana x Papilionanthe teres (assembly GCA_022702705.1). Lineage (NCBI taxonomy): Eukaryota > Viridiplantae > Streptophyta > Magnoliopsida > Asparagales > Orchidaceae > Papilionanthe > Papilionanthe hookeriana x Papilionanthe teres. The sequence goes on along the minus strand of CM040421.1, from coordinate 124,868,369 downwards.
CAGTCAGACAAGCTCCGAGAAGAATGCGTCTAGAGATTGAACAACAAGTGATAGCTGAAGTTAAGATGCTAATAGACGCTAAATTTATCCGTGAAGAGCAATACACGACTTGGTTAGCCAATGTGGTACCAGTCAGAAAGAAGAATGGTCAGATCAGAATCTGCGTGCATTTCAGAGATTTGAATAAAGCATGTCCAAAGGATGAATTCCCACTACCAATTCCGGAATTGATGTTTGACATCGCTTCAACACATGAAATATTTTCTTTCATGGATGGATCTTTAAGATACAACCAGACAAAGATGGCACCGGAAGATGAAAAGCTCACAGCCTTCAGAACGCCAATTGGAGTGTACTGCTACACAGTGATGCCATTTGGATTAAAGAACGTAGGAGCAACTTATCAAAGAGCAATGACAAGGATTTTTGATGATCTCATTCACAACCAAGTCGAGTGTTACGTGGATGATGTGGTCATCAAGAGCAAACTAAAGGAAGATTACTTGTATGATTTGAGAATTGTTTTCGAGCGGTTAAGACAATATAACCTTAAGATGAATCCCTTGAAATGCGCCTTAGGCGTCACCTCTGGGAAATTCTTAAGATTTGTTGTTCGACATCGTGGAATTAAAAAATCCGGAGAAGATTAAAGCTATCTTAGAAATGCCACCTCCTAAAACCTTGAAACAACTACGGTCCTTTCAAGAGAAATTGGCATATCTTCGACGCTTTATCTCGAATTTGTCAGGAAGGTGTCAGCCGTTTTCTGCTTTAGTTAAGAAGGATGCCAAGTTTACTTGGGACTCCAAATGCCAACATGCCTTCAATGACATCAAACAATACCTAATGACACCTCCTGTCTTAGCAGCCCCAGTCTCGGGACAACCATTGATACTTTATACCGCGTCTTTAGACGACTCTCTCGGAGCCCTGTTAGCCCAGGTCAATGATGAGGGAAAAGAAAATGCTCTCTACTACTTAAGTCATCGTTTAATTCCGACGGAAGTAAAGTATCCTCCTATTGAGAAGCATTGTTTGGCCCTGATCTTCGCCGCTTAAAAGCTCAGGCATTACATGCTTTCTCATAAAGTCAACCTTATTTCGAAGTTCAATCCGTTGCAATATTTGATGACCCGACCGACGCTTTCCGGCGGACTTGCCGGGTGGTCGATGATACTATTGCAAATTCGATATAACTTTTGTTCCTCTTCGTGCCAGTAAAGGGACAAGTCCTAGCGAACTTCCTTGCGAGCACACCCTTTACGAGCAGAATCACCTCTCAATGACGACTTGCCAGAAGAGTAGATAATGAGCCTAGAAGACCCCGATGATCAGCGTTGGGAACTGTATTTTGACTGAGTATCTTCAGCACTAAAAGATAAAGAATCGCAAACAATAGTGCCCGGTAAGGCAGGAATCGGACTAATATTTATAACACCGGAGCGGGGGATGTTAAGGTACTCCTACCACTTAACGGAACCGTGTACGAACAATGAAGCGAGAATACGAAGCCCTCATAACGAGTTGGAATTAACCATTCAGATGGGGATAATGGATATCAACATCTATGGGGATTCTCAGTTGATAATTCAACAGGTCGCAGGACAGTACAAAATTCTAAAGCCAAGACTCGAGCAGTACTTTTAGTACGCCATGAAACTGTTGGAGCAAATTCCAAATGTAACAATCTACAAGATTCCCAGAAGAGAAAACGCTCTTGCAGATGCGTTAGCCCAACTTGCAAAAGAATTTGCCTGCTTACAGGATGAGTCAGTTGAAATTTCAGTTCAGGGACGGTAAGTTCTCTCACAGCTTGACATGGATACAATACACAAATCGAAAAAAGAAGAAGAAACAATTGCAGCAGTGACAGAAAATACAGAAGATTGGCGGCAGCCACTAATAGACTACTTGCAAACAGGAAACCTACCAGATGATAAGTCGATAGCCCATCGAATCAAGAAAAGAACTCTGTCTTACGCATTAATAAACAATACATTATACAGAAATTATTTTGATCAGATGTGGCTAAGATGCCTGAGAGGGTCCGAGGCTCGTGAAATTGTTAAAGAAGTACACTCAGGACTTTGTGGCGCTCATCAGTCGAGTCCGAAAATGAAAATGAAGATTAAAAGACTAGGGTATTACTGGCCCTCGATGATGACCGATTGCATGAAGATTGCCAAAAGTTGTCACCGATTGCCAAGTGCATGGAGTGGTTCTACATCAACCTCCAAATGTGCTACATCCGACAATCGCGTCGTGGCCGTTTGAGTGTTGGGGCACAGATATTGTGGGTCCGATAGAACCGCCTTCTTCAAGAGGACATCGTTTCATTCTTGCAGCTACAGATTACTTTTCTAAGTGGACAGAAGCAGTACTACTCAGAGAAGTGAAAGCACAACACGAGCTACAATTCTTAAAGAATCAAGTCGTCTACCGTTTTGGGTTACCGCGCAGAATTATCTCAGATAATGGGTCCACATTCAGAAGCACGAAGATCAACAATTTTGTCAGAAGACACGGGATTGATTGGCGTTATTCAACAATCTACTACCCAAGAGTGAACGGCTTGGCCGAGGCTTTTAATAAAACTCTCATCCAAATCCTAAAGAAAACTTTGGACGACAATATGAGAAATTGGCACGAGAAATTGTTAGAAGCCTTATGGGCCTACAGGATGACTTTCAGAACTCCCACCCAGTCTACGCCTTACGCCTTAGTGTACGGATCCGAGGCCGTCTTACCCTTAGAGGTACAGCTTCCCTTACTCAGAATTGCAGTTGCATAAAAGATCACTACGGAAGACAATGCCAAATTACGATTGGAAGAATTGGAAAGCTTGGAAGGAAAAAGACTTTCAGCACAGTAGAATTTGGAACTGTATCAAGCCAAGATGATCCAGGCCCAAGATAAATTAGTCCGTCCAAGGACATTCAAAGTCGGTGACTTGGTTTTGGTTCTCAGAACACCTATTCTTGCACATCGCAAGATAGGTGGTAAATTTGAACCGACATGGAAAGGGCCATTCATGGTCGAAACAGTCTACTCAGGAGGTTCCTACCAGCTGGTGAATTACCGTGGAGAACGACCTATGCTTCCAATTAATGGACGATATTTGAAGAAGTATTACGCAACCTGATGTTTCGAAGGATGAACTTTAAAAATGAAGTCTCATTCCTAGAAACACGGGTAGAGTAATCATTTGCGACTCGGTCCGAACCCAAAACAAAAAAATGGATGATAAAAAGGAGAATAATTAACAAAAAAAATGTTAAAAGAAAACATGTGAAATCATGTTAATAAAGTTTTATCCTTCCTTTCAAATTGAGTCTCACTCTTGATCTTTCTTAATCTTTTCCTACTCCTATTTAAATTTGAAATAAACGAACAAAAGCTCTTCATTAATAAACAAATTATTTTTCTACTATTCTTGTTCATAGTACAACCCTTGATCCTTTCCTTGTTGTTCGCACAGAAATGTCGAACGGGCGGTTGGTTCTGAACTTTAAGAATGTTGTGAGTCTAGAACTTGATTAAAAGAGGGTGAGGGATGGAGCCGTGATCGACATTGACTCTGACTTCACACCAGCCGGGCTACAATATGAAGAAAATGATTGGACCCCGATTGATCGGGAAGAGTTCCAAAGTCAGACAGTGATGAAATTGGGTGGCTCAAATCAACCATCTACCAGCAAGAAGAGAAAAGTAAATACCACCCATGCAACAGGAGAAGATAAGAAAGTTAATTTCGTTGTTACTACAGCAGAGGGCAGGCTTGTCAGCGCCATGCCCGTAGAAGTCCAAGGGGTAAGGAGAGCTACTCTCACTGCCACCCAGCGGAGGAACAAGAATCACCGCATTCGCAAGATGTTAACCAAGTTAGCGGCAGATCAACATGAAGAGACAGTTGCTACCGTCAATACAAATACTCCAAAGAAATTGGTTCGTCAGGAACCGGAAAGGAGGAGATCAACTCTAAGGAAAGAAGAATAGATAAAGGAAATTCCAAGAAGAGCAGAAATAGAATCAGCGCCTTGACGCCAAGGAAATACATCAGTTCTGAAGAGTCTTGTTGTGAAAGCAACCCCAGAGGATGTCCCGACAGAGACAATCCCCGAGGAGCCAAGACATATGGGAGAACGTGCTGGTGTTGAACCATACATTCCCTAGTACGTCACTAGACCTCGCCGATTGCAGATAATTCTGGAATATGAGTTGGAATGAATGCAGAATGTTGAAAAGAAAACTTTTGAATACTTCAAAAGAATTCGAGGCAAGAGGGTCAACATCTTGGAAGGCCTCGAGCTGCATAGAGATGTGTTTTTGGACTATGAACAACAGCAAATTGTAGACTGCGTACTTGAGCTTCAGAAAATGGGTCGAGCCGGTCGCCTAAGGGAAAAGACCTATTCAGAACTCTGAAGATGGATGCCAGGAAAAGGAAGAATTACAATCCAATGCGGATGTTGCTACAACTTCGCGGTAGACAGAAAAGGGAATCCACCAGGAATACTCCATTGCAGTGAGGTGGATTTGATGCTGAATATTATCAAGAGAATGGTAAAAAGGATGATAACATGGAGGGTATTGCTTCGCAGTTGCATACCCAACAGTTTGCATCATTAACATCTACAAGGAGGGCGGCTGCATACCTCCACACATAGACCATCATGGCTTCGTCGGACCTTTACATACGGTGTCTTTTGTCGACCAATGTAACATCATGTTCGGATCGACCTGCGGATAGTAGGCCCTCGTGGATTCGAGGGCCGGTAGAGATACCACTACTCGGTAGGTTCCGTCATGGTGTTAAAAGGGAATGGAGCGGACATCGCAAAGCATTGCATTCCGGGAGTGCTGTTGAGCCGATCTCTATTACTTTCGGGAGAATGGATGACAGAAAGATTCCTTTTCACTTCCAGCCAGATCCAGAGTTAGAGAACCTCCGGCCTTACGAGCTGTGAGTTACATGGGAGATAGCACACCTCCAATGCACATCCATACGACATTCCAGCTAAGGATGACTTGGAAGGTGATGTAATTGTCCATGTATCTCACTATTCAGACATGGATTTTCGCAGATGCTTTTTGAAAGAAACTTGAAGAATCTTACACAATCCGTTTTGGATATATATGGATTGTATGAGATATTGAATTCTCAAAAGAAAATATCATCATGTTTTGGATCAAGTTTTATGATGTATTTTCAACAAGATTGGAATGAAAGTGACCATGTCATGTTTTGCCTTCACCTCTTTTTATGCAAATTGACTGGGAAACTCCATTAAGTTAAATGAACTTCGAGCAAAGAACAAAGAAAATAAAAATGAAAATAAATGAAAACTCTCTTTAAAAAAAAAACCTGAATGTCAAAACAAACTACAAATAAACACGAACTCTAAATAAAAATGGACTCTAAATTTAAAATGAAGCTAAAAATCAAATTACAACAAGCGACTAAGACAAATTTCTGAATCTGAAATCCCCAGCCTTCGGCTATTCTCAAATCTCTTTTCGATTCTCAATATTTTCTTCCCTCTTTTGAGAAGGTCGACTGAATCTACTGACACAAAACCACAAAATTTTTTATTTGGTTCTGATGGCATGGATTCAAATCCTTCGCCAAATAATCAGACTTTGATCGATGTTCGTGGGACGTGAAACACTTTCACGTCTCATTCCCAATCTTCTGCTAAACTCAAATCTTCACAGCAAATCTCAACCCTTTAAACTTTGAGATTGGAACCAGATTCCAGTTCTCTTTAAACCTGCGAGACTGGAACCAAATTCAAGTTCTCTTTAAACCATCGAGACTGGAACCAAATTCCAGTTCTCTTTAAACCTTCGCGATTGGAACCAGATTCCAGTTCTCTTTAAACATGCGAGACTGGAATCAGATTCCAGTTCTCTTTAAACCTTCGTGACTGGAACCAGATTCCAGTTCTCTTTAAACCTTCGAGACTGGAACCAGTTTCTAGTTCTCTTTAAACCTTCGAGACTAGAACCAATTTCCAGTTCTCTTTAAACCTTCGAGATTGGAACCAGATTCCAATTCTCTTTAAACCTTTAAGACTGGAACCAGATTCCAGTTCTCTTTAAACCTTTGAGACTGGAACCAGATTCCAGTTCTCTTTAAACCTTCAAGACTGGAACCTGATTCCAGTTCTCTTTAAACTTTCGAGATCAGTACCTAAATTTTGATTCTCATCCTTTTCAATCAATAGTTAAACTCCAATTCTCACTCCGAGGCTGGTACCTAAATTCCAGTTCTCTTCGCAATCCCGAGGTTGGAACCAAGGTTCCAATTCTCATTTCAAATCCATATTTCCTTGAATTGATTTTAAATTAAACTTCAACCGAAATTGAATCTCAAAATAAATTGAAATCGAACTCACACATTAAAACAAACTCGGAATAGAACATAGAATGAAATCTAAATCAATTTCCCCTGATCTTATGATCTGGAATTCACCTCCTTCTCTTTTCCCCAGCGAGAATTCAGGGATCTCCAGTCTTGGAGATATACTCGATACTCCCCAGCGGAAATTTGTTTCTACTCTGTTCTAAGTGTGTCACTTAGACATCTGTGTTGGTTTTGTTGATCTCTTCGATCAACGCCAATACGCGCGGTGTGCTTGGTTAGCACACCACACCTATTGGGGGTCCATTTTTTTACCTCATTTTTGATGAGGTCTTTTCTCTTCTCTCTCCTTAGTACTTAGGATCTAGCCTTAGGCTTTCCCTTTGACTATCTTAGAGGATTAGAGATGGCACCAACCATTTAGAAGTTTAAACACCTCTTAACTCCCTGCAATCCCCAAAAGTTTGATTGTAAACCTACAAGTCACTTGGAGGGTTAAGATCAAATGTGGAGGTTTAAAGAATGAGTTCCTCATAGGACTCTTTGGCCTTAGGACTATCACAGGTGGCACAGTGCAGTGAGGGTTGACCTGCACACATTACACTTTCACACACATTCCAAATTCTAAAACCATTCATACCTAGCTTGACTTCCTGACTCATATAGGTAATTCATATGGATGGACCTTAACCCCAAGGCCCTTGGCTAAGAGGGTTAGGAACAACATAGTGAATGCCTCAAATGAGTCATCTCATCGCTCTTATGGGCTTGATATGGCTTCATGGCTTAACCAAAGTCATTTCAATCTACTCAAACTTGATCAATCTTTATTTTTCCAAAATTTCAAATTTTGACCCCCGGGGCCCTACACCCACCAAACCTACCAAATGTCCTCGAAGCTACCCAAAATTTGCAAAAATTACCTAAATTACCCAAAATTCATAAAAATTAGTCCTAAATATTTCTCTCCACTCAAATTGATTATCGTTAGCCAAATTTACCAAAATTTCCAAAAATACCCCCCAATACCCTCCAAATACCCAAAATGCCCTTCTTAACCAAAAAATCCATAAATTCCAAAAAATCCATAAATTCCAAAAATTCCCAGAAAAATCCAGAAAATCTCAAATATTCCCAATTTCATTTTGTTCAATTATACCATAGGCCAATTTTGTCAATTTAACCCACTTTTACCAAAACCCCCAATTTGAGCCATTCTTAACCCAAGTGGACCCAATGTCAAACCAAATCAACCCAATTGACCTCAATTTTGATCCAATTCAATTCTAAACTTCAATTCAATATCCCCAATATCAATTTAGACAAAATCCAAGCCCAATTTGATTAAAATTTGGATCCAATTCCAATTTGAAGCTTAAAGCCCAATTTTAGCCCATGACCTAAACTTAGCCCAAACCAACCCAATTCAACTCCAATTAGCCCCAAATCTTTTCCTAAACCTTCCTAATATCCCCAAAAACAAAATACTTACAAGATTTGCCCCAAATTTGAACCTAAACTCCACCCAAACCTAACCCAAAACCAAAATCCCCATTTTGACCTAAACCCACCATGAACCAAAATGGGCCCAAATCTCATAATCAAAGCCCAACCAAAGTTGAAAACTCTTTGTAACACTCCCAAAAACATTTCTCAACATTAATTTTACATCAAATCTAACCTTAGCCCAACCTAGCCCAAGTTAACCCAATTTGACCCACTTTAGCCCCTTTACCAAAAAAGCCCAAATTAATTCCAATTCCACCCTAAATGATACCAAATCTTTTCTAAAAAGTTCATGAAACATTCCTAAATTAAACCCAACATTTATTTGGCCCAACCCCTTACCAAATTTTCAACCAAAAGTTCATTTCCAAATCTAAAAGCCCATTCTCTTAAAACATTTAAAAGCTTACTTCCACCAAATCCTTACAGCACAAAACCCATTCCAAAGCCCACATGAAATTTCCCCTCATCACCCCTTTGATTTAAATCAATCCCTAAAGTTCTAATTGATCATCAAATTATTCCAATCTTGGCCTCATGACAATCTCCCTTAAAATCATCAAAAATGCCAATATCCTTCTTCATGCAAATGACTTGACTTTTCCAAAGCCATATGAAGCCATGATAGCTTGGCCTTGTCATCAATCCATTTATGGAAAGAGAGGGGAGCACTTTAATGATTCCCTTAAAGTTGATTAAACAATCCCATGCTTCCCTTAACCTATGCTTAAACTTAATTGTACTTGGATTGTGACTTGACCCCACTAATCAAGCTAACCCAAGTGACTTTCTCTTCAGCCCAAACCAGCGTTGGGTGGTGCACTCAACCCAAACCCATGACTTGACCAAATTGAACCTAAAATGACCCCCTCACCATACCACTTAAAGCCAAGCTCTTTAAACATGGCCAACCTCCATTGCTTGCACCAAATTCAAGCCCTGACCTCCCTGACCCTGAAGGTGACCCATACCTGGCCGGCCAGCCACCACAATCGCCAGAAAACACCATGGCCGAGAGCACCCATTTGATTCAAAAAATTCAAACTCACTAGCTGAGCTGTCCCAACTCAATTGGACTCCATGGCTGTTCTTCCCTTGACCAAGGCAGCTGATCTCAAGCCCTAACTCCCCCTGGGAGGCCCTCCAGCCATGCCTATTTAAACCCACCACCTTCTTGGCCAAACATGGTGATGAACCAGAGCTTAACAAAACTCTACCAAAATTGCTCCAGTACCCTCTCCTAACCTAGAGCAATTGATCCCCAGTGACCCTTTGCCCTAGTCCTCATTAACAGAGCTCAATTTCTCAGTCAAAAATCCACCCAAAAACCAGGACAACTCTGAAACCTCCACCAAAATCAAATTAAACTCACCCACACCTGCACGGGACCAAGAGAAGGAGTATCCCAGTGGAAGCCCCCTCACCAGGTTACCATTCTCTCTATCGGCTAAGCTTTGAAGTCGGGCTTGGTGGAAGTTGTACCTAGGTAATTCCCCAGAGCTAGAGACTTTATCCGGAACCTCCTTGGGTGCAATCCAAGGTGCCACAACTCTCTGATTGAAGCTTCACCTCTCAGAGCCAAGGTATAGACCTCTCCTTCCTCCAGAGATTCCAGTGATTCTTTATTTTGATTGGCTTAATTGCATAGCATGTAAACCGTATGGATGTGTTCGTCTCTTCAAGACGAATCCATAGAGCATAAGAACACGAAAATCCATTGAGAAATGAGAGAGTTCTTAGGGTTCTAGTGTGGACAGTCACAGGTGCACACCAGTCGTAGACGATGACCAGGTGCCGTCCGATCGCGCGTGTATCGGTTGAACGGCTCAGATTGCGTCGGATGAGAGGAAGGAGCGGGACCGCGGGACGCGTGGCAGCTGACTCAGATGGCGGCATCAAATAGGAGCACGCCGCGTGGTCTTTCGATCCGCCGTAGGTTGATGCGGCTCTGAGTCGGATAAGTAGATAAATAGGATTTTTTCTATTTATTTAAATGCCTGAAACTTAGAAAATTCATATCTTTGTGTAGAAAAATCACAAAAATAAACTAAAAATACCCTCTTCCTCAGTGAATAGAGGAGAATAATGTGGAAAAAAACCAAATTATTTTGATGAGTATTTTATTTTTAATTAATTATTTGCTCATTTCAGTATTCTAATTCTCCATTTGCATTGACAATTCACCATGGCATGCGATCATAGGGCTTTTGAAGCCTCTGATTTTGGGAACATTCTCTGAAACTTTCAAGGTCAGAGGCCATCTCTATGGCAAGTTATGTATTTTTAAATTTTATGTCACTGTTTTGGTATTTTAATTCCATTAATTAGCGTATTTCTTAGAAAATTCTAGGAAAATTTGGGGAAGTTTCTTAGGACCAGAGGACCCTAGGATAATTATGTTTTGAGTTAATTCATTAAGAATAATCTAAATTGGCCTAATTACTCAAAAATGAACTTTAATTAATTAGGGTTAAACACACATTAAAAGAACTTGAAAACAATTCTCCACTGATCTTTAGGATCAGAGGGACCTCACATAAAAATTTAAAGTCAATTGGAAATGATTTAACCCACTGAATGGATTAATTAAATTACATGACTAAAATTAAAGTTTAAAAATTCTTAACTCCAAAAATACATTTTAAAAATTCACCAAATTAGTTTTCGGACTTCTCTGATACTAGAGGAGTCTAAGAAAATTAAAATTAGAATTTTCTAAAAATCTTCATTTTTCACCATATTTTAATATTTTAAATAATTAAAAAATAATAATAATCCAAAAATAGTAAAAATTATAAAAATGTTATATTTCACCTCCTAATCACTTAGGAACAAACTAAATATTTTTTCCAAGTCCTTTGGTTAAGATATTGAATTTTAAATGCTTAGGACCATTTTTGAATTAAAAAATGAATTTTACAACATTTTCACTAAATTAATTATATTGAATCAAAGAAAAATCAGAAAATTATAAAATTTGTTTCTCTGAACTCCTTGAGGTCAAAGAGATTTAAGAAAAATATAAAACTTAATTTTCAACCTTTATTTTATTTTATAATTAATTAACATTCTAAAACTCAAAATAATTATAATAAATAAAATATAATTTAAAAAATCACTAAAATTGGTCCAAGTGGTCCCCTGGTAATTAGAAACATCCCATAATTTTCCTAAGGATAGAAACCTTACCTGGTCATGTTGTTAAATTTTCATTGAAAACCCTTACTTTTCACAAAAATAATTATATAAATTAAATTCAATTCAGAAAAATCACATTTTCCCCTCTAATGTCTTAATTGATATATGAGTGAAGTGACATAAATATTTCAAGTTCATTTGAGCTCAATTTAGTGAGTTATGAAATAAATAAGCCTAAAGGGGCATAAAGGTAATTAAAGGATTTTAACCCTAATTAATATTTAGGTTTAATCGAGGGAGGGTAAAATATCCGATTTTAAAATTTTCATTAGAAGATTGAAACCTGGAAAATTAAGGGGTAGAAACCCATTAATCATTTTGAAAATATTTAAAGTAAACCTTAATTAATTAAACAATTTGAATTTTGGAAGAATAAGTTAAAATTTGGATCATTAAAATGGGGATATAATTTAGAGAGACTATAATAACTTAAACTAAAATCCCTAAATGAATCACTTTAATAATATTTAAATTTTAATTAAATTTAAAGTGATAATTGAAATTAATAATTAAATAATTAAAAGGAAAGTGAACCTTAATGAAATTAAAACCTAAAACATTAGACAACTTGATAATTAAATTGAAATAAATTTAAAACATTAAAAAAAATTAATTTCAAAAATCACTTGAAAGCAAATTTAAAACAAACTTGAAACATCAAAATCAATTTCATAAAAATAAATTCTTTATTAAAAAAAGAATAATCAAACCAATTAAAAGTTAATCTAGAATATTGCAATTAAATTAAAATTAAAGCATTAAAGCCTAAATTAAATAATTTAAACTCCTCTTTCAATTCAAATGGTTTAAAGCACTTAAGAAAAAAACAACTTGAACACTATTCCAAGCTTAAATTTATTAAAACTTTATAACTAAATTAAATCACCTTAAAACATTAATTCTAATTTTAAATTGTTGAAATTCTTAATAAATTGATTTGCCCTTAAAGACTTTTATCATTATAACTCTTAAGTAAAACATCAAGTGAAATGTCACTTTACTTATAGGATAATCAAACATTCTAATTCACTGAGTAAGAAACAAACTAAACTAAATTTTGGAATGATTAATTCACCTGTGCAATAAATTTCATTTGGACTCAAAAATAATCCCAAAAATATTGAAAAGATGTTTAGGACTCATCCTAAACACTTCCTCAATATGATGGGATATTTTAGAAGAACAATTGAATTTAATTGTTCTTTGATGAAGAAAATCATCCTTAAACAAAAATACAAGAACCTAGACGTCATAGGAGATGACTAGAAATAGGATTAGGAATTTGGTAGACGACCAAAACCCTTCTCGTAGCTTTACCTAGATACTTATTATAAAAATTTAAATGCCTTAACATGTGTTTTAAGTGCAGCTTGGAATGACGAAAAGACTCTCCAGGTACGCTTTTATTTTATTGCAATTTACTTTATTGCAATTTATTTATATAAGCTGCACTTTACTCTTCTTGCATGTGAAACAAAATTGTTGCATGAAAACTAAAACCTTTAGGATATACACAAAACTGAAACCCAAAACTAAATTAAAAGTCACACAAGATAAAATTTACTGCCACAACATTTTAAAATATAAAACAACTCAAAATTTAATCACAAACAGAACAACAAAACTACAACTATAACTAAATTAAAACGTCTTGTTGGATGATCGGGAATACCTCGGATGATGTAACCTACGTGTTGCTAACGGGAAATCCCACGGTCTAAATGAAAGTGTGGAACTCATTCAGTTGAGTTTAGCAAATTCATCTAGACTAAGTGAATCCGATAAAAATAACGGTGCCGGAATGATGGAACCGTGGGATCTTAATCGGTGTTGTTATAATCAACTTTAAGATTCCCCTAACAAAATATTAAAAAAACCCATGAACCATAAGACTTTTCTAAACCAAAATACTTATCTCATCTCCTGATCTTCATTTTCTAAAACTAAACCTCTGCAACAACAAGGAGCTTGAAGCATGGTGGGCAGCACGGCCATCGTCATCAGCAAAACTCGGGTCTACTTCAACAAAACTTTCCTTAGAATTAAATAACCAAGCCATAGGATTTCGAGGTAGTTTGCCTATTACAACATAAATCCTCTACTCTTTGTTAAGCATTTGCATAATCATGTTATGTAAATTAAGCCCTAACCAGTTTTAGGATTCCAAGGTAGTCGTTTGGTACGACATAAACCCTCACATCTTCGAGGCTATTTGTATGATCATATCATACAAATATAAGTCCTAATTAATTAAAATTGGCAGGATTACAACATTAAATAAATTCTCAAATTGAAGCCAAACAATAGGATGGTTTGGGAAGTTGCCAAGATCCTTCTTGGATCCTCAGCTTCTCCTACTTCTCTTCCTTTGGACTCTTAAAATAAATTGTTCTGAATTTGAGCTAATCCCTTTTAAAATTTCCAAAATCCAATTCATTTGAAACCTTAAACTTTGAAATTCTTGAGAGCAAAACCAATGATCATTATCGAGAGTTTTCTTAAATGATTCCCGTTATTTAAGATGTAATTAACTATAGGGGCTTGCCCTCATAGGGAACTTTAAGAACCCAGGTTATATAAACTCTGCTTAATTCCTTTATATTAAGCAGGGGAACTTGTCGGCCTATAAAATTGGTTCGCAGACCAAACGAAAGTCACAAATCTTCTAGTTTATTTAATCGAGCCTCATCGTCAAGTAGTATGTTTGTCCTTCGAGAAAAATATACGGTTTCTGGTGTGGTGCTCGTTTATATAAACTATTTGGGATGTGAGATCGGTTTAATTTCATATCTTAAAATTTTATAAATTTAAAATTATTTTCAAAACCAAAAGTTACTTTCTAAATTATATATATATATATATATATATATATATATATATATATATATATATATATATATATATATATATATATATATATATGTGTGTGTGTGTGTGTGTGTGTGTGTGTGTGTGTGTGTGTATATATATATATATATATATCTGTGTATATATATATATTTAAATTAAATTTAAAATCTAAAATTTGTTGAAAATTTCTGCAGGCGACCCCCTTTTTAAAACACATAACCTAAAAATATGCCGACATTCTCGTGCTGTAGATGTAGCTCGAGTCTCCACCATGTTGCTTTCCACAAATACTTCTTTGTCAAAGGAGTTGTATTTCCTTCGTGTAGCCA